>CM067324.1:131027500-132227500 GCA_034376525.1 Nicotiana benthamiana | reverse complement strand
CCAATTCTATTTGAAATTGTTTCTCCAGACTTAAGATCCTCATATATATGACTTTGATCATGACAAGACATAAAAATTTTATCATTTCGATTGGTTATAATTTCTTACTAACTCTATTAGAGCTATGATCAAAATTTATTTATTTTTGCTTGCATTTAAAATCAAATTATAGAATAAAAGAGAAAAATACGGTAAAATACATACCTCAAATCCCGAATCTAATCATAAAGGAAGTTCATAGAACAATTAACAATCATTATATTCAATCCCAAAACTTCTACTCAATTGGTTAGAGTCTTGTGCTGATAATGTATTACGAACCAATAAAAGAAAAAGAAAATTTTTATTAATTTGGGATCAATTACAATAGAATAAAAACTCTCTATTTATTTATTTGAAAAAAATAACTTAGCCACCAAATAATAAATCTTAAAATATATATAAAACTAAAATATAAACTCATCTAAAATAAAATTCTATTTATAAAAATATTTAATTTTTTTATAAATTTTAGAAATATATCATTAAAAATTATGTATCACGCATTTCTCCATCATATCAGTAAAAGAGACATGTTGGACCCGAAAAACTCAAGTTAACACGTGTCAAGCGAACACATTAGTAGTAGTACATTGTCATCCGTATAACAGCAGCGTACCACATATTTTCGCAAGCAGCATTTTTATTGCACGTGGTCTTTTTCATTTTAATGCCGGAAATCCCTCCACTTTTCCGTTTTCTCTATGTTCTCCGTTTAAACGCAGCACACAGCCAAATCTATACGTGTCGCCTTAGATTTATACGGTATCACATCATGGAAATTATTTTAAACCCTAGCTTGCAAATCTAAAAGTTTGTGGATCTTACAGCTACACAGTTACACTTCATACGGTACACTGTGCGTGTGTATTTATAGATATAGATTATAGATAGGGGAAGTGATAATGGGGGGAGTAACGTCATCGATGGCTGCAAAGTTTGCCTTTTTTCCGCCGAATCCGCCGTCTTATGGAGTGGTGGTGGAAGAATCGACGGGGAAATTGAAGATGACTGAGGTGCCGGCGAAAGAAAACGTCGACGTATTGAGGCTACCGACGAAGAGAGGAACGTCGATTGTGGCGGTGTACGTAAAGAATCCGGCGGCGACGTTGACGCTGCTTTACTCGCACGGTAACGCTGCTGATCTGGGACAGATGTACGGGTTATTCACTGAACTTAGTCACCATCTCCGGGTCAATTTGATGGGGTATAATTTCTCATGCTCATAATATTATATTTTAACTGCAGTTATTTGTGTTTTTTTTCTTCTCTTTTTTATCTTTTCTTTTTGGTGCGAAAAGTAGATGTCTTGCTGTACGCGGAGAATGAAACAGTGACTTTTTTGTTTCAGTTGTAGAATCCAGTGTATACATCAAGGCGGGTTAGTTTATAAGTTTCTCCTTATATGTCTGGGACTTTGCTTGTGTCTATCCTTGCCAATGAATGATATACAATTAAGCGTCCTAAAGCCTAATACAGTTGATATACCTTCAGATTTCGGGTACTAAACTAATGACTATATTGCATCAGAAAAATACGGATGATCAACTTCAGATTAGGCATAGTGATTGCATCAGAAAATAAACTAGCGATTGCATCAAGAAAAATTCTGCTTAAAGGCCATGTTTTTAGTGATATCTTATTAGCTTCATAAAAAAAATTCATAAAAAAAAAATTTCTTAAGTGTCATAATTGTATAATATCCTTGAATTTTTGGGATGTTCTTTGATACAAAAAAAAAGAAGAAGAAGAAGACTTGGTTGAAAACTTATGCGCTCATAGCACAATTGAAGTTGAAATACTCCCTCTGTGCCATCTTATTGATTGGACACAGAAATTAGGATATTAATTTGACTTAAATGTATATGTTTGTGTGTGTGACTAATAGTAGTAGTAGTGGAAGATAAAGCTTTAATAATGGTCAAAAAGCTAGTTTCTGTGAGAAAACATCACATTGTAAGTTTTAAATTCTCATACAACTTTGAAGAAATAAATATCTTTCATTTGTATTTATCAAAAAAATAAAATAATTGAAAGTTATTTTATTTCTTCAAAGTTGTAGAAGTTGTATGAGAATAAAATGGTATCAAAAACTTTCGGACGAAGGAGCATTATTCTTGATGCTTCTCTGTATGTTCTTTCGTATGAAGAGCAGACCAGTTGAGAACTTGTCTTCTTATTGCACAGCTGAAGTTAAGATGATAGATTGATGAAAGCTAGGATTTTTTTTTCCAGTCAGATCTGGTGAACGAGAAGTAATGCTGAGAAAGCTTGTTTCTCTATTGTAAGAGAGAGGCTTTTCTTACATCTGGACTATGTGGACTTTCAAGTAACATTTAGGCCTTGCCCATGTATCGTCTTGGAAATTCACCTCTAGTTAGAACTTTTGTGATCTCCAAAAAGTGAGAGATGCCCACTGGCTTTCTCCATTGCGTTTTGCTTCCTTTCATCCTTTTTACCTGATTGCGTAAATCTTAATAAAATTTGGAGGAAAGTTTACTGTAAGTTTTGGAAAAAGCTGCTTATCCTTGTCCTTTTGAACACCGAAAATTTTGATCTTATACCACGTTAGTGGGCTTATACATCTTTGAAGTTCAAATTACCTTAAACCTTTCTTCTGGCAGATATGATTATTCAGGGTATGGACGGTCTACCGGCAAGGTATTAAAGATTTATTTGGATGATAAATTAGAATGGAGATTTGTTGAGGTCAAAATGTTAAACTCTTATATTGTTATTTTCCTACAGCCAAGTGAGCAGAACACTTATGCCGACATAGAAGCTGCATATAGATGTCTTGAAGAGACATATGGGGTGAAAGAGGAAGATGTCATATTATACGGACAGTCAGTTGGGAGTGGACCCACATTGGATCTGGCATCACGATTGTCAAGATTGAGAGCGGTGGTTCTTCACAGCCCAATACTCTCCGGACTTCGTGTAATGTATCCATTGAGGCGAACATATTGGTTTGACATATATAAGGTTAACATTATATTTCTAGCAGTTTGTAAAGTTTATTTGAAGGACTTAAGTTCATTGCGTAATTAGTTGCTTCTTTACGATGCAGAATGTTGACAAAATACCATTGGTAGAATGTCCTGTCCTTGTTATTCATGTGAGTATTCATGTTTGTTCTTCAACTTTCGACATTTCTTTATATTTGTTAGAATATGTAAATAGTAGTAAAATAACCCTAATCCAACATGTATTAGGAGTATGATAGGTTATGTGTATATATAGGGCTCATTGTATCATGTTTAATATCAATATATCATATTTTTCTCCCGCGCTTTCTCACATGGTATCAGAGCCATTGGTGAGATAATTATCGTTGTGCTTCATTCCAACGATATCTGGGAAGAAATCAGTCGTCACCGTGCAATTTTCCGGTGACCTAAGTGACTTTTTACATCAAAGTCATTATTTATCAGTTTTGTGCAAAATCCAACACCACCATAAGGTCCGCGAGAGAATTCCGACCAAACCCCAAAAAAACGTCACCTGAAAACACCCACCCACGCGCCCCCACGCGCCTGCCGTAGTTCTGCCGGCGGCGGCGCGTCTGTCCCACGCGCCGGCGTGTGAGGTCCCTTCCAGCCAGATTTTCAAAATGTTTTCTTCAGACACCCTGTTCGCCTGGTGTTTCCGAGACTACCCATATTTTTACTTTTCAATTCCGACCACTTTGAATTTTTTCCGGCATCTACAGTGATTTTTTCCGGCAACTACAGTAATTTTGAACAGTATTTCCTTCATCTGTTTCAACAAGTTTTCAGGATGTCTTTGGGAGTCGATGCTTTCGGGCCTAAAAACTCGGCTTCTGGCAATTCTGATGTTATGGTTACCTCAGAACCTTTAATGGGAGGTTCCAACTACTTAGCTTGGGCTTTGTCTGTCGAGTTGTGGTGTAAAGGTCAAGGTGTTCAAGATCATCTAATCAAGGAGTCTAGTGAAGGAGATGAAAAAGCCAAAGCACATTGGGAGAAGATCGATGCTCAATTATGCAGTATTTTGTGGCGATCTATTGATTCCAAGTTGATGCCCTTGTTTCGTCAATTCCAGACATGTTATTTGGTTTGGGAAAAGGCTCGTATTTTATACACTAATGACATATCACATTTCTATGATGTGATATCGCGGATGACAAATTTAAAGAAACAGGAATTAGATATGTCGACTTACTTGGGACAAGTACAGGCAATTATGAAGGAATTTGAGACGTTGATGCCAGTTTCTGCTAGCGTTGCAAAGCAGCAAGAGCAACGACAAAAGCTGTTTCTAGTTCTTACTCTTGCTGGGCTTCCTAGTGATCTCGACTCAGTCGATCAGATTTTGGCTAGTCCAACTGTCCCCACAGTTGATGAATTATTCTCTCGATTACTTCGCCTTGCTGCAGCACCAAGTCACCCAGTGAGCTCATCACAAACACTTGATTCATCTATCCTCGTATCCCAATTAGTGGACAATCGGGCATCTCATACTATGGAGAATAGACGAGGAGGAGGTCATTTTGGAAGATTTAGACCCAAGTGTTTTTATTGTCATAAACTTGGTCACACTCGTGAGTGTGCTATTCTTTACATGGTCGACCACCCAAAAATGCTTATGTTGCTCAGACCGAGCCTACGGGTAACCAGGGATTTTCTGTATTTGAAGGAGAGTATAATGAATTCCTTAAATATCGAGCAAGTAAGCAGACATTTCCACAAGTAGCCTCTGTTGCTCAGACTGATACTTCTGTTGCTGGTAATTCTTTTGCATGTGTTCGGTCTAGTCCTCTTGAACAATGGGTTGTGGACTCAGCTGCTTCTGATCATATCTCTGGTAATAAATCCCTTTTGTCAAATATTGCGTATTCACAGTTTCTTCCCAACGTTACTTTAGCCAATGGGTCTCAAACTAAAGCAAAAGGAGTTGGACAAGCGAATCCCCTACCCTCTGTCACTCTAGATTCCGTTCTTTATGTCCCTGACTGTCCTTTTAATCTTGTATCTGTTAGTCGTTTGACTCGTGCCCTCCATTGCGGTATATATTTTATTGATGATTCTTTTATTATGCAGGACCGCAGTACGAAACAGACGATTGGAACAGGACTTGAATCAGAAGGACTCTACTACCTTAACTCACTAAAATCCTCCAGACCTACTTCACAGTCGTTTAGGACATCCTAGCTTGTCCAAGCTTCAGAAGATGGTGCCTAGTTTGTCTCGTTTATCCACATTAGAGTGTGAGTCATGTCAGCTCGGGAAACATACCCGAGCCTCCTTTCCTCGTAGTATTGAGAGTCGTGCAGAGTCTGTTTTTTCTTTAGTTCATTCGGATATATGGGGTCCTAGTAGAGTCAGTTCAACCTCGGAATTTCGTTATTTTGTTAGTTTCATTGATGATCATTCAAGATGTACTTGGATTTTCTTAATGAAAGATCGTTCTGAGTTGTTTTCTATCTTCCAGAATTTTTGTGCTGAAATTAAAAATCAATTTGGTGTTTCTATTCGCACTTTTCGCAGTGATAATGCCTTAGAATATTTATCCTCTCAATTTAGCAGTTTATGACTTCTCAAGGAATTATTCATCAGACCTCTTGTCCTTATACCCCTCAGCAAAATGGGGTTGCAGAGATAAAAAATAGGCACATTATTGAGACTGCTCGCACACTTCTCCTTGAATCTCATGTTCCGCTGCGTTTTTTGGGCGATGCAGTTCTCACATCTTATTATTTGGTTAATCGGATGCCTTCATCTCCCATCCAGAATCAGATTCCGTATGAGGTATTGTTTCCCCAGCCACCCTTATACTCACTTCCTCGTGTTTTTGGGAGCACTTGTTTCGTTCATAACTTAGCCCCTGAGAAAGATAAGTTAGCTCCTCGTGCTCTCAAGTGTGTCTTCCTTGGTTATTCTCGTGTCCAGAAGGTGTTGTTATTCACCTTATCTTCGTAGGTACCTTATGTCAGGTGATGTCACATTTTTTGAGTCACCATTCTGACCATCTTGATATATCTGAGGTTTTACCTATACCGGTCTTTAAAGATTCTACTATAGCTCCTCCTACACCTTCCGCTACAGAAGTCTTACCCGTTCCAATCGTTGGAGAGTCTAGTGTGGCTACTCCTAGACTCCCTGCCACAGAAACTCCACTCTTGACATATCATCGTCGTCCTCGCCCAGCATCCGGCCCGGTTGATTCACGTATTGCACCTGACCCTGCTCCTACTGCGGAGTTGTCTCTTCCGATTGCACTTCGGAAAGGTATACAGACCACCCTTAATCCTAATCCCCATTATATCGATTTTAGTTATCATCGTTTGTCATCACCCTATTATGCTTTTTTATCTTCTTTGTCCTCTGTTTCTATCCCTCAGTCTATAGGTGAAGCATTGTCTCATCCAGGGTGGCGACAGGCTATGACTGACGAGATGTCTGCTTTACATACGAGTGGTACTTGGGAGCTCGTCACTCTTCCTTCAGGTAAATCTACTGTTGGTTGTCGTTGGGTGTATGCAGTCTAGGTTGGTCAAGATGGTAAGTTTGATCGTCTTAAGGCTCGTCTTGTTGTCAAGGGATATACTCAGATATTTGGGCTTGATTATTTCTCTCCCGTGGCTAAGATAGCATCAGTCCGCCTTTTTCTATCCATGGCTGTTGTTCGCGTTTGACCCCTGTATCAGCTGGACATTAAAAATGCGTTTTTACACGGTGACCTTGAGGATGAAGTTTATATGGAGCAACCACCTGTGTTTGTTGCTAAGGGGGAGTCTCGTGGCCTTGTATGTCGCTTGTGCCGGTCATTTTATGGTCTAAAACAGTCTCGTCGAGCCTGGTTTGGTAAGTTTAGCACTGTTATCCAGGACTTCGGCATGACTCGAAGTGAAGCTGATCACTCTGTATTATATCGGCATTCTGATTCGAGTCTCTGTATTTATCTGGTGGTCTATGTTCACGATATTGTTATTACCGGCAATGACCAGGATGGTATTACTAAATTGAAGCAACATCTCTTTCAACACTTTTCAGACTAAGGATCTGGGCATACTAAAGTATTTTCTGGGTATTGAGGTCGCTTAGTCTAGCTCAGGTATTGTGATCTCACAACGGAAGTGTGCCTTAGATATTCTTGAGGAGACATGAATGACAGGTTGTAGACCTGTTGACACTCCGATGGATCTTAATTCTAAACTTCTTCCAGGACAGGGGGAGCCTCTTAACGATCCTGCAAGATATAGGCGGTTTGGTAAATTAAATTATCTTACAGTGACAAGACCTGACATTTCCTTTCATGTGAGTGTTGTGAGCCAGTTTATGGGTTCTCCGTGTGATAGTCATTGGGATGCAGTTGTTCGCATTCTTCGGTATATAAAATCAACTCCAGGTAAAGGTTTATTGTTTGAGGATCGAGGCCATGAGCAGATCGTTGGATACTCCGATCCTGATTGGGCAGGATCGCCTTCTGACAGACGTTCTATTCCTGGATATTGTGTCTTAGTAGGAGGAAATTTGGTATCTTGGAAAAGCAAGAAACAGAATGTGGTTGCTCGGTCTAGTGCAGAAGCAGAATATCGTGACTATGGCGACATGTGAGCTAGCTTGGATCAAACAGTTGCTCAAAGAGCTGAAATTTGGTGATGTTAATCAGATTGGACTTGTGTGTGATAATCAAGCTGCTCTTCATATTGCGTCAAATCCAGTGTTCCATGAGAGAACTAAGCACATTGAGATTGACTGTCACTTTGTCAGAGAAAAGATACTCTCGGGAGTTATTGCTACAAAGTTTGTAAAGTCAAATGATCAGCTTGCAGACATTTTCACCAAGTCCCTCACTGGTCCTCGTATTAACTACATATGTAAAAAGCTCGGTACATATGATTTATATGCACCAGCTTGAGGGGGAGTGTTAGAATATGTAAATAGTAGTAAAATAACCCTAATCCAATATGTATTAAGAGTATGATAGGTTATGTGTATATATAGGGCTCATTGTATCATTTTTAATATCAATATATCATATTTTTCTCCCGTGCTTTCTCACAATATTAAATTGAAGTGTTGTCTCATAAATTTCAAAACTAAGTAAGTGGTTAAACTGTGATCTTTGGATATAACTAGGGTCATTCTGATTATGCATATTGGAGTAGGTAAAATCTTCCTTGCTTGATTGTGTTTATGGTGGAACTAGATTAGAGGTTGGATTAATGTCCGGAATTCTGCCTCCAGATCTCTCCCATTTAGCTTCCACTTACGAGCCTCTACTCCACCTGTGCCCTGCTAATCTTCACCTCTGCATTTTCCTCTTTCTTTTTGGGTTTTAGATTGTTTATAACCTTTTTCTTTTGGTAATAGATTTCTATATCATAAGGCTGTGGCTTTCTGTTTAATTGGTTGTTCGTGTTCCTTTATTTTGGTTGACATATGACCTCTTTTTTGTGCATGGCATAAGTCCACCACATTTAAATAGTCTACTTATATATATATATAGTATAGCACCATTTTTGTTATCTTGAATTTGTGTATACATCTTTATTTCCTTTTTACATTTTCCAGCCATTTCGTTCGCAGATGTCTTGAAGACTCACATGTAGTAGCTCAATCAGACCTTTTCCTCTTGAGCTTCATGCAAGTCAATGCAGGCCATATAAAATAGGACAGGGAAATATGAGTTATTATCTTACAAAGGCTAAGAGTAGTATCATGTAGAAACATTGATTTCCTTTTCATAATTTATCATTAGTGATTCGTTGTAAAGTAAAAATCACAAACTTGGGAAAAAAAATTAAATTTTCTATAGCATTATAGTAGTCTCCTGTTTTCTTGTGTGCCTTCTCGAAAGACCAAATTATTCTGCTTTCCGGATGTGATATAATTGTAACTCTTGGATTCAGAACTTCTAGTTAATATATATGCACTTTTTTCGAGAAATTCCAGGGTACTGCAGATGATGTAGTTGATTGCTCCCACGGCAAACAACTTTTTGAGCTATCCAAGCAGAAATATGAACCATTATGGGTTAAAAATGGTAACCATTGTGATTTGGAGGTCTTTCCTGAGTACATAAAACATCTGAAGAAGTTCATATCAGCTATTGAGAAATCAACTGTTTATAGAAATGGATCTGCACTATGTACGGACCAAATAGATAAACCTCGAAGCAGCACAGACTGTAGACCTCGTCCAAGCACAGATCAGAGAGAGAAAGCTAGGCAAAGTGCAGACAAGAGAGAGCCTAGAACAAGCACAGATCGGAGAGATAAATCCAGATCTAGCGTGGACCGCAAGGAAAAGAAAAGCAAGAGTTTGGATCTCTCAGAAAAGGCGAACAATAATATGGAACAACCAGAGAAATCTAGAAACAGCATTGACCGGTTAGATTACCCTTGCTAAGAGTACTTCAATTTACCTTTACCGCTATGTTAATCCATAATAGCCTGATATTGTATTAAATTCTATAACTGCTTTCATGACTAATGGATGCAACTGGTGGCAGTTTTGGTGACATGATGAGATCTGCTGTATTGTGCAATATCGACTGCTTCAAGCCTGTGGGAGCAAAGGTCTGAATGTCTTGTGAAGGTTAGTCTAAAAGGATAGTCAATTTCACGTTCGGCTTTTGAGCAATTTGGTTGTTTATGTGGTCTTTATGGTGTCATCTTCGATTTTTACCTTCTCCGGACTATATCGTGTATGCATGTTCCCAGGAAAAACTAAATGTTATTTCTGTTGTTTCTCATGCTTGATTTGCTTCATAGTTTTGGTGTCTTTACATCTTCTCCTAGTAATACATTGGTGAGCCATTTGGTCGATGTTTGAAGTCCTTGGGCTAGGTTCATTCACCTCAAATTACCCGGTGTTGGTCTGATTACCTACTTTAGTAGAGTGATAGAGTCATAAAGAATGGATCTGATCTTCATATGCATTTTAGCTATGTGTTTCCTTTATTAGACATTTTTTTACAATTCAACAGCTTCAAAAGCAAAGAAATTTTATCTATTATCCTGGGTGTGAGGCCGAGGGTCTCCCGGAAACAGCCTCTCTATCCTCCGGGGTAGGGGTAAGGTCTGCGTAGACTCTACCCCCTCAGACCCTACTTGTGGGATTCTACTCGGTTGTTGTTGTTTGATGTATCCTGGCTGTGAGGGTGTGCGTTTTTTGTGCTTTCCTATAACCTTGATATATGAGCAAAGCCCTTTTAGTGAAAGAGTAAGAATGCTAAAAATCTTGATGATTACTTGAAGTTGTTTGGCAACTGGCAAGTGCAACTTGGCAAACCTGTGCTGTATATACTCCTTTTTGGTATTCTTTGACTAAAATCAATTCTGTTTATCCTATCTCTTGATTGCCTATAATTTGACTCTCCTGCCAAAATGCTAGAATGGGGAATGTTTCACCTCTAACATTAGTTTCATGGGGTATATGTTGCTTTTTTGTTCTGGAACAATTTCATATATTTGATGCTGAAGGTTATGTCTGTGTAATCTGTAGTTTGGTGCCTCCAGCCTTGTTGATGAATCATCCAGGTGAAACCTTTAAAGAATAACTGAGATTAAGTGCAATTGAGGTTCTTGTGGTTGCTATACGTTATCATTGTGCAGTATAAATCACTGCAATAGGTGTTAATTTATCACAAAAGTATCTAAAATATTTGTGAAATAAGGCATTCAGATAAAAGTTAAAACCTTAATCTCTGAAAAGTTGGCTGAGAACCACCTTAAGAGTAATTTCTGGTGCTTAGGTAATAAAGTGTAGAAATCACAGAAAGAATCTCCTTTGTTGTTTAGGCATGGATTGCCCTTTTGTAGGAAGAATGCAGGCCACTGATCATTTGCAAAGGCAACATTTTCCCACTGTTTTGCTGGTAGCAGTGCGTGGAGATCCCACATCCCTACTTAATCTTCCTTGTGATGAGCCGGTGTGAATAAAAAATAAATAGTGTTTTGGTAGATTATAGAATGTGTTATTTGATTAATCAGTGCTTCATTTGGTTTAGTTGAGATTGTAACGATTTTGTTTCAACTTCTGCTCATTTTTTGCTTTGACGCATCTTCTAAACCTGCATGTTTTGTTAGTATAGAGTTTTGTGGAACTCTTTCGCTTACAGTTATCCGATTGACTTCAGTGAACGGTTCCATACCATGAAACGTTGCTGGAATTTCTACCAAGGATGTGCATGCTTCTGAGCTCAACTGAACTTTCCAATGGAAACACTGGTTGTAGATACCACGGCAAACTCAAATGGTCTTAGCACTACATACCTCACATGAGATCCTACAATTTGGATGAATGGGTAGTAACCAGGGAAGTGGTTGGGGTTTCTCCCTTCAGGTTGGGTGGTTATATATACATATATATGACCCATTACACATGTTCTTTATTTATATGACCAATTTCACAGGAGATCTATATGTTAAGACGTAGGAGATCAGTGCTATAAAACAAATTATTTTCTTCTATTCAAATTGTAAGTGGTTATTTTATACCATTTCCTCTGTCCCCGTTCCTGTGCCAATGGGAAATGTTATACTAGAATACCCTGGACATATTCTCTTAACCTGTTACTCCTACGCCACGGTTGTAGCAGACGCTGAATTAAAATAAGCCATATCGGCCAGGGAACTTGATTTTGGATTTATTTTTAGATTCTTTTTCTCCTAATGAGAATCTGTATTTTAACTGTCGTTAGAAGATATATTCTTACTTCCAAAACTACTACTGTATCATAAGTAACAGTTTTGGGTACCAAGTGGCTTATGTCGGGATAAATTATTCTGGGATTATTTTTTATCCACTATTTAATATGTTGTATTAAAAGTGATAATTGCATAATTTGTAAGAAGAAGATATAAGTTATTCTGGTGTTAGTTACTTTTTCTCTATAAAGTATAAGTTATTCCAGTATTAATTTTAACTCCTAGATAATTTATATCTAATTTACTAATCAAAAAAAATATTAAGTTGATACTAAATTTTTATATTATCATTATACCTTTTTATGTCTGAAAACATGCAAAAGATCGAAGAATTTTAGAGAGAGAAAGTAAAGAGAAGGGAGAGCATCGGAAGAGTCTCGAAGAGACTCAGATATTATTTCAGAAAAAATGACCCGTCAGTCTGTACAAACGACCCCTGACCCCTATATATCAAAATAACCCTTTTACAAATATAGCCTAGTTATTACAGAAACAGCCTAATTACACAAATAACCTAATTACAGAAATATACTAATTACAAAGATAGCCTAATTACACAAGTAGCCTAAGTAGCCTATTAGGCTCAGATATGGCTACCTTATTGACCCTTAATGGTCTAAGTTGGGTTTTATCATCATCGCCTACATATATCTCAACACCCCCCCTCAAGTTGAAGGGGGGAAACCACCATCAACTTGGACAAAAGAGGAGAAAGAGCAGTCCCAGATAAGGCCTTTGTCAATAGGTCAGCCAGCTGCCGAGAAGTGGGAACATGGGAAAGCTTGAGAAAGCCATTATGTAACAGATTTCGAACGTAGTGACAATCCACCTCAATATGCTTAGTACGTTCATGGAAAACTGGATTATTAGCAATGTGAACAGCAGCCTGACTATCACAAAAGACAGAAATAGGAGAAGGAACAGATACCCCAAGGTCATCAAGTAAACGAGATAGCCAAGTTAATTCAGCTGTAACCTTGCTTAGAGCCCTGTATTCAGCTTCAGCAGAAGAAAGAGAGACAACTGGTTGCTTTTTCGACTTCCAACTTATTAAACTGCCACCCAACAAAACACAAAAACTAGTAACAGACCGTCTAGTATCAGGACAAGCTGCCCAATCACTGTCAGAGCATCCAGTCACAGAATAATCAGCAATATCAGAGTAAAATAGACCCAAAGAAGGAGTGCCTTTAAGATACCTCAAAACATGCATAGCAGCAGACATATGGGGAACCCTTGGGCATTTAAGATATTGACTCAGATGTTGCACATCAAAGCATATATCAGGTCGAGTATGAGTTAAGAACAATAATTTGCCAACAAGACTCCTGAAGTGGTCAGGAGCGGGCAAAATATCACCAGAATCAGCATGTAATTTGATAGAAATGTCCAGAGGAGAAACAACAGGGGAAACAGATACACAGTCAAAAGCATGCAGCAAATCAGTAACATACTTATGCTGATTCAGATGTATCCCACCAGGGACATGTTTTACCTCAAGACCCAAAAAATAATGCAATGACCCCAAATCCTTGATTTTGAATGTATCATCCAAGAAGACTTTTAAGGCAGCAATCTCATCACAGTCATGCCCAGTTACTATAATGTCATCAACATACATAGCAACCACAACAAGGGAATCAGGAGTACCTTTTACGAATAAAGAGTAATCATTCAAAGAGTGCCTATAACCCCTGGAATGAAGAGCAGATGACAGCTTAGCATACCATTGCCTGGAGGCCTGCCTAAGCCCATATAAAGATTTCTTTAGTTTGCAAACCAAAGAAAGAGAAGAAGAAGAAGAAGAAGAAGAAGAAGAAGAAGCAGAATCAGATACCACCAAACCTGGAGGAAGTTTCATGTAAACTTTCTCATCCAAATCACCATGAAGGAAAGCATTGTTAACATCAAGCTGAAACAATGGCCAGTGGTTCTTAACAGCCACAACAATAATGCATTTCACTGAAGTCATCTTAACAACAGGAGAAAATGTGTCTGTAAAATCCACACCCTCAACTTGTGTATCACCTCTAATAACCAACCTTGCCTTATATCTTTCAATAGTACCATCAGATTTATATTTGATTTTGTAAACCCACTTACAGCCAATAGGTTTCTTACCTGGAGGAAGATGCACAATGTCCCAAGTGTGGTTAGCATCCAGTGCATCAAATTCCTTTCTCATGGCATCCTGCCAAGCTGGGACAGATGCAGCTTGAGAGTAATACATGGGTTCAGATTCCAAATTGGAGGAAGAAGAACCAGAAAAGGCTGGAAGTTGGTAAACATAATCCTTGAGGTAGGAAGGAGGGTTGTGTTGTCTAGTGGATTTTCTGGGTATGGTAACAGGCTGAGAGACAGGCAAATCAGGAAGAGAAATAGTAGGATTGAAAGAAGGAGAAGCAATGGATAGAGGGGAGGCAGGAGAGGAAATAGCAGGAGAAGGAATAGTAAGAGGAGAGGAGGGAGAATCACTGAAAGCAGGTAATGTAAAAGTTTGTTCAAGGATGTCATCAGAGAAGGGAATAGGTGGAGGAGGTGAAGAAGATGGAGGTGCTGTTTTAAAAGGAAAATGAGTTTCATGGAAGACAACATTTCTAGATACAAAGCATTTCTTAGAATTCAAATCATACAATTTGTAATCTTTCT
Source organism: Nicotiana benthamiana (assembly GCA_034376525.1). NCBI lineage: Eukaryota > Viridiplantae > Streptophyta > Magnoliopsida > Solanales > Solanaceae > Nicotiana > Nicotiana benthamiana. Next base: position 132,213,132 of record CM067324.1, on the reverse strand, counting down.
TACCAAAAGGATAACCTAGAAATGCACAAGAGTGAGCCCTAGACTTTAGCTTATCCCTTTGAGGGATAGGGACAGCAGCATAAGCTAAGCAACCAAAAGCCCTCAAGTGAGAGTAGGATGGAGGAGAACCATGTAAAATTTCATGAGGTGATTTATGGTGAAGAACTCTGGATGGTAATCTATTAATGAGGTAAGTTGCAGTTAACAAGCAATCACCCCAAAATGATATAGGCAAACCAGACTGGAAAAGAAGGGCTCTACAAGTTTCAAGTAAAGATCTGTGCTTTCTTTCAACTACCCCATTCTGTTGAGGGGAATGAGGACAAGTGGTTTGATGTACAATCCCAAGCTTACTAAAAAAGGAAATCCCTTCTGCACTGGAACCCAGTTCCAGGGCATTATCACTCCTGACAACCTGGACCATGGAATTAAACTGAGTTTGAACATAGGAGATAAAAGATTTAAGTAAAGGGAAGGCATTACTTTTAGAACCCATCAAATGTGTCCAGGTGGCCCTAGAAAAATCATCAACTATGGTGAGAAAGTATTTACTGCCAAAGGAAGTAGAAGTATGATAAGGACCCCAAGTATCTACATGTATCAATTGAAAGGGTCTAGTAGCGCTAATGCTGCTATCAGGGAAAGGCAATCTGGTTTGTTTTGCCATAGGACAAATAGAACAAGGAAAAGGTTGTTTAGCAGCAAAAGAAAAAGGTAAACCAGAAATATGTTTCATATTAGCAAAAGAAGTGTGTGCTAATCTCAAATGCCAAATATAGTTCATATCAGCAGTAGCAGCATTATTACAACTGGAAGAGTGTACAATTGAGCTAAAATGTTTGCTATCAGAAACAACATCATCATTACAAACATTAGAAACACTATGCTCAGAAGTGGAAGAGGACTTGGAAGAGGCAGAAGAGGAAGGAGGTGACCAAGAATACTTGTATAAACCAGCCTCCTCTTTACCAAGATCCAGAAGCCTCTTCAGAGAAAGGTCCTATAACAGGTAAAGGAGACATGAAGTTGGGGTGAACAGAACCAAACAATTCAATTGTTTCATCAATTTATGAACAGAAATCAAATTATGTTTGAAGGAAGGAACCAAGAGTACATTGTGAAGAGTAAGAGAAGAAGTCAATGCAAATGATCCTGTACAGGTGACTTTTACTTTGTAACCATTAGGGAGGGTAACAAGGTAGGGGACATTTAAGGGTATAATATCAAAAAGTAGATTTTTGTCATAAGTCATATGGTTAGAAGCACCTGAATCAATGATCCAGGTAACAGAATTAATGTTTGTAAGCATGCACAACTTGGAATCAGAAACAAGACTCTCAGACAGCATAGTACCAGCAAAATTAGCAGAACACATAGGAGCAGGAGCTTGATCACTGGAATCCTTTGAAAGAGTCTGTTGAATCAAACTTATAATTTGATCACATTGCTGTATGCTCAACCCTGGTATCACAGGTTGACTTGCAATAGGATCCCCAAGAGGAACAGACAAATTAGAATTCCCATTATCATCAGACACACAATCAGGACCAGTAGAAACATGAGCAGCTGCAGATTTCCTTCACTTGATGTAATTATTATTTTGAGGAAAACCATGGAGCTTGTAACACTTATCAATTAAGTGTCCAGACTTCTTGCAATATCTGCAGAATAGGTTTCCTCTATTTTGTTCAAAGTTGACTCTGGGTTTGAAATTAGAACCAGACAATTTGCCTTGGTTGAACCCAGCAGACTGCTTGTCAATATTGGCATTGAAAGACATAGAATCTGAACTGATATGAGAGACAGACTTAACTTGTCTCTGTTTTTCATCATTAAGAACAATGTTATAAACACTGTCAAGGGAAGGAAACTTCTGCATCATCAACAAATTACTCCTTACTCCCAAATATGTTTCATTCAATCCCATAAGGAACTGATAAATCTTGTTTTCATCATCTTCCTCGATTATACCATTCTTGGCAGCACAAGTACACCTCTGTCCATGGTTTGGGCACATTGTGCCCAATTCATCCCACAAACTTTTGAGTTTGTTAAAATATGAGGCTATATCAAGGGAGCCTTGGGATGTTTGAGAAAGTTCTCTTTTAAGTTCAAAAATTTTACTCTTATTGGGGACACCATATCTTTTTTCAAGCTGAGACCACATGCTTTGAGCAGTATCTGAATGTTGAACACTATCAGCAATTTGGGATGACAAAGAAGAAGTTAACCATGACATAACCAACATATTACATCTATCCCACAACCTCTGTTGGGACACGTTAGTACTAGGTCGAGAAAAGGAACCATTAATGAAGCAAATTTTATTCTTAGCAGACAAAGCCATAATCATCTTTCGTTTCCAACCTCCATAACCACTACCCGAGAAGGGAGTGGGAACAAGACACGCACCAGGTACATCAGAAGAATTTACAAACAAAGAGTTGGAAGGGTCTATAGAACCAGAGTTACTACTAGAACCACCACCATTCGTGTTAGAAGCCATGCTCAAATGAATTAAGTCGTTCACAAATATCACCAAAAATCAGTATTCACAGCTCAAACAATCAGTACTCACAAATAGAATCAAACAATCACACACAACCAAAGAATCACAACCAAAAGATAGGAACAATGTTACCGTCCTTCTTCGCAACCGGAGAAGATCGGCCTTTAACAACAGATAAAACCCTAGGTATGAACCCTAGGAGTAACCGTCAAAGTTTTGCCGGAGATACCGTCAACGATGTCGGAGCAGTACCGATAACACCCAAAACATCAGCAAAAATAAGTATCAAACCACCGGATGGTAGTCAAACGACCGATTTATCTACATTTACAAGGGCTTTTTAGCTGTTTGGCAAATCATTAGAATTCTCTCCCCCCCCCCCCCCCCCCCCCCCCCCAAATATAAAAGTTTAGCTAATGTTTGATTTTAGTTTTCCACATATCTGATACCAGTTTAGAGTTCGAAAAATTTGAATTTGTATCGAGAAGTTAATGTTGAATCTATTAGTGTTTGTTAAGTGGAAAAAGATTTGGTTCAAAAACTGTATCAAGCATTACGGCATCCTTTTTGATACACATTCTAAAAAATTATTTAAAACTTATTTAACCATGTTAAAAGAAATTCTCACATCCAAAATGCATTAAAAATCCAAATTATGGCTTTTCTTTTTGTCCCTTAGTGAAAGAAAACTTTCGTCCAGAAATTCTGAAAGAGACATACACGTGTCGCTTGGTCGGGCTAGCCCGTAAACCAGATGAAATATAAAAAAGTGTCAAAGTACCTGAAGGCATAGGCTACTACAGATTTGCTGATTAGCCACATTGGACCCAAAGGTTTAAGGAGGGTTTATAAAGTCGGTTTACTTCTATAGCCACCTCCCTGAAAGATACAAATATCAAATTCCCCGATTTTTCCTCTACTTACCCTTCAGATTTCAGTCTCATGAATTTCTGCACTTCTACTGATCCATCAATTCACTTTTCTCCTATATTTATTCCAACCTAAATTTTTCTGAACAAATTTGATGTCCAGCACTAAAACCCCCATTTCCCTTACCATCAAATTAAACCAATTCGCTGATAAACCCACAGGTTTAGCTATAAACCCATATCACAATTCCCCTATTATGTGGAGAAATATAATCAAACAGCTCTCTTCAAGAACCCCACAAAAGCTTCTTTTTAGCTCCAGGAATCGTACTTATAGCTTTCTTGGTTTTGGTCAAGATTCAATTTTTAAGGACAAAACAAAATTTAGATCCTTAATTCCAATTTCTTGTTCAAATATTGAGATGGGGTTTCAGAATCTTGGCGAATATTTGCCTGGGGATGAGTTTTTGAGCAGACCCTTAATCAAAAACCAAGTGAATAGCAATGATTTTTGTTGTAGAAAGAGCTATGCTAGTGTAGCTGAGGCTGTAGCAGTATCTTCCACTGATGCTGAAGAAGATGTGTCTGTGGTTGATGAAGTTCAAGAACTGTTAACAGAATTGAAGAAAGAAGAGAAAAAGCAGTTTGCTTTTAGGCGGCGGAAGCAAAGGATGCTGTCTAGTGGTATGGGCCATAGTAAGTATCAAACACTTAAAAGGAGGCAAGTTAAAGTAGAGACAGAGGCATGGGAACAAGCAGCAAAGGAGTATAAGGAGCTTTTGTTTGATATGTGTGAGCAGAAATTAGCACCCAATTTGCCTTATGTGAAGTCATTGTTTTTAGGATGGTTTGAGCCATTGCGCGATAAGATAGCTGAAGAACAGGAACTATGTAGTCAAGGGAAGAGTAAAGCAGCTTATGCTAAGTACTTTTATCAGTTACCTGCAGATATGATGGCAGTTATCACAATGCATAAGTTGATGGGATTGTTGATGACGGGTGGTGACCATGGCACTGCACGAGTGGTACAAGCTGCGCTTGTTATTGGTGATGCAATCGAACAAGAGGTTAGTTAGCCTGAAGCTTATCTATTACTGTTTGCTAATCTCAGTTGTAAGTAAATGAAATTTCTCTCGGTGATATAGAGAACACAAAAATTTGCATCAAACTTGCTGCATTATGAATTTTCTCTAAGTATTTCTTCTGTGGTATTCAGCCCCTTTTCTTTGGTGTAGTTCATGTGGAACTGTGAAAGCTTGAAGTGAAAGTGGGAGGGTCCTTAAAGCGCATATGGGAAAATATATATGAATGTCTTAGAAATTCCATTTTGCTTAAAGGGAAATAGTAATCTAGGCTGGACTGACTGCCATCTTGATTAATTAAGGGGACTCCTTAAACATCTAAAAATATGAAGCCAAATTATATTGAAGTCTTTTCAGCATTCGATATTTCTTTTTAGTAATCTATGCCAACAAGAAATAGCTAAGTTGCAATCTAGTGATATCAAATGCTTGCACGATAGTTGCAATCTAGTCCCTGCAACTATTTGGTGGACAGTATGGAAGGACAAGAATTCAAGATGCTTTAAGGATACAATTAGCTCTACTCAGTAAATTAAGATGAATTGTATTCTTCTTTTTTGTATTTGGTGTAAAGCAGAGTATATTGATGATTTAGAGTCAATTTTACAAGTACTAGACTCCTTGTAAGAAGTGTAAGGATTGTGATAGTGGGCCTTGTAGGTTTTTGTAAACTTCACAGCACAACCTGTGCTGAAGATTTATTAATATGCTGATACATGTTACATTGTCAAAAAAAAAACGCTTGCACGATAGTATCATTGTAAATTTGACCTCATTGGCATAACAAGTACTTTATTTAAAGACATATGATATAGGGCAAACAAAAAAGTCAATGCTACCAGTTTGAACATTATGGTCTAGAAAACTTCGCTTGCCTTGTTGACACTGTCAGTGTAGATCCAGAAAAAAACTGAATGTAAAAGTTCACCTGCTTTGATTTTGGCTGGATGCAGCTCAGCAGGTTCATGTGTATGAGAGCATATTTAGTGAAACAAATATGATTAGATTCCGTCACTCCTATCAAATGGCAGACAAGTACCCTTGTAGGTTCTTCGATAGAAAGATCTGATGAAATTTTAGGGTTATAAATTGGAACGGAGATGTAAAGAAAATGAAATTAATAAGGAACAAGGAGGTCGAAGGAGGAGCGATATTAGTCCAAAGTGCACAACTTTTGGAAAATGGCTCTGAAGTCTGAATATCAAAAAATGAACTGCATGTTTAAAAAACATAGTCTGGTCAAAGTAACTGCACAATATGTCATACTTTAGCCTCTAAATTTGCGCAAGATGTTCAAAATGTCTAATTATTGCTGTGATGTAAATGTGTCAGGGTAGTTTAACTAACTCTGGCTTGATGGGTTAAACTGTATTGGTGTGTGTGGTTCCTCTAGATAACAAGAATATTCAATATTGTTTATTTGTTAGATCTAATGTAAGTGATAAATTGAACTGTTCTGTTGACATCCTTATAAGTTAGACAAGAGAAATTTCAAGCATATTGGATAGTGTATTATGGTGTTAAGTTGGCTAACCGGTGAAAGAACTTATTTTGGCTTTACCCTGTGTCAAGTTTCAAGTCCAATAAATGGTGGGATAAACTGAAGAGGACATAGACTTCTATTGTTAGGACAGTGGGAGGCGACTCGGAGCATTTTCCGCTTGTGATGGGATTACACCAAGGATCTGCACTCAGCATGTTCTTATTTGCCCTGGCGATAGATGCACTGACACACCATATTCAAGGGAAGGTGCCGTGGTGTATGTTATTTAATATTCGTTGATGATATAATTCTTATTAAAGAGACGCGAGGCGACGGTAACATGAGGTTGGAAGTGCGGAGACAGATCCTTGAGTCTAAAGGTTTCAAGTTGAGCAGGACTAAGACAGAATACTTGGAGTGTAAGTTAAGTGGCGTGTCGGGGGAAGCAGACATGGACGTGAGGCTTGCGTCACAAGTCATCCCCAAGAGAGGAAGCTTCAAGTACCTTGGGTCGGTTATCCAGGGGATTGGGAGATTGACGAGGATTTCACGCACCATATAAGGATGGGGTGGATGAAATAGAGGCTAACATCTAACATATTGTGTGACAAGGAGGTGCCACTGAAACTGAAAGGTAAGTTCTATAGAGCGGTGGTTAGACCGGCCATGTTGTATGGGGCTACGTGTTGGCCAGTCAAGAAATATGGATGTTGAGATGGATGTCCAGGTTGCATGGCTGTATTAAAAACCAAATTTAGCTACTATACATGGTTATATGTACTGGTCCATTGTTAGTTTAGACTGATTTGGATACCTATTTGTAACAGTCCAGCCTGCTAGTAATATTGTCCGCTCTGGGCCTGAGCCCTCACGTGTTTAAAACGCGTCACTACGGTTTAAGACTTGTTAACTTTTACACCCAGTATCCCTCTTGTGTTTTGCTGATGTGGGACTTTGTCTAAAGCCTGGGGTGTTACATATACCCGCTCTTATAGACTCAGCGTTCTCACTGAGGTTTGCGCTACCGCATAGGATTTGCCTAGACTCAGCACTGCGACCTAAACGAGATTTTCCTAAACTCAGTTGAACTCTGACCCACCTTCGGCATGGCTGACACAAGAATGGCTTTGATACCATCTGTAATAGCCCAGCCCGTTAGTGATATAGAATCGATTGTTTGACTGGTGGCAATTGGACTGAGGCCTATGTATTGGCTCGAGGAGTTTTGAGGTGAGTTGATATAACCCTTTACTAAAGTGGTTTAACTCACAAAAGCACGCACACAAGGTGTTTGATGAATTGCATAAAAGTTAATATATACTTAATTGGAGTAGTAAGTATCTATTAGCTTAAATTTATTTTCTAGCTAAAGTTTAGATGATTATTTGGATATATGTGCATAAATTTCAGGACAAGAGGGGTTGCTCTGATGGTAAGCAACCCCCATTTCCAACCGAGAGGTTGTGAGTTCGAGTCTCCCTAAGAGAAAGGTGGGAAGTTCTTGGAGGGAAGGATGCCGGGGGTCTATTTGGAAACAGCCTCTCTACCCCAGGGTAGGGGTAAGGTATGCGTGCACACTACCCTCCCCAGACCCCACTAAGTGAGATTATACTGGGTTGTTGTTGTATGTGCATAAATTTCAGATTTTTATGTTATTCTTATATGCCATTTTATGTAACACCCCAGGCTTTAGACAGAGTCTCGCATCGGCAAAACACAAGAGGGATGTTGGGTATATAAGTTAACAAGTCTTAGACCCTAGTGACGTATTTTAAACCCGTAAGGGCCTAGGCCAGAGCGGACAATATCACTAGCAGGCTGGGCTGTTACAATATTATTACTTTTAACATACAATAAAAATCTAGTTCCTTTTACAGAACCATCATTAACTTCTTATATAGCAAGTTTCGTAAAATCTGACTTCTTCCAAATTTTATATGGTTAAAGATAATAGGGGAGGTCCTAGCGAAATCAAACAAAATTCTATTATAAGGAAAGACTTAATAAAAGGTAGTTTAATTAATGTTAAAGTTCTAAATATTTTAAAAATAAAGTAAATGACTATTTTATCTAATGTGAACTCTATTTTAAAATTGTAAAAAAGACGAACGGCATTTCAGGGATTGAAATGCACGTCATTATCTTCATTAGTTACAAATACAATTTTGAAGTTTATTAGTGTGCCCTTACAAATCCTCCACTGCTTTGAGGTGACGTATCTCACTTACTTTTGTAATAATTATATATGATCAGTACAATGGTCTTATCATGAACGGAGATTATCCAATAATGAAAGTAAGCACAATCGTAACTATATTTATGAGCCACCATGAAGTACCAGGTTTATTACTACCTTTTGGTTTTCTGGATTGATGATGTAATACATATATTTTTTCTCGAAGAGTTTTAAAGTGGAAATATGAAATTAGTCACATAATGATCTCCTGTACTACATCATAAGCAAATGAATATGCAAGAAAGTAATTATAAATGCATACACATACATATTATTATTATTATTATTATTATATAACACCAAACACTTTCCAAAGCTTGCCGTTTTATTTTTTTTAATCTTTTTCCCCCTTCTTCGAAATGGGCATGTTTTCCGTATAATGGTTGTGTCATGGGACCATTGACGTTGATGTGCTTTTGGACGTCATTATATATGAAAACCAAAAAAGTAAAAGGAAAAAAGAAAACAAATAGTAAAAGAAAAGGTCCTCATCGATCACTATATATAATCTTTATAGTATGGTGTATGCTGTTTTTTTTTGGATCTTGCTTATAGAGTCTGAGCAACTGATGCTAATAACTTCTGTGATTTTCCATTAGTTTTCTGTAGACACTCATTCCTCAATTCTCCTAATTATCATGAAATAAGTTTTATGTTAAGCAACTGTAAAATAAACTTTATGAAATTTATTTTCTACAAGAAAAATGTTGTTAAGACGTCATATAAACGAAAGGGGTGCCATAAGTTTTCTGTAGATACTCATCCGTCAATTCTCCTAATTATCATGAAACAAGTTTTAAGTTAAGCAACTATAAAATAAACTTTATGAAATTTATTTTCTACAAGAAAAATGTTGTTAAGACGTCACATAAACGAAAGGGATGCGTGTTGGCCAGTCAAGAATTCTCATATCCAGAAAATGGAAGTAGCAGAAATATGGATGTTAAGATGAATGTTCAGACACAGTAAGCTGGATAAGATTAGAAATGAAGATATGTGGGTGAAGGTAAGCGTGACTCTTATGGAGGACAAGATGCGGGAGATAAGGTTTAGATGGTTCGAGTACGCGCAAAGGAGGAGCCTGGATGCCCTGGTAAGGAGGTGTGAGCGGCTGGCTTTGTCGAGTATAAGGATAGGCAGAGGGCAACCTAAGAAGTATTGGGAGAGAAGCAGGATATGTCGCGGTTTCAGATTTTTAAGGACATAGCCCTTGATAGGAAGGTGTGGATGTCGAGCATCAAGGTTGAAGGTTAGAAGGTAGTTGAGTATTTTTCTACTTCGTACTGGGTGTGGGGCTAGTCTGATAGTGTTTAATCTTAGACCGCTAGTAGTTCATATTGTGTCCATACCACTTCCTAATGTTTGTAGTGCCGTACCATTGTTACTGTTTGTTGTTATCGCTTGTCTTTCTACTTTCTGGTACCTACGTTGCTGGTATTATCTTTCTGGTTTCTGTTGATGTTACTAATCTACTTTGAGCCGAGGGTCTATTGGAGATATCCTTTCTACTCTTCCGAGTAAGGGTAAGGTTTGCATACACGCTACCCTCCCAGACCCTACTTGTTGAATTTTACTGGGTTGTTGTCGTTGTTGTTGTTGTTGTTTGACAAACTTCTATTTAGTACCTGAGCTGATCTTGCACTTCCACATGCACCAGGTTAGAATACACAATTTTTTAGAGAAAACAAAGAAGCAGAAAGCCGAGAAAGACAAGCAAAAGGAAGATGGGGAACATGTCACTCAAGAACAAGAGAAACTGCGCAAGAAAGTCACTAATCTGATGAAAAAGCAGAAGTTACGTGCAGTGGGCCAGATAGTGAGACGTCAAGACGATTCAAAGCCCTGGGGGCAAGATGCTAGAGCGAAGGTCTGGGCTTACTCTTGTTGATGTCGTTAAAATTTCAATATTTTGTTATTTATGAAGTTTTGACTGTACCTTTGTTGCCACCAGGTTGGAAGCCGGTTGATTGATCTGCTTCTGCAGACCGCTTATATACAGCCTCCTGCTAATCAGTTAGCAGTTGATCCACCTGACATTCGACCTGCCTTTGTACACAGTGTTAGAACTGTGGCTAAAGAAACAAAGTACTGGTTCATTCTATTTACTTTCAGTTGATTTTATTTGTGACAACCAATTATGATTATTGTGGCATTATTCCATTACAGGAGTGCCAGCAGAAGATACGGTATTATCCAATGTGACGAACTGGTTTTCAAAGGGCTTGAAAGAACTGTAAGTCATTATTTATTCTTCAGGAGGTATATGTCCGCTTGTTTAATTTGAGCTACCAAATATGAGAGCTATTCCTCATTGTTTTGTTTACCTTTGTCCTGCAAGTAGGCAAGGCACATGGTGATACCTTACATGCCAATGTTGGTGCCTCCAGTGAAGTGGACAGGGTATAGTAATTTTTTGTCTATGTATGTAATATGTATCTATTTCTTGTTTTTCCATATAATAGATGTATCTAAATCTTGTTTATCTGTCTTCAGTTATGATAAGGGTGGACACCTCTATCTGCCTTCATATGTAATGCGGACACATGGAGCAAGACAACAACGTGAAGCAGTAAAGAGAGCCTCTAGGAACCAGTTGCAACCAGTTTTTGAGGTTCATGAATCAATAATTTATTCAATCTTAAATCTGAGGATCGTATGTTTCCTTTGTTTGCTCATATCATGAAACTTGAGGCTCATGTCCTTTTTATTTGTATCCAGGCTCTTGATACTCTGGGAAATACCAAATGGAGGATAAACAAAAGGGTACTTTCTGTCGTTGATAGAATATGGGCTGGTGGCGGTCGGCTGGCTGATTTGGTTGACCGTGATGATGTTAGTTACTCTATTCTCTTAACTATCCGATTGAGATTCAAAACCTACTTTCATTTTCATTGTTAAGCAAATGAATTTAATAAGTTGCGTAAATGGTTTGTGATGAAGGAACTGGCAATTGCTGTAATTTCTGTTGTTTTCAGGCCCCTTTGCCAGAAGAACCAGATACAGAAGATGAGGCACTACACACGAAGTGGAGGTGGAAAGTAAAATCTGTCAAGAAAGAGAACAGAGAAAGGCACTCACAACGATGTGATATCGAGCTCAAACTTGCTGTAGGTTCCAATTGCTTCTCTCATTTATCTTTTAAGATACTAATACTTCCAATAACATCTGGAAACATACATAGAAAACTTATTCGGGCACAGTTGCAATTAATTTCTGTATCTGTTTGATTTTCCTCCTGTGGTTTACTTCTTCATGATTTGACAGGTAGCACGTAAAATGAAAGATGAAGAAGGTTTCTTCTACCCGCACAACGTTGATTTCCGAGGTCGTGCATACCCGATGCATCCACATTTAAACCATCTTGGTTCTGATATCTGTCGGGGTGTCCTGGAGTTTGCCGAAGGTCGTCTTCTTGGAGAGTCAGGCTTGCGCTGGTTGAAGATACACTTGGCAAATCTATTTGCTGGTGGTGTGGAGAAATTATCTCTCGAGGGTAGAATAGGTTTTACTGAAAATCACATGGATGATATATTTGATTCTGCTGACAAACCACTTGAAGGAAGGCGCTGGTGGTTGAATGCAGAGGATCCCTTTCAGTGCCTGGCTGTATGCATTAATCTTAGTGAAGCTGTCAGAAGCTCGTCCCCAGAGACGTCAGTTTCTCATATTCCTGTGCATCAGGTAAGTTTAACTACTAATAGGGTCCTACACGTTTAATTTGTCTGTTTGACATTTTGGAAGAGAAAGAAACCTTTGAGGACAAATTCAACACTATACCCATTCTGATGTAAAGAGGTATATGAAAATACTGCAGAATTTATGCTAAAACTCATGAAACCCCCACAGGAATAGGCTAGGGATATTTGTGGGGCTCTATCTTTGCCTCAGATAACCCTTTGTACATATCCTTAGTGCTATGCTGATTACGCATTACCATTTCTCAAAAAAAAGAAAAAAAATGTCTTTTGATGTTTGGCTCACTTTGAGCGTACTTTGTAAATTCTTTTCAAGTCATTGCTTTGAGTTTGATTATAAGGGAGCACATAGTCTTGTGTGGAAGTCAATGATATATTTGGATTTGGCTCAAAACATAGACAGCCCATTCGACTTGGCACCATTTTACATTTTGGCACTCTATCTCAATCTTGTTTCATTTTGGCACTCCAACCCTGTTTCTTATGTGTCACTTTAAAACAAAAGCTAAACCCTGTGCAAAAAATATTGCGCGGGTGTGGAGACAAATCTGATGTGTAATTAATATTCAAAAATTAAGGTAATAGTACCCTAAGCTCCTTCCCGAATTCTTGATCACACATGATGAACCCATCAATTATCAGTGGTTTCTTCATCATCTGAAGACGAGAATCTCATATTCATCAATCATTTCTTCATATTCATCATTCGAGACTGATTTACAGAGTAGTTTTGATTTTTGTTGGCCATAGAAGTAGCTACTGTTTATTAACGTGGTTCTTGTACTAGTAAGTGTCGATTTGTCCATGCATTTTTTTTTTGTCTGTGTTATATTGGGAAATTGACAAGAGGGATTGCTCTGATGGTAAGCAACCCCCACTTCCAACCGAGAGGTTGTGAGTTCGAGTCTACCCAAGAGCAAGGTGGGAAGTTCTTGGAGGGAAGGATGCCGGGGGTCCATTTGGAAACAGCCTCTCTACCCCAGGGTAGAGGTAAGGTCTGCGTACATATTACCCTCCCCATACCCCACTATGTGGGATTATACTGGGTTGTTGTTGTTGTTACAAAAGCAAGGGTTTTTAATTTCGAAAAACAGTATGTGGAGAAAATAATTTTCTTTGAGACATGGATTCACTTCAAACTTGAAGCTTAGATGAAATAAAAACAACAACAACAATTACCCAGTAAAATCCCATAAATTGGGGTCTGGGGAGGGTAATGTGTACACAGACCTCACCCCTACCCCGATAGGGCAGAGAGGTTGTTTTCGATAGACCCTCGGTTAGATGAAATAAACTCAAACAAAATTTAATCAGTTGAAATAAAGGAACTACAAATTTGCAAAATTTTGAAGCTTTCTGGATGGCCTGGTATGGAATCATATGAAAGCTTTGGAACTTTGGGAATGAAGATAAGGCAATAGTGAATGGGGAAGGAAATAATGAAGAAGAAATAATGGGGAAGGAAGTTGGGGGATTAGATGGGGCCAACTGAAATTTTATTACCGTTGGAGGACTCCCCCCCCCCCCCCCCCCAAAAAAAAAAAAGCTGACTCACATGCCTACCAGGTGAGGTAACTCACACTATGTGACTAGTCAGCTTGTGTGTTAAAGTGACGTAAAAATTGGATTGGAGTGCCAAAATGGAACAAGGTAGAGGTATAATGCCAATATGGAATATGGTGCCAAGTTGAATGGGCTGCAACTCAAGTTGCACCTGGACACCTATTCATTTCTCCAACTAACTGCTGTTCGAGCGATTTTACTTGATATAAGTTCTCAACTGAAGAGACTATATTTGTTTATGGCTTTGAGACCACCTGCTGCCGAAGTCCTTCATCTTCTGCGATTGAATCTCTCTGTAGTATTTTGAGTTTGTGTATAGAATGTGTTAGAATTTATCTTATAAACTTTTGTTGTACTTTTCAGGATGGTTCCTGCAATGGTTTACAACATTATGCTGCCCTTGGAAGAGATAAGGTAATAAAAAGCATGAAGTATGGTGCTGACATTATTATTAAAAGAAATCGTACATGTTGCATCTCTTGAGTGATTATTTAGTTATTAACTTATGCCATTTGCTTTGTTTTCTCATCTTATCAATTCAAGCATAGAGTTCATTTTCCTTCTCTCTGTGAGATAATCCACACGAATTATTTGTCACTTCTATTTTCATTCTCTAAAGTCTAATGGTCTCTGGCATCTACTTAATCAACTCTGCTGATGACAATCATTGGTTCAGTTGGGAGCTGCTGCAGTTAATTTAGTTGCTGGAGAAAAACCTGCTGATGTTTACTCTGGCATAGCAGCTAGGTGAGTTTTTCAATCCTCTTCCCTCTAAGACATAATTAGACTTGAGACCTTGAGGTGCTCCTATTCTCTGTTTTGACCTTCACTTTCATGTGAGGCAAACACTTATCCCATGTTTAAGCATAGTGTATGCGAACGCTTAATCATTAGCATTTGACAAACCACTGACCAGAGAGTATAACGTCAGGAGTGGGTGCAGATTGACCTTCCTGCCATAACAAATCTGTAGGTAGTTTATATAGTCATGTGGGAGAAGGAACTGTATTGGGATAGAAAGAAAATTGTATCAATGTTAATCTATGATCTGCTTTATTGCATGCGACTTTCTAAGGAGGAGAAAACAGTGCTGCACGTGAAAGGTATTACCTTTTTTTATAGGTAATGGGTAACTTTTAGCATAATACCAGCATAAAGGAAATGCTGAGCTAAGTTACAACCAAAATGTAAATCTATTTCAAGTTGAGCTAAGAAAGTCAACAATGGCGTTACTATCATATACATCAAAGGGAGCCATGTTGCGCCAAGGTCTAAGAAAGAATATATACAATTTTTCACTATAAATTGTAAAATAACCCATATGCCACAAACAAACCAACACGACATGATTTGGCTTCAAAATTGACTGCTCAGTGCGCATCAGGTAGTGTAAGACAAAATCTAGAATGCTTAACTGAACTTCCTGATCAATGAAGTGGGTTGAGAACCTGAGATTTCTCAGGTTCAAATCCCGGGAGACACAAAAACACTAGGTGATCTCCCATTTGTCCAAGCCTTCTATACCTGTTTCTGGTGTCTATTCCTGTTTCTGGTGGGAGGTAGCAGGCATTTAGTCGAGGTGCGCACAAGCTGCCGAACACCATGTTATTTAAAAAAAAAACTTGCTCGTTATGTGCTTGGGAAAACTGGTCAATAACGAAGTTTTGGAGGAGTCAATAAACATACACCATGGAGTCTTATCATTGCTGAATTAGAACTAGAAGCTCTTTTCTTTTTTAAGATTTTTGTACTCATTTCGGAGTTTTTAACAAGTTCAAATGCTTATAGGTTCAGAGTTCTTAACTGTCAAAAGCAGCATTGAGTTGGAATACTTTGTCTTTGTATACCAATTCTTGCTAATTAAGTTTAAACGTTTGGAAGTTAGTATTGAGGAATGAGGCACAATGAACAATATTTTGATGTTGGAATTTTTTCAGAGTCCTTGATATTATGAAAAGAGATGCACAGAGAGATCCTACAGAATTTCCAGACGCTGTGCGTGCAAGAGTTTTAGTTAATCAGGTACCATACTGTTCACCTTGTTAAGGCCACTGTTGTTTCATTACCAACAGGATAGTCCCTATTTCTGCAATTGTTGGCAGTTGAAATGCAGTGGTTTGACAGGTTGACAGGAAGTTGGTGAAGCAGACTGTGATGACATCAGTCTATGGAGTGACTTACATTGGGGCTCGTGATCAAATAAAGAGGAGGTTAAAGGAGCGTGGAGCAATTGCTGATGATTCTGAGCTATTTGGTGCTGCTTGCTATGCTGCAAAAGTAAGGGCAAGATGGAGATTATAATTTATACCCCTTTAATAGCTCTTTCCTGGCTTAACTGTTATCAGTTGAAAATTGACTCTTCAAATGCTTAAAACCAAAGAATCAGAACTGCTAGACTTCAGGTGGCAGTTGGATCTGGTTTCTGCTTCCATTTGTGTGTGTTCACACCCATACATAGCCCACTGTCATGCTTTCTTGCTTTCTCTAAGCATAATCGATGTATTGTATCACATGAAGATCTTTAAAGGACATTGCCAGTGTCGTGATGGTTATAGAGTGCTAACGAACTTGCCAATGAATAATCGCTCACTACATCATATAATAAGTTCTTTTATCAAAAAAAAAAATCAGATGATAAGTTCTTACGTCTTATCTTGGTCAATAACCAACACCTTTTGATGCATTCATTAGGTCACATTAACTGCATTAGGGGAGATGTTTGAAGCTGCACGCAGCATCATGACTTGGCTCGGAGAATGTGCTAAGGTATGCCTAATTTCTTACATTATCACCACTGATATGTGTTGTAAGTTCAGCCCCTCTTCTGTTTAGGTCATTTGAGCAGTTAAAATGTTGCTTTTATGGTGTCAATTACTGGACTGACTAACTTCTTGGACAAAGCTCTTACTGTGTAGTAACTCTTCAATAGTCATCATTTAGTTATACTACAACAACAACAACAACAACAACAACTACCCAGTATAGTCCCACAAAGTGGGGTCTGGGAAGGGTAATATGTAGACAAGCCTTACCCCTACCCGAAAGGGCAGAGAGGCTGTTTCCAATCGACCCTCGGCTCAGTGAAGGAAAGGAAAAACAAAAACAAAAACAAAAGAGCATTAGTAAGTCCAGCAGAAATAGCGTAAATAATTATTAAAACATAAGAAGCATAAATAAAATAGCCAGGAGTATCAGGCAGGGGTCACAGTAATGCCGCGCAAATGGCATTTGTGTTCCATTAGCTTTTGACACTTGACAGTGGAGGAGTAAAGTAAAGGGAGAACTTTAAGCTTTGAAAACTTTTCTGCAAAGGATGCGCTTCAAGAAGATGATTAAAATGCAGTGGGCAGAGGATATTCTGGGGGAATCACTTTATGAGCTACAAAGAAGTTGTAGATAAAACTAGACTGACAAAATGGATTAAGGATGTAATCATTATCTATCTGCATATAAAATGATAGTTTGACAGATTGCAGTGCTCTCGCTTCTCTACTACCCAGAACTAGGGCTTAAGGTTTTTGTTGAATAAAGTAGAAACCCAGTAAGTTGTTTGTGTCAGTAGTTAGACCAGAGTCGTGTCAAAGAAAGCATCAGATTAAATAGATAAATCGACAGAATATAAAGAATCATCAATTTTTGATACTCTCATCAAAAGCAGAGGAAATAAAGCGCCTAAACAAAAACGGAATGAAATTAAACTATTCGCTGAAGACAAAAATAACTAGTAATGTGGCTTAAGGGTTAGAGAGGTTCGTTATCACTAAAGTAAATATCGAAAGGTGCCAGTTGGAGCAAAGATCTGTTAAATAGATACGACATGCCAACACAAAAACATAGAGTCGTAACTGCCCCAAAAACACAGGATAAAGAAATCCAGAGTTTAACTAGAGCCAAGAGGAAACACACTACAGAAAAGATGGAATTTAGTTCAAGGATGACGACTTGATCATTAGTAAATAAAAGCTACTTTATCAAAAAAAAATAAAAAATAGTATTTGAAAAGTGGGGAACTGCAAAGCACATGAATACCTTGAGTTTTTAATGACTTCACTGGAGCGCTGCTGATACATGTTTGTGAATTCAGAAGCTATTTGATGAACAAGTACAAGCAGCAGTACTTTATTGACTGTAAGAAATTTATATGTCCAAAACGCTTTACTTTTATGTTTCTTCTAATTGGGTATTTAATGAAGGGCGATATGCCGATGGCTTCTAATCATTTCCTCTAATGGTTTGGTGAGAAGAATTGCTACCTCTACTTTCATTACCTTAATTACTTAAAATTCTTCCTGAAAAGTCAAGGACTCGAGACGTCTTGTAACAAGTGTCTATATGATGGGAACCTTTCTGGAAAGATGATCACCAAGAAAGGTATCAGCGATAGTTGGAAAGTAGCTTAAGGTTATTTTCATCTTCCCTCTTACATAGTTGTGAATTGAGAGCCTAATGTTAAATTTAAAAGCTAAAGGTTAATCTGTTCTCATCCGCTCTTTCCTACTTACTCTATTGATTGACATTCCAACAAAAATATCGTTTTGACCAAAAGGAAAAGTAATCTTCAAGGTAGCGAATCCTATCTCCATATGCACCGCTTGGTAGGTGTGTGACATTATGATCAAGAAAGGTGACAAAAGGAGACGAGATAGACCCAACATCACATGGAGGGAGCTGGACAAAAGGACCCCTTTTTTTAAGAAGCAATTTTATTGTCTCAAAACACTTAATCTCACGGATCAATGTACTTAGTTAAAAATACACTACGAAAGTAAAGAATTCATAGACATACTTGGGATTAGTCTAAATTACTTGTGTTAATTTGGTCGACCCTGTTTTTTCTACTTTCATTTCTGATGATGATAAAAAGCTATCAGTATGGACATGTACGTCTATGATTATATGTTCCTGTTGTTCTTGACACATGATTGCATAGATTTTAATTGGTGGAAGTTTTTTTCCCTGATAAATGGATTCACTGAGATAATTGAGGAAAAGCCTGGTATACAGAAAGTGGTAGAACCTACATCAAGACATGGTTTCAACAAAATGCTCCTAATTATCAACACTAACTGGGATCACATGGCTCCAAGACTAACTAAAAACAAGTGATATACCTTGAGTTGTGCAATTGTGCCCTCTATTTCCTTAAAAGCTCTCCTATTTCTTTCACTCCATAGAACCCAAGATCCAGTGTCAGTACTAGTCCCGCGGGGGGGGGGGGGGGGTGAGAACTAAAGATGGAACTTATACTAGGTATAGTGCCCACCAGCGTTAGTTTTAGTCGATACATGTTCCGAGTTTTCTCTAATTCTTCCATGAGGCATTTGAAGGTCAGTCAAAGATTTTCCATCTGAACCAGGCTTGTCAGATTATAGTAGAAGTGAAGAACTATGCTTATTCAATGATACAAAAAAAAATGAGACTGGAAATCTTGTACAAACATCTGATCACAATGATGAAGGTGCATTAGAATCTTACTCCTGCTACAGTTACCTTCATTGACCTCGAAGTTTCAACAGATAATTGCTTCTGAAAATGAACCAGTCAGATGGACAACTCCTCTTGGACTTCCAGTTGTTCAGCCTTACCGCAAAATTGGAAGACATCTTGTGAGTATTACTATGTTGTTAATTTTTGGTCACCATGCTCTAGCAAAATCCTCATGTCATTAAATCTCTATTTGGTAAATCTTGTGCAGATTAAGACGTCTCTCCAGATTTTGACTTTGCAACGGGAAACAGAAAAGGTACCTTTCTTGTCTTTGCCCTCATGCTCCGTGTTATCTTATATTCGATCTCTATATCAACAAGGTGGGAACTAATGGGATACAAATGAGTGCTCATTTTGTATTTTCATTTGCAAATTATTCTTCAGTGTTTCCTCTTTGAGATTGAACTTGGTAAATTTCCAGTTGAAAATTTTCTAAAACTCTATGCCCTTTGCAGGTAATGGTCAAGAGGCAAAGGACAGCTTTTCCGCCAAATTTCATTCACTCTCTTGATGGTTCACATATGATGATGACTGCAGTTGCATGCAGAAGGGCAGGCTTAAATTTTGCAGGTCTTTTTAGTTCTCTTTTTCGCCCCACTTTAAGCAGGTTCTGTAAAAGGAAAACAATTAAGCATTTTTTTGCTGCAGGTGTTCATGACTCATATTGGACCCATGCATGCAATGTTGATAAGTTGAACAGGATATTGAGAGAAAAGTTTGTAGAGCTTTACGAAGCTCCAATTCTTGAGAAAGTAAGTAAACATTATCAGAAAAGTAGCAAATATCATATTATTAATTTCCAAGTGCTTCTTCTTCCTTAAGAATCCTCTCTCCACCTTTTAAACAAATATTTAAGAGGGCATTAGAACTTAATTTTTTTGCTGCCTGTGAGCCTTTGACTATTGGAAAAAATAATTCTCTATAGATTTGATTGCAGCTCTCTCTTGTTATCAAGCGGAGCTGGTGAAGTTTAATGATTTATTCAATAACCCAAAATCAATCATCTTTTTCTTCTCTTCTTTCTTTTTCCTTCTGATATATTTGCAAGAATGAGAAACTGTCCCGTTGATCAAAGGATTGAACAATTCGCTAATGTTAGTTTAATGCGTTTCATGTGTCAAAATGTGGAGAATGTTACTTCATTATCCGCTCATATTTGTTTCTTTCCATCTTTGGGCAGTTATTGGAGAGCTTCCAAACTTCTTATCCTACATTGCTATTCCCACCTTTACCTGAACGTGGGGACTTTGATTTGCGAGATGTTCTAGAATCTCCCTATTTCTTCAATTGATTGGGTTCATGTGCAACTTCACACCCCTTGAATTACTGCACTGGCCGGTATCATATGCAGATTCTATTGTATATATGAACATGATTAGGGTCTCAAATCTAGGACGCTCTGGTTCTTTTCTCGATCGTGTAGCCTGCACTCTCTAGTGCAGCCGGGCAGAAGTTTCCAGTCCAAGCATGTATGCAATGAGAATTCTGATTCCCTCGCATGTTTCTAACTGAATATGGAGAATATGAGATATGTCTCGTAATTTACACATGTTCCAAGAATGTTTGTTGAGAAATAGACGATCATTGTGGGGACTAATTTCTTCTGAAGAAGCTTTTGAGGTGCAAGGATGCAAATGATCTCCGGGTTTTGCAGGCTGTTCTTGCAAGGATGCAAATGATCTCCGGGTTTTGCAGGGTGTTCTTCTAAGTATTTAGCTCCTCCTGTATCTTGTCAGGCGTTATTCTTTGTATTTCCAAATTGTAAATAGAAAACGTTTGTGCTTTACTGCCATTATGAGAGAGCAAGTTCAGATTTCGATAGAGTGAAATTTGCAAGCTTTGAGGCATGTGTTTTGAGATTAAAATGATGTATAGTAGTTGAGAAAATATTGTCGCGATATGTTCTGGTGGTGAATCCTATGTGTAGATGCTAACAAAATCTGTTAATATCTTCCTTGGATATGCTCTCTCTCTCTCTCTCTCGTTCTTCCAGAAATGTTGAGTTATTCTGCATTAGGGCAGAGGGGGTGGTGTTGTTATTTGGAAATAATATTAATCTCACATTTATATGAGCAATAGTGCGATACAATTCGCTGCCAGTGAGTTCATACACAAGCAACGTGATATGTGCATATGTCTTTTTTTTTAAATTTAATTTTAATCATTTGATATTTGAAGTTTGCTAGTTAGTTAATTCTGATTTACATCAAGTAAGCCAGTTAATTAATGGTGTATAATATCCATGCATGGTACTTGGAGAAGGCGTATGATAAGGTCCTAAGGGAGGTGCTTGGAGGCGAAGAGCGTGCCGGAAGCCTACATCAGAGTAATCAAGGACATGTACGATGGAGCTAGGACTAGGGTTAGGACGGTGGGTGACGACTCAGACCATTTTCCAGTGGTTATGGGGCTCCAGCAAGGATGGACGCTTAGCCATCTCTTGTTTGCCTTGGTGATGGATGCTCTAACTCGTCATATTCAAGGGGATGTGCCTTGGTGTATGCTATTTGCTGATGTCGCCTGATGACATAGTCTCGATAGATGAGACGAGGGTCGGTGTTATTGAGAGGTTAGAGGTATGGAGACAGACTCTCGAGTCTAAAGGTTTCAAAATAAGCAGATCTAAGACAAAATACCTGGAGTGCAAGTTTAGCGCTGAGCTGAGCGAAGTAGGCAGGGACATGATGATTGGATCTCAGGTCATCGTCAAGAGGAACAGTGTCAGATATCTTAGGTCGGTGATTCAGGGGGACGGAGAGATTGACGGGACGTCACTCATCGTATAGGAGCGGGATGGTCAAAGTGGAGGCTTGCATCACGAGTCCTGCGTGACAAGAAAGTTCCACATAAACTCAAGAGGAAATTTTATAGAGATGTGGTTACACCTGCAATGTTGTATGGGGCGGAGTGCTGGCCCGTGAAGAACTCTTATGTTCAGAGAATGAAGTTTGCAGAGATGAGGATGCTCAGGTGGATGTGCGGGCTCACCAGGTTAGATAAGATTAAGAATGAAGTTATTCGAGAGAAGGTGGGGGTGGCCCCGGTGGATGAGAAAATGCGAGAAGCGAGGCTGAGGTGGTTCGGGCATGTGCGGAGGAGAAGTCCTGATGCCCCGGTGAGAAGTTATGAGCGGCTGGCGATTGTCGGCGTTCAAAGAGGCAGAGGGAGGCCTAAGAAGTATTGGGGAGAGGTGATTAGGCATGACATGGCTAGAATGCGGGTTTCCGATGACATGACCCTTGATAGGAAAGTCTGGAGGTCTAGTATCAGGGTTGTAGGAAAGGGGCTCCCAGAGTTTTTCGTACTCCTCACCCCGGGTTGGGTGAGGCTTGGCAGGGCTATCCATAAATGATTTGTGTTTTGGCTTGTGTCTCCCTTATGGTAGTTATTTATGGTAGTTACTGTATTATATTATTGCATAGTATTTTATTTATGTTTCTTATGTTTAGATAATTATTTACGCTATTTCTGCTGGAGTTACTAATGCTCTTTTGTTTTTGTTTTTCCTTTCCTTCACTGAGCCGATGGTCGATTGGAAACAGCCTCTCCGCCCTTTCGGGTAGGGTAAGGCTCGTCTACATATTACCTTCCCCAGACCCCACTTTGTGGTACTATACTGGGTAGTTGTTGTTGTAATTGGTACTTGTAAAGCTCGCACCCATCCTCGACCGCAATATGAAGAGCAAAATGCAAAACTTCTGCTGCATTATCGAACTTGGATCTTTTAAGAAATGTACCACGGGCTGAGCCAATGGCCCCATTAAACAGTGGCGCAAGTAGCTTTTGAGCAAAAAATGTTCAATATTTTCGGCATGAAACGTAAGTATAATGTTATCGTGAAAAATCATAAAAATTTTAGTGTATGAATATTAGATTCTAAACATATAATATCAAAGGAATTGTGAATTCTGTGCTAAAAATTCTAAATGTTGATTCCATAAAGTTCATATTCCATATGTGCCTGTGAAATGTTATAGTCCAACCGTCAAGACGAAAGAGAAGAAGAGTAAGCGTAAAAATAGCACGGGCTAGTCAGTTTTTGAATTGGTTGAAAACTAGCCAGCGTTTGTAAAGTCATTGAAAAATAGCTATTATATTGCAGAAACATAAAAAGTTCTAACATGTGGAGGATTATGGAGTTCATGCTTATAAACTTTTACAATATTATGTTGGAGCGTACTTACTAATAAGGCGGCAAGAAGCACCTTCTTCTCAAAATCAACTTTTCTCCCTTTTTACGAACTCCAGTATACGGAAAATTCCAGCATAATATGTTGGATCATGGAGCCCCTACATATAAACTTCCCACATATTATATTCGAACTCCAGCACATTATAAAAAATTCTTATGCTGGAAGCTCATATGAAAAAAATTCGAACTCCAACGTATTATCTTGGAAAATTTCCGGATTTTTAAGGATGTTTTAATCTAAATTTTATCGTTACATTAAAAAGTGGCTAAATTTTAATATTTTTAAAAACTATTTTTCAATTACCAATTATAAATTTAACTATTTTTTATTTTTTCCCGGAGTAAGCTTATAATATAAAAGTGTAGCTTACTCTTTTTCTCTTTTGTCTTGATGGTTGGAGTATAATACTTCAAAATAAGAAAAGTATGCATAAAGTGGGAAGAATAGTAGCCACTTAAAACAATTGTAGATATAGTTACTTGTGAGGGAGGCAATTTATTAGTTAGTTGCATATAGAAGATCCTTTATAGTTGGAAGTCCATTTATATTTTGGGAGTTGCTGTTCATTGTTGTTGGTGTTAGTTACTAACAGTAATTGAAAGCTGGCGTTGTGTACCTCTAAAAAGAGCACATGCAGAAGGGAACCCTGTCATTTTCATTCTTTTCATGCCACATGCTGATGTGAGATTATGGAAAACTTCCTCATCCCAACTTGTTTCCCCTAAATTATTTCCTACCTTAGCTTCACGGACTCTTTTATGACAATGGGTTCAAACTCTATGTATAGATACATATGTCGAGGGAGAAAAATCAAGGTTGTTTGAAATTGACGTAGAGACGGTCTATTGATTGTCTATCGAGCTTTAATTTAGTGGTAAGAGCGCAATATATGATGTGTGAGTTAGGCGTACATTACGAATTTGAACTTAGTCACTGACAAAAGCTCGATATTCAGTAAAGAATAATAGAAGAATGGACTAATTATTTATCGAATTTTGAACCGTACAACAATTCCCCTTGGGAGTTTCTCTATCATAAAGAGGAGTCTATTGAAAATGAATTTACCGATATTAAGGAGTCAATTTCAATGGTTGTTTGAAATTGTCGATAAAATGGTCTATTAATTTTTCATAGAGCTAGAAGTGATAAGAGTGCAATATATGATGTACGATATAGATATACATCACGGTTCGAATTTTATCATTGATATTACGTGGAGAAGGGTATAGGAATTAGCCAATTATTCTTGTAGAAGTATTGTGTTTTCTATCTTTTTATTCCTTTCATTTCCTTTCCATCTTATTTTGCATCACTATTTGGAGAAACTTGTTAGCTTTCAACATGAAAGAGCAGCTCATGTGCATTCCAAGATTCAAAAGACAATAATGACCCTAAGAATAATTAAGTTGAAATGTTTTACTCATATTATTACTCCTTAACCTTTTAATGTTGCGTACATTCCTATTTTTTGAAAACTATATAATCCTATTACTATGGTATGCCTTGTGGGGATGACCATCTCATATAAAAGCTTACCTTTTATGAGGGAGAGAAAAATAAGAAAAGGACATACGGAAATAGGGGTGAAGCTAGCATGCGAGATACAACAATAGCTTTGGGGAGAGTAGTGTGTACGGAATAAAGAGGCTGTTTCCGAAGAATTCTCGGCTCAAGAGGACAAAAGCCAAAAAAGAGACGAATCAAAAATAGGGAAAATAGGTAAAATAGGAAAAAGGTAGAAATATAATACTGAGAAATTGTCATCAAATTACATTAAAACTTCTTATAAACACAGCTCGTCTATAGGCTCATATAATTGAAAATATATTTAAATGAAGCCGAGCTCATGCGGCTCATGCATGCATTTTTATTATTTTAATTTTATGGTATAATAATAAATAATTTGTGTGGTCAGGTTTCGAGGGCCAAACTAGTGCTTGATGGGAAGCAACAAACGCAGAAAAATAACCAAATAGTAAGATCCATTTTGTTTTGGGACCTTATAATTTATAAAAAAATTAACAAATTTCCACGGCTAAACAATTTGTTATGTCTGCTTAATTTGCAGTATGGTGTGAGTCAGGGAAGCCTCCATCCTCAAGGTATAGACACTTCAACATGACATATGTGCAGCTACTATCCTACTTCAATCAAAATGTCTAATTATATTAAAAGAACAAAAAAGGAAAAAAGAAAAAAAGAAAAACTCAGTACACTAAGTTTCCTACCTATATGTAGGTCCGAGAAAGGGCAGTACCAAATTAATTATATTCCACACATATTATGCAATTCATAGTTTGAACTCATGACCTCCTTGTCATACGGTGATAACTTTTACATTTGCGGGGCTCCTTTCCCTTCACTGGGCTCCTCTCTACCTTCTTTTCTGAATTTACATCATTAATGTTCTTTTTTTTTTTGGGTAATTTGCGTTAGTAACTTTCTTTCCTTTTTTGGTTGGATTGTACAGATTGTCTACCGAAATGCACGTATCGCTGCTCACAGACTTCCTTCAAGAAGCCATGCATGTTTTTCTGCCAGAAATGTTGTTCTAAGTGTCTGTGTGTGCCCCCTGGTACCTATGGCAACAAACAAACCTGCCCTTGCTACAATAACTGGAAAACCAAGGAAGGTGGCCCCAAGTGTCCCTGATTTTACCCTTCCTTCCACTATTATCTATATATCCATCTATATATTGTGTGACAGACACCCAACTTCTGTCAGTTTACATCTACCTGTCAAGTCTATTAGTAACTAGCACTTGGTTCAAGTAGTCTGTGTTAGCTAGCAAATGGTCAAATTAAGCTCCAATATAACAACTTTTTGGCAAAGCCAGGAGGATTAGTTATAATGCAATGACAGTAATTATGCGCTAGCAAATGCTATTAGAAATCTGTATTCTCGTCATATCCCCGTGCTTGTATGCAGCCTATAGACGAGCTGTGTTTATAAGAAGTTTTAATGTAATTTGATGACAATTTCTCAGTATTATATTTCTACCTTTTTCCTATTTTACCTATTTTCCCTATTTTTGATTCGTCTCTTTTTTGGCTTTTGTCCTCTTGAGCCGAGAATCCTTCGGAAACAGCCTCTTTATTCCGTACACACTACTCTCCCCAAACCCCACTAGTGTGATTTCACTGGGTTGTTGTATTTTTCTACCTTTCTGCTTAAGAACCTGTATTTTAAGATATGTAATCCACGTTCTATTTGGTGTTTCATACCAATATGTGAATGATGCTCTACATTAAAGCAACTAGCAATTATCAAGAATAATTCTAGAATAATAAAATGAATGGTGAGTGACAGTTAGAGACCGGCATACCACACAAGAATGGCACAATTGAATTATGAGCGTGAACTTTTCGCCTAAATGTGTTTAGAAAACTAATGAAATAAAGGAAGAAGACGAGGAAAGGGATAATAAGGAACCTAAGCAGATGGTGAAAAATTCTGTACCTATTACAATCTCAAGGATGTCCATCGAAATGGAACTGGTAAGCAGTCGTCTGTTTCACAATTTAGTTATGCATGAATAATAATTCATGAATTATTTATATGAAATGACAAATGATGCTTGTTATTACACAAGAAATAACAATACCTGAATCGGGGACTACTATGGTTAAATACTTTGATTTCAATCAAGGACGAAAATAAGCTTTTACGGCTTATAAAGTGGTCAGTCTCACAGAGCATTGCGTCAAAAGCATATCTACTACTCAACATCTCTATATACAATTCTAAATAGGAAGTTGTTAGGTTATTGGTACTCAACAGAGGTACAAGAGCTGGATTACAATCACCCTCTCTAGCATTCTCATCGGAACTTTTGCTAGATAAGATCTCGAAGCTGCAAATGCTATTCAATTAGGTGATCCATCAGCAGAGAGTAAGTCGAACTACGCCAGCCCACAGCATGTGTCAAACATCAGAATCTCATCCATTCGTTAACCAAGATGATCATTCAGTGAGGTGCATCGTTCACCTGATTGCCCTGGTAAAAGTGTCACAATTAAAATCGCCGAAAAGCTACAACATCCGTTAGTAAGAAACTAAGCTAAGCATTGTTCCGGCAATTGCAGTACCCAAAGAAAAGGCATATATATACCTAAGTCGTATTGAAACAGAGAACTGAATTTTGTCCATTTAGGCCTTATTCCGGTGAGGTTTTCTTATTCGTGATGGAATATTTAGTGATACTAGTACACTCCTGTAGTAACTAGTCGTCTTTGTTGTAATGTTGACTGATGCTTTGGTGAATCATTATCTCTATCTTAGCTTCTTTCATTTCTGAAGGCATGCTGATGTAGTAATAATTTATAAGCAATAGGTATTTGCAGCATCCATTTATTTTACATGCTCGAAGCAAAGTGCTTCCTACTATAGCTTATGAATTTTACAGAGTTGAACCACACAAAGCTCAGATGAAACATTTGCTGATGTTAAAGACGAAGGATGAAGACGGCCTTCTGGAGATGCTACAAAATACTATTTAAGAAGGTTAAAAGTATATAATCAGAAATGATTCGTTGGTTTCCTCCTTTTGCCCTATTAAGCTTTCACCTAAAGAAGAATAGTAAGAGAAATCCTCTGGAAAAACAAAACCTACCGGACTTTATAGAAGAAAAAACAACATAGGCTACACCTAGGTAGCTTTAACCTAGGTAGCTTTAGTGCATTCACCTGCCACAATTTCCATGTCTTTGGTGTTCTTACTCTATCTATAGGTACAGCATCCTCCTTAAAACACTGCTCAGAAGAGAAACAAACTCCACTACCATTTGGTTTGAAGTTCAAAAAACCAGGTAAAATACAATAAATAAAATAACTGCTCTATACAAAAGATCATCATTTCTTAAGAATAGTGCAAAAAAAGGAAAATGACTGACAAGATCCCACGCAATATGGAATTGGAATTTAATAGCACTTAAGAAAAATGCTGAGCGTAACTCTTACATGTCCTTAGTCTGAGTTATTTTAGCTCCATTGTTGCGTTCGTAGTCCCTTCTGTAAAAAGGGACGAACTAGGCTCTTAACATAGATTAGTGCTTCAAGAGATGGAGCAAAGTTGGTAACGTCTAGATGTTTGATCGACTCATCCTTTGAATTGTACTTCGTGAAATATCACCAAACTCAATCAAAATTTCACCTTCATTTGACATTAAAATTGGTGGATACAATATATTTCCCGTTGAATCAACAGGAGACTTGATTGTAAATATCTTTGCCCAAGATTCTTTTACCCCCATACTCCTTCATAACCCATACATCTACATGAGTCCATGCTTCATTACAAAACGCAGAAATAACACTCTCGAACACACCTAGACGCAAAAAACCACATTTTTTAAAAGAGCGGGGCTGCTCTACCTCTGCCCATTTCTCACAAGCCAAATCAATAGAAACAATGTTCCATCCCTTGTCAAGCCAATAAAGCTTCCCATTCACAAGCTTACCCAAATGACCATCCAACAACCTTTAAGATCATCAATACTTCTCCAAGAATTACTCTTTAGACTATATATTTTAACCTCAACACGCACAAATGTATATATCTGTAAATAGGGAAAACACCCAATACCTTGTAATCATTTTAGAACTCATCATAAGCAAAGCCAAAATTAAAATCAACACATTCATCCTCATGGTAACGACGGCTTAAATTAAGTCTATAATTATGCAATTTCTTGTACTTTCTAACTGATGGATTCCATAGAAACAAGTCAGGTAAACCGTCAAACGAATTAATGACAAGACAAATCAAACCATTAATAGAACCCACAATCCGAGGAAAATGATTGGGATTTTTACCAGGATAATCAAGTCAAATGCCTCAGTAACAGAATTGTAAAGTAAAGAGCTAAGAGAACATTCCTTAACGTCGCGGTTATCATTAGATACCTCAAAAATAACTCCATGGTGGGTGTAGTACTTATTACTAGCGGATAATAAGAGATGAGTTTTCACAAATTCAGTGCTAGAGATTAGTGCAAGCCATGATTTTGAAACACAACTAAATCGCAAGAGGGAATTGACAGGAAGCTTTAACAAGATTTCTGTGATGAGTTCTGCAGGAAGGTTAGGCATAGAAAAGATTAAATCTTTGCTTGAAATGGATGGAACATGAGTTGGGTTTTGGGGTTTCCTCTGTTTTGAGTGTCGAGGGACAGCCTCATCTCTTTGTGATTCCATTTGGTTTGCTGAAATTGGAAATCTTGGAGTTGTTTTTTTTGCTTAGGGAGAATCCAAGTTGTTGGAAAGACTAGGCTTGAATGATTTAACCTTAGTTGTGAAAAATCCAAGTTAGTAACGCATGGGTTAATAACACAAGCATTAATTATGCACATATTATTTCTTATCTATTATTTAGTGTGATACATTAAAATTATAATATATTGCATAATTTTTAAGAAAAATAATTTTTATACATATTCTGTGACTTCAAGGGACTTTAAGGATGATTATCTTTAACTATACTAACGCATGCATTAATAACTTTGGTCTTACTAATACCATAACTTTTTATGCATTGCTTATACATAGGATAGTACCAAATATGATGTATAATTAATACAAGTATGATGTATACATATGTGAAAAAATGTACCAAATAAAATATTAATAATGCAAAGAGCTAATGCTTGCATTATTTTTTCTAATACCACCTACCAAACGACCCCTTAAAGTGGTCACAGAACATAGCATCACAAGCATCTCTGCTACTCAATATCTTCTATATACAGTTCTAAATACGAAGCTGTTAGTTTCTTGGTGCTCAGCAGAAGGTACAAGAGCTGGATTACAATCCCCTTCTCCGGCATTTCCTTGCTCACCAACCTCCCCCTCCCCCAAAACAAAAACCCTACCCCTCTTCCCCATTTTCCCTCCTCTTCGAACAACAATCTTTCATGGAAAAATAACGCCCACAATATCAAGATTGGTGTTCCAGCCAAGTATAAAGCCTCTCGGATGTGAGCTCTGTGCTATTTTCCCCTCAGACACATTCCTGTTCTGGACATTTATGCAAGATCTCCAATCAAGCAATAGATGATATTCAGTTAGGTAATCCAGCAGCAGCCGCAAAACAGGTACACCATTCCACAGCATGTGTCTGAACATCGGAATCTCATCCATTCAATAACCAAGATGATCATTCAATGAGGTTCGTCCATCACCTGATTGCCCTGGTAAAAAGTGTCACAAGTATAAGTAAAATTGCCAAAAACTCAAAACATCCTTTAGTAAGCAACTAAGCTAGGCATGAAGAGACAGGTGGCTTACCTTCAGGAGGAACCCAAGAATCATAGTCAGTCTCACTCTTGAGAAATGATGGTCTCTCTGGACCAAGCACCTTCCTGTGCTTCTTCTTAGCGTTCCTGATTTGACTTTCACGGGATACGTCATGTCCACTGTGTTCCAGCTCACCATCAGAAACGTGGTATCTTTGAGAATGTCTCAACAGCAGAGCAACCGCATCCTCCGCTTTCAGATCAGCTCCAGAGGATTGTTGAGAATCTTTGAGTTCAGTGGCATCAGACTTTTCCACTTGCTTGCGCTTCCTTATTATCAGTCCAGGAGCTGCATTTTCAATTCCAGAGTCAGCAGTCAACTGTGTAACATCAGGTTTTTCCAAAATTTTATTCCTGTCTTTGTAGTCGACAAATTGATCATTTTCTTGAAGTTCTGTCGGACTTTCAATTATTGCCTCTTGTTTTTTCTTTTCCTCTACAGCACCAAGCCATTGGGGCTTACTAGCAGTGTATACAACATTTTTACCACCAGATATATCAGCGGCGATCTCCTTCTCTGTTTCTTGACTCGATGTACAGTTTGCATCAACGGTACCCTGTTTCTCCATTAAATCCTTGGGTTCTACTCTGTCTTTTTTGTTCTTTTCGGGCGGTGGCTGCTGATGGACACTTGGTGTGATGGTTTTGGTCAAATTGGTCTTTGGTTCTTGTACTTTCAGCTCCCTCTTTTTAGCAGCCTCACCACTAGGATCAGCAATCTTTAGCAAGTAGAGCGCCCTGTCCAACTCTGATTGGAGAGTGGAAAGTTCCCTATGAATCTTTTCCTTCTTCTCATGAGCTGGAATCAGAAACAAAAAGCCCATGTTAAATTCTAATAAACATCTATTTGAACGAGGGAACCTGAATACAATCATGGGATACCCATCCATTCGTTGTGAGAAATGATTCTTGCTTATTTTAATGCACATACATAAAAATATGGAAATGTTACTGGCGGAGAAGTTCCTGCTACTCCATTCAGCAGAATGCATGTTGACAAATGAACAAAAGCAATTCAATCACGTTTCTTTTTGTTAAATGCTAAATCATATTCTTAAATTAAGCATATTGTGTGTGTGTGTGTGTGTAGAACAATCACAAACTTGTCAAGAACTTAATAGTACCAATCATCAGATATGCTACCATGATGAAAAGAAGAGACAAGAAGGACTAGTGCATGACAAGATACCACAAGATACTCCACAAGCTTTGTAACATTTAAATGAAATCTCAAGTTTATAGGAACCTTAAAAAGAAACCAAAATAATACCTCTAATGTGATAAGACATAAATGTTAGAAAACCAAGACAATTTCAGAGTTTACCAAAAGAAGCACGCACCTAGCTGCGAGGAAAGCCCAGACATGTAAGCATCCAGTTCATCTCCAGCTTCAACCTCACATTCCTGACCTGTACCATCCTTTTCATCTAGAAGCAATCTTCTCTTGTCTTCCATCTGCCTGACAATGTTGTCCTTCTTATCAAGAAGAGAATCAGCTGTCTCAATTGACTGATTTTCACCACTTTTTCTCTTCGAAGGCTTCTGTGTCCGATCATAGAACTCATCCTCCTCACTGTGTGTAAAGAAATTCAAGTTCACCGTGTTACTGCGGTAGCTAGCTCTACTCGATAATGACAATCCCAAATATAGCACTACATCCAACCTTAGTTAAATCATTTCAAGCAACAAGTACCGCGGAAAGCATTTACCACACAATGAAGTTTGTTGAAATTATTGAATATCTGCAAATTATGTACTAACCTCGTGTTGTCAACGCGCTGCCTCTACTCACTAAAACAAAATCATGACAATCCCAAGAGTGGTACTAAATCCAAGTTTACAATGATCATTTCAAGCAACATGTACTACATAAAGCATTACCACACAACGAAGTTTATCAAAACAATTGAAGATCTGCAAATTATGTACCTCGAAATCTCCTCTTCATCTTCTTCAGGCGCTTTTTTCTTTCCACGGGATGTTATTCCAGTACGTGCACCGAGACTTTCACGTATGCTCTCATTTAAAGTCTCTTCCAAGTTTTCAAGTTCTTCCATTAGCTGAAAGAATTTTAAGCACATGGATTAAATAAAGTGGCTTGGCTACCTTGAGAAATTGCTAAATCAAAAACATTCTGTGTATTGTAGTATTAGTCCTTAGTAAAAAGGGGTTAAATGAAAATGTGATATACATCACCAAAGAGAATATAAAAATAGGAGTACTAAAGACAAAGAAAGAGAAAATGAGAAAGGATCTATCAACCTGTGATATCCTCTGTTCATTACGAGCAATTTGAGTTTGCTGTCCCTGCGTCAATCCACCTTGAGCAATAACCTTAGCCCGAATGGCATCTATCTCTTTTTTCATATGAGCAATCTAAAACCAAAGTAGTTACAATAAGAAGGGCATAAAATTGCAAAGGATTACTTTCCTGAAGTCTGAAGAGGTCCTTATTATGCGCTCCATCCGTCCCATTTTATATGACTATGACCAGAAGTAGTTGACATCATTCCCACTAAGAACATTATTTTATACAACTTACCCAAATTTCAAGAATTCAAATACATTTAACTAATCAAATATGAAGGTTGTATGCCATGTTCTCATTAAACTTTTCAACCCATACTTCAATATCTTTTTAGTACCTTTTATTTTAAAAAAAGATGGTTTCTGGGTAAGCTTTTGGTCACCTCGATTATTACTCCAAGTACCTGCTACCTCCCACTGGCACAAGTATCCGTTACTCTATCCACTTACGGCCTAAGCATATGAGAAAAATCACCTAGTGTTTCTGTCTCTGTTGGGTTTTGAATGTTTCCAAGGTTTGCACCTACTTCATTTACCACTAGGTCACCCCCTTGGATGCTATTGTTTAGTACTAAGTTTCCAACCAAAAACATTCAGCTAATTTGTTGCATTCGGTCAATGCCAGCTTGAAACTGCCAAGAGATAAAAGCAACTCCAAGAGATGCTCTCTACTATTTCACATATTCTCCTCTAGCTACAAATGTGGTCTCTCACGAGAGACACTAGGAAACAGGAATAGGTAAAGACTATTCACCAGAAGAGCAGCACCAAGTAAATTCCAAAATTTATGCAATGAAGGCGGACCTAGGCACATTTCTATACTCCACGCCTGGTCATGATTGTTATACCTGGAACGAAGAAACTCTCAGCTTCTCTAGGCTAATTATTAAGATTCTGGCAGGAAATAGTCATACAAACTCCTCAGCTTTATCTGTTTGAAAGAATACCAGTACAAAAATAATACAAAGGAAAGAAGGGAAAACAAATGATCTGCCTGACTTTTGCTCTTTACTTTTTTTTTTTCTTTTGGGGTGGGGGGGTGGGTGAGGGGGGGGGGGGGGGTAATAACCACTATTTGAATATGAACAGATACAAAGAGACAGCAAACAGCCTTCATAGTGCAGTTTTTCTGAACAAAATTACTTTTACTGGCAAAAGGAAAAACTGATTAAGCAGCCTACTAAGACTAGATGATACTGCCAGTCAACCTCTATTATGAACATCACTCCCTCGATCTACAAGTGCACTAGTACATGAAAGAAACAGTAACATAGAGAACTTAAGTAAATTTCTACCTTCTCAAGTCTTTTCACAACTTTTTCACGTGTTTTTTCCTGCTTCTCTGTAAGTTGTCCCTTGTAAGTTTGCCAAGTTATTTCATCAACTTCACCCTAGCATCAAAATCAATTTTGATTAGCACGCATGCTATAAGAATTCAAAAAATGAATAATAGCAGGAAAACTGTGCAGTATGCAAGGGACTAACGCCCGGACGAAGAGTATATATTTCATCTATAACAGGTGAAAGCAACCAAAGCAGTCAGCTAATTGCACAACCCAGTGACTCCCATTCCTTGAGAGTATTACTTATCAATGAGTTGGCTATGTATCTTTACATTCTCAAAGGTATTGCTGAATATCTTTTATACATGATCAATTTTGTATAAGAAAAAAGAATGACTGTTTCTTGTTTCTAAAGATTGGGATTTCTGTTTCTTGTTTCTTGATAAGTCACACGATGAAGGTTTGGGAGAGGGTGATTGAGGCGCGGGTGAGGGAGGCGACAACTATATCTCAGAACCAGTTCGGTTTCATGCCGGGTCGCTCTACCACAGAGGCGATTCACCTAGTCAGGCGGATGGCGGAACAATTCAGGGATAAGAAGAAGGACCTTCATATGGTGCTTATCGACTTGGAGAAGGTGTATGACAAGGTCCCGAGGGAGGTGCTATGGAGGTGCTTGGAGGCGAAGAGTGTTCCAGAAGCCTATATCAGAGTAATCAAGGACATGTACAATGGAGCTAAGACTAGGGTTAGGACGGTGGGGGGCGAATCAGACCATTTCCCTGTGGTAATGGGGCTCCATCAAGGATCGGCGCTGAGCCCCCTGTTGTTCGCCTTAGTGATGGATGCTCTAACCCGACATATCCAAGGGGATGTGCCTTGGTGTATGCTCTTTGCTGATGATGTAATATTGATAGACGAGACGACGGCCGGTGTTAGTGAAAGGTTGGAGATATGGAGACAGACCCTCGAGTCTAAGGGTTTCAAAATAAGCAGATCTAAGACAGAATATCTGGAGTGCAAGTTTGGCGACGGGCCGAGTGGGGTAGGCGGGGAAGTGATGCTTGGTTATCAGGCCATCGCCAAGAGGGACAGTGTTAGATACCTTGGGTCTGTGATTCAGGGGGAAGGAGAGATTGACGGGGACGTCACCCATCGGATTGGAGCGGGGTGGTCAAAGTGGAGGCTCGCTTCAGGGGTCCTGTGTGACAAGAAAATTCCACACAAACTCAAGGGGAAATTCTATAGAGTCGTGGTTAGGCCTGCGATGTTATATGGGGCGGAGTGCTGGCCCGTGAAGAACTCGCATGTTCAGAGAATGAAGGTTGCGGAGATGAGGATGCTTAGGTGGATGTGTGGGCACACCAGGCTGGATAAGATCAAGAATGAAGTTATTCGACAGAAGGTAGGGGTGGCCCCGGTGGACGAGAAGATGCGAGAAGCGCGACTGAGGTGGTTCGGGTATGTTCGGAGGAGGGCCCTCGATGCCTCGGTGAGGAGCTGCGAGCGGCTGGAGATTGTTGGTGGTCGGCGAGGGAGAGGGAGGCCTAAGAAGCATTGGGGAGAGGTGATTAGGCAGGACATGACCAGATTGCAGGTTACCGAGGGCATGACCCTTGATAGGGGGCGTTTGGAGGTCTAGAATCAGGATTGTAGGCTAGGGGCTCCTAGAGTCCTTCGTTCGCATCTCTCGGGGTTGGGTGTGGGATAGTAAGGTTACCCATAGGTGATTAGTGTTTTAGCTTATGTCTCCATATGGTTGTTAATATGGTAGTTACTGTTTGTTATTATTGCATCATTGCATGCGACTGTATTTATGTTGCTTATGTTTTCATGAGTATTTACATTATTATTGCAGGAGTACCTATGCTTTATTATTTTGTTTTGTTTTGCTTGTGTTTCTAATTTTACCTTTGTTTTCGTAATGCAGCTTTCCCTCTTTTTATCCTACACGCCGAGGGTCGTTTGGAAACAGCCTCTCTGCCCTTACGGGCAGGGGTAAGGCTCGTCTACATATTACCCTCCCCATACCCCACCTGGTGGGATAACTGGGTAGTTGTTGTTGTTGTTGTTTGTTTCTTGTTTCTTTAAAGACAAGCGGAGTTGCTCTGATGGTGAGGAACCCTCACTTCCAACCGAGAGGTTGTGAGTTCGAGTCTCCCCAAGAGCAAGGTGGGAAGTTCTTGGAGGGAAGGATACCGGGGGTCTATTTGGAAACAGTCTCTCTACCCAAGGGTAGGGGTAAGGTCTGCGTACACACTACCCTCCCCAGACCCCACTAAGTGGGATTATACTGGGTTGTTGTTGTTGTTGTAAAAAAGAATGACTGTTTGGGAATTGCACTCTCACCTCTGCCTAGCACTAAAGCTGTGCAGCCCCACATAGAGAGGAAAATCTCTGGAAAAAAAAAAAGGGAAGTCAAAGAGAGAACATTTTTATGTGTATACCTTGCTATGTGGTAAACATCTCCAAGAAATCTATCAGTAATAAGGCCAAGAGCAAAACCACTCATAACTGTTATCTAAAAAGTAATCTACCATTTCCCAAATACCCTAAAGGAAAAAGAAACAAACAAACTGACCTCGTTCTCCTCAATAGCATCTTCACCCATTCCCCATGAGATCCCGTCCGCACGAGATGCTTCCAGTTTTGCACGGAGAAGTGATGCTTCCATGTCTTGCACGTCTTCCCGGATCTTAGCTTGTTTTATCCTCTTCAGGTCAGCTTCCTTCAATATAAAACCGAAGTAATGCTTTTGGAATAGGTCGTTAATTCTACTGGAAGTGCTCTTTTTCTTTAATTTTTACCTTGATTTGTTAAGTACATATCATTTGTTTCATTGATCAATTCCCATAGAAGACAAGAAAGACTACATTGCATGAGCAAGACAAGCAGGAGTAATGGTATAAAATGCTTAAGGAAATAAAGAGAAAATAAAGCACGAGAAAGAAGATGCAGTAGCAGAACTGTCATACCGGTGGCATCAGATCAGTTGGTCCTTGGAATATATATAACCGTGAAGAGCTGTAAAAAAGTGAAGAACATCAGAATGATGCCAAAACATTATAACACCACTAGTAAGAAAACTGTTTCTTCCAATTAAGAAGTTAAAATAAAGCAAAGACCTTTAAAAGTAACCTTGACTATATTGAAAACATTAAAAATAAAAAAATAAAAAAAACAATACTAGGAGGAGCAGAAAATTCTACTGAATACTGATTTCAATAATAAAAGAATGAAGAGATCTACGTTCTAAGCGAATATTGCACCACGGACTCCACAAGATTCTTTTTGTTGGATTCAACGGGGATGCCATTTTTCTTTTCAGGGGATTAAACAAGTCGGAGTCATGACTTACAGACCAAATCGAAGGACGTCACCAACATGCAGCTCCACATAAATTCTCTTCTCCACCTAGTAATATGCAAACGGGCAAGCCATTAGAATCAAAAAGATGAAATCACTCCATAATAAACAATGGAAGCGGAAATAAGAATAGTTGCTGAACAAATAATAATTTAATAGATATCAATTATGGGCAATTTCATTTTCCACTGAAGCACCAAGTCAGCACACAAAGTTCTCCTCGCTTTCTGTTTTTATTACACGGCACTAGTAGTGGATTAAAAAGGAGTTTGAGAAGTGCTTCAATTGATTAAAAACTAGAGCCGCGCATAGAACCAAATGAAGTCCTGAAGCATAAGCTGAACGCATCCAATTATTTAATTGAATTTTTTTTCTTATAAAAGATTCTTTATTCACCTGAACCTCCTTAATATATTGCGAGGTAAACGGAATAATGTAAAGGTATACAAAGATACGTTAAAGTACCTGATTTTTGTTAATGAATGTCCCATGTGTACTGCCAAGGTCATAAAGATAAGCATTGCCACTTCCCTTAAACTGCAAAACTGCAAAGAGAATGTGTTACAGGATGAACGCTAATGATAGATCTTAAAAGGAAAGTTACTAAAACTGCAAACAGAGTCGTTTATATAGCAGTGGTAGAAGTGAAGAATGAATACCAGCATGGAAGCGAGAGATGGTCGGGTGTTCAAGGACAAAATCGCAAAGATCAACACGACCAAACATGTAAGCCCCCTTCTTGTGCCTGTAATAACAGTAAAAGGTGATACAATACCCTTAAAGAAAATAAAAGCCTAGCAACTAATTAAATAGTGAAGCCTAACAGAATTTCACAGACAACACAAATGAACCATCCTTTCCGTAAGAGAGGCACGAATAGTATGAAAGCTGCAGAAATACGTACAGAATGTTCTAACTATTAAATTTAAATAGTTTTATTGTAAGCAACTAACAAAAATAAAATAGCACTTGATTAGAAACTCCATAACCACTTCAAGTAGTTTCTAGCAAGAGATTCAGTTTTTTCAAATAAGTATCTAGCAAAAGATTCAATTTACTCCTAGATTTTTTTTGGGAATAACGTGGTACCTGCTACCTCCCCCCACATGTACCCGAAAACTCTGTCCACCAATCAATTTGATAATGTAACAAGAATGAACTTAAAGAAAAAGCATAAGAGAAGAAAAAAGCTTATGATGAGCCAACAATCAATTGCATTTAAGTTTGCGGAAACTTACACGTCATATTGATCAATGATGGAGCCATCTTTAAGCACTTCCAGGTAAAACTGGTGACAGGGACGCCCACTCCACGTAGGAATGGTGTAGGGAACTGCAGCAGCACCGGATCGTTGCTCTTGCTTCTGGTTTTCCTTGATGTCTTTACTACTTTGGGAGGAAACAGAGCTCGAGCTGGAGTCATCGCCACTTCCAGAAGGTTCCGTAGAGCTCTGAGGAATAACAGGGGTGTCCGATTGGGACTTCTCTTGCGACGAATTTGAGTCCGAATTGCTTAGAAATTTCGGAGGTGGAGGTTTCATTGAAGTCTGAGTTAAGCTTGAAGTTGAAACAACGTCTTGGTTTGAATCAGGAGTTTCCATAACGGTGTCGGTAGCGGTGTTAGGGTTCCGACACGGCGGAAGGTCCATGTCAGTCGTCGCGGGAGAGAGAACGGAGCGGCCAAGGGGATCGAAAATTTGTTGCAGCGGGAATTTATGCAAATCTTGAAGCTGCGGGTCAGGGATCAAAGCGGAGCGACCCAAAAAGAGAAGTCGGGTCCTTAAGCTGTTTTGTAGAGGAGTAGGACACGTCTTTAAATAGTTCAAATTTGTTCTAAAATAATAAAAGAACAGGAGCAATATTGCAGAGAAAGATAGAGAGAAAACTCTTATTGAATTTTTGGTTAATTTACAATAGGGTAAAACCCCTCTATTTATAGAGGAAAAATAATTTAGCCATGAAGTAAAACTCTCTACAAGATAGACATTCATTCCAAATAGAATTCTATTCATAACACTCTTCCTTGAATGTCTACTCGATAAGTAATGTGCCTCGTTAAAACCTTAACTAAAACAAAACACAATGGGAAAAAATTCTAGAAAAGGAAAAAGAGTACACATGTTTAGAAATGCGCATATTGGTTGCCTCGTTAAAAAATATTGCAAGGAAAACATAGTAGGATAAAACCTTGTAAGGGAAAAAGAGTGCAATACGCATTAACTCCCCCTGAAGAGAGCATCAATTCACATCCTTGAGCTTTCGCATCCCAATCTTGTGCACTAGCTTCTTGAAGGTTGACGTCGGTAGAGTTTTGGTGAATAAATCAGCCATATTAACTCCAATGAATATATTGCACCTTGAAAATCCTCACTATCACATTATCATACTTATAGTTATAGCAAGATACAAATGTGCACAAATTGTACTTAGCATGTGGACTTCAAGACCAAAAATTATATATGCTTTAAGCGGTTTAAGTCTTTCAAGGATTGTCATATAAGTTAAGCCATATAAGCCATCTAAAGAGGCTTTAGTGCATATCAAGTTTTTATGTCTTGCATAGACATATAAGATATCAAAAACTGATTGCACATACCATTGACTTTATACTTTCAAGTATTTGAACTACATATCCAAAACTACATGTCTTTCATATGGAATCAATTCTACTTGAATTGTATCTCTTCCATTTGGCCAATACTTTTGTGTCTATATTCGATAGACTTAAGATACTCATCTATACTCAGCGATATGATAGATGTCATCGACAAACATTTTATATCGTTTCCAATAAATTTTCATAACGACATAACATAGATATCTCATCATTTATAAATTCAGGTACCTGAATCTCTCATGAGATTTTATGAAGTGCTATGTCATGTGACCTTCTAGATCACTTGCCTCCTTTATTATGATCACTTTGATCATTTGTTCATCTTCTTTATCAAGAAGTTCTATTTGTAACCGATTTGTCTATACGCTTTAAGCGTACCATAGACTTTGTCCTTCTAGGACTTAATATGAGCATTTGCAATCAGAATATAATTACTTTCTTTGGGTCAATAAATGTGTATGGCATGCTTTGCAATATGTTGCAAATGAATTATCCTTTTATGAACTTCAAGTTCATATTATCCTATTCGAGGATCTATATGTATAAATAATAATTTATTCCATGTAACTTTTTTCTCAACTGTTGTATCTTGTCTCCCCCTCATGTTAGAAAAACTAACGTGGTTTCTCAACTTTGGAAATTCATCTTTGTGCATTATAGTGTTAATGAAAATATACACTGCACATCAATAACAATAAGATGAAATTATTTGGTTCTTGACCCTAAACCTTTTGTGAGGGGAGAATGCAATATACTTTCGTATATAACACATATCAAATTGATATATATAACTTTGTTCTCATAAGAAACAATTTAGCTATTAAGTAGAGGCGCTCAATAATTATTTTGCTAAACCAATTATGATATAAACCAACTTATCAAGATAAACTTCTTGAATAGAAAATCTGGAAATTATGCTCGAAATTAAATTAATGAGCAAGTTACCTCGCAAGCACCGGCCAGGTTGCAGGTTAATAATAATCGCACATGTAACCATCTCATAGATGCATCTTATGTGGTGTACATGGCAAGTGAATGGGCCCATATTCACCTTTGATATTTTCAGAATTTATGGGATTCAATCCCAACTTTAGTTGGTCAATTAATTAATGAGAACAAACAATATAAGAGAATATGTAAAGAACTTTCTAGTTCTTTAATATTTATTTATGTGAATTCTCTATTATTTTTGCACATCATATTTAAATTGATATGACTAAACTGATTATGCCAACTGAATAAATTATCAATATTGATAAGTTCATGTTTACACCATGACATGTGCAATTATCAATAAACCCGTATTTATTATGATATGGGTTTTTATATCAATAAACATCCACTTTATTTTGGCATTCTTTTATTTGTGTAGTACAAATGGGAGAATAAAGCGGGTAGCTTTTCACATACGGATTATCCCGCTACAAGTTGTAGTAATAGAAGATATCAAATCTTTTCTTTATTTATTGTCTCAATATAATCAACCGCTTTCGCGTATACTTTGGAAACTGAATAAGTTTCTATGACACTTAGTACAAAACAATACCTTATTGGTAATCAATTGTGTTTCTCCAAAATAGTAATAATTGGCTCTTCTAGAGCTCTCAATTAATTCTCTACTACCACATATTCATGAACATCCATATGTGAATATCTCACTTAAAGAGAAAGTTATACTATTATGGTCATGGTCAAAATTATATGCAAGATATGTTTCTTGCATTATTGTTGTCCTTTAATAATCACATTGCCAAAATATTTTGGCGTACAATAAGTACGTGATCAATGATCATGCAATAATAATGACATTATTTTCTTATATCATCTCAAACCTCCTTCTAGAGACGAGTGTGGTATATTCAATACCACTAGCACGTTCATATTCTTCCAAGAATGAATATGTATTCATAAATTAGATGTTGTCACACTCACATCATGAATGGACCATAATCATCTATATATGCTTTATAAAATCTCAAATTGTCAAATTGATGACATATATTACTTTCACAGTGTGAATGATTATTTTGAGAATTCTTATTATTCTCATTATCACAATGATGTCGATTATAATTTCGTCTATTGTCACGTCCACATCCATTGATATCTTCACGGTAATAATTTTGTATTCTTTCAGACTTATCACATACTGCTATCACATTCTCTATAGGGAATGAGAATGTAGCAAATTCAATGAGACGGATTTTTTAATTCTTTGCCCACAACCATACATGAATTTGATCATGGCAAGACATAGAAAATTTACCACGTTGGGTGGTTATAATATATTTCAAGCTACCTTAAATTTGCAATCAAAATTTACCGTCTATGCTTGCATTTGAAATCAAAATTATAGAATTACAAGAATTTGAAAGAGAAAAGTAAAATATGTACCTTAAATCCAGAATTAATCTTGAAGGAAGTTCATAGAACGATTAACAATCATTATGCTCAATATTATGTAAAAATTGAGCATCGTGCATGTATCCAAAAGCCATAGTTTTGAAGATTTGCGTGAGCCCCTCTTATAGAGATAAGCGTAATATTCTTCATGAACGTCCTCCTAAATTTAAGACTGGCATTCCAAGCCGTAATTCTCATATAGCAACAGCCATGAACAGTTACAACTTATTGAGATGGTATTGAATAGAACCCAACAAGTCGAACAAAACTCGCCCACGAACAGTGAACGCAAACCGAATCGGAACCACGAACAACGACTAACCAATGATGGCGAACTCGAGCGGAATTCAAACTCAATCAGAAACTTGAGACTTGCCGGAAGAGATATTGAATGAGCTCTTGGTTGATGGGTTCCTAAGGTGATTATGGATGTGTTGAGGCTCGACGACTCGCCGGCCAGCTTACCGGAGATGGCAGGGCGGCGGATGGAATCACTGATTTGAGGTCGGAGCGGTCGGCTGCTGCTTCTCCTTTAGTCCCTATATATTTTGTTAATGAAGATAGTGAAGAAGCAGATCCGACGGGAGGGTCTGTGTTTTCGTTCCGGTAGAAAAAAGCTAGGATCGATTGGAGAAGACGACGCGTGGTGGGTTTTTTTTTCTTTTCTTTTTCATCTGTTGCGGCGCTGATTTTGTATATATTAGACTGTGTGATCCTAGTTACTGCAATTGGCAGCACCGCAAACTTTTTAACTTCGATGAGAAAATCAAATTCAATTTTAGGATGAAAAATAGAGACTAATTCGTGCTGATAACATGTTCTAAAATAATAAAAGAACAAGAACAATATTGCAGAGAAAGAGAGAGAAAATTCTTATTGAATTTTGGGGTGATTTACAATGGTGTAAAACTCCTATATTTATAGGGGAAAAATAACTTCGCCATAAAGTAAAACTCTCTAAAAAATAGACATTCATTCCAAATAAAATTCTATTCATAACAAAATTCATATTAAGCAGTGACATTATATTTTCTCTTTTCATTTTTCAATTATTATTTTATTTTTTTTATTTACTATGATAATAAAAGACCCAATCCACCATGAATATTTGAAATTTTGTAACAAATTATATACCCTTGTATAAATCATAGACGTATAATAATATCTTCCTTGTTATGAAATAGAAGATTCTTACACTTCTATTTAAGGTGAATGTCTTTAATGTACTTAATTAGAGAGATTTTAGAGTCCTATTATTGGTAGCAAGATCTTCCTCCTCCCTATAAATAGAGGTGCCCCCTACCATTGTAAATCATCCCTTGAGACCCCTCTCAACTCAATAAGAAGAACTCTCTCTACTCTTCTCTCTATTGCTATTGCTCTTGCATAATTGTTCTTGTCTTTACTTTAGTTTATAAC
This sequence comes from Nicotiana benthamiana, assembly GCA_034376525.1. Classification (NCBI taxonomy): domain Eukaryota; kingdom Viridiplantae; phylum Streptophyta; class Magnoliopsida; order Solanales; family Solanaceae; genus Nicotiana; species Nicotiana benthamiana. Next base: position 132,169,329 of record CM067324.1, on the reverse strand, counting down.
ACGTTATCAGCACGAGCCTCTAACCAATTGAAATTTTCAATTGTCTTAACTTTTGTTTGTGTAGGGTTTTGCTTCAAAGAAAGAATGAAGAAAGAAAGAAAAAGAAAAAAAAAAGGGAGGAACGAAATTAGGCAGAAAGCAAACGAAAGTTTGAATTGAAAAAAGACAAACGAAAACAAGGAAAAGAAACGAAAAAGTTGAAAAGAAAAAGGAAAGAAAGAAAGGAAAGGAAGAAAGGAAGAAAATATATTTGGTATACCTTAAAGGTAAGTAATTTACTTTTCCTTTTTCAAATTCTTGGAATTCTATAAATTTTATATACAAAGTTTGATTATAACTCTAATGGAGTTTGTGAGAAATTATAACCACACGAAGTGGTAAAATCTCTATGTCCTGCCATGATTAAATTCATGTATGATTGTGGACGTGACAAAGAATTCCGTCCCATTGAATTTGCTCCATTCCCTTTAGAGAATGTGGAAGCAGTATATGATAAGTCTGAAAGAAGACTAATTACCATGAAGGTATCAATGAATGTGGACGTGACAAAGAATTCCGTCCAATTGAATTTGCTCCATTCCCTTTAGAGAATGTGGTAGCAGCTTGCGTAAAGCACATGATTTTGATCCATTCCCTGAAGTGAATGTGATAATCGTAATAAGAGCCCGTAAGTATGAACACGCTCTTGATGTAATTGTGTCATATGAAAAGAAAGTTCGTTACCCTCGAAATTTCGGGCAAGAACTATATGACATGGGTGTTGGATGATGAGATCCACTTAGATGCTATGGGTCTTGGAGACGCCATTAAAGACAGAAATAGTACATCCACCCAAAACTATGCTAAGGCCTTGATTTTCTTGCGCCATTACCTTAATGAAGGTTTGAAACTGTATGAAGGCCTTGATTTTCTTGCGCCATCACCTTGATGAAAGTTTTAAGATTGAATATCTAAACATCAAGGATTCACCCATCTTGTGGAAAGGCTTAAAGAAGAGAGATGACAACATGAAGTTGGTCACTCTGCCACAAGCACGATACAATAAGAATCCAAAAGCAAATAGTTTATAAACTATATATTATCGTTGCGGTGGAAACGGGCACTGGTCAAAGGATTTCCGTATGATTGACCTTTACCAAGCATCTCGAAAGAGTAAACGCCCCATAACGAATTTTGTCTCTGACGACAACTTGAATGTGGCAGACTTCTTTGAGCAACCCGATGGGAAGATAGACCACCTAATCGATGATGGATCGGTGATGAAAGAAGATGGAGCTGTTTGATTTATTTGTATTAGTGAATGAATAAACTAATAGCCATCAGTATTAGCTCGTATTAGTTAGTTCACGACATAATGTTAGTATTAGTTCTTTAGAATGTATCAATATGCTCAAATATCAATAATATTTTTACTTTCCAGTAGAGGTAATCGACTAACCTGAAAAACTAGTCGGTTATCTCATATTTCGCATAAAAACTGCAAAACAATCGATTGTCAATGACTAACAATCGATTGGCTTTAAAACAGTGTTCTGGAATTTTTCAAAAACAGTCAACAATCGATTGTCTATGTCTAGCAATCGATTGTCGTCAGACAGTGTAATCTGGAATTTTTCAAAAATCATCCACAATCGATTGTCTATTTCTAACAATCGATTGTCGTTATACAGTGAGGTCTGGAATTTTTCAAAAATAACCAACAATCGATTGTCTATGTCTAACAATCGATTGTCTTAAACAGTGTGATCTGAAGTTTTTCAAAAATAACAAATAATCGATTGTGTGTGTTTAACAATCGATTGTCTATGTTCAAACAATCGATTGTGTGGGTTTAATAATCGATTGTCTTATGAAAAACGCTGAAATTTTCAAACTGCAAAGTAATCAATTATGGATAACATATCTGATTTTGTTAGTCAACTGTTAGCAGCAGATTTTGAAAATATTATGTGACACAAACGAATTGAAGTTGTTTATTCTTATGTTCGTATAATTCTTTTGTATGTCAAACTATGGGATAGCAAATATGGTTATCTCACAAAGCGAACTTGGACCAACGTCCAATTGTAAAAGTATTTGCCTAGTTGATTCATGTACTACACATACAATACTCAAAGAAAAGAAGAGTAATTGTGTAAGGCAAACATTACTACAATCTATGGAAGTAGTAAATTGATTGAAGGCTCCGGAAGAGCAAATCTAACTCTGCCCAAAGGCATGACGTTAATCATTGAGAAATGTTCTCCTCCAAGTCTAAGAAGAAATTGTTGAGTTTTAATGATATCAATCAAAACGTTCTCCTCCAAGTTTAAAAGGAACTTGTTGAGTTTTGAGAATCTATCTTAGAGAATGCAATGTTCTCCTCCAAGTCTAAAAGGAACTTGTTGAGTTTTAAAGATATCATTCAAAATGGATATCATATTGAGACAATAGATGAGAATAATCTTGAACTCTTCATGAAAACGAGGCTGCCCATTTCGGTTTGGGTTCACGCCATTTTGAATGCAACAATGCTAGTTCGTCGGCTGCCCGCTTCGACTTGGGTTCACGCCATTTTGCATACAACAATACTAGTTTGTCGGCTGCCCACTTCGGTTTGGGGTCACGCCATTTTGCATGAAGCAATGCTAGTTCGTCGGCTGCCCACTTCGGTTTGGGGTCACGCCACGTTGCATGCAGCAATGCTAGTTCGTCTCTGACTGACGAATTGACACAAATATTCCCCATTGCAATTGGTTTTGGGTCATGAACCCAATATATCCCATTTAAGAAACTTTGGATGTGCAGTATATGTGCCTGTAGCACCGCCATCCCGCACCAAAATGGGTTTGCAAAGGAGGTTAGGAATATATGTTGAGTTTGACGCGTCCTCCATTATTCGCTACCTCGAAACATTGACAGGAGATTTTTTCACTGCACTATTTGCAGACTGTCAATTTGATGAGACACTTTTCCCAAAATTAGGGGGAGAAGTTGGTGAAACCAAACGGGAAATTTTGTGGAAAAATACATCATTATCTCATCTTGATCCACATACCTCTATTTGAAAGAAAGAGGCACAAAAGATTATCCATTTGCAAAGAATAGCAAATCAAATGCCTGAAGCATTTATAGATTTGAAAATGATAACAAAATCACATATCCTCGAAGTGAATGTGATTCACAAATACATATTCAATGTTGGAAGAATATGAACATGAAATTGGTATTGAATATACCACACTCACTCCTAGAAGGAGGCTTGAGATAATACCACCATCACCCCTAGAAGGAGGTTTGAGATGATATATGGCATGAATGATAGTTGGTCGCGTACCTATTGTACGCCAAAGTATTTTGGAAATATGACCATTAAAAGACAACGATAATGTAAGAAACATATCTTCCATATAAGTTCGACATGACCATAATGGTATAACTTTCCCTTTAAGAAAGAAATTCACCACATGAATGTTGATGAATCTGTGGTAGTACAAAATTAATTGAGAGCTCTCGAAGAGCCAATTATTACTATGTTGGAGAAACACAATTGAGTATTGTGATGTAGTAAGTCTCAAAGAAACTTATCCAGTTTCCAAAAGTACACGCGAAGGCGATTGATGATATTGAGACTATAAATAAAGGAAGGCTTTGATTCTCCTATTACTACAACTTGTAGCGGGGTAATTTGTATATGAAAAGCTACCCGCTTTGTTCTCCAGTTTGTACTACACAAACGAAAGAATGCCACAATAAAGTGGATATCTATTGGTATAAAACCCATGTCATAATAAACCCGAAGTTTATTGATAAGTGCACATGTCATGGTGTAAATTTGAAGTTTACCAATATTGATAATTTATTCAGTTGGCATTCATGTTAGCCATCTCATTTTAAGTATGATGTGCAAATTCACATAGGTGAATATTAAAGAACTAGAAAGTTCTTTACGAATACTCTTGTATCACTTGTTCTCATTAATGAACTGACCAACTAAAGAGTTCGGGTTGAAGCCCATAAATTCTGGAAATATCAAAGGTGAATATGGGCCCATTCACCTGCCATGTATACCACATATGATGCATCTATGATATGGTTACATGCGCAATTGTTATTAACCCGCAGCCTGGCTGGTGCTTGCGAGGTAAATCGCTCAGTAATCTAACTTCGAGCATAGTTTCCAGATTCTCTACTCAAGACAGTTCATCTTGATAAGTTGGTTTATATCAAAGTTGGTTTAGCAAGATAATTATTGAGTGCTTCCACTTAATAGCTAAACTGTTCCTTATGAGAACGAAGTTGTATATATCAGTTTGATATAAGTTATATACAAGAGTATATTCTCCCCTCAAAAGTGGTTCAGGGTCAGGAACCAAATAATTTCATCTTATATTAAGGTGCTGTGTATATTGACATAATGCACAAAGATGATTTCCCAAAGTTGAGGAAACATGTTAGCTTTACTAACATGAGGGGGAGACATGATAAACACTTGAGAAAATGTTACATGGGATGAATTTTCATTTGTATATGTATATCCCCGAATATCATGATATGAACCTGTAGTTCATAAAAAGGGTAATGCAATTGCAACATATTGCAAAGCATGCTATACGCATTTGCTGACTCAAAGAAAGTAACTAAATGGAAGAGATACAATTCAAGAAGAATTGATTCCATATGAAAGACATGTAGCTTTGAACCTATAGTTCATATGCTTGAAAGTATAAAGGCAAAGGTATGTATAGTCAATTTTCGATATCTTATTTGCTTAGCATGACATGAAAACTTGATATGCAGCTAAAGTCTATTATGCGACTTATATGACTTAACTTGAAAGATTTAAGTTGCTTGAAGCATATGCAATTCTTGGTCCTGAAGTACCGCATCCTAAGTACAATTTGTGTACATATGAATCTTGCCATAACTATAAGCATGATGGATTTGAGAATGCATCTATGGAGATATTGAAGAGCTATTCCACGACATTATATGAAGATGTTTATATCTATCAAGAACGATGATTTCAAGGTGCGGAATATTTGTTCAAGTCAATATGGTTGATTTATTTATCAAATCTCTATCAAAGATCGTTTTGAAGATGATGCACAAGATTGGAATGCAAATGCTCAAGGATATAAATCGATGTACTCATTAGGGGGAGTCAATGCACGTTGCACTCTTTTTCCCTTACAAGGTTTTGTCCCACTGGGTTTTCCTTGCAAGGTTTTTAACGAGGCAACCAATAGGCGCATATTCAAACATGTGTACTCTTTCCTTACTTTAATTTTTCCCATTGGGTTTTGTTTTAAGGTTTTAACGAGGCACATCATTGAATAGACATTCAAGGGGGAGTGTTATGAAATAGAAGATTCTTACACTTCTATTTAAGGTGAATGTCTTTAATGTACTTAATTAGAGAGATTTTAGAGTCCTATTATTGGTAGCAAGATCTTCCTCCTCCCTATAAATAGAGGTGCCCCCTACCATTGTAAATCATCCCTTGAGACCCCTGTCAACTCAATAAGAAGAACTCTCTCTACTCTTCTCTCTATTGCTATTGCTCTTGCATAATTGTTCTTGTCTTTACTTTAGTTTATAACATTCCTTATATTATAAAGTTATTTTTAATAATCGTGGTGTTTGAGTCATATCATTAATAAATTTTGACAACTCTTGTTCTAAATAACAAAATATTACAATTTTATATTAAATTGAAATGAGCATTGCATGTACTAAAGTTAAATAAAATTGTAATAAATCAGAATTCAATATTGCTATATTAATCCTTATGTTCTATAATATGTAATATAATATTATAATAATAAAAACTTAATTCCAATAGCCTAATTGTGCATATAAAATTTCTGTTAGAGCTCACATCACAAAAGTCATATAAAATAATTATATTATATTTTTCATCTTTTGTTCCTTCCAAGACTATAGCATAATATCTTAATATTAAGATCCCAAAATTATCGAGTAATATGGCGTGCTAGTTAAACTATTAGGTTAAAGCTCTACCTGTTTCTATAGTCAGTATTGTTCAAATTATACTATAAAAAACTTGTGATCCTTCATTATTAGAGTTGTTGGTTGTTGCCGAAAAATTCACCAAACAGTTGCTGGATAATCCAAGCATGTCCCAAATCCCATATACAAATTTCGATCTACAAATCCCTCCAAAGCCACCAGATAGTATCACTATAGAAAACATCAACAACAACAACTAATACCACTTAGTGGGGTCTGGAGAGAGTTTGTACGCAGACTTTACCCATACCCTAGAATAGAGGGTCTATTTCCAAATAGATCTCTGGCATCCTTCCCTCCAAGAACTTCTCACCTTGCTTTTGGGGAGACTCGAACTCACAACTTCTCGGTTGAAAGTAGGGGTTGCTTATCATTAGAGCAATCCCTCTTATCTATCACTATAGAAAACACGAAGGAAAAAAAAAAAGCAAAATTTCTAATTTATGAATCAATGGCTAATCCTAATCTAATGCATCTAGATACTCCCACATTCCCCTTACTGCATGAACTACCTTAATCATGGACACTACGGAAGAGGATGCCACAATTACATCACCAAACATATAAAAGAAATCAGTCTCACTGAAGAAGATCGGAATCGGATGCACACTTCATGCAAAACGGCTCATGATTCATCAATAGCTATTTCTTATTTGTTCATCAGTGGGAGCCGAATTTTGTGGCGGAGAAGGCAAAGCAAGTGCACACAGTAGTGTGGGTATGCCTACCACAACTTCACAAACTACACAAGAACACATCGAGGATTCAAGTCGAACCAGCAGTCATCAGAGTGTCAATGGCAAACTGTGAACTTTCATAAATGAAGAAATCAAGGCAAGAGAAATTCAATGTAAAATTAAACAACTCACCCTGCAATCGTCACCCCAAAACCAGGTAACAGTATTAAGGTTAAGATATATGAAGCGGTCTCAGTTAAGTACCTAACTACTCAAAATCTTTACAACAAAGAAAAAAATTATGTATACCCAAATCCCCCAGAAAATATAAATTCTAACTTAAAATCAATTACTGCCTCCTTAAAAAATATTCAAGTCTCCAAAAAACTGGAGAACACTACATCTATCCCCATAAATAATAAATTTTCTAATTTAATAGACTATGCTCTCACACCCAAAACCCTTCGATAACTCCGAAGTTGTTCCACTCCCCCAACAAGTCAAGCCAATAAAAACATAACACGTGGCAACTTTCTAGCATGCACCATTTCAAGCCCTAAACCACTATCCCACTCAACGACAACTAAGAACGAACCTATTATCTACCCTAAAGAAATCAAAACATCCACTGTCGCTTGTAACTCTGCCAAACAAATGGCAAATTCCATTGGCCATGTTTCGAATTTGCCCGATCACAACAATTCAACCTTTTCAAATGTAATGACCCGATCGATCGTTTTGTATTTTAGTATATTATTTAGCGGTTTGAGGCTATCAGCAGCTTCACTTCAGACATTATGACTTATACGCATGGTCAAAATTGAATTTCAGTAAGTTCGAAGTCGATTTGAAAAGAAAGTTTTCATTTCGGAAGCTTTAAGTTGAAAGAATTGACTAACGTTTAATTTTTGAGTAAACGGTCTCAGAATTAGGATTTAGTAATTTTGGGCTTGGGCATATATCCGGATTGGATTTTGGATGACCCTGGAGCATTTTGGCGCCTATTGTAGAAATTAACATTTTGGAAAAATTTCATAAATTTGGGTTGAAGTGCATTTCAATGCTATCGATGTCCGTTTGGAATTTTAAGTCTCAGAATAGCTCGTATGATGATTCTGGTATTGAGAGCACGATCGAAAGTGGATTTGAAGATCCGTAAGTCATTTTGGAGTCATTTGGCTAGAGTTAGAAATTTAAAGGTTTTGAGAAATTTGACCGGAAATGGACTTTTTGATATGGGGGTTGGATTCTAATTCCGAAAGTTGGAGTAGGTCTATAATGTCAAACATGACTTGTGTGCAAAATTTGAGGTCAATCGAACGTGAATTGATAGGTTTCGGCATCTAATGAAGAAGTTTGAAGTTCAAAAGTTCATAAAGCTCGAATTGGAGTGTGAATCATGGTTTTAGCGTTGTTCAATGTGATTTCAAATCACGAGGTTCGAACCAAAATCAAATCACACATTCACCCACGAGCTCGAATATATAATTTGTTTTCGAATTTGACCCAAAAAAGAGGTCTAAATCAAGAAAAATAAAAAACCCCTAAATCTACCCAATTCTCTAATTTCTATCCTTAAATACATGTTTTAGGCCTAGGATTTTAATAAACGATGATGGAAAATGAAGAAAACGAGTTAAACAATGCTTACCCAGGAAATCTTTATGAAGAAATGCTCCAAAAGTCTCCCTAGAACCTTGGAGAACAAGGAGTTCATGAAGTGTTACGAAAATCTCGACACTGGTTCTGTTTTTGGTTTTTAAAAATAGTTGGGCAAAATTACTCATTACGTTCACGACAGGCTAGTCGCGTTCGTGATTATTAACACTGGGTTGACCATTGCGATCACAGGAAGGGGAACGCGAACGCGAAGAATAAAAAGGTTGTGGCCCAAAAAGTGACCTACGCGAACGTGTGGGCCATCACGCGAATGCGATGAAGAACTCCTGCAAAGCTACGCGAATGCAAGCATATGCATGTGAACGCAAAAAGGAAAGAAATCTAAGCCCTTAGGGTCAAATAACCATACGCGAACACAAGGCAGGGATGCAAAAGTGATGAAAGAAAAATCAAGGCTTCGCAAACGCAGAGGATGCATCACGAACCGGAAAAAATGGGGTCTGCAACAGATGAAGAAAAATCTGCTATTTCCATAAGTCCAAAACCACTCCGAAACACTCCCGAACCCTCGGGGCTCCTAACCAAATGCATGCACTAACTCAACGACATCCTATAAACTTAACTGTGCGATTAAATCGCCAAATTAACATAAAAACAATGAATCAAACCTCAAAATCAGGAGTTCTTTTCTTCAACCCTCATTAAGTTCCAAATTAAGAACTTTAAGTTCAAACCACGTTAAATGGCGTTAGATTTCTACCATACTTTACAAAAATATCTTAAATCATATATAAGACCTGTATCGTGCGCCGAAACCAAAATACGGTACGATACCAGCACGTTCTAACCAATTTTCATTTCAATTTTCCTTAACAATTTCAGAAAAAGAATTTCCTTTAAAATTCATTTTTCGGGCTCGGAATCTCGGAATTCGATTTCGAGCATACGCCCGAGTCCCGTATTTTTCTATGGACCCTCCAGGACCGTCAAATCACGGGTCCGGATCCGTTTACCCAAAAACTTTGACCAATATCAAATTTATTCATTTTAATATCAAAAGTTAGATTTTTTTCACAAAATTTCATATTTGAGCTTTCCGGCTATGGGCCCGGATTGCGCACCCAAATCGAAACGACTCTAAATGAGGCTTTCATGGCCTCAAAAGTACATAATTAGTTAAAAACAAGTGATGACCCTTTGGGTCGTCACATTATCTACCTCTAAAACAACCGTCCGTCCTCGAATGGACAGAAGAAAGAAGTACCTGATTCGAGGAAAAGATGAAGATAACGGCTCCGCATATCAAACTCGGACTCCTAGGTCGATGCTTCAAGAGGCTGACCTCTCCACTGAACACGAACAGTAGGAAAACTATTGGATCTCAACTGACGAACATGCCGGTCTAGGATAGCTACCGGCTCCTTCTCATAATTCAGGTCTTTGTCCAATTGGACAGTGCTGAAATCTAACACATAGGCTGGATCACGGTGATACTTCCAAAGTATGGACACATGAAATACTGGATGCACGGCTGATAAGCTCGGCAGCAAGGCAAGTCTATAAACCACCTCTCTAACTCGATCAAGAATCTCAAACGGACCAATGAATACACGCGCAAAGCTCGTACCTTGAGACTGGTTATATTAAAAACATAAACCCCCTTAGTTAAATATCGTTAGCCTTATTTACCCTTAAAATTAAATTTTATGTTAAATATAATTATAATTTAATTATTTTCTTAATTTTAGGATTTCAAAATTGCATAAAACTTTGGTTAATTTTCCTAATTTGAAATATGTATCTACTTATAAAACGATATTAAATACTCTAAATCTCCTTTTATAAATGAATTACTAATATTTAGGAGTATGACAATGATTTTTTCACTTTTATTCTAGAACTAGACGTTCAAATTTAATGTCAATGTAAACAAATAAAATAATTTAAAGCCCAAGGAACTCTAAAATTTATATAAACCCTAACTCAACACGAATAAAATATGCTAAGTGTAACTGATATGAGGAAAGATACATCACTATATATATATGTCAATTATGAATGACAATTGTAATGCTACACAATGATAAAGTCATATACATACTCTCAGGGTATTAGTTCACTCAGCATGCTAAGTCACTTAGTCCTCCCAATCACTCAATCATCCTAATCACTCAGCACTCGCGGTCGGCACTCAAACTCACCACTCGTGATCAGTAGGTACATGCGCTCACTATTGGAATGTCAAACTCCGAAAGAGCAAATCCTACTCAAGCGTTAATATAAGCCAATCATCGCATGATTCAACAAAGCCTACTATGGCATGTAGCTCAATCTCATAAACATCACTCACAAGCAAGCCCTCGGTCTCACTCAGTCATCAATCTCTCCAGTATCTCGAGCTCACAAAATCTAATAACAATCAGCCCAAATAATGATTATATAATGTAACAATAATGGCAACAGAAATTGAGATATAATATGCAAGGATACATGCGACTGAGTAATTGATTGCAAATTAGCAAATAATTCAACAATAACAACTTATGTGGGTCCCAACGGTACCGTTATATAGCCTAAACATTATTTTTAACACGAATCACAACTAAATTCCTCTAACACATGGAGAGTACATGAATAATACTAAGATTAAAAAGCTACACATTTCCACGAAATTGACCAAGTCACAATTTCTATGGTGCATGCCCACACGCCCGTCACCTAAAAGATGCGTCGCCTCAACACCAACCACGTAACACGTACTTCTGGGTTCTATACCCTCAAAACCAAGTTTAGAAGTGTTACTTACCTTAAATTGTATAAATATCTACTCCAACAAGCTCTTGCCTCGCGAATCGGCCTCAGAACGATTCGAATCTACCACCAAAAACTCAATATAATCAATACGAGCTATAGGAACCAATTCCATATGAATAATCTAAGTTCTTTAACAAAAGTCAACCCTTGCTCATATCTCGAAATCTGATAAAACTAACAAAATCTGAACACTCATTAAACCATGAGTCCAATCATACCAAAAGTACTCAATTCCGATCAAAACTCGACCTTCAAATCCTCAAATTAAATCCTATAAAGTTTCAACATGTTTTCCTAATTTTTCTAACCCAAACATTAATTAAATGACAAAAAATAATGATAGATTCATGTATATTGACCAATATGAGTTGGAATCACATACCCCAATCAATTCCTTGAAAATCCCTCCTAGAGTCACCTCAATCCGAGCTTGAAAAGTCCAAATATAAAATAATACTCAAACCTCTGATTTTGAAATCTTATATTCTGCCCAGATGTTCCTCTTCGCATTCGCGAAAAGTCTCACAGGATCGCGATGAAAAAAAATCAAGCTGCCCTCAAATTACTCTTCACAAAAACAATCAAACCATCACGAACGTGATTCACAAACTCTTCAAATAATATGATTGTAGATCCCTTCACGCGATCGCGAAGAACAAATTGTACGGACTCCTAGCCTTATCCTATCTTCTTCGTGGACGCAACCTAACACATGTGTTTGTGTAGCACTGCCTCCCCATGCTTCATGATTGCATAACCATTCTCGTAAACGTGTAGTACGAACTTCCCCAGCTGCCAACAACACTCTTCGCGATCGCGTCTCGCTCTCCACAAAAGAGGAAATTTGTATCAGAAAGTTAGTAGTTCCTCAAAGATCCAAAATGCGGCGAACATGAGCTGAATCAAACTTGAACACCCCTAAACCTCAACCAAACATACCAATAAGTCCTAAAATATCATACGAACTCGCTCGAAGCCTCAAATCACATCAAGCAATACTAAAACCACGAATTGTGCACATCACGACCTGGATTTCTCACTATCGGGAGTCGTGATGGTGAGTACTCGTAAAATCTAGGCAAGTCGAGTGTTATAAATTCATTACCTTTTTATTTAGCCCTTTCGACAGTTCAATGTAATACGATCAAATAACAAAATAAATTAAATAACCAAAAATGTTGAGGACAAAAACTTTATAGTTTAATCGAACCCTAATACATAAATTCGAATACAACTCTACCCAGAATTTGGTGTTACAAAGTCACGGATCTACGAATACTACAAATAAAGTCGGAATTGAAATACATGAATTTGTCTTTGAATAAGTAAAAACTGAAGAAGAAGAAGAAGAAGATGATGATGATAGAAGGAAACGCCAGGGCCTGGGGACGCCTGCAGGACTACCTCAGGTCACCTAAATGGACTGAAGACATCACCCTCACTACGGTCCAAAAGCTGCCGCACTAGGATCTACACACAGTACAAAGTGTAGTATCAACAAAACTAACCATATGTGCTGGTAAGCGACTAGCCTAACCTCGGCGAAGCAGTGACGAGGCTAGGACCAAACAACCAAGTAAACCTGTGCAGTTAAATCATATATAACGAAAATATAAAGGCATATATACACAGTAAATGTAGGAGGGGAAAGAATGTCGTGGGGAGTATCAAATAACTACAGAATACTAACAAAGGAATGTAAGGAAAACCATAATTCAATTATTAACAAGAATAAGAAAACAAATATAGTATTCACTTTCATCTCTTTTTTGTTGCATGTGTGCAACCCGATCCCATTTCTTATGTTGCGGTGACAGTGTGCCACCTGATCCATTTCATATAACTTGTTACATGCGTGCAACATCAATCCCATTTCAAATATTATTGTGGTGGCGTTCCACCCCCTCCCATTTCATATATATTGTTGCAGGCATGCATCATGCTCTCATTTCATATATCTCGTTGCAGGCGTGCAACCCTCTCCCATTTTATTTATCTCGTTGCATGCGTGCAACCCGTTCCCACTTTATATATATCTTGTTGCGGGCATGCAACCCGCTCCCATTTCATATTTCTCGTTATAGGCATGCAACTCGTTCCCATTCATATATCTCGTTGCAGGCGTGCAACTCGCTCCCATTTCATATATTACCGTAGAGGTATGCCACCCGCTCCCATTTCATATATTACCGTGGAGGTCTGACACCCAATCCCATATACAATTCAACATCAGTCGTAAAAATAATCCCGGCAAAGGAGCAAGAGTATAACAACTACATCCCAGCAAGGGATACGATATCATAAACAATAACATCCTGGCAAGGGGGACAATATCATAAACAATAATATTCTGGCAAGGGTAACAATAACATCCTGGAAATGGAGAAAATATCATACATAATAGGCAAGGGAGACAATATCATAAACAATAACGTCCTGGCAAGGGAACCAACGATGATAGTCATCATATTTGTCATGAATAAATCACTACGAAGTCATAACAATTACAATACTAGACTCACGGGCATGTTTGACACCGATGTATAGATACTCGTCACCATGCCTATACGTGGTACTCCTCAATAAACACATAACGAATAAGAAACAATTCCTAATCTCTTAAGCTAAAGTAAGACCAAACACTTACCTCGATGCCACGAACACAATTCAAGCCTCAAATATCGCTTTACCTCTTGTTTCCGCCACTAATTCACTTGTATATAGCCGCAAGGTTCTTAACTATATCAATAAATGCCAAATGAATCAATTATAATGCATGAAAATAAGTTTTCCCAAAAAGTCAAAAAAATATGTGCAAAATTTGAGGTCATTCGGACAAGATTTAGTGGGTTTCAACATTGTATGTTGAATTTGGAGTGAGGGTCGTCGACAATAAATAAATGGAGCGGGCTACACGCCGTAGCGGTTACTGGAGAGTACTAGTTCATGTGTTGCATTGCATATTTTTTTGTCATTTACTCACTCATCCATTATGGTATTTCCTTAAGTGTTCATTTGTTTACTGTTATTATGCTACCGGGTTCAAGTTGTTGCATTTATAGAATTACATTTGTGTCTATTTGGAATTTCTTATTCTCAGCCTTTATTTATGTCAGAGTACTCACATTACTCCCTACGCTTTGTCTGCATATCCAGGTACACCTGAGGCTGTGTGAGGATTTCTCTACCTAGCAGCTCATCCGTAAGTATCGAGGTAGGTGCACTTGACATTCGCAGTCCTGATCTTCCTTCTATCTTATTTGTCTTATCTCTGCGTTTCTAGAGAATATATGTAGTAGGTTGTTACTCATGTAATAGAAGCTCAGACTTGTGACACCAGATCCTTCAGGCTGAGTAGTTGTTTTATACTTAGGTTTTCCGCATGTTTAATTATATTTCAGAGTTTCAGTATTATGGCTTGGTAATTATTCGTGTTAATTGAATTATGGACTGTATAAAAAGAGGCTAAGGTTGTTGAATTGATCGGGCTTGCCTAGCAGCGTGTTGGGCGCTATCACGACCGGAGTTGGGATCGTGACAAAAATAGCCAAATACCGAATTACTGATTAATTTCTGAACGTCTCATAAACCCGAGTTTAAATAAAAATTTGTTTTAAAATATTTGTTCAACTTTTCGACTGAGGCTCAGTAAGAAGATGAGTGAAAAACAGTCAATAAATCAACATATTCGATAGAAACTCGCTCTTAGGAAGAGTGAATTTAATAAGTTCATTAATAGGCCTTTCAGGCAACATGTCACTCATGTGCATGTATATATATATTCTATCATCCTTCGGGCTAGCCTCTCTATCACTCGTGACTCATCTCTTCTCAATATTGTTTAGTATGAAGTTAAAAAAAATCGTTTAAAAGATGTCGACTTCTATGATATAAAAAAACCGTTTAATAGAGGACGACTTCTATGACAATTACTAGATTCTTAGGTGAGTTTATTTTAATCTTTAATTTTAGATTTTCATGACAATTGAAATTTTTGTTCGATCTGATATATATCGCTTGATTGTTTGCGACCTTAGTAAAATAATAACTAAGACGAGTACTTTTTATTCTTTCTCTTTCTTTCAGTTTTTAGGAATGCCTAAAGATTTCTTTTTTACTTTGTTATAGTTTTGTTTATTTCTCTGAGAAGTTCTATTTATATTTTTGGTATAAAAAATAATGTGATTGACAAAATTTTGTTGGAACACGTGTTAGTTTATTATTTAAGTTGCTAAAACTTTAGTTCTTTAACAGTTAAATTAAATTCATGTTCATATATATATATATATCAAATTATGGCAAGTTAGCAACACATAACAATGTGATAGTTAATTATATTAAGTTCTATTGATAAATATGGCTGGAATTTGAATATTTTTTTTGTATAAATGTCTCTAGATAATGATAAACATAATATTATGTAAGTTTGTTTAAATTACAACGCATCAATAGAAAGCTTCGTTAATTTGGTTTTATCTTCTAGGCCAATGGTCATCTCTTAGTTATTTATTTTTACTTTAAAACCTTAAAATTTATTATAACAGTTGAAAATAACAATAATAAAATACATAAATAAGCAGAATACTCTAAAAATGCTAGAAATTTTTTAGATGCACTTTAAGATACCAGCTCATGTTCATACCCGAACCTTGGATTGATATTCTTAAATAATAAAAGGATCATGTGCGTATTCCGCGTCTTGATACCTTTTCAATTTAAAATAATTATGTTATAACCATGTGTACATTCCGTACCTTGGTTTAATATTTAATTTCAAGGAAGTACATTGTGTGCATATCGCATCTTGGTCAAAATAATTAAAAAATAATAATAAATTAAGTGAAACAGTAATAAATAAGTCATAATCAATAAATACAAGTATAGCTAAAAATTTGATTAAGCCTTACATTAATCAATAAAAGCAACCGTGCTAGAACCACGGGACTTGAGGGGTGCCTTACACCTTCCCCTCGGTCAACAGAATTTCTTACTCAGTCTTCTATTTTCGTAGACCATAAATTAAGAGTCAAACCTTCCTTTTGAAAAGGGATTCAAATAAAAGGTGAGTTGGAACACCAAAACTCAACCAAGTGGTGACTCTAAATAATAAATAATCCCTTTTCAAAACATCACTTTAATTGGAAAAATTCTTCTAACTCAACCTCGTAATAGGATTGTGTGAGAAAAAAGAGGTGTGACAGCCGTGACGACTCTGCTGGGGATAATTAATAAGAATTCGAGCTTTGTCTATTAATTCTTGTTTGGTTTTTATCATGTTTTGGATATTATTGTGTTTGAAAGCCTAATGTTTTGTCACTTGTTTACCACTTTAACATTTATTTGAACTATGATATAATGTATCCTCTCTCGCACCCCTCTGAGTCTTCTGATAGGTAGTTATGTTGTATTTGCCTACCATCATTACAAAACTTCTATCTTGAGATAAAGCCAGTTAGCCTACCAGCTTCTGGTGAAAGATTTAGTCACACATGTTTAGGCGGGAGAGCCGTTAGCTAGCCAGTGCTGCTCTACTACTGGTGACGCTTGACGCTCCTCGGCTCGGTTTGTCCACCCGGGTAAGACAAGTCTAGATATCATCTCCTTTAGGATTTTAAAACTTAGAAGAACAAGCCACAAGCAATGAATATCCCTAGTAAGTTATGCTTTATTTGCATCATGTGCATTGAACTTAGCGGGGCTCGACATAGGGGCCAGGCCCGTGTAGGACAGCTACCAATTTTTCGGACCAACATGTTCATATTTATGTGCTATATGTAACATTATTTGGTAGGCTTCACTCAAATGTTGACCAGCTTTAGGATCGAATTAAACGAGGATAAATAAAGAGGAAATTTTCAAGTTTTCATAAAATATCTTTTTTTTTTAAAATAAAATTTTGAAAGGTTTTGGTATGTGAACTAACAATTTTCAAAATAGTTTTCTTTTTTAGTTACCGAACTACGCGGGTTTGATTCTCATCGAATGTGAGATACGTAGGCAACCTTCATCAGGTTCAAGCCCATTTTAAATAAACATAAAAAAAGAGTAAAAAAGGTTTTTATGGACTATTATTTTTTATTTTTTCAAATAATAATAATATAGTCACTTTGTCAAGTTTTTAACCAGTTTTGCCCTTGCATTCGGTATTTTTGTCGAAACAACCCTGAGACCTACATCGAAAATGCGAAATGGGAGGCCAGTTTTACTTTTATTAGTGTTTTTTACAAAGCAAAAAAAAAAAGTTATTTGGGCCTTTTATTTTTTTGATGACTATTACTAATTTAATTTTTTTAGTCCCACATTTTGGTTTTTATTTTTATTTTTTTCTTTTTTCTTTCAAATCCGAGAAATCAGAATTTTTGTGTCAATAGTATATTTAACTAAAACCTAACCTCGTGTCTGGATAAACATGTGAACCATGAGTGGGGAAAGAGGTAAGTCTGAAAATAGGCCATGATTAGAAGGGATACCAGACTTTCTCATTATTGATCAGATACCACAATTATTGTGGGATTGGTGGAGAGGTTTTAAGGAACATGAGCGAAACCAGATAAAGAAATACTTGAGACATTTGGTTTACAAGATGATGATCAAGCCTAGGAGGGATGTGATCGAAGCTTTGATTCCGCATAGGGATCCTGAAAATAATGTGTTCCATTTTAGTGAATGTGAGATGACTCCGACCTCGGAGGAAATCGCTCATTTCTGGGGTTAGGGCCGTAATCTTCGCTGCCAGAGACCCAGAGTTCCAAAAAATGTGCATGAGGGTAAGTTTCTGAAGCTCTTGAACATAAACTATGGACATTATGAAGGTTTATGAGGCAATTGGGTTAAGTGTGGATTTCTATTTCATTTGCACGGCCTCGAATGCAATTTCGAAAGGAATGTGGGAAAACTGAAATCAAAGGAAGACAAGAAAACATGGAAGATACACAGAAGGTTTGCATTTATGGTTGCTTTTTTGGGGCGTGTAGTTTTTTCAGAAAAGGAAGGACGCATGACATCCGGTTAGCAGGTGTAGTTGAGGCGCTGACCTCAAAAGAAGATAATTATACTCTGGTCCCTATGATTCTTTCTTCCATTTTCCAGGCTTTGACTGGAAGTAAATTGGGCGCACAAAACTTGGATGGTTTTTGGAGCATTTTTTTTCGTCATCCTACGATCTCTAATTTTAGTGAGCTTTGGCCAAATCACACTATTGATCACCAGAAAACAATTGACAAATGTGACTTGCCGGAGGGGATTAACGCCTGGAAAGAACTACTTCTTACTTTGTCTGCCAAACAAATCAGATGGAATTACAATTGGTTTTCCTCAAAAGAGGTCATTTGTGAATCTACATACCATTCTTATTTGGTACTTATAGGATTGGATGGTGTTCAGCCTTATGTTCCACTTTGGTTAATGCACCAGCTCGCACGAAGACAGGAGGTGACACCAATATGAGATATGAGCAAGTTGTGTTATGACTTTGGTAAAGACCAACCTCATGATGAAGGGGAAATTATAAAAATTTGGAATACAAGTAAGGTTTCGGAGTTCAATGAGATGGTAGAGGACCGAGATCGTGGAGAGGTGATCCCTGAATATATTACTTGGTTTCATGATCCTTCGTCATTTAGAGATAAGCCTGAGGGGCCGAACAGGAGGAGAAAGGATCAAAGAACTATATAAAAGCTGAAAGAGGAATTAGAGCACGCTCAGATGATTATAGCCAAACAACAAGCCCAACATCAGGCCGGAGTCGCTCATATTCATTTAAACATTGAGAAAGATTATCAATCTTCTTTAGGGGTCATGGATAAAGATTTATAGCATGCTAAAAATGAGGCAGCCCGCTTAGAAGAAGAACTGGTAAACACGTTTGGTTTTGTCAGAAGGGTGGAGGCAAACAAAAATGCTGAAATACATAAGTTGCAAGAAGACTTGAGTATCATTGAAGAAGATGCGCACCAGCAAAAACTGGAGTTTGATCAACAGAAAGAGCAGTTTGAAACAGAAAAGGCCCACTCGATGCGCTCAAAAAGTCAGGTTTATGCACAATTAGAAGAAATAAAAAGGCAGAAGAGGGCTCATCAGCACACAGATTATGAGGAATAGCTGCGCCAGTGGATGATTGACAGAGGTGTGTTAAAATGTCGCATTGAAGAATATGAGGGACGTGAGGCTCAGATGGGGCACGCCCTCGACACTACCCATATGTGGTTACAGAATTGTCACATGAGTATGGGACAAGCTAGAGAGTAGGTACTTCGATTGGCAGAAAAAGCAGCATATGTTCATGATGATCATTGTCGTCTAAACAATGACGAAGTTGGTCAACAAGCACGTGTCCTCGTTCCACAGTTGCCAACGGTGTTTCAGAATTTATACGAGACTTTAGGGGGACAGTGGAGTCCAAGAGATGCAGACAATTGATGATATCAGTTTAAGCAAGAAGACTATTGAAGATTAACATTTTAGTGCAGTCCATTAGTTCTTAGTTTCATTTATTTGTTGCGTTTTTAATTTTTGAGGCTTTTTTTTTAATTATTGTTATCATAGTTTGTATTATTCTAGTCATGTTTATGTCTGGAGTCAATAGAGTCATTTGTATATATTTCCTATTCTCTCATTCCATAAAAAATTTAAAAAAAATAAAAATAAATAAATAAATATATATATATATATATATATATATATATATATATATATATATATATATATATATATATATATAACATTTTAGTTTGTTTTATTTATTTAAAAAAGAAGAAGAAATCATTAGAATTGGTATTATTTCTCCTGAACTACGTGGTGGTATGATTCATGCGATATCATGATACGTAGGCAATTCCTATCGGATGCGATCACAACCATAACTAATTTGAAAAAAAAATGATAAAAAATTAAAATAAAATAAAATAAAAGCGCATTAAGTTTAAAATAAAATAAACCAACAAGCCGGGATGAAGCATGAAGCCTTCCAAAATCATTTTAGAAATGAAAATGGCATTAGTTGCATGGCATACAATGTGTGATTAATATATGAAAAATGCCTAAGTCTAACACATTTGTTGTTTGTTATTTCTAAAGAGATAAGGTTAAACAGAGGTGGTTGGTTTTGGTTTAAACTGGCGACTCACCCTTACAATACGAGGTCAAAAGGAAAAAGTAAAATGGGAAACAACAGTGAGAATGAGTCAGATAATGATGATGTCCATGGACAATTGGTCGAACAAGGTTCAGGATTGGTTGAAGAAATAAAAGTGTTGAAACAACAATTCTAAGATATGTACCAAGCCTGGGTGAATGGACAGGCACCGCCCTCACTACCCCTAGGGCCTTCGGATAATCTTCATAATGTGTCAGTTGCAAATTAAGTGCCTATCTCCATAATAAGAAACCCATTCTACCAACCTGGATTTAGTCCGAGCATTAACCTCCCCACTATCCCCAGTACCTCCATTATACGTCCTCCAGCCGCACCCTTCAGAAATGACCCGCATACTGAACCCATTCCTCAACCGACTCTCTCAAAAGCTCAACAATGATCCATAATTGAATGCTCATGATACCCAACATCACTCTCCAAAACTGATTTTCAAGGTTCCAGATTCATACAAGTATACTCCTCAGAACATGTTCCCAGTCGAGGTCGAAAAGCATGACAAGAATATGGAACAAGAGGAAATAGCCAGAAAAGTGAAGAGTTTGGAACAAACTATGAGAAACATACAGGGTTTGGGAGGCCACAAGAGTGTTTAGTTCAATGATTTATGTATGTTTCCGCATGTTCATTTGCCACTTGGATTCAAGACCCCTAAGTTTGACAAGTATGATAGTCACGGTAATCATGTGGCCCACTTGAAGAGATATTGTAACCAATTGAGGGGAACATGGGGCAAAGAAGAATTACTCATGGCTTATTTTGGGGAAAATTTGACAGGAATTACATCAGAGTGGTTCGTAGATCAAGACATATCTCACTGACACGTTTGGAATGACATGGCTCAAGATTTTGTCCAACAATTTCAGTACAATATTGATATAGTGCCAGACCGATCCTTTCTTGTCAACATAAAGAAGAAATTTACAGACAGCTTCAGAGAATATGCAATCAAGTGGAAAGAGCAGACTGCTAGGGTCAAACCACCAATGAAAGAGGCAGAAATGATTGACTACTTTATCCAAGCTTAGGATCTTGATTACCTCCATTATATGTTGGCCGCCATTGGTAAGCCTTTTGCTGAGGCGATTGGGAAAATAGTTGAAAATGGCATGAAGACGGGAAAAATGGTGAGTCATGCATCCCTTAAGGAGACCACGCAAGCAATTCAAAGCGGGTCAGGCAGTTTCGGAAATCGGAAAAAGGAGGATGGATCCATGATGGCGTCTGGATTCAAGGGAGTTCAAAGAGGAATAGTTCCTTCATACGTGCAATTCCAACAAGGACAATCCAACTCTTCTCAACATTATTATCCGCCTCAGGGTCCCTGATACTCATTTCCCTCACAACAATACACAGTGTATAATGCTCAGGGCTTATGCTAGGCCTCCCAATCACCAACAATGGCGAGCATCGATTCCGCAAGGCTCCCGTCAACTCCGGCAAAACATTCAAGAACCATATAATCCTCATCCCAGGCAGGAATATGTGAGAGAATAGGAGCCAAAGAAAGAGTTCACCCTAATTGGAGAATTGTATACAAGCCTATTTCGAAAGTTGATGCAGATGAAATTGATTGAAACTATCATGCCACGTTATGTGAATCCAAATTCAAAAGGTTTTGAATCCAATGCGAGATGTGAGTGTCATTCTAACACCAAGGGTTATAGTACCGAAAGTTGTTGGAAATTAAAGAAAGCCATTGAAAATGTGATTGAAGCAAAGGCAATTGCGGTGACGAACAATGAAAATACTCCTAATATCACAAACAATCCACTCCCAGCTCATGATAATACACACTTTATTGGGATGATTTGTGATGATCGTGATTATAAGCAATTTGGCAAAACAGAGATGATTGTTAGAACCATAGGGCCGAAGCCAAAAGTGATAGTAAGCCCGCGGCAATTGGCACCGCTGATTGTGAAAGGTGCGAGTTCTAGTTCAAACTTGGCAGGTTCTGAAAAAACAATTCTCTATGTACCTGGAAGCACCAAAAAGATTGAGGCTCAATTGGGTGGGCCAAAACTTTATATCCCTGGGGGCATTGAAAATAATGTTCCGAATAATGCTTTGAGAAATATAACAGAGCCAACTGTGATCCGACCTATTGTACAACTTCCAGTGTCGAACCCAAAAGCTATTCCCTGGAACAATAACAAGACTGTCATGACATACAAAGGAAAAGAGATAGTGGAAGAAAAAGATGAAATGGGAGGCTTGACCCGCTCTGGAAGGTTCTATTCGCCAGAGGAGTTGAGAAAATCTAAGCAAGGAAAATCACTTTCCAATGAAAGAAATTGTTTCAGAAAAAGACGCGGAGGAATCCCTTAAGAAGATTAAAATGCCAGACTACTCAATCATTGATCAACTAAGAGAAACCCCTGCTCAGATATCTTTGTTATCTCTACTTTTGCACTCTAAAGAACATCGCCATGTGTTGATCAAAACTTTGAACGAGGCATATATCTCAGAAAAGACAATGGTGCATCAGCTAGAAAAAATGGTTGAAATATTCTTTGAGGTGAACAAATTTCTTTCAGCGATGATGATTTTCCTAAGGAAGTGGTTGGGCACAATAAAGCTTTGCATCTTATGGTCAAATGTGAAGGGCATTACGTAAAAGAGATCATGATTGACGGATGCTCAAGGTACATGTATGCCCTCTTTCTATTCTACAACAACTGAACATTGACACTAACAGAATCCGAACTAGTAGTGTCAGCATCAGGGCTTTTGATGGTTCAAAAAGAGACACTATTAGGGAAATTGAACTCACCATGACAACTGGCTCGGTTGATTTTAACATTGTCTTTCAGATGTTGGATATGAAAACCTCCTATAATTTTCTTCTGGGAAGGCCGTGGATCCATATGGTCAGAGCTATACCATCCACCCTACATCAAATGGTCAAATTCGAATATGACAGGCAAGAAATTGTTGTTCATGGGGAGGACGACTCGTACGTCTATAATGACCCGTCCATTCCATATATCAAGGCCAAGGAAGGATGTGAACCCCTCATAGATCAAACATTTGAGGTGATTGAGGTATACCAAGTGGAAGAAGGAAAATCAATTCTGCATCCCCATCTTTCAGCCACATCTATGATGGTAGCTTCACTGATGTTGAGGAACGGCTATGAACCAGGAAAAAGATTAGGATTATTTCTGCAAGGAATTGTGAACCCCATTACACCCTTTTCGAAGAAATATACCTTTGGCTTGGGTTTTGAACCAACATCAGTTGACATAAACAGAGGCAAGTCCCACGAAAAGAATGGTTGGAGCTTGTCAAAACCAATCCCTCAGATTGCCTACTCTTTTGTCAAGCCACAATTTGAAGAAGTCCAAAATTTTTTTATTCAAGATGACATTGATGAAGTTTGCCAGGGTCTCAAGGAGATGTTCTATGGAATCAACATGGTTCAAGTTGGTGAAGGCCCTAGCCGTGCAAATGTTCAGCTGATTGGCCCAGATACCTTGCTCAACAACTGGGAAGCAACTCCTCTTCCCATCAGGAAGGAGTCTTGGTAGTCTGTTTTGTTGCTTTTTCTGTATTTGGATTATTTTCAGGGTTGTAATCCATATACTTTAGTTTAATTGCTTTGCTTTGATGTTAACCCTTCTATCCTTTCAAATTCAATGAAATGAAGTTCCAGTTTCATAGTAGAATTCTGTCTTTCCTTTCCCTAATTTATGTTAATTTCTCATCATTTTGAGCTTCGTTAATGTTGGCATTAAAAACATGACACGCACACGGAATTCATGCCCAGATCTTAAAAAGATGTCTAATCTCGAAATAATGATTCAAGAAGTTGAGTATGATGAAGATCAGACCTTTAAGGAAATAAAAAGAGAATTGGATCAATTTGAGAATAAGCCTAAGCCTAACTTAAATGAAACCGAGGCAATTAACTTGGGAAGTCCTGAAGAAATCAGAGAAACAAAAATAAGCATTCATACTGAACAAGGGACGAGAGATGCCATAATTCAAGTTTTGTTCGAGTATAGAGATGTATTTGTTTGGTCGTATGATGACATGCCGGGTTTGAGTGCTGATTTAGTTGTCCATAAGCTTCCCACATATCCTAATTTTCCACCAATCCAACAAAAAAGAAAGTTTAAGACAGATATCGGTGATAAGATTAAAGAAGAAGTCACGAAGCAACTAAGTGCAAATGTGATCAGGGTCTTTTGATATACTACATGGTTAGAAAATGTTGTGCCAGTGCCAAGGAAGGATGGGAAAATCATATTCTATGTTGACTATAGGGATTTAAACAAAGCAATTCCAAAAGACAACTTTCCTTTCCCCAAGATTCATATCATTGTTGACAAGTGTGCTAAATATGAGATCCAAACTTTTGTGGATTTTTATGCCGGGCATCACCAAATTCTGAGGGATGAAGAAGATGCAAAAAAGACAGCCTTCACCGCTCCATGGGGAACCTATTGTTATAGGGTCATGCCATTTGGCTTGAAAAATGCAGGAGCAACTTACATGAGGGCCACATGATGCACAAAGAGATTTACGTGTATATTGATGATGTGATCATTAAGTCCAGAACACGAGATGATCATGTGCAAGACTTGAAAAAGTTCTTTGAAAGGCTACGAAGGTACAATCCCAAAATCATTCCAGCCAAATGTGCATTTGGAGTTCCTTCTGGGAAGCCTTTGGGTTTTATAGTTAGTCGAAAAGGCATTGAGTTAGATCCCTCCAAGATAAAGAAGATTCGAGAGCTGCCTCCCCCGAAGAATAAAAAAGAAGTCATGAGTTTGCTCGGGAGGTTGAACTACATCAGCAGGTTCATTGCACAGCTTACAACCATATGCGAGCCTATTTTCAAGTTGTTGAAAAAGAACGCCGCTGTCAAGTGGAAAGATGAGTGCCAAGAAGCTTTTGATAAGATCAAGGAATATTTGTCAAATCCTCTTGTTTTGGTCCCTCCAGAACCCGGTAGGCCTCTGTTTTTATATATGTCTCTAACAGATAGTTCTTTTGATTGTGTTCTATGTCAACATGATGCCACAGGAAAAAGGGAACAAGCAATATATTATTTGAGCAAAAAGTTTACCACTTATGAGGCCAAATACACTCTTTTAGAAAGGACATGTTGTGCCTTAACATGGGTTGCTCAGAAGCTTAGGCATTATCTTTTGGCCTATACAACTTACTTCATATCCCGAATGGATCCCTTGAAGTACATCTTTCACAAGCCGATGCCAACTGGCAGATTGGCAAAATGGCAAATCTTGCTCACAGAGTTTGATATTATTTATGTCACTCGCACTGCCATGAAGGCACAAGCTTTGGCTGATCATCTGGCAGAAAACCCGGTAGATGATGAGTATGAATCTTTGAACACATACTTCCCAAATGAAGAGGTTAATTTAGTTGAAAAAGAAGTCCAAGATGATAGTCAAGTTTGGAAACTATACTTTGATGGGGTTGTCAACATCAAAGGCGTAGGGATTGGGGAAATTCTCGTTTCACCTGCTGGGCAACATTACCTTACCACAGCACGACTTCGCTTATTCTGTAAAAACAATACGGCAGGATATGAAGCTTGCATCATGGGTTTGAACATGGCAATAAACCTAAATGTGCATGAATTGTTGGTAATGGGAGATTCAAATTTGCTTATTCGGCATGCTCAAGGTGATTAGGAGACTCGAGACATCAAGCTCATTCCATATAAACAATGTGTGGAAGATCTTAGCAAGAGATTCAAGTCCATCGAGTTCAGATACATTCCAGGTTTCATAATGAATTAGCTGATGCCTTGGCCATCCTGGCCTCAATGCTTCCATATCGGGGTAATACTCACATTGACCCATTGGAAATTCAAATTCGGGATCAACATAGTTATTGCCATACAATTTAAGAGGAACTAGATGGTGAATCATGGTACCGTGATATTAAACATTTTTTGAAAACAAGAGAATATCCGGAACATGCTAATAGGGATCAAAAGAGAACTATTAGGCGACTCTCTAATGATTTCTTTTTGAGTGGGGAAATCCTATTCAAAAGAACCCCGGATTTAAATTTATTGAGATGCGTGGATGTCAAAGAAGCTGAAATGATTATAATCGAGGTGTATTCAGGAGTTTATGGTCTGCAAATGAACGGATATGTTCTAGCAAAGAAGTTCCTTCGGGCAGGATATTATTGGCTTACTATGGAGCGAGATTGCTTTCGTTTTGTTCGCAAGTTCCACCAGTGTCAGATTCACAGTGATTTGATTCACTCGCCTTCTTCAGAGTTGTATCCTATGTCAACCCCTTGACCTTTTGTTTCTTGGGAAATGCACGTCATTGGCCCAATCGAGCCAAATGCTTCAAATTGGCACATATTCATTTTGGCTGCAAGTGATTACTTCACCAAATGGGTGAAGGCTATTACATTGAAAGCAGTTACCAAGAGAGCAGTAGTAGACTTTGATCACTCCAACATCATCTGTCGTTTCGGTATTCCAAAAACCATTATTACAGATAATGCTGCTAATTTGAATAGTCATCTGATGAAGGAGCCATGTGAACAATTTAATATTGAGCATCACCTTTCTACTCCTTACTGACCCAAAGCTAATGGAGCTGTTGAAGCTGCAAATAAGAACATCAAGAAGATTCTTAGGAAGATGGTCCAAGGGTCTAGACAATGGCACGAGAAATTGCCTTTTGCTCTGTTAGGATACCGAACAACTGTCCGTACATCAGTTGGTGCAACACCCTACTTTTTAGTTTATGGAACTGAAATGGTCATACCTGCTGAAGTTGATATTCCCTCTCTCCAGATAATTGTTGAAGATGGGATTGAAGACACTGAATGGGTGAAGTCACGATTGGAATAGTTGAGTTTGATTGATGAAAAGCATTTGGCGGCAGTTTGTTTTGGTCAGAATACCAACAAAGAATGGTACGCGCTTACAATAAGAAAGTGCACCCAAGAAAATTCGAGGTAGGACAGCTTATTTTGAAACACATCTTTCCACACCAGGAAGAAGCAAAAGGAAAGTTCGCCCCAAATTGGCTAGGTCCTTACCTTGTCAAGAAAGTATTGTTGAAAGGAGCTCTACACTTGGCAGATATATAAGGAAAGGTGACAGACATATCCGTCAATGCAGATGCAGTTAAGAGATACTATGTACGACATGCTTCTATTGGGGCATTTGGTTTATACTTAGCATTCTCATGTTGGGATGACGAAAGGCTATCATTCTCGCTACCCAAACACTGGTCAACACTAGTTAGCCCTTTGAAGCCTTGTTTATATTTCTTTGTGTTTACCCTCATTTGGAACCAATATACTTAAAAAAAAGTCATCCTCAAAATAAGTTCATGCCATCCTGAACTACATTCGACTTGATTCCGAAAGGATATGTAGGCAGTCTCTCTCTGAGGTTCAGTCACACAAAAAAAGTCTACATTTCCCAATATTCAAAGAAATTGGGGCATGTTTTTATTTTATTTTCGATGGTTGTTCCATTAAATGGTTCCAAAAGTTGTAATTCAGTTGAGTAGTTCTTTTTACCTTTTCCTTTTAAGACTTTCTAATCAACTTTTGAGAATGTTAAGTTAGTACACTGCGGATGATGCTTCAACCATTGCAAAGAGAGAAAAACAAATAAGAGAGTCTTATAGGTGAAAACTCTCATGGGCACTATAAGGCGAAGGTGAATTGAGAAAAAGGGAAATGAGAGAGGTCAATTGGTGAAAACACACAAAGGACATCGTTGATCGATTTTAGGTTTTCTTAGATCCCAGCACAAGTAGGGTTAAGACAAAAAACTCCGTTTCAAAGAGAAGTTTACAACAGATTTTGAGAATTAGGCGGTTTTGGCGGATTGGGCATCCAGTCCAAAGTGCATGTCATGCTTATTTAAGTCAGCATGTTCCTCCAGATAAGTCTTTTATTATTCTTCCCCTGACATGAACACTTCTTGATTAAGTTGTAATTATTAGTTCACCTACTTGTTTTCTTTCGTACTATTATTCTTGAGTCCCTTTCAGTTTAATTTTGTAAAAGCAAAGCAAAGAAAAGGCCACAAAATTGGTTGCAGTTTCCTCGTTATATGAAGCAAAAATTTCTGGGGCATAAACAGTATGGGCAAAGCCATAAAGCCGACTTTGATATTCCTTGTCAAGCAAAAGGCTTGAAGGACTTAGCAATGTTTCAAGGGCAACAAAAGTTACTCGTCAAAAGTTATTTTGGGGAACAAAGTTGTTTTCACCATAGACACAAATGGTGATAGGCGCAAAATAGTTAGGTGTTGATGTTGAAAAAAAAGATCTTCAAAAGATAAAGTCAGAATCTCTCGACAATTTGTACGATCATCGACAGGTTCCTAACAAGTGTAATGGACACAAGGTCAAGTCGCCCCAGAAGTCAAGGCCAAAAACTAACCACCATTTTTAAAAACTAACGAATCTTTCTTTGTTTAGAACACGAAAAATTCGTTTAGTGCAACAGTTTGTGGAAAGACGAACCACCAAGTGAAGTTCTCATATCCATGATTTCCTTCCAATATACACGTAAGCATGTTATTTTAGTTTCATTATAGGGGATCGACACCCTATCTTCAACAAAGGGTACTACATCCCCTGGTTGCATTATTTTCTACATAGGGTATGACATCCCCTAGTAGCATTTCAGAGAGCCACAAGCCTCATTTTATTGCCAACACATAGTACTACATCCCTTGGCTTATTATTTTCTACATAGGGTATGACATCCCCTAGTAGCATTTCAGAGTGCCACGAGCCTCATTTTATTTCCAATACATGGTACTGCATCCCCTGGATGCGTTACTTTCTACATAGGGTACGACATCCCCTAGTAGCATTTCAGAATGCCACGAGCCTCATTTAATTGCCAATACAGGATACTACATCCCCTGGCTGCATTTTTTTCTACATATGGTACGACATCCCCTAGTACAATTTCATAGTGTCACGAGCCTCATTTTATTGCCAAAACAGGGTACTACATCCCCTGGCTGCATTATTTTCTACATAGGGTATAACATCCCCTAGTAACATTTCAGAGTGCCACAAGCCTCATTTTATTGTCAGTACAGGGTACATCCCCTGGCTGCATTATTTTCTACATAGGGTACGACATCCCATAGTAGCATTTCAGAGTGCCACGAGCCTCATTTTATTGCCAACACAATGTACTACATCCCTTGATTGCCTTACTTCTTGTTGCAAACATAGGGTACGACTTACCCTAGTTGCATGTTAGAGTGTCATGAGCCTCGTCTTATTGTCGACACATGGTACTACATCCCTTGGTCACATTACTTTCTACCTACATAGAGTACGACATCCCCTAGTAGATGCCACATGCCTCATCTTATCATCAACACAGGGTACTGCACCCCCCGGTTGCCTTCTTCCTGTTAACACGGGGTATAACATTCCCTATTATTAAAATAAAATCTTTTTCAATTTTTTATTCTGCAATAGCAATGATAGTTTAATGTGTTTTCAATAACTCACAAAAATTTCCTAGTGCAAACTGGGGCAGAATTTTTTTGTTCGTTTTATTTGTTTGTGTTGGCTTGTAGGTTCTTATGAAAAGCATAGATTTGATGTGCAAAAATAAGATTTCAGTTCTTTCCAGAGAAAGCGAAACGTTTGATCTCAATACCAGCCACAACCAACTTTCGCGTAATGCATGCAGAGACATATGGTCAATATCTTTCTTCCCATCGTCGGATTAAGAAACAAGCATGAAAGAATATTTCATAGTCTGTTGCATTGAGGGCATCAAGTTTCAATTCAAAGTCACTGGGAGAACCAAATCAAGATTCAAGACAAAACTCCGGATGTCATTTAGATAGGAATTTTATAACTCTTAGATTTCAAGAGTATGTAATCTTCTTTTCACTTTGATGTAATAGTAGGAACCGCGGATTGGAACCTCGACGGAACCTCAATGGACTCTCCATCTAAGTATACTCCATCACTCTTCTTTCTAGTTGAATTACATGTGACCTAATTCCTTTATAACCCGGGATATATAGGCTAAAACTAAGGCTCGGTCGCACCTTTTTCTTCTATCTTGTTTTCCTTTTCGAATGATAGTGAGGTCAAAAATCAGTCACCTTGTTCATTTTTCTTTCCCTGAAAACTCTTCATGTTTTCAAGCAAAGAGGGGCATGCTGTGAACACCTAATTTTTTACCACACCCAAATTCTATACTAGTTTAGTGTATATATTTCTTTTACTTCTAATCTTAATATTTTGAAACTTTTATCTTACTCTTAGTAGGTTTTATTTTAGAAAAAATATACTAACTATATATTCACATTCTTAGAGTATAAGTTTTACTCCTAGTTTTAAATAAATTTTTTTTAAAAAAAAATCTTATTAGAATTTTAAATGTAAGTTATAATATTTTTCTTAGTATAATTTAAACTACAATATAAATATTTAATTTTCTTATGTATATAGCATTTAAGTATAATGTAGCTAACTAATATTTTTAACTATACATTTTACTTTCTAATTTCTTAATAAAGAATAAGTAAAAGTTATTATACAAAAAAAAAAACTAACTAACGAAAAAAAGCAAAGCAAATAATAATAATAATAATAATAATATTAATAATAAGTAATAATATAATAAAAAGGGATAAATCTTAGAAGATTCAAACAAAATTATCCTAACTACTTACCATGATGTTCTTAATCTCCTTTTTCCACTTAACTTTAACTCTAACTCTTTTGCATACCACTCACATTCCCAATATAAAAGGGAGACATAATATAAACTAAAAAAAGAAGAGGAACGAACAAAAAGAAAAGGAGGAAAAAGGGAACGAAAAAAAAGAACAAAGAAATAAAAGGAAAAAAGAAGAAAAGAGAACAGAAGGAGAGAAAAGAAAACATTCAAAAGAAACGTTGAAAAAGAACAAAAAAAAAAGCAAAAGAAGGAAAAAAAAACGAGAAAGAAAGAAAGAAAAAAAGCAACGAAAAAGAAAGAGAGTTTTGGAGATGGAGTTCGGGATTTTATTCGTGATTCTGTGTTCGTGGTTCTAAAAAGGTTAGTATTGCTAGCTTTGAAAAACGGTAGATTCTAGCCGTAATTTTGTTGAAATCTTAAAAAATAAAAGGGTTCATCTTTGTCCCTTTGATATTTGGATCATACGTTGATAGATATATTTGCGAATACCTTTTGCATCATTTTATATTTAAGAATTTGAGAAGTTTTAATCATATCCGATTTATGTATTCTTAATATTGTTTAGTATAAACAACAACAACAACAACTACCCAGTAATGTCCCACAAAGTGGGGTCTGGGGAGGGTAATATGTAGACGAGCCTTACCCCTACCCAAAAGGGTAGAGTTGTTTAGTATAAAGTTAAAACAAAAATAGAGGATGACTTCTATGATAATTACTAGATTCTTAGGTGAGTTTATTTTAATCTTTAATTTTAGATTCCAAAACAATTGAAATTTTTATTCGATCTAATGTATATCGCTTGATTGTTTGCGACCTTAGTAAAATAATAACCAAGACGAGTTCTTTTTATTCTTTCTCTTTCTTTCAGTTTTTAGGAGTGCCTAAAGATTTTTTTTACTTCGTTATAGTTTTGTTTATTATTCTTAGAAGTTTTATTAATATTTTTGGTATAAAAAAATAATGTGATTGATAAAATTTTATTGGAACACGTGTTAGTTTATTATTTAAGTTGCTGAAATTTTAGTTCTTTAATAGTTAAATTAAATTCATGTTCATATAGATGTGTATATCAAATTACGGCAAGTTAGTCACATAGAACATGTGATAGTTAATTAAGATTATAATTTTATATTAAAATTTTTCTGTATAAATGTCTTTAGATAATGATAAATCTAATATTATGTAAGTTTGTTTAAATTATAACGTATCAATAGAAATCTTTGTTAATTTGGTTCTATCTTCTAGGCCAATGGTCATCTCTTAGTTATTTTATTTTTTTACTTTAAAACCTTAAATTTTGTTATAACAGTTAAAAAAACAATAATAAAATAGATAAATAAGCAGAATACTCAAAAAATGCTAGAAATTTTTTAGATGCACTTTAAAATACCAGCTTATGTGTTCATACCCGAACCTTGTATTGATATGCTTAAATAATAAAAGGATCATGTGCGCATTCCGCTTCTTGATACCTTTTCAAGTTAAAATAATTATGTTATAACCATGTGTACATTCCGTACCTTAGTTTAATATTTAATTTCAAGGAAGTACATTGTGTGCATATCGCATCTTGGTCAAAATAATTAAAAAAATAATAATAAATTAAGTGAAGTGCTAATAATTAAGCCATAATCAACAAATACAAGAATAGCTAAAAAAATTGATTTAAGCCATACATTAATCAATAGAAGTGACCATGCTAGAACCACGGGACTAGAGGGGTGCCTTACACCTTCCCCTCGATCAACAGAATTCCTTACTCAGTCTTCTGGTTTCGTAGACCATAAATTAAGAGTCAAACCTTCCTTTTGAAAAGGGATTCAAATAAAAGGTGACTTGGAACACCAAAACTCAATTCCAAGTGGCGACTCTAAATAATAAATAATCCCTTTTCAAAACGTCACTTTAATTGGAAAAACTCTTGTAACTCAGCCTCGTAATAGGGTTGTGTGACAAAAAAGAGGTGTGACAATTGTAGAAGAAAACAAAGTAATATGAAGAAAAAAAACTCATAATAATTAATTACTAGATAAAACTTGAATACTCATGGATGAAACTAAGCTAAAATTACTCAAAAGAGAAAAGAAGTATTGTTCACGAGCGCAACTAGTTGTCAAAATACAACTGATGACACTATTTATGCTAGGCTAAAAATTCTGGATAAAAATACCCCTGCAGGGCTAGTGTGAACCGTACAAAATCGAGTGCAGCCGTACTAAGGCTCTTGGCTAACGAATCTGCTCTCTGAAGTTGGCCATTGGGGACCACACAAAATGCACCGTGGCCCCGGTGGCTTCTACTGCGGTCCGCACAACATAAACCACATATCGCATTGGGTATCATCCTCCAACTTGACAACTCTCTGATCTTGGACTTTGCGGACCGCACAAAATCGAGTGTGGTCGCAATAACATCAATGAGGTCTTGCATAAAATATTTTGCATTCGCATTGGTTGGCTGCCTGAAATGCCTACTCTCTGAACTTCTCTCTGAACTTCATTTTTGTGGACCGCACAGAATAGTGTGTAGCCGCACTAGTCCTGTTTTACTTAGCTTGACCTTGGTCTTGGTACTTGTACATATTTCACTCTTTTTTGAACTGATTTTTGATAAATTATCTCCTTGTTGATCAAACCATATAATCAAGTTTATACACATTTCCAATCAAAATTTAATCAAAAATAAGTATAAAATACATCATAATCCCTAATTATTTGTGTGCAAACAAAATGGCAGTTATTTCACCGTACATGAAAACAAAATGTAGAGTAATGTTCCATCGTTTGGCATGGACGGAGTCCATCCAGATTGAACGAAATGCACATTGTACAGTGTGTGCCTCTTGAAATTTCATTTATTCCAATGTTAATTTTGGAATTTCATGTTCTGCTTGCTGACCTGTGTTGCATCTTGTGGTGAAAATATTTTGACTTTCAATTGTGTGAGACTGGAAAAACAGGATTCTTATTAATAACTCCCATTGCATCCTTGTACTGCGAATGTGTTGATTTGCAGACTTTGAAATTCTTATTTTGCCCCTATTTTTTTACCACTTTTTACAGTAAATGCATTGTTGTACTTTCGTAAATCTACCGAATGTTTGAGCCTCTTTTCAATGTCCAAAAAATGCATTAAGGTGTTGATGTCACAGTAAATGACACCTCTCTTGGAAATAGATAGGAGTATGTGTTAGCTTTCCCCGGGCACAAGTGCTCTTAAAATTTGCCTTTTTTATATATAAAAAATAAACTTCTTCGTATCTTAAAATTCTCAAGTTATATAACGTTTTATAACTATTTAAAATATAAATTAGGAAAAAGATATAAAAGCAAGCTGGGCTTTGTTTTTCTTCCCTCACGCCAAGGATTCTACTCATGATTTTACATTTAAAAAAATAATTTCTCTTTAGTACTTCAGCACCATATTCTAACCTAAAAAAAAAGTAGCAAAAATTGTCAGCAAATTACTAAAGAAAAAATAATTTTACAAAGAGCGTACTGTTATAAAGATAAATATTACTTTTATAGGTAAAAATTTATCACAAAAAGGTAATATATAATATAAAAATTAGTTCTAAAAAAATTGACTTTTCTAGAGAGTAAATTATTGTATAAGTATATTGTTATATAGAGATTTAACTCTATTTAGAAAAATAGTAACGATAAATGCTTTGAAAAATCTTTTCTTCTTAAAGACGCTTTTTATAAAACTAGAGATAGCATTATTTGAGAATCAAATACTAAAAATACTAAATAGCACTGGGCCCGGGCTTAGCCCGGGCAGATTTATACTAGGTTAAAATAACATGGTCTAACAAATTTTCGGACTGCTCATTCAAAGATAGCTAGAGTTTACCAAGTCATTGAAAAATAGTCACTATTTTGATGCAACAGAGACCGGTCCAGCATAATATTGGAGTTCAGTGCACCTATGTATGAACTTTCAGCATATTATGCTAGACCAGTATATTTACTAGCTCCAGTATAATATACTAGAAAC
Organism: Nicotiana benthamiana; assembly: GCA_034376525.1. Classification (NCBI taxonomy): domain Eukaryota; kingdom Viridiplantae; phylum Streptophyta; class Magnoliopsida; order Solanales; family Solanaceae; genus Nicotiana; species Nicotiana benthamiana. The sequence goes on along the minus strand of CM067324.1, from coordinate 132,134,358 downwards.
TGGAGCACCGATGCTCCAAACTCCAGTATATTATGCTGGACCGGAATATTATACCGAAACTCCAGTATATTATGTTGGAGTACTTTTCGGATTTTGAATAGTGTTTTCGTTCAGATTTATCTTTACATGAAAAGTGTCTAAATATCAATTATTTGTGAAACGGTGGGTATTTTTGAATGATCAATCTGACTATTTTTGAATTTCTCCCCTATAGTAGTGCTAACAAAAGCCCAAATCAAAATCACGTTAATACTAAAGCTAACCATAGACATTCAATTCAATACTATGAATGTATAGAATATCTATTTTTTATTTTCCAATAATTTAGATAAAAAAATATAAATTATTTTTAACATTTTTAGTGTTTAGTCATGTAATTAATATTCCTTACTAGTCTACTTATTTTAGCATGACTTAGTACTTTTAGATCATGTTTATTTTTTTATGACTTTTTGATTAACAATATTTATATTACATAATTTATTATTTTTGTTGTTGAATATTTTAGGATAATGCCATGGAGCATCTCATATTTTATATTATTTTCTTAAAAAATACTTTATATAATTGTATCTTCCTATCATTAAAGAAATCTTTTGAGCACAAGTTATATATTTTGTTCTACGAAGATTTTACCGAAAAAAACCTCGAAAAAGTCCGAATAATCCGAAAATCCGAGATTGAAAACCCCCAATAACTCTAAAACTCGAGAAAAACCGAGATTGAAATATTCGAGTTTTATTGTGTTTGGTCTTTAGATTTAATAACTCGATACAATTGATCTGGTTTGGTAATTATAAAATACGAACCTACTCGACCTATATACACTCCTAACTGATACGTATACAGGTTCCTAGATTATATGTGGAGATTTTAACGAAATCTTAACTAAAAATAAACAACGGGGAGGCAAAACTATAAATCCTACCCACTCCTTGCTTTTCCGTTTATGTATCAACTACTGTAACTTAATTGACCTAGGATTCAAAGGGCCAAATATACTTGGACTAACTCTAAGATAAACTCGAATGGCCTAGTCCTTGAATGGCTAGATCGATGCGTAGCTAACACCCTTTGGTTAAACCAATACCCCGACACCTCTATCACACACTTTTCATGTACTTACTCGGATCACACTCCAATATTTCTTATTCTTAACAAGCCCTACCACCTTCATGATCAAAATTGTTTAGACTTGAGATATGCTGGTGCTACCACCCTGAATTTGTTAACATTGTCAGAGATTCTTAGTATAGGAACAACCTTCGCGCGACCACTACTTCTTTCCAACAAAAATACTCATAATGGGAAAAAATAATTTTTGGCAACAATAATAAAAATAAACTAAGAATTTTGGTTAGACTTAAAGGTATTCAAGTCTCACCTCGTTATCCTAGTAGCCATTTCCTCCACCTACTAGAAAAAGACCTTACTAATTATTATAATAACTTGATGAAAATTGAAGAAAATTATTGAAAAATTCGCTCGAATTAACTGACTTAATGATGGAGACGTTAGTACTAAATTCTTTCTTCTCAGTGTAGTAAACCACAGAAGAAATAATAGGACCGCTTTCTTCAAGAATAGTGAGGCAACCAGATCAATGATCCTCCGTCTCATTTGACAATACAAACATTACAATCTTAGAACAATCCTTATCTGATTTTGAAATTTCACGTGCTATTTTTTTTCAACCTTTTAAAGCATCAGGACTTGATGGTATGCACTCATTCTTCTATAAAAAGTACTGGCATATATTTAAAAAATCTACGGTTACTTTTAATTGGAAAATCTAGGTACTTAACTCAACCTACATCTGTCTAATACCAAAATTTCATAATGCAAAAAACCTCAATAATTTTCGACCTATAGGTTTTTGCAATACTATCTATAAGGTCATTACCAAGATTATTACATGCTCAAACCCTTCCTTGACAAACTGATAGGACCCTACCAATCTATTTTCCTCTGATGTAGACGAACTAGTGATAACACCATTATTATTCAAGAGATTATTAACCATTTTAATAAAATTAAAGGGTGCCAAGGGAAAATACTTTTCAAGATTGACCTTGAAAAAGCTTTTGATAGACTCGAATGGTCTTTCATCTATAGAGCCCTTTTTTTCTTTAAATTTCCTCCACGAATCACCAAACTTATCACGAGCTATGTTAGTATCTCAACTATAGAAATCTTGGTCAATGAGTCAAAGACCAATTTTTTCAACCCATCCAGGAGCATAAGACAGGGCGATCCGATGTCACCCTACCTTTTCATCCTCGGCATGAAACTTCTTTCAAAATACATCAACCACTAAGTTAAAATTGGGATTTAGTAAATTAAATTCTTATGGACCATACTATCCCATCTATTCTATGCTGATGATCTCACCCTTGCAACAAATGCAAATTTAAAATCAATCCACTCTATAAAACATTGCCAAATTCTTTTCCCAGATCTACAGTCAAAAAGACCAAGACTAGCAAATTCAAAAATTATTTTCTCATAAAACTGTGATACTACTACAAGAAACAATCTAGCCAATATCCTCAATTTAAAAAGTGGTGACACTTTTGGAAAATACTTTGAATTTCTCCTTCTAACACATAAGCCTAAACCTTCCGACCTCCGTTACATTATTGATAATTTGAATTCTAGACCGATAAATCGAAAAATAAATTTTCTTTCTAAAGCAGGGCGAACCACTCTGGCTAAATCAACCCTTAACTTCATCCAAACCATTACATGCAATATGTAGCTCTCCTTGCCTCAATTTTCAAACAAATTGATAAAATCCAAGAAACTTCATTCGGGGAACTATTGATTTAAAAAAAGAAAATATACTATATTAAGTGAGACATTGTTACCTTCTTAAAATAGTTAGAGGCTTAGGCCTTACGAGAGCAGTAGATAAAAATAAAGCTTCTCTAACTAGCCTTTCACCAACTCAGGTTCAATTTGGGCAGCCACTTTCATTAGCAAATATAATAACAAAAGGATCCCTCCTCACATTCCTCTTATAGAGAAACATACTAACTGGCTGAGACATATGTATAAAGGGCCTCACGCGGATAATGGGTTCGGGCAATATTAACCTATGGACCTCAGCATGGATCCTAAGTCTATCGCCCCTAAATACAGTTATTCAGGGACTCCTTAACCAAAACAAATCTACCCTAAAAGTAAGTGACCTGTGATCCAATGATCACTGGGACTTCTCAAAAATATCCTTCCTACTCCCCCCTCTCCCATATCATCACAAAAAACTTTTCTATAAGCAAGCCCAACACAAAATATTTCAAAGATATCCCGATATGGTCACTCACTTCCAACGATTTATTCTCTACCAACTCAGTCTACAAAATAATCTCCCCTTAACCTTCAAATAACTATAATTGTCACTGGATTTGGAAGCTTAATACTCTTAACAAAATAAAATTTTTCCTTTGGCAATATTCCGACAATCATCTCTAAAAAAAGTTATCTTCACCACATTCGTATGAATATAAACATCATTTGCTCAGTTTGCAAAAGTGCAAAGCAAACCATCACTCACGTCTTTTGTGAATGCCCTATAGCACAAACTTTTTGGAATGGTATTCACCTTGATATTCTTCTATTAAATGTTAATGACGCTTACTGGCTTTCTATTCTTCAAAAAGCTAACATCAACATTGACCATATGGGTATTTTATGGCTGGAATTCTTTTCATTTGCTATTTGACAAATATGGCTAAATAGAAATCATAACTCCTTCGACTATCTTTAGAACAATCTTTCCACAAATATTGTACTGCACCAACTCAAATCTTCAAAATCTTCCAACCTCAGCTGTCACTTTCAAATGGCACCCCCCTCACAACACCGCCTTAAAACTCAATATTGATGGAGGTTTTAAAAAAAATTACAAAATAATTGTATTGTGGGGGGTGGGGGTGGGAGGGGTTCGAAACTATTAGGGGGACTGAAAACTAGGATTCTATAGCGTAAATTTTGATCTCACACCAATCCATATGAAATTACTAGCTCTCAATTGGGTTTACAACTGAGGTATGCCACAAGACTATCCAACTTGGAGATCGAAACTGATGTCACAAATATACTAATCCTAATTGATAAAAATAATTATTCCATTTATGCTAACATTATTAATGAGTGCATGTCATTACTAAAGACACTGAGTAATCCGATGATCCTTCACAACTTTTGTGATGGAAACAAGGTGGCTCACTTTTTGGCAACGGAAGGATCAAAGCAACCAAACATTAACTCCTTCAAAGCCTTGCACCAATCACCTACAAAGTTTTTGAAGCTACTCTATGATGGCAAAATTGGGGCCACTATCACAAGAAATGTCTCCGTAAAATTACTTAATATAACTTGAGATCCTAATGTTAGCTATTCTACTAGTACTAATAGCTATGTTAGCTAAAATATAAGTAATCCCCCGAAAAACTCATCTTTATGTATTAATGCTTGTTAATGAATGATAATTTCAGTTTTTTTGGTGGTTTATTGGGTATGTTGTTGTTGTTGAATGATAATTTGTCTTTTTACCAAAAAAAAGTTAAACTATTTGTCTAAATATTATTATATTTTCTTCATTAAGTTTAATTGTGTTTGACATTCATATTAACAATTTCCAATATAAAATGTAAATTTTATACATGAGGCATTCATATAATCTATAACATTAAAAGTCACAGAATTTTCTTCTTAAAAGATTATTAATTATAAGATTGTGACTTGTGAGTGTTTTTAATATTGGGAATTCTTATTTTTGCTTGTATTATGACAACATAGTCAATCGGAAATTGTTAAAAAGTTTAAAAACGAAAAGGAGAAAAAGGGACGACAGCGAAGAAAGCTCTGGTCGGAGTAAGCATAAAACCGGTCTACAGCTAAATTCCAATCAGCAGAGCAAGAAAAATTGCAGAAACGAACCGGTTGTGGAACGCATTTTTAAGCCGGTTCTCTTTTCTTCCTTTACCCAAAAAATGAAAAAAGGAAAAAAAGAAATCAGCAACAGACAGGACGATGCAGCAGAAATAAAAACCAGAAATATTGGTGTATCTATCTGAGGAAAAAGATCCTAATGACTAAATTAGAAGATGAAGAACAATTATTCAGTCGCCGTTGAATATGCAGAAATTTCGAAGTCTTATTTTGCTTCCATCTGAATTGGGATCACACGCAGGTACAAAGTGGACATATTTCAGTTGGATATGAAATCTGAAGTTCGTAATTCTAACAAAGTGGTGTAAGATTGAGAAAAGAAGAAGAAGAAGAAGAAATGAAGGCAGGGAGTGCAGCAAAGCTGATAGTAGACGCGTTGCTTCAGAGGTTCCTTCCACTTGCTAGACGTCGCATTGAAGCCGCTCAAGCTCAGGTACTTTTTTTTTAAAAATTTTTGATAGGTGTTTGTGCTTAATTTTATTTTGACATAGGTTTTGCAATTTTGTTCTGAAATTTGGGGAAAATACAGGATGGACAGTACCTTCGGCCGTCTGATCCAGCTTATGAGCAAGTACTGGATTCATTGGCCATAGTTGCACGTCACACACCTGTTCCTCTTCTCGAAGCCCTTCTAAGATGGAGAGAAAGGTGCACATTTTCACTTACAATTCGTCCTAAGCATTGCACATGGTTTTTGTTTATGTGTGAAGTTCACGTGTATTTTTCATCTTCGCCACCAATTCGAGCAAGTTCATTTAGGTGAAAGAAATTTTGTACTTTGTACAGTTGTGCTAGCAGATCCATTTGGTAAATATATATTGTTCAGTTGTTCCCCTTACATGTGCTGTATAAAGATGCCAATAGCTACTTTTTTCATTTCAAAAGATTCACATACATGATAATCCGTGATAGGTTATTCACTAGTTTTGTTAACGATTAGTATAAATATTTTTTCCATTTTGGGACATCTTAAAATATGTGCCACCATTCCAATGATGTACTATGGTTGGTCGCAGTGAATCTCCCAAAGGTGCAAATGATGCATCAACATTTCAGAGAAAGGTTTGTTAATCTACCAACTCTCTAGTCCCTGACTCTTAGCGTTGAAATATCAAACTGATTGTCCCTCTGCACTTCCATTTTCTGGTTGTTGAACAAGTTGAATGAAAATGACTTATTACATAATCTATGGAAAAGCAAAAGAATAGAACTATGGAAGCCACTTCTATTAATCACAGATGTAGGCCAAAATTACATCTGTGTTGGACAGTGAAGCTATTTCCAGGTGAAATGGATGTGTGCGTGCTCTCACTTTTAGATAAACTTAACTTTCCTAGCACAGAACCTCATGCAGTTGGATCCCCTCAGGGACATTCGATAAAATTGGTGCACCCCGTGCAGTTGGCCTTATAAAAAAATGAAGCGAACCTCAAGCAGCAAAGGAAGAAAGTAGAAAGAAGAGATTGCCCTTATAATATCTGAAAATAAATCTGAACTACTCTAACTGAGTATTTTTAATATGTAACCTATTTTAACCTCAAATGGTTGAGTAACGACTAACGATGAAGACATTGCTCATGTATAATTTACCACTTCTCATTTTTGCCTAATGATACCAAAGTGGTACAACATCATAGGTACTTCACTTGCGTTTTCTTTTGTGGGTGAACTGTACATGCATATATTCCTTTTTTTAAGTATGTGAATAAGTTTTGTATGGTTTAGCAACTTAAGTGGTCATATTTGCTTAAGCTCCTGAGTAAGTTCTTCCATGGTTCTTAACATTTCTCACATGCTTATTAAAAAAGTAAGTTCTTCCATGGTTCAGCTGGCAGTGGAGTGCATCTTTTGCTCTGCATGTATTCGCTTTGTGGAGTGTTGTCCACAAGAAGGACTTACAGGTAAATTGGCAGACTCAGCAGATCTACCTTTCTCTAGGGAGCTAATGCGCTGCTATTTGAGTTTAACGTGCTTTCCTGAACTGCAGAGAAGCTTTGGATTGGAGTTGAAAATTTTGTATTCGATTGGCTAATAAATGCAGACAGGTCGGTTAAAGCTGGTTCATAACTTATGCTACTCGGTTTCCTATTTGAGTTTGCCAGTGTGAGAAAGCACGGGAGAAAAATATATAATTGATATTAAACATGATACAATGAGCACTATATATAATACACATAACCTAACCTACTCCTAATACACTTTGGATTAGAGTTCTACTTTATTTACACTTCTAACACTCCCCCTCAAGCTGGTGCATATAAATCATATGTACCGAGCTTGTTACATATGTAGTTAATACGAGGACCAGTGAGGGACTTGGTGAAAATGTCTGCAAGCTGATCATTTGACTTTACAAACTTTGTAGCAATATCTCCCGAGAGTATCTTTTCTCTGATAAAGTGACAGTCAACCTCAATGTGCTTAGTTCTCTCATGGAACACTGGATTTGACGCAATATGAAGAGCAGCTTGGTTATCACACACAAGTCCCATCTGACTAACATCACCAAATTTCAGCTCTTTGAGCAACTGTTTGACCCAAACTAGCTCACATGTCGCCATAGCCATTGCTCGATATTCTGCTTCTGCACTAGACCGAGCAACCACATTCTGTTTCTTGCTTTTCCAAGATACCAAATTTCCTCCTACTAAGACACAATATTCAGAAGTAGAACGTCTGTCAGAAGGCGATCCTGCCCAATCAGCATCGGAGTATCCAACAATCTGCTCATGGCCTCGATCCTCAAACAATAAACCTTTACCTGGAGTTGATTTTATATACCGAAGAATGCGAACAACTGCATCCCAATGACTATCACATGGCGAACCCATAAACTGGCTCACAACACTCACGGGAAAGGAAATGTCAGGTCTTGTCACTGTAAGATAATTTAGTTTACCAACTAACCGCCTATATCTTTCAGGATCGTTAAGAGGCTCCCCCTGTCCCGGAAGAAGTTTAGAATTCGGATCCATTGGAGTGTCAACAGGTTTACAACCTGTCATCCTGTCTCCTCAAGAATATCTAAGGCATACTTCCGTTGTGAGATCACAATACCTGAGCTAGACTGTGCGACCTCAATACCCAGAAAATACTCTAGTGTGCCCAGATCCTTAGTCTGAAAGTGTTGAAAGAGATGTTGCTTCAATTTAGTAATACCATCCTGGTCATTGCCGGTAATAACGATGTCGTCAACATAGACCACTAGATAAATACAGAGACGTGAATCAGAATGCCGATAGAATACAGAGTGATCAGCTTCACTCCGAGTCATGCCAAAGTCCTGGATAACAGTGCTAAACTTACCAAACCAGGCTCGAGGAGACTGCTTTAGACCATAAAGTGACCGGCGCTGCATCGTCCCATAAACGTAGCGGAACATGAGATTCAATGAGAAGTGTGCGAGCAGTCTCAATAATGTGCCTATTCTTTCTCTGTGCAACCCCATTTTGCTGAGGGGTATAAGGACAAGAGGTCTGATGAATAATTCCATGAGAAGACATAAACTGCTGAAATTGAGAGGATAAATATTCTAAGGCATTATCACTGCGAAGGGTGCGAATAGAAACACCAAATTGATTTTTAATTTCAGCACAAAAATTTTTGAATATAGAAAACAACTCAGAACGATCTTTCATTAAGAAAATCCAAGTACATCTTGAATGATCATCAATGAAACTAACAAAATAACGAAATCCCAAGGTTGAACATACTTTACTAGGACCCCATATATCCGAATGAACTAAAGAAAAAGCAGACTCTGCACGACTCTCAATATTACGAGGAAAGGAGGCGCGGGTATGTTTCCCGAGCTGACATGACTCACACTCTAATGTGGATAAACTGGACAAACGAGGCACCATCTTCTGAAGTTTGGACAAGCTAGGATGTCCTAAACGACTGTGAAGTAGGTCTGGAGGATCTGCAACTAGACAGGCCTTAGAGGATGTTAGTGAGTTAAGGTAGTAGAGTCCGTCTGATTCAAGTCCTGTTCCAATCGTCTGTCCCGTACTGCGGTCCTGCATAATAAAAGAGTCATCAATAAAATATATTCCGCAATGGAGCGCACGAGTCAAACGACTCACATATGCAAGATTAAAAGGACAGCCAGGGACATAAAGAACGGAATCTAGAGTGACAGAGGGTAGAGGATTTGCTTGTCCAACTCCTTTTGCTTTAGTTTGAGACTCATTAGCTAAAGTAACGTTGGGAAGAAACTGTGAATATGCAATATTTGACAAAAGGGATTTATTACCAGAGATATGATCAGAAGCAGCTGAGTCCACAACCCATTGTTCAAGAGGACTAGACTGGGAAACACAAGCAAAAGAATTACCAGCAACAGAAGTATCTGGCTGAGCAACAGTGGCTACTTGTGGAGACGTCTCCTTACTTGCTCGATATTTAAGGAACTCATTATACTCCCTTTCAGATACAGAAAACCCCTGGTTACCTGTAGGCTCGGTCTGAGCAACATAATCATTTTTTGTTGGTCGACCATGTAAAGAATGGCACACGTCACGAGTGTGACCAAGTTTATAACAATAAGAACACTTGGGTCTAGATCTTCCAAAACGACCTCCTCCTCGTCTATACTCCATAGTATGAGAAGCCCGATTGTCCACGGATTGGGAGACGAGGATAGATGAATCAAGTGTCTGTGATGAGCTCACTGGGTGACTTAGTGCTGCAGCAAGGCGAAGTAAGCGAGAAAATAATTCATCAACTGTGGGGACAGTCAGACTAGCCAAAATCTGATCGCGTACTGAGTCAAGATCATTAGGAAGCCCAACAAGAGTAAGAACTAGAAACAGCTTTTGTCGTTGCTCTTGCTGCTTTGCAACGCTAGCAGAAACTGGCATCAACGTCTGAAATTCCTCCATAACTGCCTGCACTTGACCCAAGTAAGTAGACATATCTAATTCCTGTTTCTTTAAATTTGTCATCCGCGATATCACATCATAGAAACGAGATATGTCATTAGTGTATAAAGTACGAGCCTTTTCCCAAACCAAATAACATGTTTGGAATGGACGAAACAAGGGCATCAACTTGGAATCAATAGATCGCCACAAAATACTGCATAATTGAGCATCAATCTTCTCCCAATGTGCTTTGGCTTTTTCATCTCCGTCACTAGACTCCTTGGTTAGATGATCCTGAACACCTTGGCCTTTACACCACAACTCGACAGACGAAGCCCAAGCTAGGTAGTTTGAACCTCCCATTAAAGGTTCTAAGGTAATCATAATACTGGAACTGCCAGAACCCTGGTTTCTAGACCCAAAAGCATCTAGTCCCAAAGACATCTTTGGATTATCAACTGAAAACTCGCGGAAACTGAAACAGAGAACTGAAAACTGGCGCTGCCGAAAAACAGGAACACTGTAGCTGCCGGAAAAGCACTGTAGCTGCCGGAAAAATTCAAAGTTGTCGGAATTGAAAAGTAAAAATAGGATAGGCTCGGAATTCAAGGTTGAGCAAACTGTCCTGAAGAAATTCTGGCCGGAAAGTACTGTAGCTGCCGGAAAAGTCAATAAAGTCGCCGGAAAAAATTGAAAGTTGTCGGAATCGAACGAAAAAAGTATGGGTAGGGTCGGAATTGAAGGCCGACCAAACTGTCCTTCTGGAGCAAACTGAAAAAGTGGCCGGAAGGGTCCTCACGCGCCGGCGCGTGGGCTCACGTGCTGAGGGTCTTGCCGGCGCGTGGGGGCGCGTGACTGGAGCCTTTCCGGTGATTTTTTCTGGGGTTGGTCGGAATTCTATTCCGAACCTCGTGGTGGTCTCGGATTTTGCACAAAGCCAACAAAAAAGGTAGTTTAGTTACGGATAACCTCTTAAGTCGCCGGAAAATTGCACGGCGACGAGGTCTTACTTCCCGGAAGTAGCTGGAATGACGCACAATTATAATATTCTCACCAAAGCTCTGATACCATGTGAGAAAGCACGGGAGAAAAATATATAATTGATATTAAACATGATACAATGAGCCCTATATATAATACACATAACCTAACCTACTCCTAATACACTTTGGATTAGAGTTCTACTTTATTTACACTTCTAACAGCCAGTATAACAGTTTAATTTGTTGGCAACTGCTTTGGTCCACCTTTTTCATTTGTTTCTCCTGTTGTGATTTATCCTTATTTACTGGAGCCATAAATGTCACTTCAGTATGCTTTTCATTCCTCTTCCTGTTTTTTTCTCTCTTCTTTGCCATAACATATTCAAAGTACAAATTTTTTTGTAACAAGACCTTTTCCTGTCCAACATTCAAGCAACATTTCAAACTTCTGCTGTATTGGAATTTACCATCCTTAAAAAAAAGGTTCTTGGTTTTCGTAGAGGGTATGACTGACAAAGCACGGTAATTCTATTGTATTGGAGTATTCTTCAAAAATTTTTTTTTTGATAGATTGGAGTAATGAAGTAATAGAAGTGAATGTATATAATATTTATTACGAAAATCCCCATCTGTATTAGATGTTTTGGTCTTAAATGGACTTCTGCAGGCCTTTACATGTCGGTTGTACTGATATTATCACTCTGGCATGATTACTTTTATTTTGTACTTACCAAAAAACATTGCTTTTATATTGTAGAAATATGTATTTGTTTCTATAGCTATTTAGACAGCCAAGAGAGATTAACTGATCAACATTGATTTACTCATTCTTGACTTCGATGTTGAATTATGAAATAATCATAAACTTTGAAGCTGTATGCTGAACCAATATTACCTGTTGCAGGGTTGTTAGCCAGGTTGAGCATCCTTCATTGGTTGATTTGCGGGGGCTTATTCTGGACTTAGTTGCTCAACTCCTTGGTGCTCTATCACGGATCAGGTAATTGAAGGAGACCCAAATTTTCATAGCCCAATCTTCAAACTCACACTTGATCCTTCGATAGTTACTCCTAAGAGAGCAAAGCAAAATGAACTATGTGCTTTACCCCTAAACGTGTTTCACGTGAAAAGTGACATGTTAATTCCATACAAATGGGGTAATCTTTACCCTGTAGACATTATAGAATTTGTAATTGTTGCAAGAAACCTTGTTGATCAATGAGAATGTGACTTTCAGCGCCATGGTTAGTTTATATGTGTCTTAATGTTTCCCTTATGTGTCAACAGATTTAGTTCGGTGACAGAGCGCTTTTTCATGGAACTCAATACTCGTCGTATAGATACTAGTGTTGCTCGAAATGAAGCACTTAGTATTATAAATGGGATGCGCTATCTGAAGTTAGGGGTACGTGGAATTTGAATTTGAATAAATATGCGAAGGAGCATCATAATGATATGTTATTTCCAGGTGAAGACAGAGGGTGGACTGAATGCCTCAGCTTCCTTTGTGGCTAAAGCAAACCCTCTGAATCGTGCTCCTCATAAGCGGAAGAGCGAACTTCATCATGCCTTATGCAATATGCTATCAAACATCCTAGCACCTCTGGCAGATTGTGGAAAGGGTCAATGGCCTCCTTCAGGCGTAGATCCTGCGCTAACTCTATGGTATGAAGCTGTGGCACGAATAAGGATGCAGCTCATGCATTGGATGGATAAACAGAGCAAACATATCTCAGTAAGCATAGGAAGCCTTTTATAGAACTTCCACTTTCAGTATCATCTTTATTTGGTCATAAGATGTGAAAATAATCTTCTTTAGTAGTACCTAAGGAAGAATCTCAAAATTAATTTTTTTTGGTTTGCTCTCAAACAGTACCTCAAGTTTGTTCTATATCAAAGTCAGTTGGTTTTTCACTTCCTGCTTGTTGACCAAGTTAACTTCTGTATCATCCTTTTCTCCATAGAGCATGTAGGATTTCTTACATATTGGTTTTTGGGGTCGGATTTCTCATTTGGTGTTGCTGTCTCATTTCTCGACTATTAGCAGATATTTTATATTGTATGTCCCTAGAATGTCATTTAATGTGCCTACAGTTTTCATGGATTAAATCTTCTATTGTAATATTCTTGTATTTTAGCGAGAAAACTTGGAATCCAGTGAATAACAGGAACTTGTTTTACTTGTTCCCTTCAGTCAGCTCAATGGACTGTATAAATTGGCATCTAAAGAACGAACCATAGTGCTCACCACAATTATATACTAGCCATTAAGATGTTACAATGGATAATGACCACTCAGCTTGTCTTGAGCTTCATGTGGATTTAGTATGCGAAGAGCCCAGCCCTCTCAGAACGCTAGAAGGAACACCAGCATATAGTGAAGAGTCCTCCCATAAATGCTAATATTACTGTCATAGCACCCCCCCCCCCCCCCCCCCAAATGGTTGTAATTACCTATTTCTATGTTCTTAGACTATTAGTAATTTCTCTAATTTGTATGTGCTTTGCAACCCCAGGTTGGCTATCCTTTAGTTACACTTCTTCTGTGTCTTGGTGATCCGCATGTTTTTTTCAGTAACTTTGGTCCTCATATGGAGCAACTGTATAAGCATCTGAAGGTAAGCTGTAATTAAAGTTTTTATTAGCAATAAAGTAAAACCTTGTTGTGACTGCCTTTTCGAAGATTTTCCGCACACATCTAATGTTGATCCTTTTCACAGGACAAGAACCACCGATTCATGGCCTTAGACTGCTTACATCGTGTGCTGAGATTCTACTTAAGTGTTCATGGTGATTCCCAGCCTCCAAATCGTGTATGGGACTACCTAGACAGTGTGACATCACAACTCCTTACAGTTCTCAGAAAAGGCATGCTTACACAGGATGTACAACATGATAAGCTCATAGATTTCTGTGTGACAATTGCTGAACATAACATTGATTTCGCTATGAACCATATGATATTGGAGTTGCTCAAGCAAGACAGTCCAAGTGAAGCGAAAGTTATTGGTCTTTGTGCTTTGCTTGCCATTGTCATGTCTCCTACCAGTCAGCATGTTGGCTTGGAAATTCTCCATGGTAATGATAACGTACTTGGTCTCATTGGCACTTTCTAGTCGTTTGGCGTTTCTACTCTGGATTCATGACTTTCTTTTATCACATATGGCAGTTCGTGGTATTGGCCATTTCATCCCAAAAGTGAAGGCTGCAATAGAGTCAATTTTGAGATCTTGTCATAGGATGTATAGCAGGCTCTTCTTACTTCTTCAAGGACCACCATAGGTAATTATCTACGGTACAAATAGCTTATACTCTTGAAGATTAATGGGAGGTAACTTGTGTATCTGTATGATAGTTTTAGCTGATATCTGAGAATTTGATTCAAGAATTTTGTACTTGTAATAAGACCAATTGATGTTGGTAGTATCAAAAATGGATACAGTCAATACACCCTTCCCCTGGGTTTTTGTATCAATCATGCTTAGTTCTTGTGTCTACTGGCTATAATTTACAACATTCCTTATGGAAAAGGGGTGAGGATGCGGACCTTATCAAGCCCTTTTCCAGCCTTTTGACTTGTAACAACTACTCAGCCATATATGATTTCTTGAGTCAGTTGAAGTTTCTGCATTGCTATTTCTCTTTTAGGAATTCTACTTTATGCCGTTTGGTGATTATCTATATTATTTATTTGCCTGAGCAGCTTTTTAAACTTTTTTCTTCAGCATCAAGCTGTGGCAGCTTGGAACTTGGATAAATATTTTGTAGTTTCACGTAACTGTATGAAAATGATAGTCTGTAGCACGTGTTCAGTCTTCTTTTTTCATCTAATGCCGCAAGATTGACATATTAAACTTTGGTTATTCACTTGTAAAATTTACTACATTTGTAGTTTGCATTACCGGTGAATACTCTTTTTGATCCTGCTAGTTGCTGCTTGCTTTTACATCTGCTTTGTTCTATATTTTGTGGTTTGAGATGTAATGTTAATTCACCACCTACACTTTTTAGGTTACTACTTAATAAACTAGCCATTTTTCCATTGATCTCCTAAATATTATCTTTCTTTTTGTTAGATTGAACTGCCCTCTACATTGTCTGAAGTAGCGGTTTTATATATAAAACTCTTTTGTTGCCCCAGATGCTGTAACAAAGGAGAAGTCTCAGGGATATCTATTCCGCTCAGTTCTGAAGTGCATACCATATCTGATTGAAGAAGTTTGCTGAAGTGATAAAATTACTGAGATAATACCGCAACATGGCATCAGTATTGATCCTGGTGTGCGTGAGGAAGCTGTACAGGTACTCAATCGGATCGTGAGATACCTGCCACATCGTCGTTTTTCAGTTATGAGAGGGATGGCAAACTTCATTTTACGCCTTCCAGATGAGTTCCCTCTTCTCATTCAAACTTCTCTTGGGCGCCTTCTGGAGCTCATGCGTTTTTGGAGAGCTTGTCTAGCCGATGATAAGGTGGAGTCTGATGTTTCTGATGCAAAGCGTGTGCAGAGAACTGAGGGATTCAAGAAGTCTTCTTTCCACTCTCAAGAAACACTTGAATTTCGTGCTTCAGAGATAGATGCAGTCGGTCTTATATTCCTTAGTTCTGTGGATAGTCAGATCCGGCACACAGCACTGGAGTTACTGCGCTGTGTTCGTGCTTTAAGAAACGATATAAGGGAAGTCTCATTGCATGAGCAATCAGATCAGATTTTGAAAAATGAAGCTGAGCCCATATTCATAATTGATGTTCTAGAAGAGCATGGGGTGGGTAGAATTCTCTTTCCTTTTAATGCATCCTGACATTGTTTTATTTTTAATTAGGAAGTTCTAGTGCATTTCTAGTAAGGATCTTTGCATCTGCAGGATGATATTGTTCAGAGTTGCTACTGGGATTCGGGGCGTCCATTTGATTTGAGGCGAGAGTCTGATCCTATACCACCTGATGTTACTCTCCAGTCTATGCTATTTGAGAGCCCGGATAAGAACAGATGGGCCCGCTGTCTTAGTGAGCTTGTCAAGTATGCAGCAGAGCTGTGTCCAAGTTCTGTTCAGGAAGCAAAGTAAGCAAGTTTTGGAAATTTAGACATCTGAAACACGTGAAAATGTGCAAGCTTCCTTCTTTAGTATGTCATTATCTTTCGTGAGTACTTCTTGGTGTATTTAGGAAAGTCAAAACGACCCTGTTGTGGAATGATTTGTGTGTACTGGTATTCCACCTGCAACTACAATTTTGCAAATAGCCTAATGTAAAAAACTTAAAACTGTAACAAAATTCTCTGCTTACCCTTACCTCACGAAGTGTTTTTCCTTCTTTCTTCAGGAAAAATACCTATGAATGCCCGTTATGTTAGGTGATACTTTTCTCCTGACTTTTGGTATATGTTCATGCTGTGCATTGCTTGTTGCATGATGGATATCACATTTCTACTATGACATATTCCCTGGGAAGTCCTCATGTTGCATCCCTAGAAAATATTTTACCATGACACATGCCTTCCGTAGGGCTATTTTGGTCATTGTTAAAGAGATTGAATATTTAAATTTCCATTTCTTGATCATCCATGCAATTCCTTATGTTATAGTCTCAAACTTGAGTCATTCTGTGCAGAAAGATTGAAGTTTCATCTTATATTGATGTTGCTTGCAGATTGGAAGTTATTCAGCGTCTTGCTCATATCACGCCTGCTGAGTTGGGAGGAAAGGCCCATCAGTCACAGGACACTGACAACAAGCTAGATCAATGGCTGATGTATGCTATGTTCGCATGCTCATGTCCACCTGATAGTAGAGAAGGTGGTGGCTCGGCAGCAATAAAAGAACTTTTTCATCTCATCTTCCCGTCCTTAAAGTCTGGTTCTGAAGCAAATATAGTGAGTAGCTACCACCAGAAATCTTTGTGATGGTAGCAAAATTTTCATATTGCCTGTGTTCATTATCACTACATTTATATATCGGTGTTTTAAATTTATAGACAATTCCATGCTAACACATAGGAAATTTTGTAATGCCAGAAAGAGACCCATGACATTATTGTGATTAACTTGGATTGATGTGTATTTTCACTGGGGATACTTGAGCATCCAAGCTCCAACTGTATATTTGGTTTCAAAGTTATTAAGACACTACTTTCTGGAAAAAAAAATTCCTGACATATTAGCCATTAATAACTTGCTTAGAACAAATACCTTGATTCTGGAACTTTGAAGAGTGTCAAAACCAAGCTTTATTTGGTAAGCACTGGAAGACTGTTCGTAGGAATGGTGGGCTGAGATCGCTTATATCCAATATCAAGGGGTTTGCTTATAACCCTTGAGCTGGTCCCTATTTGACACAGCCACACTGATAAGCCTCATGTGAACATCAAATGCTGTAGTATTGGTACTTGTCGAAATAAATTTTTTGGATATTTTATTATAAGAATTTTTTAAATTAAATATAAGAGCCCAGGAAACAACCTCTTGCAGAAATGCAGGGTAAGACTGCGTACAATAGACCCTTGTGGTCCGGCCCTTCCCCAGACCCTGCGTATAGCGGGAGCTTAGTGCACCGGGCTGCCTTTTTTACAAGAGCCCAAGAAACTATGTTATAGATAAGTTCTTTTTTTTCCATAAAGAAGTATTTGCATGTTTGGGAAGGGAAGAAGAAGTGAAATAAAACTCTTCATTGAATTGGTGTCCATGTGTTAAATGACTTTTTCTTTTGCTTGTTTTAGCATTCAGCTACAATGGCTTTGGGCCACTCCCATCTTGAAATATGCGAAGTAATGTTTAGTGAGCTTGCATCTTTCATTGACGAGGTTTCTCTGGAGACGGAAGCGAAACCAAAATGGAAGGTAATCTTTTCAAACATTTTCTTGTCATTGTACTTCTCTTTTTGTGTTCACTTTCTTTAAATATAACGTCAGTAGCTGAGTGATCTTCCTTTCCTTTTTGTTTCTTCAGATGGATTGAGCAAAATGATGTTTTATCCATTTATTATTATTAATAAGTAGCTTGGGAGTTTTTTCATGTGTGTGTGCTAGTATTTAAGACGTACAAAAGTTTAACTCCTTATGGTTCTAATACTACAGTAGAAAACGATCTGGCATACAGTGTTGTAGAAAAACTTGAAACAGCCAGCAAGGAGATGAAATTGTTAAGAAACAACAACAATAACTATGCTATCCTAAGCTAATTGGAGTTGACATATTCATTTCGCTCTTTTTGGACCCATTTTATTCCAACATTTAATATTTGGGTGTTCTCTAACACTCGAGGTTATAACTTATAAAAGAAAAATGCTAAGGTTTTCCACATGATTTACTGACATCCATATATCTAAACAGACAAAAAGGCTCCTAGCGACATTGGGCCTAATGTAAGCATACCTCAAAGCTAAGCTTTAATACCAACTAGTCAGTGTCTCCTACATGAATCTTTTGCTTCCAATTTGTCTTATTTCCTCAAAGAGATTGTAGGTCTTTTGAGATAACTTCCTTCCATGTGATTTTAGGTCTACTTTGTCCTGGTTTCACACTAATGGGACGACACATTTGGAGGTCTACGTAGGACATTTACGAACCATCTCAAGCAACCTTCTCTTACTTTATCCTCTATGTGTGCTACTAGAGGATTAAATGAGAATATGTTGCTTAAGATGGTTTTAGTCATATCTTATATGAACTTTCAAAGGCATCTGTCTATAGGTATGAAAACCATGATGATTGACAGGTAATATCGTTAAGAAACACACTTATCCAAAAAAAAAAAAAATTGTTAAGAACTATCAAAAAATTTGTGTTCAATGGTAACCAAGAAGAATTTGGAGTAAAGCATAGCCAAAATTTATACTGGAATTAGCTTACTTGATTAATACATATAGAACAAGTTAGACTATGCAAGTATTCCAAAACCAGAGTTCTTTTCCTTGTTTTGTTTTTTCTTTTCCCCCCTCTAGTGTTTTTGGGCCAGGAAAGAGAACAGCTATTTTTGAGTCGTCATGAGCTCTTTGCTTTCTCAGATTTGAGCTCTTTCATACAGCACACCTACTGGGTACATTAACGCTTGAGTGATAGAGTTGTGCTTAAAATAAGCCTTATTGAAATGGCAGGTTAAATTTTTTTTGCTTGTAGGAATGCTAATAGTTGCACATATGTAGCTGATGACGTTCTTGTATACTAGCATCTTACTCTGTTCATAAAACTATTGACAAATTTATATGTTAAGCAAGAATGAAATGAGATGTCAAATTCATGTGTTGTAAAAATATACTACAGTTTACAGACACATCTATTACTTGCGTATGAGATTTCCTAATTTATGCTAAAGAAAATCACAGGCATGAAACTTGCTGAAACTGCAGCTACATGGTCCTTTGAAATACCCCATGCCGAAGCTTGTGCATTGCTGATTTATTCTCTGTGTCATTATCAGTACATATTCTGTGCTCTGGATCTTTTTAGTAGAATTTCAGTTGTTTTATTGCAGAGCCAAAGGTCCCGTCGAGAAGAACTTCGTGTCCACATTGCAAATATATACCGCACAGTAGCTGAAAACATCTGGCCTGGAATGCTTAGTAGGAAGCCTGTTTTCCGCCTACATTATTTGAAGTTCATTGAAGAAACAACCAGACAGATATTAACAGCGTCTGCTGAGAGTTTCCAAGTGATGCAACCACTCCGTTATGCACTTGCTTCTGTACTGAGATCTCTGGCCCCTGAATTTGTTGAGTCAAAATCAGAGAAATTTGATATTAGGACTAGGAAGCGGCTTTTTGATCTTCTGCTTTCCTGGAGCGACGATGCTGGCAATACATGGAATCAGGATGGTGTTAATGATTATCGACGCGAAGTAGAACGATACAAGTCTACTCAGCACTCTCGATCAAAAGATTCTATAGACAAACTCACATTTGATAAAGAACTGAATGAACAGGTAGAAGCCATCCAATGGGCTTCCATGAATGCAATGGCTTCACTGTTGTATGGACCCTGCTTTGATGACAATGCGAGAAAGATGAGTGGCCGGGTAATATCTTGGATAAATAGTCTATTCATTGAGCCTGCACCAAGGGCTCCCTTTGGGTATTCACCTGCTGATCCAAGAACTCCATCTTATTCAAAGTATACTGGTGAAGTTGGCAGAGGACCAACTGGCCGTGATAGGCATAGAGGAGGCCATCTTCGAGTTTCACTCGCAAAATTAGCTTTAAGAAATCTTCTTATTACAAATTTGGACCTGTTTCCTGCTTGCATTGATCAGGTGCTTATTTTCCTACAGTTTGTAGGAAGTTCGTGGTGCAATTCATTCATTTGTTATACACCATATATGCTTTTGTGGAAGCTTTTATTCTGATTTTATGATAAAAAAGCATTCCATAATCATATTAGCCTTCTGAAAAATGAATTTTATGTGAGTTGTCAATATTGTGGGTGTGGGTGTGTATAGTGTCGTGATTTTATGTGCTATAACAATCCCCCAGCTGTTTTGGGAGGTAAACCATTTTAATAAGTTAATAATTTTCACGGAACTTTTTGTTGGAAATTGAGTTGCCCTGTTTCTTTTAAGAAAGTGGAAATGAGTTGCCTATGTTGTTCCTTCTCTTTAATTGGAACAGTGGTGGCATTCTTATATCATTTTTATCTTTTCTCTTTTTAGTATCAGTAAATACAGTTCAACATTCAAATCCTTTTGCTTTACTTTTTTTGACATGGAGCAAGTTATAATACTTTTCTTGCCCTTGGCAGATGTTTAGCATATTTGTTCCTATACCTTTGAAATACTTATTAAGTCGTTCGTTGTTACAGTGCTACTACTCTGATGCTGCAATTGCAGATGGCTACTTCAGCGTGCTAGCTGAAGTCTACATGCGACAAGAGATTCCAAAATGTGAAATACAGAGACTTTTAAGCCTGATCCTCTACAAGGTGGTGGATCCTTCCAGACAGATTCGTGATGATGCCCTTCAAATGCTTGAGACGCTTTCTGTCCGCGAATGGGCTGATGATGGGATGGAGGGTTCAGGAAGCTACAGAGCTGCTGTTGTTGGGAACCTTCCAGACTCATATCAACAGTTCCAATACAAACTCTCCTGCAAACTTGCTAAAGATCATCCTGAACTGAGCCAGTTGCTTTGTGAAGAAATTATGCAGAGACAGCTTGATGCTGTTGATATAATAGCACAGCATCAAGTCCTCACCTGCATGGCTCCATGGATCGAGAATCTCAATTTCTGGAAACTTAAGGACTCTGGCTGGAGTGAGAGATTATTGAAAAGTCTCTATTATGTGACATGGCGACATGGTGATCAGTTTCCTGATGAAATTGAAAAGCTTTGGAGCACAATTGCTAGCAAATCAAGGAACATAAGTCCAGTTTTAGACTTTTTGATTGCAAAAGGGATTGAAGATTGTGATTCAAACGCATCAGCTGAAATAAGTGGTGCATTTGCTACATATTTCTCTGTTGCTAAAAGGGTTGGTTTATACTTGGCTCGTATCTGCCCCCAACGTACTATTGATCACCTGGTTTATCAACTGGCTCAGCGTATGCTTGAAGATAACATAGAGCCTCTGAGGCCTAGTGCAAACAGAGGAGATGGTAATGGAAGCTTTATATTGGAATTTTCTCAGGGGCCATCTGTGGCTCAAGTTGCATCAGTTGTAGACAGTCAACCTCACATGTCACCTTTATTAGTTCGTGGATCTCTTGATGGTCCTCTATGAAACACAAGTGGGAGCTTGAGCTGGAGAACAACAGCGGTTGGAGGCAGAAGTGCGTCGGGCCCCTTGAGTCCTATGCCTACTGAGATGAATATTGTTCCTTTACCTGCTGGACGATCTGGCCAACTTCTTCCATCACTGGTGAACATGTCAGGGCCATTAATGGGAGTACGGAGTTCAACAGGAAGCTTGCGAAGTCGCCATGTCTCTCGAGACAGTGGAGACTATCACATTGATACTCCGAATTCTGGGGAAGAAGGGCTGCACCTGGCTGCTGGAACTCATGCAGTTAATGCGAAAAAACTTCAATCAGCATTGCAAGGTCATCAGCAGCACTTGCTCACTCATGCAGATATAGCCTTGATTTTACTTGCTGAAATTGCTTATGAGAATGATGAAGATTTCCGAGAGCATTTACCTTTGCTATTTCATGTCACTTTCGTCTCCATGGATAGTTCAGAGGATATTGTTTTGGAGCATTGTCAGCATCTTCTTGTTAATCTATTATATTCCCTTGCTGGGCGTCACTTGGAGCTGTATGATGTTGAAAATAGTGATGGAGAAAACAAGCAGCAAGTAGTAAGCTTGATAAAGTATGTTCAATCTAAGCGAGGTTGCATGATGTGGGAGAACGAGGATCCTACGGTTGTGAGAACAGAGCTGCCGAGTGCCGCACTCTTGTCTGCTCTAGTGCAGAGTATGGTAGATGCTATTTTCTTCCAAGGAGATCTACGGGAAACTTGGGGAGCTGAGGCACTTAAATGGGCTATGGAATGCACATCAAGACACCTGGCCTGCCGCTCACACCAGATTTACCGTGCTCTGCGGCCTAATGTAACTAATGATGCTTGTGTATGTTTGCTACGTTGCCTTCACAGGTGCTTGAGTAATCCAGTACCAGCTGTTCTAGGATTTGTTATGGAGATTTTGTTGACATTACAGGTGATGGTGGAGAACATGGAGCCAGAAAAGGTGATATTATATCCCCAGCTTTTCTGGGGTTGTGTTGCCATGATGCATACAGACTTCGTTCATGTGTATTGTCAGGTGCTGGAGCTCTTTTGTCGTGTAATTGATCGTTTATCATTCCGAGACAGAACAACTGAGAACGTGCTTCTTTCAAGCATGCCCCGGGATGAGCTTGATTCAAGTGTTAGTGACAGTTCTGACTTCCAGCGTCTGGAATCTCGGAATGCTTGTGAGCCATCACCCTCCAATGCAAAGGTGCCAGTCTTTGAAGGGGTGCAGCCTCTTGTTCTTAAAGGGCTTATGTCAACTGTCAGTGATGGTGTTTCCATTGAAGTTCTATCAAGGATCACTGTGCCTTCATGCGATTCCATCTTTGGTGATACAGAAACACGCCTGCTAATGCACATTACAGGCTTACTTCCCTGGCTCTGCTTACAGCTTAGCCAGGATGCAGTGGTCGGTCCTGCGTCACCACTCCATCACAATGATCAAAAGGCTTGCTCTGTTGTAACCAACATAGCTGTGTGGTGTCGAGCTAAATCAATAGATGAATTGGGTGCTGTGTTCATGATTTACTCCCGAGGTGAGATCAAAAGTATAGATAACCTTCTAGCTTGTGTTTCACCATTACTATGCAATGAATGGTTCCCCAAGCACTCGGCTCTAGCATTTGGGCACCTCCTACGTCTTCTTGAGAAGGGGCCAGTTGAATATCAGCGTGTCATACTTCTTATGCTGAAGGCATTGCTTCAGCATACTCCGATGGATGCTGCTCAGAGTCCACATATGTATGCAATTGTATCTCAGTTGGTAGAGAGCACTTTGTGTTGGGAAGCACTTAGTGTATTGGAAGCGCTCTTGCAGAGCTGTAGCTTACCTGGATCACATCCGCATGAGCTGGCGCATTTTGAGAGTGGACTTGCTGGCGTTGAAGAGAAGATTCTTGCACCTCAAACCTCATTTAAGGCTCGGAGTGGGCCATTGCAGTTCGCTATGGGCTTTGGGCTTGGAGCTGGTTCTACACCAGTTGCCCAACCGAATGCATCTGAATCAGGTTTATCAGCCAGAGAGTTGACACTGCAAAACACGAGGCTGATGCTAGGGAGAGTGCTTGATAGTTGTGCACTTGGGAGAAGGAGAGATTACAGAAGATTGGTTCCTTTTGTAACAAGTACTGGGAACCTATAGCAATATATTTTGCACATTATTTTGGTAGAACAAAGTTTGAAGAGCCAGGGATTGGCTTTGTAAATATGTGTAGTCCTTGTTTCACTATGTAGAGTTAGTTCAGTTACTATATTCAGAATGCACCAAGCTCCCTCGTTAATCAATTAGTAAAATTTTATTTATTTCAATTAGTCTTTCAACAACAACAACCCAGTATAATCCCACTTAGTGGGGTCTGGGACCTTGAGGCTGTTTCCAAATAGATCCCGACATCCTTCCCTCCAAGAAATTCCCACCTTGCTCTTGGGGAGACTCGAACTCACAGAAGTGGGGTTTGCTTACCATCAGAGGAACCCCTCTTGTCTTAAAACAACAACAACCACCTAGTATAATCCCACTTAGTGGGGTTTGGGGAGGGTAGTGTGTACGCAGACCTTACCCCTACCCTTGGGTAGAGAGGCTGTTTCCAAATAGACCCCCGCCATCCTTCCCTCCAAGAATTTCCTACCTTGCTCTTGGTTAGACTCGAACTCTCAACATCTCAATTAGTCTTGCTAGGTTCTGCAAATTACTTTGGTTTTGCATCTAATCTATCAATGACAAATTATGCTTCATCCCTGAAATGGTTTTGCGGATCCTCCAAAAATAGTTTTAGAGATTTTTTCCTTCCTATACCATATATGAAATTTTATTACTAAAAATGTGTATAGTTTTATATTTACTCGCCATCTTCACAATTATTCTACAAAATATATACCATTCATTAAATACCAATTATTAAGAGCTAATTCCTTCCTAATTAGGCACGCTACAAATCTGGAACTAAATATTCTTCCAGATATTTCTATTTAGGAGTACTACAATTATGGAAGTAAATATTCTTTCAGATATTTTCCATCATTGACAGCTATTAAAAAGCTTGAAAGCTTTGAACTCAAATTTGAATTTTCAAAAATCATTATTTGTTTAGATTCTATGTTGTTGAAAATAATCGGGAATATAATTTGGAGTTTATATCTCAATTTTGAGGGATTTTGGTGAAGATTAGACTTAGTTTTGACTTAATTTCAGATTGAAACTCGAAATTCAAAAATCTTCTTCCTCTTCCTCCTCTTCTTCTTCTTCTTCTTCTTCTTCTTCCTCTTCCTCTTCCTCTTCCTCGTCTTCCTCTTCGTCCTCCTCCTCCTCCTCTTCCTCCTCCTCTTCCTCCTCTTCCTCTTCTTCCTCCTCTTCCTCGTCTTCCTCCTCCTCGTCTTCTTCATCCTCTTCGTCTTGACTTAGTTTTGACTGAATTTCAGATTGAAACTCGAAATTCAAAAATCTTCTTCCTCTTCCTCGTCTTCCTCTTCGTCCTCCTCCTCCTCCTCTTCCTCGTCCTCCTCCTCCTCCTCCTCGTCTTCCTCCTCCTCGTCTTCTTCCTCCTCCTCGTCTTCCTCTTCCTCCTCTTCTTCCTCCTCCTCCTCTTCCTCTTCTTCTTCCTCTTCCATCTTCCTCTTCCTCTTCCTCTTCCTCCTCCTCTTCTTCTTCCTCTTCTTCTTCTTCCTCTTCTTCTTCTTCTTCTTCTTCTTCTTCTTCAATCTGAAATTCAGTCAAAACTAAGTCTATAATTTCTGCAATATGTCTTCTTCTTCTTCTTCTTCTTCGACGAGTTTCAATCTGAAATTCAGCTAAAACCAAATCTAAATCTTCACCAAAACCCCTCAAAATTGAGATATAAAGTCCAAAACATATTCCTAATTATTTACAACGACACCCAATCAAAACAAATAATGATTTTTGAAAACCCAAATTTGAATCTTTTCGTATTCGGATCTCTTATCTCCATAGCATATCTACCCCATGGCTTTCTCCTTACGCCTAAGTATCTGCAATTGTTCTGTTGTTACTCTGCATTTTGAGTGCTACTTATATTGCTGCCATTCTTTCTTGGTTTTGTTCTCTTATTATTTGAAGAAGTGGATGATTTGATGATATTCATATTCAAAGTCATTAACGTGGGGGTAGATTTGGGAGAGAGAAACGGGACGGGGGCGGGGGGGGGGGGACTCGGAGGAATATACCGTGGCGTTAATTAAGGAGTGATAAACGGTACATGAGTGGGTTGACGAATCATTGCTTTACACAAATAGCTAATATTACTTGAGTTGTAAGTAAAAAAAAGGCTAACCATAATTGTACACTTAAAACACATTATGATATAAAATTGATAATTAGGTATACTAAATGTAATTAAATCAAACCTTAAATATTGAGGGTAATATACTTTCCTATATGGAATAGGAATGTAAAAATTACATAATTTTATTGGAAGTGCAACCCACTTGAATTCCTTTCAGAAGATGAAGTTTTTATGCGTGTTAAAGGAAAAATAACAAGAGAGTGAAAACCGCCCACTGGATGGATGATTACCTATGCTAGAAAGTAGTAATTGTTATAGGAAACAGTTGACAGAATTTCACTCACTCCTTTCACCATAAAAAATCTCCTATAAACAAAAGCATTGACACCAAAAAAAATAGTAACAATACAAAAAGTTGAATAGTACTAAATACCAGCCAACTAGAAAGACCGTCTATCGGACAAGGAGATTCATAAAGGAAGAAAAAATCCAGCATGTGAAAATTACATCAAACTCAACCAAGGGAAACGAAACACAAAAAAGTAAACGTATATCATACACGAAACTGAAGCCGTATCCAAGTTGAACTTGCTGTGGCTCTTGCATTCAGTTTACACATCATCATCTGAATAGCGTACAAGAATGTGAGCCATGTTTTGATACATGTTGAGCAAAGCTACTCAAATTTTGTAATATAACAGTATTTATACACTTATTAACATGCGACTCCAGCAGCTTCAAAGAAAAGCACCATTTCCTGAACCAGTATCAGTACAACTAATACTTCCACTTCCTCTATTGCACAGGCACATGAGAAATCACTCACGCGGTGCTGAATTCTTTTTAATCAAGGCATAGGCATCGCTATATATGGCCACCACGTTCGAAAAGACAGCAAGGACAATCATAAAGATACACAAGATCCTGTCCCTCTTAGTTGATACGCCATACCGATCCCTGGAACAGAAATACAAACAATTCAATAAATGCTTATCTGATTTAAGCCATACATCTGGAAGAAGAGGGCGGTGGGCTTCAGAAAACACTGAGAAGAAAATCTATTGCAAATATAAATATAAAAATATATCTGATTCCGTAGATCTTATAGTTCTGAATGAAAAACAACAAATTCTTTAATCCTTCAATTGTATCAGTGATTGAAGCTAGTTGTGAAGATGTTGCAGAATCATCCTTTCATTGTATTTAACCGTGAAATATCCAAGAACCTCCATATTTACTACCACAGAAGATGTGACCTCTCTCCTAACCATGACCTCTTCCTATTCACAAATGTAAAAACACTTGGATAACAAAATATTCTTAGCCTTTTGACCAACTCTTCTCCCATACAAGTTAGATGTCTGTGCTGTTAGTCTCACATTTCGCTATTTATAAAGGGAGAGAAGGTGGATAACAAAATATTCTTAGCTTAGTGGCTTTCTTGATTGGAGGGCAGAGTAAAAATGTGACCACCAAAATTTATGAAGGGCAAATGCAGGCTAACGAATGCGCCAACAATGAGTTTCCATGGTTCCCATTCCCATAAAACTCAGTGCTTGCAACACGTCAAGCTATTATCCAAGTTTTGGATTTGCAACGCATCAGTTAAGTAATACTTCAAATAAATTGTCAAATAGAAACGTGATTACCTGAGTGTAATAGCAGCAGGAAATATGAACCCAATGCAAACAGCAGCAGTTGCTCCAGTGAACTGGAAAGCATCCCAGATGCTTGGGATGAAATTCGCCCCCAAAAAGATGATGGCAATGAGTCCACTGCTTAAAACTGCAAACCTCGAATTGTCCAAGGTTAGAGGCCTCGAGGAGGGAAAGAGAAGGCCGTCCAAGTTAAGCCGCAGTGGGTAGAAAACAATGGGAAAGACAAGCATAAGGTGAGCAGCATAGCTGACACGCACAACATCATTAAGCAAGGAGCCAAATGGAATTCCAAGATCAGCATCAAAGTTCGCAAGTACATCATCAAGAGTCGCATCGCCAAATAGTAGAAATCCAAAAAGGCTTGTCAACACATATACACTTGAGCAAAGAGCTAGCGCACTTTGCACCACCGCTCTGATCTGCCTGCCGTCTTCAAGTTCATTTTCTATAGAGTGAACTGCAGATATACAGTTTTTAGTCTAATATTTTGTGGCAAGTCGTAAGATGGATGTACAGTAAACTTTCCATTAACTGCATCGTCCAAATTGACAAGCATGCACATGAAGAAAATTCACATAGGCTATTATAATAAGTCAATCAGAAAAAATATGTGAAGTGGAGTAGGCGGTTGAAAGTACTACATCGAGGCCAAAGTAGTTACAAGTAGGATCATTTAAGTTGATAGGAATTCTCAATGGTTTCGCTACCATTCATAGACACAGATCAACTAAAGAGGGATAGACTAACAGACAAAAGTATGAGAATAAAATCATAATGCAAGGAACAATGACCTTGGGAGATGATATATTTGAGTAACTCTTTTGATCGATATGATAAACTTGAGTAATTCAGATGGTCATCATCAACTAATGCACCACATAACCAGACATTTTGCTTTAATAGTAGTTTCAATATGATAAAACTATTTGCACTTAGAAAGTTTATATGAGATATGCAAGACTACTCCTGCTTAGAAGTCTGAAAGTCTAAGAATACAAAAGCTACGGAAAGATGTATCAAAGATCAATGAAGAGCAATTGCTACAGACAGCATAACATAAATGTTTCTACCTTTAATATTTGGTTGAAGCTTGAAACTATGAGTACCCTCCTTATCATACAGCATTAGCAGTTCATCATTCATTACTCAAATATCAGCCAAACAAACAAACAGCAACATTTTAGAAAAAGATATGATTGGGCTATTACCATTATAATGACAGATATATGCAGTGACAAGTACAGGAACGACAGTGAAGAGGTTGAGGAATGATGTCAGATCATGAAAGCTGGGAAGCAATCTGGGGATAAGAATGGATCCATTTATCAGCTTGAATACGGTGATTCCCACAGTCACAACCAAGAATACAACAGCCAATGCAACTGATAATGCGGATGTATATCTCAATGAATCTGCAATACCAAAATGAGGAACTTAATATCACCACATTTTGCACTTAAAATACAAAGAGATGGCACTAATGCTATTGAGATTGTCACTGTACAGAAAAACTTCTTTTTAAAGGAAAAAGGACGTACAAACTTATATATGGGAAATAAAAATAGCATGAAAGGATTGTATAACAAAATATAATTTGAAAAGCTTATATATCTCCGGGAAAGGAAGTTACCTATACGCTTTAAGCAAGCCAACGGAGCAAATACACCAAGGGTGGTGACAAGAAGAACAAAGAATCGTCCATTCCACCAATGAACTCCGAACCAACCTTCCAGGACACCAGCATGGTGGGTTCCACTTGAAGCTGTTCCGGAGAGAACATCACCTTTAAAACGAGAATATAAAGAGTGAGCGTCACAATCATCATGGAATTAAAGGAGAGTAACCAAGCAGTAAACTTGATACTCATGGTAGCTAAGATTTTAAGGCGTTGGTAATCAATTAGTAGTTCACACCTACCTATGATAATCATGTATACAACAAGAACACCAATATTATTAACTAGTACACATATTTGAAGCAACATCTTCCCATATTTTCCAAAAGCATCGCCCATAAGACCTCCATAAGAAACTGATTTTGAAGTCCTACTAAACCTGATTAACAACTCAATCGAAGCTTCTGTAAGGAAAGCCATCAAGATGATCATAACAATCCCAGGAATGAGTCCCAACACCTTCATAGTTGCGGGCAAGGCCATAATTCCAGCACCGACGATTGTGGTTGATAAATTAAACACAGCCCCACTAAAAGAGGCCCCATTGAACTCATCGAATCCGCTATCCTCCTGATGTTTGGTAGGCAATAATGGTGATTGCTCATCAACCACTGCTTGTTTGCTCTTTCTTGGTTTCTTCTCTTTTACAGGCTTAATGCTTCCAATTGTCATGTTTCAATTCTGAAGTTCCTATTGCTGAAATCTAGAAACTTTACCAACTATATGTACAGACCACCTTACACTTTTTGGTCCCTCTAGAAAAAATTCTGCAGATAGCACTTAAAAAGTATCAGTCTTTAGATTCTAATATCCATTTCTGAGATTTCAAACATTCTAAAACAATAATTAAACAAGTGAAACAAAACATCAGAGAAAAAATCCAATTATTTACATAAGTTAAAGAATAAAAAATAAATCCCTTTAATTACATTGAATTGATTCCACTAAGTGGCCATCAATAGTTTCAACAACAACAAAAATACTGTATCAATTTTTATTAAACCAATTAGGAGGGAAGCAGTACGCAGAATTCAATAAAGCTTCTTCAAAGCAGAATCTATTCAGTTTGCTTTAAAGCGTACAGATTACTAAAATCATACCTGAAATGGCTTGAAATAACTAAAAAGCAGGAGGCTTTGAGATAATCTTCTTTTGAAAAATTGAAGAATAAATCAAGAACCCAGAATAGAATAAATCAAGAAAAAATCAGCAGCCACCTAGAAAAATATTGAAGACCAAGAACCACAGGGTCTAGATAAAATGAATTAACTTTAATGGGTTTCGTGTGTTATTATACGAAAGAAAGAAGCAGAGAGAGAGAAAGGAGAAAGCTTCACGCAATGAATTATTGAAATATTTATAATTAATACAAACAAAATGTATTGTACAGTTTCAATGACTACGACTTCGATAAGAAAATAGAAAAGTCGGCCCTTTGATTAATTCTTATCTTGAAAAAGATAAAAGAAAATGTATGGCAATGTCAGTAATTTCAAGAAATGATTTTTTTTTCTTTTACATTTTTCCCATGTGATACCTTTATGTTTTTATTTTTTTCTGCCCTTCAATTTGTAAAGCTTAAGATTGTTGGTTGCTGACGAAGACATAGAAGGAAAAGGTTTTTGTGTCGTTGGTTTTATAATGGAGATTTTCTGCGACAATAAATTGTGTCCAATTGTTGATTTCATTTGATTGAGTTGGATATTCGCCTTATCAACTCCGACTCCTTTCCTACTCAACACTTAGATAAGCCCGTCTGGACATAAGAATTTTTTCATTTTTTTTCAAATTTTTTTACTTTTTTTAAAATCAGTATTTAGCAATAAAATTTTTGATTTATAAATTTTTCAAAGAATTAAAAAACTTAAAAAAAATTATTTTTCAAAATTTTTACTTAGACCACTTACAAAAATTTAAAAATAACTTAAAATTATATTTATGTCCAATCATAATTTTAATTTTAAATAATATTTTCACTTAAAAGTAAAATTTATTTTTTCGAAATTTTATAATTTTTATGTTCAAACGCCTACTTAATTTTTGACACTTGAGAAAAGAGAATCCATATCGGCGTCCTGACCTCAAATAAGAATTTACAAGAATAGCAGTTATCTACTCGTGACTTTATAATTCACACGTGTAGAAAAGTCATTTGACGTACATGGTACTTGGTTAGGTGGATGGTATTACACGCACTCATTTCTTCTTCACTTAAAATGTCTAATTCAACATAAAAAGACATGTCCAAGTGTCTCTCTAATATTCGAATAATTCACTTCATCCTCAATTATAGTTTAAATCAATTTATATCCTTATAATTAGCAAATAATCTCGTAGTTTTCATTGCTACTAACGAAGCTCATGTGCAAAATGAATGGATTTTATTTATAAATACTTTGAGAAAGATGGTTCAAATTTACCCAATATAACTTTGATCATAATTTAAAGCTATCCTCACATTACAGATCTCTTAAAGGTCAAGGATAAATACGATATTTTTTCTAGTTACAGATAATATTAGATTAAATATAATATATGATACAGTTGCTCACAATCAACGAGCAAATTTGATCTTTTCCTTATAAAAAAATAAGACGAGGTTGGATTGTGGTTGTATCCCTTATTATATCATGGACACTCTTTTTTCATCTAGCCCTCTGCAAAATTGAAAGATTAGTCCAGTAAATTCATAAACCGGAAGCATTAGATAGCAAAACTAAAAATGAAAAAGAATAAAAAAATCCTAGTCAAGCCTTCATTTAATCTAAGTGCCTTCCCAATCAAAGGTAGGCCATTGATGTGTTGATCACGTAATTATCATAGTTAGACGACAAAAGTAATACTACAAATTATGTCAATGACGGCAATTATTAAAAAAATAATCAGAGTTGGCCATGTTTGGTATACTATTTTAATTAATCACACGGTAATCAAGCGGTTAGACAAGAGGGGTTGCTCTGATGGTAAGCAACTCTCACTTCCAACCGAGAGGTTGTGAGTTCGAATCTTCCCAAAAGCAAGGTGGGAAGTTCTTGGAGGAAAGGATGCCGAGGGTCTATTTGGAAACAGCCTCTCTACCCCAGGGTAGGAGTAAGGTCTGCGTACACACTGCCCTCCCCAGACGCCGCTAAGTGGGATTATACTGGGTTGTTGTAGTAATCAAACTATTATTCTAACATAAACGTACGGATGTGGTTGTGACAAGTGCCGAGGACGTACTGACTACTGACTAGATTAGCAACTACGCAATTTACTTCATTGGCTAATTGTGATTCATTAAAATGGATTCCTTATCTTCTTGTAATTATAATCTTGTTGCTTTTATATTCGATTAGCTAACATAGAATTAACACTACCCAAGCATTTGACAGTTTTGAGGAGCTTCAGATCAATTTAAATATTGGTTTACTCTGACTTCTTTTTTTCAAATTTCTTTTTGATTTTTATTATAAAAGTATTGTTTTGTAATAATTATTCTTAGAGTCTCAAAATAATACCTATGAAAACTCGAATTTAAATCCGGACAAAATGCAAAAATTGCACGAATTTCCTATTTGGTCACCTCCATTTAATCCATATTCACTTTTAAATTTTTTTTTTAAATTTTTATTCACTTTTTAAACAAATTCAGCATCTTTTCTCCCCTCCTCCTCGATTTCATTCTTCTTCTTTCTTCTTCTGCTAGTGTTGCTAAACTTCAATATATAAGGATGATCAACACCACCAAAAACAAGTTCACCTCCCTCTTCTGCATTTATATCGCGATTAAGCCAGAAAGAGAACACATGCTCCTTTACGAGATCTTGCTTCACCATACTGTACCTGCACATATATCATGAATCAAACAGACAAGATTCCAAAAACTGAAAAGAAAGGAAAACAAGATAGAATTGGTTAAAAACTGAACTGAACAAATGAATTGCAGGCCTTATTACCAGACAGGTGTAGTGATTCCAACATCAATTTCCTTGAAACCAAAACCCAAGTATTCCATCAAACTTTGCAACTATAATGTAATACTTGGTTCCCGTGTCGCCTCAGTAAAGTCCTAAAGAAATTTATGTAAAAAATTCTCATCCAGTGTGTTTTCAGAAGAGCATAAAGGACCATAATATGTGGCAATGATGACTTATTGCCGAGCAAGATTTCACCTGATCCGCGACTACAAATACAAAACAAACTTTAACTCTAAAGTTCATTACAAACATAACAAAGCTTCGGCTAAAATATATTGAAATTCAACAAACATAGAACAAAATTTAGCTAAAACATGCTAAAGTTCAGCAAATAGAGAACAAAACTTCAGCTACTAGAATGTTTAAGTTCAATAATTACAAACAAAAACTTCAGCAGACTTGGTTCAGTAATTTTTACTACTTCAGGCTAGTCTACTAGAATACTGAAGTTTGCATGATTACCTTTGCTACTTCAGGCCAGTATGCCTGAAGTTACACGAAAAGTGAGTACGTTTGTAATTTTTTTATGCTAAGCAAGTATAAGCTAAAACGTGATCCAAAAAATAAGTATAGATGCAAATAACCCGGACAAAACATGTAGGATAAACTACACAGTATAGTCGCTCGCAGAAATAGCTGATGAAGTTATTTTTTGCTGACCATTCAAATGTGTAACTTGCCCAAACATGAAACATGTATGCATCAACAATTTGGACCAACAAATATTGGTTAATTTTCACAAGTATTATTTATTATTAGTCGGTAAGATATATTGGCATTTTCGCATAAGCCATTGAGCTGTGTCCGTTGAAAATGAAAGGGACCATTTGACGCAAGATGCGAAATATCCAGTTATTCTCCATTTCAATTTATACAAAACTATTGGACTCGATACCTAATTTTAAGAATTAGTATTTTTGAGACTTTCTTAAACATATCAAGATTCAATGAAGTCCGAGTTGAACGTATTGGATTTCAACCATTTAAACTCTTCGTCAACGACTTCTCGCAATTGAGGCTCGCACCCAAAAATATCCAGTAACTCCAGATGGGCTATTTGGGAATGAATACAGATTGGGAAAATTTTCATGGGATAGCAGAATTGTCCAGATGAATTAGCCAGGCCCAATATCTTTCTCTGACCCAGGTCCAATATCATTTCACATTTTCCCCCTTTCTTATGGATAGAAAGAGAACAGACAACAGGAGCAGTGCAGTTACTGAAATTCATACGCGTAACATCACATTCAGAACATAAACTAAAATACTAGTATGGAAAAGGAAAACCAAAATTGCATACTCCCTCAATTCTCTTCCACTAATACAATAAAACCCAAGAATTTAGAAAGTAAGGTTGTTGAGTTGGAAGCCAATTCTAT
Organism: Nicotiana benthamiana; assembly: GCA_034376525.1. NCBI lineage: Eukaryota > Viridiplantae > Streptophyta > Magnoliopsida > Solanales > Solanaceae > Nicotiana > Nicotiana benthamiana. Next base: position 132,099,929 of record CM067324.1, on the reverse strand, counting down.
AATTGATACTAATAGAGCTGCCGTTAGAGCCAGGAGCGTATGCAAAAATTTTTGTAAGCGGCGTCGAAATCTATAGAATTGGAATATAACTTTGAGAGGTTTAAACCTTTGACATCTTAAAGCAAAATCAAGCACATAACCAACACACTAAGACATAAATATTGTTAAGTGGTGCCATTTTTTCCTACTTACCCACTTTCATACAGTATTAATACATATATTTAATAAAAAAATTCGATAAAATAGTGTCACGGTAAGCATGCATCTGCCCTGATGCACAAGCTAGTTTCTCTATACCAAACTGGATTCATCAAGGGCATATCCATTACTAATAACATCATCTTGACCTAGAAAGTGGTCCACAATATCAACCAATCTCCTATTATCATTAAATTAGATATGGCTAAGACTTGTGATAGAGATGTGACGATCCCACCCATCGTCTCATGAGTTACCGTTCCATTTTCCCCACTTTCTGCTCTTTGGGCCGAGTGAACGAGTTGATTTGGGTTGATTTTAGAAGGAAATGAGACACTTAGTCTCTTTAAAGAACGCTTGTTTTGAAAAAGTTAACCGGACATTGACTTATGCGTTAGGAGGCTCGGATGTAAATTTTGATGATTCGGTTAGCTTCGGGGGATAGTTTGTGGCTTAGGAGTGTGATCGGAAGTGATTTTGGAGGGCCAATGTAGAGTTAGACTTGAATTGGCGAAGTTAGCATTTTGGCGAATTCCGGTTGATAGGTGAGATTTTGATCTGAGGGTCAAAATGGAATTCAAAGAGTTGCTGTAGCTTCATTAGGTAATTTGGACGTGTGTGTAAAATTTCAGGTCATTTGGAGGTAATTTGGTCGGGTTTTTGATCGAATACGTATTTCAGAAGTTTTAGAAGAACTTAGGCTTAAATCCGATATGGATTTATTGTTTTGTATTGTTGGAGGTGTTTTGAGTATTGGAACAAGTTTGGGTGATGTTTTAGGATGTGTTGGTGCTTTTGGTTGAGGTCCTGGGGGTCTCGAGTGGGTTTTGGATGGTTAAACGGACCAATTTTGGCACTTGGGAGTTGCAGGTTTTCAGTCATTATGTTGCAGAAAATTAGGTCATTGCAATCGCGGGGGTGATGTCGCGATCGCATAGAAGTAGGAATCGCAGAGGTCATCAGGTACAGCTTCGCGATCACATTGGTCCATATGCGTTCACATAGGAGGAATCTTGAGAATTTGGATTTTTGTTCATCGCGATCGTGTGGTTGAGTTTGCGATCGCGTAAAGTAAAATGTTTGGTCATTGCGATGCAATTGCGTAATGTTAACTTTTGGGATTTGAATTTTTGTGCACTGCGATCGCGAGCCTGGGGCTGCGATCCCGTAGAGGAAAAGAGGCCTGGACATACGGGTTTTTAATAATATTTCATCCGCGAGCCTAAGTCAATTTTCACCATTGTTTAGCACCTTTGAGAGCTTTTGGACGGGAATTGAAGAGGGTTTCAACTGGGAGTGATCGGAGGTAAGTCCTATGAACTAAAAATACAATTTTATTGTAAAATTAACCTTGAAATCCATGTAAACTTAGAAAAAAGGGGAAGAACTAGGGCTTGAGTTTTGATATTTCACGTTGGGATTTGAGGGGTCATTTAGACTCCGATTATGGTGTTCTTTATATGTATAGACTCGTGGTAAGATAAGGAACCCATTTGGTATAAGAATTTATGAGTTTTGAGAAGTGGGCTCGGGGCTGTGGTTTTACTAATTTCGGGATTTTTGATACTTTTTGATTGTTTTCGCTTGGGTTTTATTTTCTTAACATATTGTGACGTATTCGTTCTGGTTTTGGAGAGATTCGACGCGCATGGTGGCCGATTTAAAGGTCAAAGGCGTCGTGAGCTAGAGATATCACCGGTTCGAGGTGGGTACTGATTGTAAATAATATCATGAGGGTTTGATACCCCGGATTGCACATCGTAGTGCTATATTGAGGTGACTTGTATGCCGGATAGCAAACGTAGGGTAGAGCACCGTTGGGGATTGTGCCTTGGCCTGTCCCTATAGAGGAATTTACTACGTATTTGATTGAATATCACCTATTATCATTATGATTTGAGCTGATTGAATATTTGGGCTTCGTGCCAATTGATTAAATACTTCAGGGATTGCTATTACTGGTTTCTAACCATTTTTACGTATTATTGAACTCAGTCCCATTATGTAATACTATTTTTTTCAAACTCAGCCAAGTTTACTTTACTTTAACATTTGAAATGATATTTCCAAAAATATTTTGGGCTGAGCATTACTTTTACCGTTGTCCGAGGGGCTTTTGTGATTTTGACTGAGTAAGGCCGAGGGCCTGTGTTGCAAAGATACTTTTGGATCGGGCTGCACGCTGCAACAGTATTATACTGATACTGATATGAGGCCGAGGGCCTATTTGATGCCACGAGATGGCTTGATAGAAAGGTGGCGGTACCATGTTCGCAACCCCGCTTATTCCTTCTCACTTTCATTTATTTACTTAGTACCTTTTTACTGTTGTTGTATTCAGACCTTGGCAAATGCTCATGGCTAGTGAAACATTGTTTAATTAAAGGCTAAAAATGACTCTTGATGGTTAAAGGGTTAGTCGGCTGGCCTTGTCTTCACAAGAGGCGTCATCACGACCGGACCAGTTGTGGTCGTGACACGCACTAACGCTTATAAACGATCAGGAATCATTAACCGGGATGCAAAGCCCTTTTTCACAAAACACCGATCTCATGTGACATTGAAGAAAATACCAACTTTCCTTAAAGATCGAAACTCTTTTCCTGCTCATCTGAGCTCGTTACATCCTTGTCCACACTGAGCTGTAACCTTGATCCTCACTTCAAATTCCATACTACTCACTGCACCCAACATGCCAATATATGATAGAACACGTTTTTCATCATAGCTTCGGAACCACTATTAGGCTAACACTTCATCCTATAAAAGCTTTTCACAAATCTCGCTTCAGGAGAACTATAGCAGCACACAAGTGAATTCTCACAGCCGTGAAAAAAGGCAAATCTCTAAGTAGTGGTCTAAGCCACCATAACCCGCCAGGGATCCGCCTATACGTAACAGGACATAACAGTGGAATACCTCTGAGTAACATCAATTATGGCGGCTGGCAAGCCTCACACGCACCGCCACAAATCGCTTGCATAATTCGCTGAAGGAACCAATTACTGCCACCAATATGCCAATTCAACCATGGCTAACCATTCTATTTTTTTTTCAATTTATCCTTGATTACCTTAGACATAATAATTACTCCATTTAACACATAACACCCTCCATCCGTACTCATCCCGAGTGACCTTGAATCATGAGACCATGCTGTCTCAAATCCCACGAATGATTTTGTACCTCTGAATTGCTACATCGCAAGTCAAAACATCATAGAACATTCTGTGCCTCTTCTCATAGGCTGATATCAAGCTTGATTCTTAACCGTACCTATAGGCTCGAAATCATTAGGCATCACACCTTATCTTTTGAATTCACTAGGACCATTGTTGAGATATACCCACTCTGAATTGGCCCCGAATATAATCAACTCCATGAGTCTTCTATCATATAAATACACCCTTGGTGAAGAACCGGACTGAATGCGCAATCCTGAATCCTTTCCAAATCAGAACAAGAGCCAACAACGTCAACCATAGCACACCTTTTACAATCCTTTTGCTCAAATTACCACCTAAGCTCTTTTCCCGTGGCTGAAACAACCCATCAACATGCTAATAAGCAAAAACTTCGAACGTATTTATCCATGCAACCTAATCATAGGCGGTGGGACTCTTACACTTAGCTTGAAGCCCTTATTATACAACTATGGAGTTCACCAGGATTCTTAATCTCTTATTGGCATAACCTTGTGCAATCAACCGCCAACATTCTCGATATCTTGCTGTAAAAACCCTCTTTTTATTCTCTGAATCATCAAAAACATTCGCATGACCGATCCCTTTGTTGTATAACCAATTGAATTCTTCGCAGAAGCCTCGCCAACTACCCGACTGCTAACCTACTCACATGAATAACCCACCTGTAGAAATCAATCCCCGACATCTTCCAACGCTGCTACACGGGTACAATCACTATGACATTAATAATCCATCCTGGGTCCGAGCTCACTCTCCATGTGCACAGGTCCATTCACCTTCCATGGACATCAATTAAATATGCGGCAACATTCTTCCAATTAAAAGTTATGTTGTATCCTTCATCCAAGCAGCTCATTCCAGTTATATCAAATCTCTTGCTGCATAATAGCCTATACTTCAAATTAATTCGTAGGCCCAAATCATCAATCACTAAAATTTTCCCAAATCACTCCCAACTCTTATTATGGTACGTGGTTATCCTACTACAAAGCCCATATGCAACTCCTCCACTCTCCCACTTTTGGAAAACTCGCTTCCTTAATCAATTGCTCGACCTTCGCTTCATATACCTGGCATTTTAGAATTTTTGAACACCGCCTGGCGCTTCCCACATGTCCTTCCTCATCCTTTGTTATTCAGTTGTTGCCTTAAATAAAATCCTTCTTTATAGCTCTTGGACGCCAAATGCTACTAACTTTAAACACTTCCGAAGATTATCTTTCTCGAGCCATCAACATTAGGAACACCGATTCAATCCTGCACCACTACACCTCGCGATATCTAATAATCATTTCTCCAGTATTATTTCACAATATCCTATCCTAAGGCGAATTGCAGAAAACCATAGCACCAATGAGCTTAATACATACAATTGAGGACGACGACACTACATCGTAGATGAAAATTCTACCATGCTCGAAATACCAAATATCATTACTCCATCAACTTAAATCTACCCATTCTTAGTCCGATTGCCTTTCCTTTGCCAGAAGTAAAATACTGAATATTTGAATTATGCACTGAGTAAACCTTTCTTCAAGTCATTCATTGCCCATACACGTAGGCAGACATCCTATCATCAAATTAATACTTCGGAACAATCGTTCATATGCATCATGGAAACTTGTGCCTAGCTTCAGAGCTCTTAGAGGTACCGCTACTAAGCTGAAACGACAGAGTATCCTTCCATAGAGCGATGATAATTTTCCGAACAACAATTACCGAAATAGACATCCCGCACCATATCTGTAGTACCATTTACAATTCTTCAATTATCAATTTATAACAAGGGCTTCACGGTTTATAAGATTGAGTAGGAAGAAATAAAGGCATAAGCCTAAAAGGAATAAAATCGCATGATGAGGAATCAAGAAGGGAAGTACTCCTAACAGTCCTGCAGCCTCCCGTGAATAAGTACAGACGTCTCCGTACCGATCTGCGAGACTCTACTATTCTTGCTCATGACTCGTGAGACCCTAGGAACCAAGTGCTTTGATATCATGTTGTCACGACCCAAATCCACTAAGGGTCGTGGTGATGCCAGACGCTGCTGTTAGGCAAGCCATCCAAATTACTTGATGGAGTTCTCATTTAACAATTATGAAAACTAAGATTTTCCTTCAATTTTTGTAAATAAATAAAAAGAAGATAATCACTTCAACTCCAATTAAATGATAAGCAATTAATGTAGAATATTTCAAAACCATCTCAAAACCCGGTGTCACAAGTGCATGAGCAATTTCTAAGAATAATATAATACAACAACCGTTTGGAATACATTATTGGAAAGAAACAAATTCAAAAAAATGAAAGAGACTTTGTTGGCTGCTAGTCACCTTAGGAAGTGCAGCTTACCTAAGTCTCCGTATCAACCATGTTGCTTCGCCCAGTAGGCCACTAGAGATGTATATTCCTGTGCAACAAAAATGCACAAAAAAGTAGTATGAGTACGAAAATAATGTGTACCCTATGAGTATCCCGTCCAATCTCGAAGAAGTAAGGACGAGATGGTCGACTTCGACATTACTAGTGGTCCAATAATATGATGTCAATAATACATTAAATCGTGTACTTTTATAAATATAATTTTTAATCTAATAGAAGGAAACAAGCACACCATTATTTCTTTTATAGGAAATTTCCAAAATTTCTTTTTATTATTTATCCAAATATTCTCATGCCATGAAGAGGCAATAGCAACTTTAATAAGTTCAAGGTAGCAATACAAGCATGCGCAAATTATGCCGAATGATGCGAACCATAGATGTATCTATTTAATTTATCAGGGCGTTCGACCTGTTCCAAAAATAAACACACACAGCCAGTCAATCAAGAAGTCCACACGGAGCAATTATCCAATGAAAACAAATCCTCTTTTAACCATTTAAGAAAAATGAAGTTTTATTTGTTCAGAAATTTATTTACTAATTCTAAGTGATTTAAGAAATTCAAGCTATCAATAAGTTCACAAATAATCCGAGTATAGCATGCTTTTGGGCCCTATACTACTCGGGCAATAGCATAATAGTAGCTACGCACAGACTCTCGTCACCTGGTACATATGCAGTCCCCACAAATAGGAGCACATAACAATTTAACTCACCTATGAGGATTTCCCTCTTATAAGGTTAGAAAGGAGACTCACCTCGCTCCGAAGATCCATAATCGAAATTTCACGCCCTTCCGAGGACTTTAATTGATGCACATCACTCCAAAGCTAGCCAATAATTATGCAAATCCATTAATATATGCTTAATTATTCATTACAATCTAATTTATTACAATTTCTAACCCTAATCAAAACAAAAATGCCCTCGGGCCTATGTGCCCTTGATTCCAAATTTTTTTAAGAATAAGTTTACCCATAGCTTCACGAACTCCAGAATCACCACATGAAGTTATTCACAGACTCGAAATCCCAAACGGAACATTGATAACACTGAAATGCACTTCAAGCCAAACTTATGAAATTTCTTCCAAAATTCTAACTTTCACAATAGGCGCCTCAAACACTCCATACACCCAAGTACGAAATCATCATACGAACCTTTTGGAACCTTCAGATTCTGATTCTGAGGTCTTTTATGTGTGTGTGTGAGTGCACATGTATATATATATATATATATATATGTGTGTGTGTGTGTGTGTGTGTGTGTGTGCACGCACACACACACTATATATAATTTATAAGAAATTGCCTTATATAGTATATTGCCTTATATAAGATTGTATATATAGTAGCAACGTATAGTATATACGCTACATTCAAATTTCGATATAACATTGGTATGATGACACCAAAAGGTCATCACTTGATTTACGAGTAAATTCTATATTTCGAGGTCTTACAAGCCTCCCTTTTACTCACTTTGATTTGCGTGCGTAATCTGGACGTATATCCGGAATGCTTTTATGTGGAAATGTGATAAAAAGTTAATTTGGCCTTTAAAATTTATTTAAGTTGACTTCGGTCAATATTTTGGGTAAATGGATCTGGAACTGTGAGTCGATGGTCCTAAAGGGTCCGTAGAAAATATGGGACTTGGGCGTATGCCCGAAATCGAATTCCGTGTTTCCAACCCGATAAATGAATTTTTGAAAGAAATTATTTTACTAAAAATATAGGAGTTTAAGAAATTTGATTATATTTAAAATTTATGGTATCGGGCCCGTATTTTTAGTTTTGAAGCACGGTGCAGGTTCAATATGACATTTAAGATGCATCTGTGACGATTGGTAAGAATCAGAGTCCGTTTAATATGAATCGGATCTCCATTTGTGTATATGGGGGGGGGGAGTGGGTCTATTTATTTGTTTAAATTTTTTATCTAAGACATTTTCTTGTAAATTATATTGCTTATATATATATATATATAATATATATATATACATATATATATATATACATATACATATATATTCATATACATATATATATATATATATATATATATATATATATATATATAGATATGTATATATATATATATATATATATATATATATATATATATATATATATATATATATATATATATATATATATATATATATATATATATATATATATATATATATATATATATACATATATATATATATATATATATATATATATATATATGCACACACACACTATATACTTTAGATCATTTATAAGAAATTACCTTATATAGTATATTGCCTAATATAAGATTGTATATAGAGTAGTATAGTATTATAGATATACTAAGCGTATAGTCTATACGCTATATTAGAATTTCGATATAACATTGGTGTGATGACCCCAAAAGGTTATCACTTGATTTACGAGTAAATTCTATGTTTCGAGGTCTTAGAAGACTCCACGTTTCTCACTTTGATTTGCGTGCGTAATCCGGATGTATATCCGGAATGCTATTATGTGGAAATGTGATAAAAAATTAATTTGGCCTTTAAAATTTAATTTAAGTTGACTCCAGTCAACATTTTTAGTAAATGGATTTGGAACTGAGATTTGATGGTTCCGGAGGGTCCATAAGAAAATATGGGATTTGGGCGTATGCCCGGAATCTAATTCTTAGTTCCCAAGCCTGAGAAATGAATTTTTGAAAGAAATTATTTTACTAAAAATAGAGGAGTTTAAGCAATTTGATTATAATTGAAATTTATGGTATCTGGCCCTTATTTTTTGTTTCGGAGCATGGTACAGGTTCAATATGGCATTTAAGATGCATCTGCGAAATTTAGTAAGAACCGGAGTCCGTTTAGTATGAATCGGATCTCCATTTGAGAAAATAGAGATTTGGATATTCTTGAGTAATTAAATAAATTTGAGGCTTAATTCGTGGTTGTTGATGTTATTTTGATGAATTGGTGGCTGGGCAGTTCTGTATGATATTTTTGGACTTGCATTCACGTTTGGGTTGAAGCCTCGAGGCTCCGGTGAGTTTTGGATAGGCCACGAAATGGATTCAGACTGAGAAGATAGCTGTTGTAGGTTTATAGAAGTTGCAGATCTCTGAACCGGACTATGCGGTCCGTCGTTGTTTCTTGCGACCTCGGTGGGGACTTTGCAATTCTGGAGGGAATTATGCGGTCCACGGTGGGGCAAGGCCTTCCCTTTTGTGGCTGCGCTCGATTTCTTGCGGTCCGTGGTGGAGCTCCGCGGCTGTAGTCTTTTTTGTGTCCATGGAGAGGATCTGAGAGTAGTATATTTCAAAGGGACTTTCACTTATTTTTTATTTTTCAAAACCATAAAAACATAGGAGGCAATTTTTCAAACACTCTTTCTTCTCTAAAACATTAGTAAGTGATCTTAATCTCATTTCTTTCACTCCTTCACTTCTTTTTACAAGACGTCATCCTAGAATCTAGGGTTTCCATGGTGAAATTGGAAATTTTGGGTAAAATCTAAGAATATTAAAATTTGGGGATTTAGATCTCAAATTGAGGCTAGATTCCAAGACCAGTTATATATCTAGGCTCGGGGTGAATGGGTAATTGGATTTTGGTCCAAATTTCGTGTTTGGACCAAGCATGCCCGAGGTTGATTTTTTGACCTTCTGGTGAAAACTTTATAAAACTTATTTTCATGCATTAAACTTAATTCATTTAGAAATTATTGATATAATTAAGTGACTTGTGGCTAGATACCAGCAAATTAGTGGTGAAATCAAGAGGTAAAGCAGTAGTTGAGGCTTGAATTATATTCCTGGCATCGAGGTAAGTATTTTGGTATAACCTTAGCTTGAGGGATTAGGAGTCGTTTCTTATTTGCTGTGTGTTAATTGTTGAGTGTGATGTATAGGTATGTTGATGAGTATCTATACCTTGGTGTCAAGCATGCCCGTGAGTCTTACGTTATAATTAATGTGACCCTGTTTGTATTGTTCATGCTTAATGTGATGATTGCTATAGTTGAGTAAGGCATGTGGAAGGAATTTTGGTATTTGAACATTGAAGAACGTTGGCTCAAGTTGTAAATTGATTTGTAAAAGCATAATTGGCAAATGAACCTTATAGAGCATTGGCTCTAATTGTGAATCGAGTTGTAAAGTAAATGTGAAAAACAAAAGAGGATTATGATATTGTCTCCCTTGCCGAGATATTGTTGCTCATGTTATTTTGATATTGTTTCCTTTTCCGGGATATGATTGTTGTACTATAGTTCCCTTGTCGAGATTTAGTTATAAATTTGATTATTCCCTTGCCCTTACTGATTTGTGATTGTTGTTTGGGAAAGAAAGAGTGTTAAAGCACGAAGGGTGATGCCGTACATTGTTTTGGTAAGAGAGTGTTAAAGCACGAAGGGTGATGTCGTGCATTATTTTGGCGAGAGAGTGTTAAAGCGTGAAGGGTGATTCCGCGTATGATTTTATGAGGAATAGTGTAAAATCACGAAGTGTGATGCCGTGCCGCACGATGTACAATTCTATGCCAATATATTGATTCTTATGGTGAGGACGAGAGTAAAAGCACGAAGGGTGATCTGTGTAGATTGTATTGATTCTTATGGTGAGGACGAGAGTAAAAGCACGAAAGGTGATGTCGTGCACTTGCTTGATTCAAGATTCTTGTTGATAATTGAGCTATGGTGTTCATTGTATTTACCTGATGTTCTTCAATTGTTATTTGATCTTTCCTCGCAGTGTGTTACCCCTAACATCCTCAACTGTACATCCCTGCTTTTATCTTCTACTGTATATGATTTAACTGCACATATTTATTTGGTAGTCTGAACCTAGCCTCGTCACTACTTCGTTGAGTTTAGGCTAGGCACTTACTAGCACATGGAGTCATTATGTTGATACTATTCTATGTACTGTGTGCAGATCCCAGTACTGGAGCTTTGGGTGGCTGCCTTCAGTCCATTCGGAGATTCCAAAGTAGTCCTTCAGGCATTTGCATGCCTTGGCGTCTTCTCCTATACCTTTTATTCTGTTTCTATTATGTACTTTTGAAACAACATTATACTAAATATTTTGGACCTCTCATCTGTAGTATTCTTTGACAGTCTATGGATTTGTGACACCAGTCTTGGGTAGTTTATATATGGATTGACATAGGTATCTTTATAAAATTATTATTCCAGTCTTCCGCTTATAAAATTTTGATGTTTTATTTAATATTTGATATTCATTGTTAAAGGATTAAATGGGAAAAAGGTAAATAATTCAAATGGTTGGATTGCCTAGCTTCCAGTAGTAGGCGCACTCACGAGTCCCGAGGGTGGGTAAATCTGGGTCGTGACAAGTTGGTATAAGAGCTCTAGGTCACATAGGTCTCATAATTCATAGATAAGCTTAGTAGAGTCTGAGGGATCGATAATGATATGTCTGTATTTATCCCCTAGAGGCTACAGAGTTAGGAAAAACTTCACATCTATTCTTTCCTGTCGTGCGATTTGGTTTCTCAACGCTAATTGAATTTCTACTATGTTCTTTCGCGGATGGCGAGAACACGCGCTTCCTCATCCGCTGAATAACAGTCCCAGCCCCCAGCAACAGCTTCTACGAGGGGCAGAGGGTGAGGCCGAGGTAGGTTCAGAGCTCAACCCAGAGCTGCAGCACCAGCGGTGGAGCCTTTGGTTGAGTTTGACGATAAGGTTCTGGCCCAGGCATTTCGGTGGGCCTAGCTCAGGTCCCAAAGGGGTTCATTGCTACCCTAGTACTCCAGGATGCTCTGGTCCATCTAGTGGGCCTTATGGAGAGTGTCGCCCAGGCAGGCTTGCTTCCTGTATCACCAGCCGTCTCTCAAGTTGGAGGAGGAGCCTAGACTCTGGCTACCCGCACTCTGGAGCAGATAGCTCCCCGGTTTCAGACTCCAGCATCTCATCCAGCTGGATCAGTTCAGCCGGGTGTGGTAGCTCAGACTGATGATGGAGGAAATATGTTTGTTGATGCCTTATGGAGATTGGACAGGTTTACCAAGCTCCTCACCACCACTTTTAGAGGTGCATCTTCTGAGTATCCACAGGATTATTTAGACAACTGTCATGAGGTTCTTTTGAACATGGGGATAGCGGAGACCAATAGGGTTGACTTTGCTACTTTCGCTTATTTGGATCTGCCAAGACTTCGTGGAGGAATTATTGTTTGACTAGACCAGTTGGGTCATCATCTTTGATGTCGGATCAATTTTATGAGTTATTTTTGGAGAAGTTTCTTACTATCACTCTGAGAGAGATGTATCGTAGGCATTTTGAGTGCCTCCAGTAGGTTTCTATGACTGTTACTCAGTACGAGACCAGGTTTATTAATTTGGCCCATCATGCTCTACTTATACTTCCCAGAGAGAGAGAGAGAGAGAGAGAGAGAGACAAAGAGAGAGAGGTTCATTTAGGGATACATTCAGCCTATTCGACTTTAGATGGCTAAGGAGGTGATGAGTGAGATTTCTTTTTAGTAGGCGGCCATGTGGCCAGGAGAGTTGAGATGGTTCTATCGCAAAGGGGTTATAAGGGGTCTGACAAAATATCTCTTCATTCAGGCAGATTTAGTGGTACCTCATTTGGAGGCAGGGGTTCATATGGAAGAGGCCATCCTCCTAGGACTTTTCAGTCAGCACTTAAGGTTTCTCATAGTGCATTAGGTGGTCGTGGTTCTCATATGCAGTATTTTGATCAACAGTCCTACAATACACCACCAGCTCCTATCAATGCACCTCGCTCCAGAGTTTTCGGGCTTGTTATTCAAGTCATCAGGGTCAACAGTCTCAGTAGCCAACGGCTTGTTATATTTGTGGTGATATGGGTCATATTGCTAGATTTCGTCCTTAAGCAACAAGCAGTTCTCAGCATCAGGGTTCCTGTGCCACTGTTCAAGCATCGAGGGTTCCACATCCCGTTAAGCCAACTAGAGGTAGAGGTAGAGGTGCTAGAGGTGGAGATAGAGTTATTAGAGGTGTAGTTCAGCCTGCTAGAAGTGGAGGCCAGCCAACAGCAGGCCATCCTAGACATGCAGTTCAGGGTGGTGAGGCGCAACCCCAATGTTATGCTCTTCCGGCCAAGCCAGAGCCTGAAGCTTCCGATATAGTTATCACAGGTACTATTCTGGTATGTAGTAGAGATGCTTAAGTTCTATTTGATCCAGGATCTACATACTCCTATGTGTCATCTTATTTTGCACTACATTTGGTCATGCCTAGTGATTCTTTGAGTGCTCTTGTATATGTGTCTACACCGGTGGGTGATTTTATTGTGGTAGATTGTGTCCATCATTCATGTATAGTTGTGATTAGGGGTCTTGAGACTCGTATAAATTTGTTACTTTTGGACATAGTTGATTTTGATGTCATACTAGGGATGGACTGGTTATCACCATACCAGACTATCTTGGACTGTCATACCAAGACTGTGACCTTAGCCTTGCCAGGCTTGCCTCTTTTAGAGTGGACAGGGACTCCTGGTCATTTCTATTCTGCCGTATCATATGGCCTTCCTAAGTTGAAAGAGTTTAAAGAACAGTTGCAAGACTTTCTTGATTAAGGATTCATTAGACCTAGTGTCTCTCCTTGAGGTGCGCTAGTGTTTTTTATTAAGAAGGAAGATGGATCGATGCGAATTTTTATAGATTACCGACAGTTAAACAAGGTTACAATCAAGAATAGTACCCATTGCCGCAGATCGATGATTTATTTGACCAGCATCAGCGTGCTCAAGTTTTTTCTAAGATCGACTTGAGATCTGGCTACCATCAGTTTAGGACTAGGGCATCTAATGTCACTAAGATAGCTTTCGGCACTTGGTACGGGCATTATGAGTTCATGGTAATGTCATTTGGGTTGACAAATGCCTCAGCAACTTTCATGGATTTGATGAACCAAGTGTTTAGACCTTATTTGGATTCCTTCATGATTGTCTTCATTGATAACATTTTGATTAATTCCCGTATTCGGGAGGAGCATGAGTAACATTTGAGAGTTGTTCTTCAGACTTTGAGAGATAGTTAGTTGTATGCTAAGTTTTCGAAATGCGAATTTTGGTTGGGGTCGGTTGCTTTCTTGGGTCATGTTGTTTCAGCATAGGATATTCAGGTAGATCCAAAAAAGATAGAGGCAGTCAAGGATTGGCCTCGACCCACATCAGCTATGGAGATCTAGAGTTTCTTGGGTTTGGTAAGCTATTACCGTCGATTTGTGGAGGGGTTTTCATCTATTGCAGTCCCGATGACCAGGTTGACCCAGAAAGGTGCCTAGTTTAGGTGGTCGGACGAGTATGAAGCGAGATTTCAAAAACTCAAGATAGCTTTGAGATGGTGCCGGTGTTGGTTTTTCCCACAAGTTCAAGGCGATATACAGTTTATTATGATGTATCTCGTATTGGACTTGGTAGGGTGTTAATGCAGGATGGTAAGGTCATTGCCTATGCTTTGTGTCAGCTGAAGATTCATGAGAAGAACTATCAAGTTCATGATTTGGAGTTAGCATCCATTGTTTACGCATTGAAGATTCTGAGGCATTATCTGCATAGCGCGGCATGTGAAGTGTTTATCAATAGTATGAGTCTATTGTACTTGTTTGAGTATAAAGAGTTAAATTTGAGGTAAACAAGGTGGTTGAAGCTATGGAAAGACTATTATATCACCATCTTATATTATCTGAGAAAGGCCAATATGGTGGCTGATGCCTTTAGTAGGAAGTCAGTCAGTATGGGCAGTCTTGCGTATATTCTGGTCGGTGAGAGGCCGCTTGCTTTGGATTTTCAGGCTTTGGCCAATCAGTTCATGAGGTTGGACATTTTTGAGCCATCCGTGTATTAGCTTGCACAGTCGCTTGTTCTTATTTATTGGAGTGTATCCTAGATCGGCAGTATGATGACCCTCATTTGTGTGTCCTTAGATACACGGTGCATCACGGAGGTTCCAAGCAGGTTACATTAGGAGATCATGGAGTTTTGAGGATGTAGGGTCGTATTTGTGTGCCTACTATGGATGGACTTTGAGAGTTGATTCTAGAGGAGGACCATAGTTCTTGGTACTCTATTCATCTGGGCGCCACTAAAATGTATCATGGTTTGTAGCAATATTATTGGTAGAGGAGGATGGAGAAGGATATTGTTGCATATGTGACTCAGTATTTGAATTGTCAGCAGGTAAAGTACGAGCATCAGAGACTAGTGGTTTATTTCAAAGGATTGAGCTTCCCAAGTTGAAGTGGGAACATATAACTATGGACTTTGTTGTTGGAATACCACGGACTCAGGGGAAGTTCGATGTAGTGTGGGTTATTGTTGATAGGTTGACCAAGTCAACGCATTTCATTCCTGTGGGCAGTCTCCTATTCTTTTGAGAGGTTAGTTGAGATCTATATCCGGGAGATTGTTTATCTTCATGGTGTTCTCGTGTCTATCATTTCGGACCAAGGTACGCAGTTTACCTCACATTTTTGGAGAGCAGCTTAGCATGAATTGGGCATGCCGGTTGAGTTGAGCATATTGTTCATCCTCAGATTGATGCGTAGTCCGAGCGGACTATTCAGATTTTGGAGGATATGCTCCGAGCTTGTGTTATTGATTTTGGAGGCTCGTGGGATTAGTTTTTTCTTAGCGGAGTTTGCCATCAACAACAGTTACCAGTCGAGCATTCAGATGGCTCCTTATGAGGCTTTATATTGTAGGCGGTGTCAGTCATTGGTTGCGTGGTTTGAGCCATGGAGGCTTGGTTGTTGGGTATGGATCTAGTAAAGGATGCCTTGGACAAGGTTAGGATCATTTAGGATAGGCTTCATACAACTCAGTCCAGGAAAAAGAGTTATGCTGACCATAAGGTTCGTGATGTGGCATTTATGGTCGGCGAGCAAGTGTTGCTTTGGGTGTCGCGTATGAAGGGCGTGATGAGATTTGGAAAGAATTGAAAGCTTAGCCATAGGTTAATTGGTCTGTTTGAGATTCTTGATCGAGTGGAAGAGGTGGCTTACAGACTTGCATTGCGACCGAGCTTATCAGCCGTGTATCTAGTGTTTAATGAGTCCATGCTTCGAAAGTATCAAGGCGATCCATCCCACGTGTTAGATTTCAGCACTATCCAGTTGGACAAGGACTTATCCTATGTGGAGGAGCCGGTAGCTATTCTAGACTAGCAAGTTCGTCAGTTGAGATCGAAGAGTTTCCCTTATGTTTGTGTTCAGTGGAGAAATCAGCCTACTAAGCCATCGACCTGGGAATCCGAGTCCGATATGCGAAACCGTTATTCCCATATTTTGTCCGACTCAGATACTTACTTCTTATGTCCATTTGAGGATGAATAGCTGTTTAAGAGGTGGGGGATGTGATGACCCCAAAAGGTCATCACTTGATTTACGAGTAAATTCTACATCCCGAGGCTAGAAGCCTCCCTTTTCTCACCTTGATTTACATGCGTGACCCGGGTATATATCTGGAATGCCTTTATGTGGAAATGTTATGAAAATGTTAATTTGGCCATTAAAATTGAATTTAAGTTGACTTCGGTCAACATTTTGGGTAAACAGAAACAGACCTGCGATTTGAAGGTGCGAGGGGTCTGTAGGAAAATATGGACTTGGGCGTATGTCCGGAATTGAATTCCAAGGTCCCAAGCCTGAGAAATAAAATTTTCAAAGAAATTGTTTTACTTACAATGTAAGAGTTTTTATGAAATTTGAGTATATTTGAAATTTATGGTATCAGGCCCGGTGGGTTGTATCATTCTTCTTGATTTCATATCATTCCTATTTGTACTATTTGCCAGGTTTGTCATATTTGTTCCATATTATTTCTGTGGTGTTACTAATATTATCTTCTTTGTCTTTTTGTCTTCTTGAGCCGAGGGTCTTTCGAAAACAGTCTCTCTACTCTTTCGGTGTAGGGGAAAGGTCTGTGTACACTCTACCCTCCCCAAACCCCACTAGCGATATTTTACTGGGTCATTATTGTTGTTGTTGTTGTATGGTATCCGGCCCCTATATTTGGTTCGAATCCCAGTACAAGATCAATATGACATTTAATATGCGTTTGTGAAGTTTGGTAAGAATCGGAGTCTATTTAATATGAATCAGACATTCATTTGAGAAAATAGAGATTTGGATGTTCTTGAGTAATTAAATGAATTTGAGGCATAATTCGTGATTGTTGATGTTATTTTGATGATTCGATGGCTCGGTCAAGTCCGTATGATATTATTGGACTTGCGTGCATGTTTGGGTTGGAGCCCCGAGGGCTTGGACAAGTTTTGAATAGGCCACAGAATGGATTTAGACTTAGAACATAGTTGTTGCAGGTTTAGAGAAGCTGAGGTCTCTGAACCAGACTATGCGGTTCGCAGTAGTTTCATGCGGCCACGGTAGGGACTTCATGACCGCAGAGGGAATTATGCGGTCCGCGGTGGGGCAAGGCCTTCCCTTTTGCGGCGATGCTCAATTTCTTGCAGTGTGTGGTGGAGCTCCGCAACCATAGTCTTTTTTGTGCGGTCCGCGGAGCGGGTCTGAAAGTAGTATATATAAACGGGACTTACAGTTATTTTTCATTTTTTCCAAAACCCTAAAAACATACAAGGCAATTTTCTAAAAACTCTTTCTTCTCCAAAACATTAGTAAATGATCTTAAACTCATTTCTTTCACTCCTTAACTTCTTTTTTTACAAGATTTCATCCTAGAATCTAGGACTTTCATGGTGGATTTGGGAATTTTGGGTAAAACCAAAATTATTGATATAATTAAGTGACTTGTGGCTAGATACAAGCGAATTGGTGGTGGAATCAAGAGGTAAAGCAGTAGTTGAGGCTTGAATTGTGCTCGTGGCACCGAGGTAAGTGTTTGGTCTAACCTTAGCTTGAGGGATTATGAGCCGTGTCCTATTTTATACGTGTTAATTGTTGAGTATGACGTATAGGCATGGTTACGAGTATCTATACGTTGCTGTCAAGCATGCCTGTAAGTCTATGTTATGATTAATGTGACCCCATTTGTATTATTCATGCTTAACGTGATGATTGCTATTGTTGAGTAAGGCCCGTAGAAGGAATATTGGTATTTGAACTATGAAGAGCGTTGGATCAAGTTGTAAAGTGATTTTTAGAAGTCTAATTTACAAATGAACCTTGTAAAGCATTGGCCCAAATTCTAAATCGAGTTGTGAGGTAAATGTGAAAAAGAAAAGATGATTATGATATTGTCTCCTTTGTCGGGATATTGTTGCTAATGTTATCTCCCTTGCCGGGGTGTTATTATTTTGATATTATTTCCCTTGCCGAGATATGATTGTTGTACTATTATTCCCTTACTGGGATTTAATTGTAAATTTGATGATTCCCCTGCCGTTATTGTTTTATGATTGTTGTTTGGGTGAGGAAGAATGTTAAAACACGAAGGGTGATGACGTGTGTTGTTTGGTGAGAGAGTATTAAAGCACAAATGGTGATGCCGTGCATTTTTTTGTGAGAGAGTGTTAAAGCAGAACGGGTGATGCCGTGTATGATTTTGTGAGGAAGAGTGTAAAAGCACGAAGGGTGATGTCGTGCCACACGATGTACAATTCCATGCCAATAATATTGATTCTTATAGTGAGGACGAGAGTAAAAGCATGAACGGTGATGCCGTGCTGATCATATTGATTCTCATGGTAAGGACGAGAGTAAAAGCACGAAGGGTGATGTCGTGCACTTGGTTGATTCCAGATCTTGTTGATAAATGAGTTATGGTGTTCCTTATATTTACCTGACGTTCTTCTCTTGTTATTTGATGTTTCCCCGCAGCGTGTTACCAATTACATCCTCAACTATACATCCCTGCTTTTATCTTCCACTGTATATGATTTAACTGTACAGATTTATTTGGTAGTGTGGTCCTAGCCTCGTCACTACTTCACTGAGTTTAGGCTAGGCAATTACTAGCACATGGGGTTGGTTATATTGATACTACACTCTGCACTGTGTGCAGATCCCAGTACTAGAGCATATGGATAGTAGCTTTAGGTGGCTGCCTTCAGTCCATTCGGAGATTTTAAAGTAGTCCTGCAGGCGTCCGCATGCCTTGGCATCTTCTCATATCCCTTTTATTCTTTTACTATTACGTACTTTCATAACAACATTATACTAAATATTTCAGACCTTTTATTTGTAGTATTCTTAGACAGTCTGTGGATTTGTGACACCAGTCTTGGGTAGTTTATATATGGAATGGCGTTGGTATCTTTATTAAAATATTATTCCAGTCTTCCGCTTAAAATTTCGATGTTTTATTTAATGTTTGCTATTAATTGTTAAAGGATTAAATGGTAAAAGGTAAATAATACAGATGGTTGGCTTGCCTAGATTCCACTAGTAGACACCATCATGACTCTCGAAGGTGGGGAACTTCGATCGCGACAAGTTGGTATCAGAGCTCTAGGTTACGTTGGTTTCACAATTCGCAGACAAGCTTAGTAGAGTCTGAGGGATCGGTACGGAGATGTCTGTACTTTTCCCCAGAGGCTACAGAGTTAGGAAAAACTTAGCATCTATTCTTTCCTACCGTATGGTTTGGTTTCTCATTGCTAATTGAATTTCTACTTTATTCTTTCGCGGATGGCGAGAACACACACTTTCTCATCCACTGAACAACAGCCCAAGCCCCCAACAGCAAATGCCATGAGGGGTAGAGGGCGAGGCCAAGGCCGTGCTAGATGCCGAGGTAGGTGCAGAGCTCAGCCCAGAGCTGCAGCACAAGTGGCGGAGCCTTAGGTTGAGTTGGATTTTGGCCCAGGCAGTTTTGGTGGGCCTATCTCAGGTCCCAAAGGGGTTCATTGCTTCCCCAATACTCTAGGATGTTAGAAAATACGCTTAACGCTAGAGGGGGGTGAATAGCGTTATAATAAAATTTAGCGTAAACTTGCGAAAATTAAAATTTGCAGGAAATAAATAAGTGCGTTAAATAAATAAAAGAGGAAAGACGCACCGATATATTCTGGTTCACCACAACACGTGGCTAGTCCAGTCCCCGAGAGACTCTCTCGAGATTTTCCACTAACTTGTTAAGCTTACGGGTGCTCAACAAACCTTTACAACTTAAGGACACAAGCCTTAACACCTTTGCTCGGAGATACAACACTCCAAGACTTCAACCAAGGAAACACAAGTTCCTTACAACAAGAGAATTACAATTCTCTTACAAGTGTATAAAACACTAAACACTCAAACACAATACTCCTTAATGAGTAGATATGAGTAGAAGAAGTAAGCTCTAGATCACAACGACTTTGGACAAGAATATGGCTCTCAAAAGCTTTATGAAATTGAATATAAAATGATAAACAAAAGTATGCAAGCTTATAGCAATGTAATGATCAGTTGTAGTATGTTGTTGTGTTTAAAACACTGAAATGAAGCTGTATATATAGTTGAAAAACTTGGCATTACATTTGCCTAATTGCTAATTAAGAGTTGCTGATTTTACTCACTGACAATCGATTGTCAAACCCCAACAATCGATTGTCTGCCAGTCAGATCAAAATTCAATCCCAGATTTTACGCTTGATAATCGATTACTTACAATCCATAATCGATTACTGGCAACGTTCAAAAAATCCTTTCCAGATTTTACCACAAACAATCGATTGTCCAGAATCAACAATCGATTACTCAGCAACGTTCAAAAAATCTTTTCCGGATTTTAATCAAAACAATCGATTATACAAAATCAATAATCGATTACCCAATAACGTTCAAAAAAACTTTTCCGGATTTTAATCAAAACAATCGATTATACAGAATCAATAATCGATTACCTGACGGTATTTGAAAACTTTACGACAACGGTCAGCTTCACAATCGATTGCACAAAGTCAACAATCGATTACTTATCAGTTTTTGAAAAATATTTTAGACACTGTCTCTTTGACAATCGATTGTCCAATGTAACAATCGATTATTTAATAAATTTGAAAATCACTGGAAGACACTGTCTCAACATAATCGATTACCATTAGTTCATAATCGATTATTCTGAGTTTTGAAAAACTTTGATGGACACTGCCTCAGTCACAATCGATTGTCATTAGTTCACAATCGATTGTCATGCAGGTTTGAAAAACCTGATGCTCACTGTCTTACTCACAATCGATTGTCATTAGTTCACAATCGATTGTCATGCAGTCTTGGCTTAAAACAATCGATTATCATAAGTACATAATCGATTATCTTAGTCCAGATTTTTAAGGCATGTCTAAAAATTATTTTGACTACTGTAAATATGCATGATTTAAAATCATTTGACATTAAATTAAATATGCATGATTTTGGAAAATAGTTTTATGAGAGAAGCCATGTTACGAGTCAAGTTGTAGGATCAAGATCACAATTAAGAATGACTCAATTAAACTATAAAACTTTGTCTTGAGCTTGAATCTCGTTGTATATCAATTGTGCGCTTGTTTCTTGAACTTCGTCATATATCAATTTTCGCTTCGTTTGTCATTCATCAAAACCTATACAAAAGAACACACGTTTAGTATATTGCATTGAGAACGTGTTTCCAACAATTTCCCCCTTTTTGATAATGGCAAACATTAAGCGGGATTTGCAAGACAAGCAATTTATAATGACGATTCAAGACAAGTATATACATGCAACAAGTATGCAATTTGTTCCCCCTCAATTTGAGAATTCCCCCTCAATTTAAGCTTATAACTTGAGAGTGCATCATACCCGTTATCTTCCCCCTTTTGCCATTAGCAAAAATAATAATAAGATGCCAAAGATGAAATAAGCCGTGTTTATTTATTGGAAAGAATTACAGCAACAGGGAAGACAAAAACAAACTTAAAAACTACAATTATTCATTCATCATTTTCTGCCTCATCATCCGGCGCTGCTTCATATGGAACAAGACCCGCATATGGATAATGAACGTGGTCAAAATATCCATGGATCTCGTGAGTTAACTGACCGAAAGAAGAGGTCAATGAAGCAATTTGGTCGGAAATGAATTGGAGGGAAGGCTCTTGAGGCGGAGGAGCACGACGGGTTGGAGGAGGAGCAGGCGCTACATGATCACCGTCACGATGAAAGGAGGATTCCGAAATTTCCCACTTTTTGGTACTCTTTTTGAGAGGACCATTTCCAGTGACAAATCCGGCGGCTTCAAGAAAGTTCATGATGAGGAGAGCATAAGGAAGAGGCCTATCATCTCCGATAGCGTCACACATATGAATTTTGATAAGCCGACACCAATTGATGTTAGCTCCGGTAACTATGGCATGCATGAGCTTGGTGTCCTCTTGGAAAATGGTGGTATGGTTGTGCTTACGAGGCTTGAGGACTCGGGTGATGAAATAGAAAATTAACCGGTAATTTGGATCCATTCCCGTAATTGTAGGACGACGGGAGGAGAGATTTGGATCATAAGAAGTAAGACCGATTTGGTGTAAGAGGGCTGTTTCATCAAAAAGGGCTCCGGCCTCTCCGGTGTACCAAAAATGTCTTCACCATTATGAGGAAGACGGGCAATGGTATGAAGATTTTCATCGGAAAGAAGAATTTGAACACCATTAATGTTGGTGACAAGCTCACCATCATCATCCTCATGGAGGTTGGAATAAAATGCTTGAACCAATGTAGTATTGATGTAAGGATGGGTAAGGAGTAAAAAGTCAAGAAGTTGAGAATTTTTGAGCATATTTGCAGCAGGGCCAAATGATTCAAGATACTTGTGGGTTGAGAAGCGGGGTGGAAGAATGTCGCGCTTTTCAAATTTGGTTAAGAATCGAGTAAGCTCGATGTCGGAATTAAAATATAGAACGGAACCATCTTGATAGGGATAGTTCGGACGAGGAGGGGCAGCAGAGGCGGATGCACCGTGCCTAGCAGAACGGGAACATTTTGAGTGACGACCCGACATTTTTAATGAAAGCTGCTGGATTTTGCAAAAGATTAGAGAGAATTTGATATTTTGAAAGCTAAAATTGATGCTTGAGTGAATGAATATGAACATATATGAAGCCTATTTATAGAGGGGAGAGTGGCTTATCATTTTTGGAAGAATTCTGCTGAGAATTTAAAGCCAAATCAGTCAGAAACGGTAAAATAAATTCACTGACCGTTAGACAATCGATTGTTGAGATGCAATAATCGATTGTTGAGGAGTTATGACTTGACTTGGAACTGACACAAATCGATTGAGGAGCCAAACGGTAACAAGAGTTTAAATTTCTGACATGAAATAATCGATTATATATGTGAAATAATCGATTGTTTTGGACAAGCATTGCTGAATGGCTGAGACAGAAATCGATTATGCAATTTAAGGAATCAATTTTTAAACAAAGCTGCATAATGAACCTAAACCATAAACAATCGATTAGTGATACTGCTAATCGATTTTCAGCACAGTAAAATAATCGATTATTTGCTTGGAACAATCGATTGTTCTGTGCCAAAACTTTATAATTCCCCCTATCTTTTAGGGCGATACCTGCAAAATAGAATTAAACGTCTCCGACGCTCAAGTCAGTAATTTGTAAAGAAGTAATAACTTAAACTAGTGTTGCCAAGTGAGAACGTGAGCTCTTAAGAAGTGTGTCCTAAAGTGTTCTTAAGAGAGTTTCGGGTACTTACCTTTCCTCCGACGTCTCCAATTACCTGTTCATGAGGGTGATCTTTGATCGTCCTCCACTCATTTGGCACTTTTGTTTCTTTTTCCAATTGTGGCGCTTCTTCCGTTGGTTGTTCCTCAGTTTCATCTTTATTTTTCTTGGGTGGTTCCTCTTGTATTTTGTCTTTCAAGCTATCTAAGATACCTGCAAGATCAAAACCGGAATCCTTTCTCGCCAAGCGAGCATTATTTTCAGAAAATACAACATGAGGGGATTCCTCCACAATTTGGGTTCTTTTATTAAAGACCCTATATGCTTTACTACGTGAGGAATATCCAATGAAAATACCTTCATCCGACTTAGCATCAAATTTACCCAATTGGTCTTTGCCATTGTTATGAACAAAACATTTGCAACCAAAAACTCTAAAATAGGAAATATTTGGTTTTCTACCCTTATAAAGTTCATAGGGGGTTTTCATGAGTATCGGCCGAATTACTACTCTATTTAGAACATAGCAAGCGGTACTCACGGCGTCCGCCCAAAAATGTTTGGGTATCTTAGCTTCGTCGAGCATGGTTCTAGCCATCTCTTCGAGACACCTATTTTTCCTTTCCACCACCCCATTTTGTTGTGGTGTACGTGGAGCGGAAAAGGTATGCTCGATTCCGAGTTCATCACAAAAGTCCGCAAAGAGATTGTGATCAAACTCTCCCCCATGATCACTTCTAATTGAAGTGACGGTTGTTTCTTTCTCATTTTGAACACGCTTAAGAAAATATTTAAAATTTTGAATAGCATCACTTTTATTGGCAAGAAATAAAGTCCAAGTAAATCTCGAGTAATCATCAACAATCACAAAAGCATATTTATTTCTTCCTAGACTTTCAATGCGAGAGGGACCAAATAAATCCATATGAAGCAATTGCAATGGTCTAGAAGTTGAAACAATGTTTTTAGATTTGAAAGATGTTTTTGTTTGCTTCCCCTTTTGACACGAGTCACAAATAGAGTCATTTTCAAATTTTAAATTGGGAAGACCAACAACTAAGTTTTGAGAAATCAATTTGTTCAAAAGATGCATGTTGATATGTGCAACTCTACGATGCCATAGCCAAGTATCATCCTCTTTACTCATTAGACAATCAACATAATCGGGTGAGGAATTAGCAAGATCAACCATATAAATATTATCCACTCTAAAACCACGGAGGATAATTTTGAAATCACTACGTCTGAACACTAAGCATTCATCCGAATCAAATAAAGCAAGATTTCCCTTGTCACACAATTGGCTTATGCTCAAGAGATTATGCTTTAATCCTTTAACAAGTAATATATGCTTAATAGAGGAATTTTCATCCTTACCGACCGAGCCGATGCCGATGATCTTTCCTTTATTGTTATCACCGAAGATAACACTTCCTCCTTCTTTGTACTCTAATTGAAGGAATTTGGATTCATCTCCCGTCATATGCTTGGAGCATCCACTATCAAGGTACCATAGTACACTTGATCCCTTCAAGCACACCTACAAAACAAAATTAATGTTCTTTAGGTACCCATGCCATCTTGGGTCCTTGGGGTTAGGCATATTATAATGATGCGATTGAGTAATATGTCTATGACGTGTAAAGCATGCAGGAGCAATATGACCAATACGTCTACAATAATGACAAGTCACATTTGGGTTATGCATCCTTCTAGGTTCATAGTAACTAGACGGATGAAAATTTCTTACTCTATTTTGAACACTATGACTATTTCGCATTTCATGAGAATTATTTCTCCTACTATGAGCTCTAGGATGGGCAGCATTTCTAGAGTGATTGTTTCTCGGTTGAAGGCCATTTCTAGGTCTTCTCAAAGGTTCAACATTTGGCCTAAAATATGCATCATTTCTAGGGTAACTATTTCTAGGTGGTAAGTCATTTCTAGGTCTCCTAAAATGTTCAACATTTTGTCTAGCATGCATATTGGTTCTAGGATTGCTATTTCTAAGATAAGCATTTGTTTTATTAGTCCTAGGTTGAGCCTTAGGTGGTTGGGGTTTGGCTTCAACCTTTTCTTTAACCTCATTCTTAAATCCTATGCCATTCTTGGTTGATTTCAAATTTGCAAGGACCTCATTCAAATTCTTGTGGGAAGAATTAAACTTATCTAAGGTACCTTTGAGTCTATCTACCTCATTTTTGAGATGCAAGCAAGAAGAACAATTTTTAGTAGAACTTTCGGGCTTATCGGCGCTTCTTTTTCCAAAAAACTTGTTTTCCTCTTTCAGCTTTTCATTTTCTAAAATCAGTTTTTCTAAATCCTTTTCTTTCAAAGAAAGCTGTTTTTGAAAATCCTTTTCTTTTAATGAAGCATTTTCTTTTATGCCCTTAACAGTTTTTGAAGCCTTAATAAACTCAGCATATAATTCATCAAAAGCAGTTCTCATTTCTTCAAGAGTAAAGAAGTTTTTAGACGAAATTTGACATACCTCGTCTTTGTTGTCTTCTTGTGCCATAAGGCAAAGATTCGCTGCTTCGTCTTCTTCTCCTTCGCTTGACTCATCTCCGGAGTCGCCTCCCCAAGAAATGTATGCACGTTGCTTTTTAAAAGGTTTCTTTCCTTTTTGATGTTTGGGAAATTTGATTTGATGTGCCCGGTTTCACCACATTCATAGCACTTGATTTGTTCGCCTTGCTTTTTGCCCTTGCGTTCATACTCCTTGTGCATGAACTTTCGAAATCTTTTGATAACGAGTCCAAACTCGTTGTCTCCTTCCTCATCAATTTGCGGTTCGCTTGTGCTCGCCTTTAGAGCTATTCTTTGCCTCCTTTGATCATCAACAAAAGGGTTAAGAATAGTAGATTCATAGGTCTTAAGGTTACCTCTTAGTGCGTCGATGGTGACGTTTGAAACGCCAATGGATTCTTGAATTGCATCGGCCTTTGATCTCCATGCCGGTGTGAGACTTCTAAGAATTTTCGAACGAGCTCTCTATCCGTGAATGTTTTCTTGAGAGCATGTAGGTCATTTACGATTATTGAAAATCGCTCAAACATTTCGTCCACCTTTTCACCTTCCTTCATGTGAAATAATTCATAAGAATGGGTTAGGAAATCAATTTTTGCTTCCCTTACCTGGTCCGTACCTTCGTACGTAACTTCTAGCTTGTCCCACATCTCCTTTGCCGTTGTGCAACACGATATTTTCCTGTAATCGTCAGCATTAACAGCACAATATAATAAATTAATTGCTTTAGCATTATTTTGAACCTTTCGGATGTCATCCGCGTCATACTTATCCTCGGACTTGGGAACCCATTCGTTTTCCACCTTCTTTGTTGGAATTTGGTTTCCCTTCATTATCACCTTCCAAAGGTGAAAGCTGTTGGACTGAACGAAGATCTTCATCCTCTCCTTCCAGTACGTGTAATTTGTACCGTTGAATAGAGATGGTCGTGTGGAGCACTGTCCTTCATCAATTCCTGCAAAAGAGTCACGAGTAGAAGCCATGGATGGTTCTCTCAAACTGTTAAGTCTTCAGAGAGTATGGCTCTGATACCAATTGTTAGAAAATACGCTTAACGCTAGAGGGGGGTGAATAGCGTTATAATAAAATTTAGCGTAAACTTGCGGAGATTAAAATTTGCAGGAAATAAATAAGTACGATAAATAAACAAAAAGGAAAGAACGCACGGATATATTCTGGTTCACCACAACACGTGGCTAGTCCAGTCCCCGAGAGACTCTCTCGAGATTTTTCACTAACTTGTTAAGCTTACGGGTGCTCAACAAACCTTTACAACTTAAGGACACAAGCCTTAGCACCTTTGCTCGGAGATACAACACTCCAAGACTTCAACCAAGGAAACACAAGTTCCTTACAACAAGAGAATCACAATTCTCTTACAAGTGTATAAAACACTAAACACTCAAACACAATACTCCTTAATGAGTAGATATGAGTAGAAGAAGTAAGCTCTAGATCACAACAACTTTGGACAAGAATATGGCTCTCAAAAGCTTTATGAATTTGAATATAAAATGATAAACAAAAGTATGCAAGCTTATAGCAATGTAATGATCAGTTGTAGTATGTTGTTGTGTTTAAAACACTGAAATGAAGCTGTATTTATAGTTGAAAAACTTGGCATTACCGTTGCCTAATTGCCAATTAAAAGTTGCTGATTTTACTCACTGACAATCGATTGTCAAACCCCAACAATCGATTGTCTGCCAGTCAGATCAAAGTTCAATCCCAGATTTTACGCTTGATAATCGATTACTTACAATCCATAATCGATTACTGGCAACGTTCAAAAAATTCTTTCCAGATTTTACCACAAACAATCGATTGTCCAGAATCAACAATCGATTACTCAGCAACGTTCAAAAAATATTTTCCGGATTTTAATCAAAACAATCGATTATACAAAATCAATAATCGATTACCCAATAACGTTCAAAAAATATTTTCCGGATTTTAATCAAAACAATCGATTATACAGAATCAATAATCGATTACCTGACGGTATTTGAAAACTTTACGACAACGGTCAGCTTCACAATCGATTGCACAAAGTCAAGAATCGATTACTTATCAGTTTTTGAAAAATATTTTAGACACTGTCTCTTTGACAATCGATTGTCCAATGTAACAATCGATTATTTAATAAATTTGAAAATCACTGGAAGACACCGTCTCAACATAATCGATTACCATTAGTTCATAATCGATTATTCTGAGTTTTGAAAAACTTTGATGGAAACTGCCTCAGTCACAATCGATTGTCATTAGTTCACAATCGATTGTCATGCAGGTTTGAAAAACCTGATGCTCACTGTCTTACTCACAATCGATTGTCATTAGTTCACAATCGATTGTTATGCAGTCTTGGCTTAAAACAATCGATTATCATAAGTACATAATCGATTATCTTAGTCCAGATTTTTAAGGCATGTCTAAAAATTATTTTGACTACTGTAAATATGCATGATTTAAAATCATTTGACATTAAATTAAATATGCATGATTTTGGAAAATAGTTTTATGAGAGAAGCCATGTTACGAGTCAAGTTGTAGGATCAAGATCACAATTAAGAATGACTCAATTAAACTATAAAACTTTGTCTTGAGCTTGAATCTCGTTGTATATCAATTGTGCGCTTGTTTCTTGAACTCCGTCATATATCAATTTTCGCTTCGTTTGTCATTCATCAAAACCTATACAAAAGAACACACGTTTTAGTATATTGCATTGAGAACGTGTTTCCAACATAGGATGCTCTGGTCTGTCTAGTGGGTCTTATGGAGAGTGTTGCCTAAGCAGGCTTGCTTCCTTTAGCACCAACCATCTCTCAGGCTGGAGGAGAGCCCAGACTCCTACTACCCACACTTTGTAGCAGATGGCTCCCCAGTTTCAGACTCCAGCAGCTCAGCCAGTTAGATCAGTTCAGCCGGGTGTGGCAGCGAAGACTGGTGATGGAGCAGCTATGTTTGCTAATACCTTGTGGATATTGAACAAGTTTACCCAGCTCTTCACCACCACTTCCAGTGGTGCATCTTCTGAGAATCCCTAGGATTATTTAGACAGTTGTCATGAGGTTCTCGGGAACATGGGATAATGGAGACCAATCCGGTCGACTTTGCTACTTTTCGCTTTTCTGGATCCGCCAAGACTTGGTGGAGGGATTATTGTTGGGCTAGACCAATTAGGTCACCAGCTTTGATTTGGGATCAATTTTCTCAACTGTTTTTAGAGAAGTTTCTTCCTATCACTCAGAGAGATATCTATTTAAGGCAGTTTGAGCGCCTCCAGTAGGGTTTTATGACTATTACTCAGTATGAGACTGGGTATATTGATTTGGCCCATAATGCTGTACTTATACTTCCTACTAAGAGAGAGAGAGAGAGAGAGAGAGAGAGAGAACGAGGAGGTTCATTGAGGGACTCATTCAACCTATTCGATCAGATGGCTATTGAGGTGGGGAGTGAGATTTCTTTTCAGG
Source organism: Nicotiana benthamiana (assembly GCA_034376525.1). NCBI lineage: Eukaryota > Viridiplantae > Streptophyta > Magnoliopsida > Solanales > Solanaceae > Nicotiana > Nicotiana benthamiana. The sequence goes on along the minus strand of CM067324.1, from coordinate 132,070,523 downwards.
AGGCGGCCAATGTGGCTTGAGAGTTAGATGGTTCTATGCAAGAGGGTGGTCAGGGGTCTGACAAAAAGGCCTCATCATTCAGGCAGATTCAATGCTGACAAAATCCCTCGTCATTCAGGCAGATTCAGTGGTACCTCGTCTAGAGGAAGGGATTCATATGGACGAGGCCATCCTCCTAGGCCTTTTCAATCAGCACTTCAGGTTTCTCACGGCGTTTTAAGTGGCCGTGGTTCTCATATGCAGTATTATGATCAACAGTCCTATAGTACACCACTAGCTCCTATTAGTGCAGCGTGGCTCTAGAGTTTCCGGGGTGTTCATCCAGGTCGTCAGGGTCAGCAATATTAGTAGTTGAGGGCTTGTTATACTTGAAATTATATAGGTCACATCGCTAGATTTTGCCCTCGAGTATCGAGCAACTCTCAGCATCAGGGTTCCTGTGCCATGGTTCAGGCATCGAGTGTTCCACAGCCCGCTCAGCCAGATAGAGGTGGAGGTAGAGGTGCGAGAGGTGGAGGGAGAGTTATTAGAGGTGGAGTTCAGGCCGCTAGAAGTGGAGGCCAGCCAACAACAGGCCGTCCTAGATATGTAGTTTAGGGTGGTGGGACCCAGCCCTGATGTTATGCTCTTCCAGCCAGGCTTGAGGCTGAGGCTTGCCATGAAATTATCACAGGTACTGTTCTGGTTTGTAGTAGAGATGCTTCAGTTCTATTAGATCTAGGATCTACATACTCCTATGTGTCTTCTTATTTTGCACCGTATCTAGTCATGCCTAGTAATTCTTTGAGTGCTCCTGTATATGAGTCTACATCGGTGGATGATTCTATTGCGGTAGATCGTGTCCATCATTCATGTATAGTTGTGATTGGAGGTCTTGAGACTAGTGTAGATTTGTTACTTTTGGACATGGTTGATTTTGATGTCATACTGGGGATGGACTGGTTATCACCATACCACACTATCTTGGACTGCCATGGCAAGACTGTGACCTTAGCTTGTTGGGCTTTCCTCATTTGTAGTGGAGAGGAACTCCCGGTCATTCTACCTCTAGTGTTATCTCATATATGAAGCTTCGGTGTATGGTCGAGAATGGGTGTTTGGCTTATTTGGCATATGTTCGTGATTCTAGTGCTGAGGTTCCTTCTTGGATTCTGTGTATGTTGCTCGTGAGTTTCCTGGGGTATTTCCTTCAGACCTGCTGGGTATGCCACCCGATAGGGATGTTGACTTTTGCATTGATTTGGATTTGGGCACTCAGCCCATTTCTATTTTGTCGTATCGTATGGCCTTGCCTGAGTTGAAATAGTTGAAGGAAAAGTTGCAAGACTTGCTTGATAAAGGCTTGAAAAGTTGCAGGACATACTTGATAAAGGCTTCATTAGACCTAGTGTCTCACCTTGGGGTGCGTCAGTGTTGTTTGTTAAGAAGAAGGATGGATCGATGTGAATGCTTAGAGATTACCGGCATTTGAACAAGGTTAACATGAAGAATAAGTACCCTTTATCGCGGATCGATGATTTTTTTCACCAGCTTCAGGGTGCCAAAGTGTTTTCTAAGATCGACTTGAGATCTGGCTACCATCAGTTGAGGATTAGGGCATGTGATGTCCCTAAGGTAGCTTTTCGCACTCGGTACGAGTATTATGAGTTCTTGTAGATGTCATTCGGGTTGACAAATGCCCCAGCAGCTTTCATGGACTTAATGAACGAAGTGTTCTGACCTTATTTAGATTCCTTCATGATCGTCTTCATTGATGACACTTTGATTTATTCCTGCAGCCGGGAGGAGCATGAGCTGCATCTGAGAGTTGTTGTTCATACTTGAGAGATAGTCAGTTGTATTCTAAGTTTTCAAAGTATAAGTTTTGGTTGGGGTCGGTTGCTTTCTTGGGTCATGTTGTTTCAGCAGAGGGTATTCAGGTAGATCCAACGAAGATAGAAGCAGTCAAGGACTGGCCTAGACCCACATCAGCTACATAGATCCGGAGTTTCTTGGGTTTGGCAGGCTAGTACCGTCGATTTATGGAGGGATTTTCATCAATTGCAGCCCCGATGACCAGGTTGACCCAGAAGCGTACCTAGCTTAGGTGGTCAGACGAGTGTGAGACGAGCTTTCATAAGCTCAAGACAGCTTTGACGACAGTGTCGGTGTTGGTTTTTTCCACAGGTTCAGGGCCATATATAGTTTATTATGATGCATCTCATATTGGACTTGGTGTGGTGTTGATGCAGGATGGTAAGGTCGTTGCTTATGCTTCACGTCGGTTGAAGATTCATGAGAAGAACTATCCGGTTCATGATTTGGAGTTAGCCATTATCCACACGTTGAAGATTTGGAGGCATTATCTGTATGGCGTGGCATGTGAGGTGTTCATGGATCACAAGAGTCTGCAGTACGTGTTCAAGTAGAAGGAGTTAAATTTGAGGCAGAGAAGGTGGTTGGAGCTGTTGAAAGACTATGATATCACCATCTTATATCATCCGGGAAAGGGCAATGTGGTGGCCGATTCCTTGTGTAGGAAGTCAGTAAGTAAGGACAATCTTGTGTATATTCGGGTCGGTGAGAAGCCACTTGCTTTGGATGTTCAGACTTTGGCCAATCAGTTCGTGAGGTTGGATGTTTCTGAGTCCTGCCGTGTATTAGCTTGCACAGTCGCTCGTTCTTCTTTATTGGAGCGTATCTGAGATCGGCAGTATGATGACTCTCACTTGTGTATCCTTAGAGAAACGATGCAACACGGAGGTGCCAAGCAGGTTACATTAGGAGATGATGGAGCTTTGAGGATGCATGGTCGTATGTGCCTAATATGGATGGACTTTGAGAGTTGATTCTAGAGGGGTCCATAATTCCCGGTACTCTATTCATCCGGGCGCCGCTAAGATATATCAGGCCCACTTGGCCCTCAAGCCCCCTAGTCCGAGGCTTCTTCAATGAACCGGTCCACTTGAGCCTCAAGCCCCTTGGTCCCGGGCTTAATTGGATAAGCTCGTTTAGATCCATTACCCATATGGGCTACCGGGCCTGGGCCAGGCCTAACCAGCACACTTGTCACCCTTAGATGGAGTTAATTTTCCAAGTTAGGAAATCTTCTTACTTTCAGATGATCATAAGTGTGATTAATATCACTCTTCATTGTGGTTTGGAGGCTACGGTGCATGTATTCCTCCATGAACTAACTTTTTTGATAATCTACAGGTCGGGGGTCAAGCCTAAACCTCATAATCCACCAACGATGGACTTTTGTAAAAAAAAAAGAAAAAAAAATCGTATGTTGTATCACTTGCTAAGTAACATCATGATTCTGTAAATAATTCTAGCTTCTAGCAGCTTATGGTCTAAAAACTTCGTGGATATAAAAGTATGTTTAGTTTATATTTTTCCCGTTTATACTTTATATATAATGTTGTATGCTTGTATTTCACTCTTGAAAAGTGAGTTTCAACGTTGAGGAGAATTGACCACTCAAACTGTCCTTTGCATGGTTGCTACCCGGTAATAATTTTGTGGAAAATAAATTATTTGGGCGGACAATTAGTTAGATCTTTATTATATGATTTGGACATTGCCAAAAGGAAAAAAAGAAAGATAAGAGAAAAGGAAAAAAGAAATGTTTAATGAATTAAAAGTTTTAAAAAAAGGAAGGAAAGAAAAAAAGAGTTGAAAATTGCAACATGTTTTTCAAACTACTGTACACTTCTGCTTTAGTGAAGAAAGAGACTTTGTAGTATGTGGTTGCTTTAATTTGCTTTAAACATTTTTTTTTTCATGTCAATATCTTCTTTAATCCGGTCACCATTATCAAAACTGAAAAAGCGAACTTATTTTGGACTTCTAATTTTAATGCTTTTGATTGAGAAGGACATGGTTTGCTGGAGTTTATTTTCTTTTCTTTCAGATACAAAGGTTATTTTCGAGAGATTTTTAGCTAAACAATAATAGATTCGTAATAATAATAGAAACAAAAAAGATAATATTAGCATTATAAAAGACAGCAAATAAATAAAAAGGCCAAAATATAAAAGACAATAAAAATATAAAACACAACAAAAACCGTTAGCAGATACAACTGTTGCTATATATTGAGGTTATGAAGGAATTAGCGTTAACTTTTTTTTTTCCCTCTCTTTTTCCATGGGATCATAGAGTCATAGAGATGTCATATGAGCAAGTTGGGTCAATTTTGAACCTATTATAATTTTTTGAGCCGAAAAATTAAATCCTAACCCAACTCATTTAGAGTTTATATGAGTTAATACGGGTTATGCAAAGTATTATAACTCTACTCGTCTAACTCAACTTTCGATTAGGGATGTATAAATGAAATTGATAAATTGTACTAATTTAGTAATTCGAGTTAAACCGAGAAAAAAAAACTTAAATATAATTTTGTTTGATTTGATTTGGGATTTGGGAAAAAAGCTTGACCATATAATTGGTTTGGTTTGATTTGGTTTTAACTAAAAAAAAATTAAACTGAAACCAAACTAACCTGATATTATATGCATAAATTTTTTAAATATATTTAATACATAAAATAATTATTTAGTGTAGTTTATAAATATTTTTAAAGATATTTCATAGTTTTATCTTGTAGCATATTAGCTCAAGCTTTTGGTCCTATAATTTTTTAATGTTCATATAAGTTTTATAGTTCATAAATGTTACTCCCTCCGGTTCAAAATAAGTAACTTTTTAGCTATTTTCACACAAATTAAGAAATCTACCTTTTAATATTAGTTAGTAATGAAATTGACCATATTAATCTTTACTATCTCTTTACATAAATACTCCTAGCACATACTACAACACTATTTACTCAAAAGGCAACGTAGAAAAAAAATAATTAATTTATTATAGAAATCTGAAAAAATCACTTATTTTGGACCACAAAAAAAGGTCAAAAAATTACTTATTTTGGATCCGAGGAAATAGTTACTCAAATAAATCATAAACCGAAATCAAATCAATAGTAGTGCTAATAAAATAATTGCAATTCAATTGTACTATGAATGAAAATAGTGTTGAATATCTATTTTTAGTTTTTTCATGGTTTAGATAAAATGCATATATAACTATTTATTTTTACTGTTTAGTTATGTAAATAATAGTACTTATTAGTCATACTTATTTTAGCAACTTAATAATTTTAAATTATTTTGTTCGTTATGGCTTATTAATAGTATTTATTTTATGTGATTTTATTATTTTTATTGTCGAATATTTTAGTACAATATCATGACTCATCTTATATTTCTGTTACTTTATTGAAAAATACCTTATGCAGTTATGTCTTACTATGATTAAAGAAATATTTGGAACACAAATTCTATATTTTGTGCTATGAAGACTTAATGAAAAAAAAAACCTGAAAATCCGAAAACCCCAAGATTAAAAGATCTGACTTTTACGGTCTAATTTGATCTTTAAATTTAATAATCAATACAGTTAATGTGGTTTGTAATTAAAAATTCCGAACAAACCCGACATATATACCCTCCAAATTTCGACATATCAGGAGAAAATTTTATATGTATTTAATGTTTGCACCAAGTAATATAAACACAGTTAAATATGTTACATCACTTTAACCCATAACTTTTGTCATTTTGACTATCAAATTTTCCAAGGATGCAACTGCGATCCTTAATAACACTTTAATTAGCAATCCAACTCAATGTTTGTTTTTTCTTTGGGAAGGTAGTATGTATGCAGACCTTTTCCCCACCCTGGGGTAGAGAGCCTGTTTTCAAATAGATTCCTGGCATGATTTCCTCCAAGAACTTCTCACCTTGCTCTTGGGGAAACTCGAACTCACAACCTCTCGGTTGGAAGTTGGGGTTACTTACCATCAGAGCAGCCCCTCTTGTCTTAACTCAATGTTTTTTCTTGCAAAGCCAACAGAAATTATTGGTCAGCAAGTTCGTTATTGTAAAACGTTTCACATAGAAGAAAGAGATACCTTCAGCAATTTTTTTTTTAAAAAAAAAAGAGATACGGAGTATATAGTTAAACCCCCATTGGGGATATTATTGGCTATACCGTTGCTGCTCCATACTATTTTCAGCCATGAATACAACTGAAGACGGAGGTTCACTGACAAAAGTAATATGTTAAGGAATTAGTTTAATGGCTGTTTGGTTAATAAAGTAATTTCTTTTTTATGTCAAGATATTTCCGTTGTTTTTTCGTTAAATAAGTTGGTATTGTTTTTGCTGTTAGTACTGTAGTTATAGTCACGTACCACTGTCTTCAATAAATTTTAGAATAGAAAGTTAAGAAAGAAAAAGTAGTACTAGAGAAATTATCCCAAGCTGTCATTTTAAATATTAGGGAGGTAAAGTCTGGCTCTTCATATACTCCCAGAGGCAAAGCAAACAAAGTAAAACCCTCTAGAAACCTTATTATGGCATGGACTCTTGCAAGTGGCCTCTGGTTCAACATTCTACACCCCTATTTTGCCACAGAAGAGTTTTTTCTCAAAAGAGTGGGTCACTGAAAATTATTTTTCCAATCACTGTGGGATTGAACATCTCAATGAGTGGGCAGTCAGTAAATGTTAAATCTGAACAAAAAAAAAATCACAGTGGGGGGAAAAACCATTATAGAATACAGCCTATCCAGACCCCTTAGCAAAGAATTTAAAAGACTAAAAAGAATGATCCAATTTGGTGCCTAAAATGTCTAGAAGATGAACCAGTAGCTCAGAACACCACAGCATAAATTTGTCATTTTAGTTTTTGTATTCGAGGTATTGTAAGTCCCTAAGTTCACCAAAAATGTTCAACTATTAATCAGGGAGCAGCTCCATGATCCTAGTCAGTAGCCAAAGATGTCCCCTCGTCTTGAGCTACATGTAAGTTCTTATAAATACCTTAAAAGTTATGAATAAGTTGCAAAAAGAGAGTGACATGTCAGGATCGTTCAAGTGGTGGATCAACAGTAAGCGCAAAGGGTTCAACAAAGTCCACTACGTCTAGTTCGGACTATATATGTGCGTGAAAAGATTGCACGTATATAAAGAACAGAACACACTGATCTAAATCTTTAAATACGCCATTGCTGCGAGTAGAGGCTGACCATGACTTACTCCGAAAACAAAATATATTGGAGGGATAAGCCCCGTAAAAATAGAAGCCAGCAAATTCCGAAAAAGAAATTCAAGAAGTGAGTTTAAAAGCAAAAGGTGAGAAAGTTAGCTGCATATTTCAGAATGGAAAGGATCATAGAAGTTAAGCCTCAGCTAAACATAAAAAAGATAGTGTAGTTTTATACTATGTTGCTCGGACTTTATCCGAAAATATCGCCGGGTGCATGTCAGATTTTCCAAAAGCAATGTATTTTGGAGAATCCAACACGAATGCAGCAGTATTTTGGAGAGTCCGTGCAACATAGGTTTTATTCCCGCACGTCTCTTAGGGTAGTCTAAGAACTGTCCAAAATGAAGATTCATTCCAAAGATATGAAGAAATTGCAGAATTATCACAAAGATACTTTCATCATGGTCATGTTGAGTATATGATTCGATTCTACTCTTACCAAAGAAACATCAATAAAGACACCCTAAAATAACCAATAGAGTAGAGTAAGCGGCACTAAAAAACAAGCTACAACCTACACAAGAAGCAGCCACCATATCAACAATGTCTGTAGAATTGGGTGCACACCAATTCCATCTTTGAAGCTACTGCAACCAAATTTTCAGTAGACTACAAATCAGAGGTAATATAATTCCAAGATTTTTCATCAGAATCCTTTTTGGATAAACATGTCAGATATTGATAGAGTTGTTTGTCACGACACAACTTGACAAATTGACAATGTATTGACACAAAAATCAGTCCTATTTTTGTTGATGTATTTGATGTGTTCTTTAACTTCTTTTCTTTATTGCTTTTCCTCTCCGCCTTAGGGATTAAGTTTTGCTTTCCGTTACGTTAAGGATAAGTAAAATTTAATGTGAGAATATCATGAAAACAAGGTTAAGAAGCACAATAATTTGCACTGATAGTTCTAAGCTTCATTAATGCTAAGGCATATGGCAAAGAACAAAGATATTAGAACAGTTTAAGATGATGAGCTTTATGACAGCAGCAACAGTAATCCAAACCGCAAGGATAATGAATAATTAAAAAGAACACCCATTGCTTTAAATAACAAAACATCTTTATTCTCCACATTCTTAGTGGATCTAGACCTTGTAACTAGTACGTAAGCAGACTTCAATGATATGCCCAAAACTCCAAGTAAATAGTAATGAAATGTAGCACCATCACACAACTTATCAAACTTTATGCTTTGCACCTTGAGGTGTCGATGTTATAAAAAATGTTAACCAACAAAAGACACAAGCGTACAATATTAGGAATAGTTTAATAGTCACTTTTAGCATTCCTTTAAGCTGAAAAAAGAAAACAAAGCAAGGAGATGAAGCTGATGAAAAAGGGGTAAGCATATGAGGAACTTATCCTGCCCTGACCAATCTATTTATTGTCAACGACCTCATTAATGATACATCTAACCAAGTATCTATCTGGATCATTATTTTATGGTGTTAAATACAAAAGATAGAACAGTCAACAATATTGATATTCTTAGCTTGGTAAACTTTCTTAGCAATTAGATAGATTGATTATGCAGAGAGTAAAATAAAGCCATAAGGAAAAGGATAATAACAATTCTTATTAAACAATTCAAGAATAGTACAGAGCAGTCTATATAACCAACAATCATTTGGCATCCATGCAAACCAGAAACAACATTGTTTTAATAATACTATTAGCAATAAAGAAATTATCTTGTCTTTTTCTCATATTTCAAAGTGGCTCTATATTTAAAGCTAAAAAATTATCAACTGGGTCCATGATAGATAGTAGCTAACAGATGTACTAAGGTAGTCTCATGCGTGACGAAATTAATGGATCATAAAGTTACTTTGCTCTCTACTTTTATTCAGCATAAACCCATTCTTATCCATTCCTTGAATTTTATAACTTTATTTGCATCATTAAAAATGCCAAAAGGACGCAGTTACACCAAACAACCACAACTTTTAAGTAGAGTATATTACAAAAATATCAAAAAATTGTCCCTTTCTAAAGTCTCTCTTCTCTTTAGAATACCTCAGAACTTTCGTCCGGTTTGGATCTTTAGAGTTGAAGCGTACCATAATATCTTACCAAAATGTGTTTTGCACTCACAATCAAAAGAAAGGCAAGGTCAGGGTCCGATGAAACTCCTTCATTTATAAGTGAAAGATGTGATTCCCAGAGAATCACCTTGACTAAGAACACGAATGGAGTAAACGTTTGCAGATTGCCTTATGAGGATCATTGATCAATAATCAAATAACTTATAAAGCTAAAACTAGATTAAAAGATTAACCAATTATTGAGGCTTAAAGATGAAGAAAAATGAGCAAAAGGAAGTAAAACTAGGCCACAACTTCCAGCTAGTCGGGACAAAAACTTGATTGAGTTGCACACATGATTGTTGTGTAGAAATTAATTATGTGCTCTCACTACCTTCTAAAACAAAAGAAAGAAGAAATGAAGGGAAGTTGAATAGGCTACGTCAGTGGGGTGCAATAATGGGCATATCAGGTACAAGTGACAGTACCACAAATTGAGTTCCCCATCATGATGACCATGGCACCTGAAACTTTGAATAAACAATGGCTTTATGTTTGAGGGTCTTGTGCTTGAGTTGATTGGTAGCCAATTGGCCATACGAAAGCCACGCGCAACTGTTAGCAGAATCCCACTTCAGAAACCTACCGTGCAATTTTGTTTTCTTTGTCTTCCAACTTTTGTACTTTCTTACCTTATTTAACAGATATATAAGGCATTTTTTTTTGTATCAAAAGGGGCAGATGTTAAATCAAGTACCCCTCCGTGCAAGACCTGGGCCGTTAGTTTAGGGCAGTGTCCCAATTGGGAATTTTTGTATTCCCAAAACCCCTATATTTCTATGAATTTTTATGCGTAAGATTTGGTATTTAAAGGGCATAAGGGGTAAATATTGGGAGATATGGCCATAATTGCAGAAAGATAGGTTAGATATGCTGACATGCACGGGCTTCATAAGTGGACAATATCTTTCAGCAGAATCAGTTGTACTATTCATACAGTTCATTCAAATTTCACTATTGCAAGGAATTTCCAATCTACCAAGCTTTTTCTTTTCTAAAGACGACAAGAACACATAAAGTACACTTTTTCCAGGTAGTCTTCTTTTCCATCGTATTTTTTAGAAAGATAGGCAATTCAAAGTGTACCAAATGAGAGTATCAAACACATTTTCAATCAACATCTGAAGCACAAATTTTCTACAAGGACGTAATTGACGATATGAAGGTATAATCCACTTGGTTTGGATAACAATACAATACAATACAATGAGTAACAACGGTTTGACTCAAAAGATATTAAATTTTTTTAATAAAATCAATCAAAGATGAATGAGTAAATATTAGCTAACTCTGGAAGAAGTAATAGATAAAGAGATGACCATCAATAAGTTCATTTTCGTCGTCAAATAGTGATTTTCCCATAGTCTTCCTTCATTACAAGGTTACTGTCCCCCTTTTTATACTAGAGAGAAACTCTTCTAAATTGGAAGAAACAAAATGTAAGGAATATTCCTAATGTCCCTTAATGGGCTTACACTATTACAAGAGTCGTACATTCTCTTCCTTTGCCCTAAGGTCGTCTCCTCGAAACGTCGGCTCGAGGATACCCGGTCACTTGTCATATGTCGTCGCAGGTCGGGGTCGGTCAAATTTGGACACATACAGTTACTCCCTCTACTTTTCGAGGTTGCAACCGAATGCGCCCTCGATGAGCGGACTTCATGCTTTCTTATGGAGAAATTTGATCGGCTAAAACATTACTATGTTTCCAACAAAAGATGGTCAACATGTTTAGCAAAACACCGAGTGACATACTTTACCGGGAAATAATATCAATTTCACGTGCGTCATCATTACGCAGATTTTCGAGGCAGGGATTTACGGTTTGATGCTTTGATTTTTGTGCTACTTTGCGACATCCCGCCTCGATTCTGGCGCCGCCCAACCCTATAAATAGGTGAAAGGTTTGTTTTTCCGAAAAACTTTAGCCATTTCACTCTTGATAACTTTAGCATTTGGCTTATCAGCAGTAGCTGTGATTTTTGTGGGTGGCGTGTTTCCGACGCCTCCCTAAATGGGTTTCTCGAGTATGTTGTTCGAGGCACTCGTTAACCATTTTTCCAGTAGCCTTTTTGACTGTTGGTAGTGGTTCTCTTGCTGTGGAGGTTGAGGTTCCTCTCCCGCGCAAGATCGTCAGGTCCCCGTGAGGAGGAGGTGAGATCTCCCCCTCCGGTGTAACACTTGTTGTTGCATTTTCATTGTCTTCTCTATTGGCTTCGTTGAGGGAATTCAGGAGGTTGTTCCTGACATCCACTACTGCCTCTAACCTCGCTTCTCCCTCTCCCGCTATCGCTGGTTGTTATGAAGCTGAAGAAAAAGCGATTATTGTTTTCAAGAATCTAGATGGAAACTATGGCTTCAGCTATAGAAATCCCCACAAATGGTGCCAGATTGTTTGACTCAATAGTTATTAAATTTTTTTAAACAAATCAATTAAAGATGAAGGGGTAAATCTTAGGTGAATATAATAAACTTTAGAAGAAATAATAGATAAAGAGATGACCGTTAATAAGTTCCTTTTCTTTCTCAAATAGTGATTTTCCTAAAGTCTTCCTTCATCACAAGGCTACCGTCCCCCTTTTATACTAGAGAGAAACTCTTCTAAATTGTAAGAAACAAAATGCAAGGAATATTCAACGAAATATTTCTAATGTTCCCTAATAGGCTTTCACTATTACAAGGGTCGTACATTCTCTTACTTTGCCCTAAGGTCGTCTCCCTCGAAATGTCAACTCGAAGATACCCAGTCGTTTGTCATACGTCGTCGCAGGTCGGGGTCGGTCAAATTTGGACCCATAAAATAATCATCCAAACAAGCTTGTTTGGAGCCCCCGCCTTACAGCTTGTTTGGATGGTTGTTACTCATTGTATCCTATTGTATTATTATCCAAAATAATATTTGTTTTGATTGTTATATTAAAATTGATTGTATTGTGTTGTTAAATTCATTATTCTGAAACAATGAAAAGTCCCGTTTCTAAAAAAAAATCGATTTGGTGTGGTGGGATTGTTTCCTATCTTTCTTTCCATTTATGCCCTAACTTATTACTCCATAATTCTATTTTGCCCTTTACATTTTTTTAAACTCCAAATCTCTTACCTATAACCTACTTTGTCTTCGTCCTTTTTTTTTCCAGAACTTCTGCCGCTTCCAGCTCCAATGTAAAATTGCTAATTTTGTTCCATAATTTTATTAGAATTTGCATGAATTTAATTGCTTAATCTATTTATAAGACATATTTGATGATAAATAATAGAAAGAGGTTTTCTTAAATTATTTTATGCTTAATTCTTGATAATTTAATATTTAAACAATTGAAGATATTCTAGTAAAATTATCAGTCACAGTACAGTACGATACCGTCCAAATAGCAAAATATTATTTAATAGCAGCAAACAATACAATTTATCCAAATATTATATTTATAAAATGATATAATATAATATAATACAACAAATGAAATACATTATAAAATGATGAGTAACAGCCATCCAAACAAGTTGTTAGTAATATCCAAGGAAGTAGAGAAATTATTGTTATCCTTGAATATTGAAAAGTTTAACCAATTTAGAGTGCTATTTCAGTAGTATAAGACAATGAAAGGAGAGGGGAAACCAGAGTACCAGAGAGTTGGGGGGGGAGTACTACTAGAACTTGATGGCTAAATAAAGAAGTAAGGTCCGGGTTCAAGCAGAGTTCTAAATACAAAGGGAATTCAAATATACCCGTATCTATACAATTACGCTCAACAATGATTTTTATATTGGTCTATATCAATGACTTGAAAATAGAAGTGGTCATAGAGGAAAAGGCCTTCGTCTCAAAGCTAAAGTATAAACTATAAAGTGCAGAGGGCAAAGAAATGCAAAAAGGCAAAACAATTTGAAGACAGGAAAAGAAATAGGAGTCAATATTTGGTAATTATATTGTTGACCATTGAGTCCACTCGGACAGACCCACCTGAAAGGAGGAAGAGCATTATCCCTAAGGACTGAGGAGGTTCTGGTTTTGGATGCATTACAAATCCATTTTTCATAGTGGAAGACTGGATTTCAAAGCCAATCCATATCTTACCACCTCTTCCTTCCACCACCAACCGAAAAGTATGACTTTAACCGCACAAGTAAATCAAAATTGTGGTAAATATGGGACCTAATTTTTGTATATTACAGGACACTGTGCCAGTGTCCAGCTGAGCAAAATTTTTACCTCTAAAAAACAGAAGCCAGAGAAAAATGCAGTTATCAATTGCTGCAAAATTAGAAAGGCAAGTTCTTGTTGAGATCATAAATAACTCTACAAGAAATTTGGAGCAAAGCATTACATCACCCTCGAATTTAAGAAGCTTTAGTTATGGTTATTTATCTTTTCCGTGAAACTTATTAATCGTATTCTTACTCTGGTCATTAGATAACTTGTCTTGCAAACTTGGGAAGCTCAATGTGTTTCTTCAAATTCGTCAATCCTGAACAAGAGTTTCTTAAGAGTAATGATGCACGAAGCAATAGGAGTCTCTAGTTATTTTAAACAAATCAAGCAGCTAGATACTGCCAAATCTGACTTCATGAATGCTTTGAGCCTATGTTGCTCGGACTCTTTGAAATAATGGTACACCCGTATCGAATCGTCTGAAAATACACTACTTTTGGAGGATCCAACACGCACCTGACAATATTTATGAAGAGTCCGAGTAACATAGCTTTGAACTATTATATCTTGATAATAAGTTTATTTTCTTATATTACAGAAAAATGGAAGATACTCTTTCGATTAGTGGATTTAGATCTACTTGGATTAGATGTCATACCATTAGGTTGGGTATCCAATCACATTTGTTGCACCTCACTCCATCTTTACCACATATAATGAAGGAAGAGGATATAACTAACTCTGCAGAAAATTACCAATCACTGATGACAATGTAGTGTTTTTACTGCGACTAAGGCAACATATGATGCACCTCATATTCACCCCTAAATTCCCCCAAGTGATTGTAGACCTCAGTCCTGTTATGCATAGGAGTAGCTATGCACCATATTATGTTCCATTTTTAAATCATGTTGTGGTTGTTGAGTCATCAACTTATTAAGTGTATGATCCTTCCACTTATAGAATATGGCTTGCTTTCCAAAACCTCATTTTCCTATTTTTAACATCATCGGCCATTGTTCTCAAAAACCATGATTCGACTGGCCTTGCAATAATGCTGAGCTGGTTTGCCTGGAGGACCCTTCATGCCAAGTATGTGTCCATGTAGCAGATTTAGTAAAACATATATTCATGGAGTAAATATCCTCTCCGTATGACCCTCAGATATTAGCATATGCACATGTTTCAGGATTATAATCTGATGATTTCATTTTCAAAGAACTTTACTGTACCTAATTGATAGAATATGGGACCATCTAACTTTTCCCCAATCCTATAAAAAGTCCCCCTCCTGCTCACGTTACCATTCGCCCTTCAAACTTCAAAGCCAACTTCTTTTACTTGACGCCCTCCATTAAGATCTAATTCCAAATAAACTCATACACTTTTAAGCCATGCAACCCACTGATGTCACAGACTTCTATTGTTTACTTCCTTCAAACTCAACTCAATACCCATCCCAATCCAGCACTAACTACAACGCATCCACATTTCAACTTAACAGGCTCTTGAACCCTTTGTATCATCTTCAGATCACCCCTCAAGTTCAAGAGTTCAATCCACAACTAACATGCTTCAACAGTAACTCTACATCCGACGAAGCTGATGAACAACAGTTGAATCTAATAAATGAACGGAAACAGAGAAGAATGATATCTAATAGAGAGTCCGCACGGAGATCACGCATGCGCAAGCAGAGGCACCTAGACGAGCTTTGGGCACAGGTTGTCTGGCTCCGAAATGAGAATCACCAGCTCCTGGACAAACTAAATCATGCTTCTGAGCGCCAGGATCAAGTACTTGAAGAAAATGCTCAACTCAAGAAAGAAGCTTCAGAACTTCGCCAAATGATCACTGACATGCAGCTTAGTAGTCCTTGTCCTAGCTTAAGGGCGCTTGAGGATGAACCTTGCAGTGGTTTATCTCAAAATGAATAAAAATTCAGACTACTCTGGAAATTATGCTGGTTCAGATAGGGCCATGGTTTTATTGTCCTTGTTGTTGAGATGGTGGCCAGAATTTGAGTTTTCCCTTTATCTCTTTTGTTGACGAGATGAAGGCTGTGAGTTTTGTTTTTACTTTATCTCCCTTCTTCTTGTGCTGGTATGCTATTCAATAAAAAATTCCCTTCTTTTGTGCTGTTCATTATGCTAGTTTCTTTATACATACGTTAATAGATAACGAAGAAAAATCCATTTTGATATAGAACAAAAGGTAAGAGACCATGAGATAGCAACTGACCTGTGCAAGTATACCAGATGGAATAATAAGATAAAAAATGAGAAGATAAAAACAAGAGGACAATTTCACTAAAGAAGCTTTGTCAATGGAAGTTAGCCAACAACAGCAGCAGAACTTTTCCCGAAATTTGCATGTCAAAGATAGTTAAACAGGACGACAGGAGAGAAAGGATTGTGCCTGACAGGTTTGTTTATGGAAAGCATAGCCACAACAGGAGAAACATGTCAAAAGCCATCCACTGGTTCCAGGATCCACTGTTCCAAGCTTTAATTGTTATCTTTGGAGTGTTAGACTCAAAGGTCTTCGTAATAATCCGAAAAATTGAATCAAATCGAAAACTAAACTAAACCAACCTAGGCAACCGATACTTTTGGTTTGGTTTGCTTTGGTCTTGGTTTTAAATTTTAAAAACCGATCAAATTTGGTTTGGTTTTGATTTTGATCAGAAAAAAACCGGACCAAACCGACTATAGGAGTAGCTATTTCAAATTTATTATTACTCCTATATATATGTGTGTATATTTTTATACAAAATTTCAAAAATTTAATGGTAAACGTTAAATAGTTTGCACTTTTAGTATAGTTCTTTACCTTTACATTCTAGTTTGAATGGTAGTTTCCTTTTGTTAAGTGTAAGAATCCATTTTGTGTTAAAAATAATATATTTTTATTTAAATTCTTGATGTGATTTCTTTTAAGGAAAAAAACCTATCCAAACTAAATCATGAACGCCGCTAGGTAGACTTTATTATGTCATTTTATAACAACCTATTTGCATAGAAGCACAACTACCGTAACTGTGACTTAATCCAACTTCCTTCTCTACAGGCTGAAGAAGAGAAAATTCCGTAAATGACATCACCACTCACCAGTTACCAGTAACGCTAATCAACAAGCTCCCACAACAGTGCAAACTCCTATTTTACTATTCCTTGTTCTGTTTTTTTCTCCTGTTTTTATACAAAATTTATGCTGATTCCTCCTCACAATTGAAACTTAACTTTTGATCAATGTATATGTATCATACTTAACGATACACCTGCTAGGTATATCACGATTCAAGTGTCAAAACCTTTTCTAACTGCCTATTTCTTCTCCTGAATTGACCTTCTTGTCTTCTTGATAATGTCAAAACTAATTCACAGGTAGACCAGCTAGCTATATCATAAGTAGCAGCCGAATTCTTAGGCAACTCCATCTCTCTCTTTGAGGTTGTCTTGCTAATAAACCATATTAACGTCTTAGTGAATCAGCACCTGCACTGCAGAAAGCCAAAGTTTCCTAAGTTTCTCTAATAATATGTTTCCGACAATCCAAAGTTTGTCTATGCATGAGGACAGCAGATAAATAACTACATTCCATCTTCCCCCAGTAATTGCTCTTCTTTACAGTCTCACAGTTCTGGTGAAGAATATTCACAGCTGAATCTTGTCCAGAATTTAAAGTATTTCAAGAGGGATGCCATACTTGAGAAGAGATAACCAGGTTTCCCCATCTAACCATGCTATTTGATCCTAGGGATCTCAACTTAATTGGTTTAATCTCAATTGTGACTCTTCTTTGAAAGAAAGAAAAATCAGAGATCAAGAAGGTAGGATCTGTTTTAATTATAGAATCATGTTGTTTCTCTGCTGGAAGGGTCATCTTCTATAAGCAAGGTCACAGTCATAACGACCTATAAAAATATGTTTGCAGTTCTCAATAAGCTTGCAGGGCAACAGACCTATGTGTTGTAGATATTTAAAAAAAGCAAAATAAGTATCCTTGTCTAATATAGGCATGATTAGGAGTGGAAAATGGATAGGTTGGGTCGGATATGGTTCGGATAAAAACGGTAATGAAAAAATGGAAAAATTATCCGACCCGGTCCCATATTTAACACGGATAAAAAAGAAGTTAACTGGCGGATAATATGGATAACCATATTATCCATGACTTATTGCATATGATCACTCTTGGAAAAATTTTCGGTCTCTCTAACTTGAGAACCACCAATTTGAAACTTTACAAATGTAAAAGTTAGACTCATTGGTTACCCATTGATTATCCACTTTCTAAATGGATAATATGGTTCTTATCCATATTTGATTCATTTTTAAAAAGTTTATTATCCAACACATTTTTTAGTGGATAATATGGATTGGTTAGCTGTTTTTTTTAACAATTTTGCCACCAGTAGGCATGATCTATAACCAATATTGGCAGTTTGAACTTAGAAGCATTCATGTAAACGATCAACTTCATTACATAATAGGATCGAGAATTCGGGTAGTGCGAAATTTAGTCGAATAATATTATGATGATAATAACAAAGACAATGAAAGTTGATAACAACAATAATTAAAGCATATAAAGAAGACACCAATTTAACGTGGTTCAGTCAAAGTGACCTGCATCCACAAGCGGAGAAAAGTAATTTCATTATAGTAGCAAGAGTACAAAAGAGAGTATAAAATTAGAGTAAACACTCTAATTAATCCCAAATATCCCAATACTCAAGATCACTCCAAAGAAAGGGTTCGCACAAGTGTTTCCCAACACTTAATTCTCGTACAAAATATTCTTATTAAAAGGAAGAAGGGAAAAACAAGAATGAAGACTCAAGTATTGTTGTTGTGTTGTTGGTATGTCTAAAATGAAGTAGTGGCCTTCCCTTTTGTAGGCAAAAAAGTCTTGACCTCCTAGATATAAAAAAAGAGATACAACTTGTGCAAATGATGTCCACCACAAAATAAAATATTTTTGGGTCCCGAAAAATATTCTAACAAAATCTAAGTATACTTATAAGCGATGGAATCCATTAGCCAAAATAATGGACATAATAACATAACACAATAAGCTACAAAATGCCAATTACTAAGTAATAGTTTCTGGATCAAATCTAAATTACTAATCTTTCACGCGGATGCTGCAAGTATTTAGCTTTGTCACTTCATGAAACACCGACGAAATGCAAATAATTACTGCAAGTTAGACTATAGTTAGAAGATAAATCGGCATAGCTAGCACGTAAGAACAGTTGGAATATGTGTTCAATAACCAATACTAATCGCCTTACGTTTTCATGTTTATACGTTTCTATGAAAAGATCATATGATAGCTGCGCATTTGGAACTTCAGAAGATGTATCTATAGCAATGCACAGATAATCAGGAATTACATGTGTTCCGAGAATCAGAATCTGGTCTTGATCATACCGCAGTGGAACCGAAAGTGAAATGTTGATCACAAGAAATTGTTTCATACCAGCTTGAGATTATGTAATCCCCCGGTTCAATAGTGGATCCAGAAAAGCGGGGGCAGAAAATTCTGCCCCGCGAATTTGAACTTCTCCGGTGTATTGAGAAAAATTAAGTTTACACGTATCTAAGTGTCTAAGGATGACACATTATGGCATGAAGGTCAGTCAAAGGATGATGATTAGCAAATAGGTATGAGTTGCAACAGATACGAGCATTGGCACAAACAAAGGCACAAGCAGAGGCACGAGTAGACTCAACGCTCGTATCTATTTAAATCCAAAAATTCAGGAGAATGAATCTGCCGGTATAAGGAAGTACATATACAATATTTAATGAGCATTAAATATTAAAAACGTTAGAGAAATTGTATTACATTATAATAATTGTGGAACGTAGCATTTAATGCCTTTAATTGTCCATAATAAGTCAATTATGACAGAGGCAAAACGCATATCTTAGAAATAATTATAAAAAGGAGGAGATGAATCATTTGTAGAACACGAAATACTACCTGAATATACCGGTCTACTCTACTTTTTTGGTTTTCTTGTTTCTAGTAAAATTACTCTCTTATATATATATTCTTTGGTTATCAGTAACCTGAGTTCTTTTAAATTAAAGCTTTGACCGAAATCCTATTTTTGGTTAAACACCCAGTTTCTCAGGCTTAATCAACCAAAACTCAAACCTTTTAGAAAACAGAAAAAACTTAGAATTTTGGTCCTAATTAGCATAAAATCTACTCGCTTGGACTCGATACCATTAAGGGCCGTTTGGATTAGCTGATTCGAAGTACCTGATAAGAATTATGTGCGGAAAAGCACTAAGGTCTCATTTGTTTGCACTTAATGAAGGTCTGAACTGTAATCATTCAGATCTTAGACATTAAGCGTCTTTGTTTTTAAAGTATGATTATTCAGATCTTAATCATAAAGTATGTTTGTTTTTTTAACTTCACAGCCACTTAATGAGTCTCAATAGGTCTGTATGGTTAAGATCTATAACAGAGACTTAATTTCATTAACATGCTATCACATTTTCATTATTAATTGCAGCGACCGCCTACTATTATCAACTATCACCATGCCACTGCCACCACCATCATACTAAACCACCACCGCCCCATCACCAGCTCCAACACCACCACGCCACCGCCACTGCAATCATACTAAACCACCACCACCATCTCCAACACCACTACGCCACCATCATCCTCAATCATAAACGCCACTATTATCGATCATCACCGGCCACTATCTCCACTACTCCGACCACTATCATTCTTACCCACAATCAACACTTATCCACCTCAACTACCACAATTGACCATCTTATCACCATCAATAACCACAACCAGTACTGCCCATTATTATAACCTATCACCACCTACCCACCACCTTACTTAATCAAAACTACTTCCACTACCCGGGAGTATTGACTATCACCACTATCCTCAATCATAATCGCCACCACTACCGATCACTACTAGCTACTAGCATGAACCACCATCATCAACCAAACTACCACCGACCACCGTCTCTAGTCGGCGTTCACCCGTTAGCCATCACCATCAATAACTGTCATATTTTAAAAAAATTATATATTTAATTGATAGAACATTAGATTAGTTAGTATTTCATTTGAATTTTATGTTTATAAATTTTATACATTCAGATGTAAAAATCAAACAGTCTTAGTTATTTAGTATTCAGATCTTAATATACATCTTGATATATTCAGATGTGTATTTAGATTCAGATGTCTTGATCTTAATACACATCTTGATATTCAGATGTGTATTTAGATTCAGACGTCTTAATCTTTAAAAAAAACAAATGAATCTGACGGTATAAGGAAGTACAGATACAATATTTAATGAGCATTAAATATTGAAAACGTTAAACAAACTGTATTACATTATAATGATTGTATAACGTAGCCTTTAATGCCTTTAATTGTCCATAATAAGTCAATTATAGTAGAGGCAAAACGCATATCTTAGAAATAACTATAAAAAAGAGGAGATGAATCATTTATAGAACACGAAATACTACCTGATATACCGGTCAACTTTACTTTTCTGATTATCTTATTTCTAGTAAAATTACTCTCTTATATATATATTCTTTGATTATCAGTAACCCGAGTTCTTTTAAATTAAAGCTTTGACCGAAATCCTATTTTTGGTTAAACACCCAGTTTCTCAGGCTTAATCAACCAAAACTCAAACCTTTTAGAAAACGAAAAAAAAACTTAGAATTTTGGTCTTAATTAGCATAAGATTTACTCGCTTGGACTCGATCCCATTAAGGACCGTTTGGATTAGCTGATTCAAAGTACCTGATAAGAATTATGTGCGGAAAAGCACTAAAATCTCATTTGTTTGCACTTAATGAAGGTCTGAACCGTAATCATTCAGATCTTAGACATTAAGCGCCTTTGTTTTTGAAGCCTGAATCTTAATTATTCAGATCTTAATCATAAAACATGTTTTTTTTAACTTCACAACCACTTAATGAGTCTCAATAGGTCTGTATGATTAAGATCTATAACAGAGACTTAATTTCATTAACATGCTATCACATTTTCATTATTAATTGCCGCAACCGCATACTATTATCAACTATCACCATGCCACTACCACCACCATCATACTAAACCACCACCGCCCCACCACCACCAGCTCCAACACCACCACGCCACTGCCACTGCAATCATACTAAGCCACCACCACCATCTCCAACACCACTACGCCACCATCATCCTCAATCATAAACGCCACCATTATCGATCATCACCGGCCACTATCTCCACTACTCCGACCACTATCATTCTTACCCACAATCAACACTTATCCACCTCAACTACCACAATTGACCATCTTATCACCATCAATCCCATTGTTATAACCTATCACCACCTACCCACCACCTTCCTTAATCACAACTACTTCCACTACCCGGGAGTATTAACTATCACCACTATCCTCAATCATAATCGCCACCACTACCGATCACTACAAGTTACTAGCATGAACCACCATCATCAACCAAACTACCACCGACCACCGTCTCTAGTCGGCGTTCACCCGTTAGCCATCACCATCAATAACTGTCATATTTTAAAAAAATTATATATTTAATTGATAGAACATTAGATTAGTTAGTATTTCATTTGAATTTTATGTTTATAAATTTTATACATTCATATATAAAAATCAAACAGTCTTAATTATTTAGTATTCAGATCTTAATATACATCTTAATATATTCAGATGTGTATTTAGATTCAGATGTTTTGATCTTAATACACGTCTTGATATTCAGATGTGTATTTAGATTCAGTCGTCTTAATCTTTAAAAAAAATACAAATGAGGCCTAAGTGCTGAAACTGACTTAATAAATAAGGAGTTACGTGTTCTGGTACAAGTACTGAAATTGATAATAAGTTGTTGTAATATTTAATAGAAAAATGCTGATAAGCTCTTTTTTTGTTAAAATAACTTAAATAACCTTATAGTAAGTGTTTACACTTTATAAGGGCGTAATTTCTTCAAAGTTTTAGTTTCTAGGTCGATTCAAATACAAGATATTCTATTTCTCATTTTATTTTAAATATAATTGTGTTTAGATAAGATAATTTTATGATAAATATATTTTATTTTATGATAAGCATATAATTATAATTTATAATAATTAATAAATTGACAAAAATTTCTCAGTAAAAAATAAACCTATATGGGAAAAATTATTTGAAAAGAAACAAATCCGTCTTCATCACCACAACACTTAGAAAGCAATACACGAAAAATTTGATATGTCGTCATTTATTACATATTGTTCAAAGATTAATACACAATCACATAGATATAAGTATGTAAAGAAATAGAGATTTGTCTATCTTAAATAGTCAATGAGAATTGCAGACTTGAAGGAGGGGGGGGGGGGGGATTTAGGTTGAATACTTGAGGCAGTGAATGTCGATGCAGGAGTTTTGTTCAAAAAAAATATTTTAATGATAAAATAGTAAAAATTTTGGTCAAACTTAAAGTGCTTATTCATAAGCTGAGGGTGACCGGCTTATGTCTTTTGGCTTATTTTTTACTTATAAAATTTAACTTTATCATGCGCGTAGATAAGATGAAAAGTACTTATATGCTAGTTTGAACAACTTATAAGCTTATCCAAATACCCTCTAAGGCTTTTTTCTTTTCCATTTTTACCTTTCCCCCAAACCTAATCGAGAGGACCAATAGTTTTGTCACTTAAAATAAAGGAATTTTTATATTCTTATGACACACAGGAAACATTATTACCCTCAATGTTTAAGGTTTAACTTAATTACACTTAATATATTAAATTATCAATTCTATATCATAATTAACTAAGGATATAATTAATTATATATTTTTTACTCCTTAATTAAAGGAATCTACAAAAGAAGTTTGTAAAAGCATTTTGGTTGTTAAATTGGAACCAATGTTGAAGACTAGCACTAACGCAAAAAGAGGAAATTTTTAGCTTTAATTTAACAAAATTAGAATTAATTGAATTTTCTTCAATTGCCCAATTTCATAAAATGCTAGCTGAAGCTATTTTACTTTACGGTTCTCATGTTCCAACATCTGCAGTATTCTTTATAAAAGATGAAAAATAAGTTCCAGTTGTGTAAACTTGGGATTTGACATAATTCTGTTTGCAGCAGGGTTTTTCCTAAACGAATGCTCGTAGTACTGTGATGATCAAAATTTTGGGTGAGAATATGTATCAGCTTTACAGAGGCAGCTACCGTTCGCCTTCTCCTTTTTTTCTCCCTCCAACAGCTAATAAAAAGTAAGCTGTATTTTGCAGTTAGATATGGTTTTTTATGTAGTATTTCTGCTTGTACAGTTGCTGCGATGCTTATATATTGTTTATGAATCATGTATGATGAATGTTTTAGTCGTTTTGGATTTGTGAAAACAGAAAATAATGCATTTACGATCGGAATACAAATAATCTGTAATTTATCTACAAAATATCTGCAAATTGAGTATATTGAATTTATCCCAATTCCTTTTCGATTGTAGTTTAATTGGGATTTTCGATATAATTGCGTTATTTGCAGAAGATTTGTAGAATTTTTAGTCGTTTTTGATTTGTGAAAACAGAATACAAAGCATTTATAATTAGAATACAAATAATCTACAATTTATCTACAAAATATCTACAAACTGGGTACATTAAATTTTTTTATTCCAATTCCCATTCAATTGCACCATAATTGGATTTTTGACATAATTGTATTTTTTCAGAAGTTTTGTAGAAGTTCTAGCCATTTTTTATTTGTGAAAACAGAAAATAAAGCATCTACAATCAGAATACAAATAATCAATAATTTATCTACAATTTCTGTAATATGTCGTCTTTGAGTTTCAATCTGAAATTCAGTCAAAACCAAGTCTAATCTTCATCAAAACCCATCAAAATTGAGATATAAACTCAAAATCATATTCCCGATTATTTTCAACAATACTCAATCCATACAAATAATGAATTTTTGAAAACCCAAATTTGAATTCAAAGCTTTCAAGCTTTTTAATGGCTGTCAATGGTGAAAAATATCTGGATCAGCTGTAACTCCGACATCCCGCAAGGTAACGTATTGGTCCCAAAAGAACATCCTTCTCATTGTTAACATTCTCATTTTGTTTTTTTTTTCCTAAAATCTACAATCATTTGCAATAGATCTTAATTTTTTTTAAAGACTTACTGTAGCATCGTCTTCTCTCTAGCCAATTTAAAAGTTATTGTCATATTGCAATGTGAAGTTTGCGTAAGTTTATGGATGTTTGAAGATCAATCATGATTCATAGCTTTGAGTTGAAACACGTTGTAGCTTCATCAGGGAAGATTCTGCCATATTAATTCCTAATAAACAAATTGTACAGAAATTATAGGAAAAATATGGATTAAGTGGATAATTCCTTAAATGTTTGATAATAAAGTTTCATATATAGTATAAAAATAAAAAAATTCCTAAAATAAACCATAAAAAAAGAAGTTTTGTCACTTAAAAGTTTTTATAAAATAAGAAATAAAAAAAAATGTTTCACTTGAGTTAAACCCTTCAGCTTGCAATTCTACTCTTAGAGAAAGCCTCACTCGTCTAAGAAAAAGTTCGATTGATCCAATCGAATATTTTCTAACCAAACCGATTAATAGGTTTCTGCTAGTCAAAAAAAATATAGCTTTCATATAAATATGTAGTGTTACGGGATCATTATGATTAATTTAGTGTCATACAGATAGACCAAAAAATAGTCAAACAAGATCTACATAAAATATACACATTTTTAAAACTTCAATATATGAATTCTACTGCAGTAGTATTTTGTGTTTGTGACACATCAAACGATTTAACTGACTGCGAAAATCTACTGGTTTGAATCGATCAAGGAGTGAATCACTATTTCTTTTTAGAAAGAATTATAAGAAAATATACATAACTTTACATCATAATAAAAAATAGCTTATATTTTTAAGTTTTATTTTGCCTAGCTTATATTATATATATATTTTGAAAAAACTAGCTTTTGCAAATTCAAAATATTTGTTCTTACAACTATTGCTTCTAAAAATTATGGAGTTAAATCTGTGTGTTCATAATCATTATTTTCACTCTCTCTTCTTCTCACTTTTTTTTACATATGCTTCAAGGGGCCATCCACCATTACTGTTTCTCCCCCTATATCACCTAGTTGCAATGTAAAAAAATTAAAGAGTAGAAGTTCATCATTAAAGGACATTTAAAGCTTTGCTTTAAAAAATAAAATTTCTTGTAATTCTTAGTTGTTTGGATTGGGTGTTATTCCAATTGATTGAAAATATTAAAAGAAGTTCAAAGTTTAAATTTGAAGTGATTTGGAGTAGATTTGAGTTAAACTTCAGAAAAAACGCAAGGAAGAAGACGAAGTCAATTTTTTTGTATAATTATGTATAATCTTGTATAATAGTGTATATGAGTGTATAAACACATTGTATATACTATTATACACTTTTATACATCTTTATATAAACGTCTGTAGACGAACTTCTTCCACAATTTTCAGTTGCAATTCTTGTTCAAAACCAGTCCAAATCTCAATTAAATAACTTCAAATTTTAGATACAACCTCCTTATACTATTTCTAACAAGTCTAAATAACACCCACTCCAAATTTCTCACAAAATTCAATTTGGAATTTAACCCTACGTATTGAAGCTTGTTAAAAATTTAATTTTCACCACCCAAATGGATTTGAATTGTTGAACTAATATTTGAGTCACAATTACTAACTCGAAAATTAATTTAAAAGCTCGAGCAATTCTTTTTAAAAATTGAATGGTAATTTTGAGAATCTATTAGAGTTGAATGTTGAATCTTAGCCTATTATTTTTGGGCTAGTTGATTTGTGAACTGAAATATAAACTATAAATTAAAAAATAAGGAGCCCAATTATTTTTATATGAAATTATCTCTTCTTTTTATGAAATTCTCTATTTTATTTGTGAGTTGTAAACGAGGAGGTAGAATTTAGGATGTCCACAATTTCGAATTTAAAACAAGTAGGGAGTATACGTTTTATTCAAATAAAATTTTATAATCTCATTTGCCTTGTGAAATTTAATTAAATATAGCCAAGATCTACTTTTTTCATTTATTCTTTTGTTGATCTACTGATTTTAATTTTATTTGTTCTATAGTCAGACCTTTATATAATATTTCGAAATCAATTTTCATGTTATGTTATAATATATGTATTCTATAATAGCAATTTGTAATAATATCTAAAAATATTCGAAACAAGTAAAATTCTTATAGAGAGGTTTGATTGTAATATAAATGACATTATTCAAATAATATTATTGACTAGAGATCAAAATTTAGATAAAAGTTTTCAAATGATGTACCTGGCGATCATTTGATTTGTTATTTTTTTCACTGTTAGCACTTACTAATGTTCTTGAACTTATAGCGAGAATTTCACAGTTATGAAAAAAATCAGGGTGCCCTCAGAACAATCACCCCGGGTAACTAGGTAGCTTTTATATTCTTAAATTCAAGTGCTGTTTTTTTTTTACAAAGAGGGAAAATTTGTTGATACTTTATCTGAATATTTTTTCGGTCTTCATTTTAATTTTAGGAAGCCAATCAGCAACGTTTTAAAAAATAACGTTATAGTTCATCCGATTTCGAGGATAGTAAATCAACTCATGTATCACTCAATAATGTAGCTTCAATATAGACGGCGGTGGTTGGTGGCACAAAGAAAGAT
The DNA here is from genome assembly GCA_034376525.1 of Nicotiana benthamiana. Lineage (NCBI taxonomy): Eukaryota > Viridiplantae > Streptophyta > Magnoliopsida > Solanales > Solanaceae > Nicotiana > Nicotiana benthamiana. The sequence goes on along the minus strand of CM067324.1, from coordinate 132,043,406 downwards.
AGAACCTACGGTCTTGGATCACAATATTCTGTAGGTCGTTCTATGACATTGTTGTTTGGTGATGCGGGTTATTCTTAAGATCACGAAGAGCTAGAAGTATTACAAAAAGAAGTTAAAGAATTGAAGGAGGAATGGAAAGAAGATCACGCTAATTTTAACAAATTGCAGAGTCAAGTGGAGAAATTTATGAGCGGACGACCATTTGCTCCTTGCAAGGATGGCGGGGATAATGAGTTTTAGTTTATTATGGTTATAGATATTTGAGACATTATTATTTGTTGTAGTTGGATGTTTAGAATTGGTAATATTTCCACTTGGACTATAATTATAATATTTTAGACTAGATTGAGTGGTGCTAGAATGTTTAACTTTTTTTTAGATATTTTAGTTACAAAATATTTACATTTTGCATTTTATGAATTTGATTAGTTGCAATGGTAGATTGATTGGTTAGCATGGTAGATTAATTAGTTGTTGTATATTTGAATTGGTAGGTGGTATTGCTTTAAAAGAGCTGGAATTTGACAAAAAGTTGCCAGTTTTCCGACTTATTTCCAACCGTAGTAGTCGCAAAATGCATCAAAATATTCCAGATTCAAGAACATATAGTACTACTGTAGTTGAAAATATAAATAAATAAATAATATTAAATTAGATTTGCGACCATGATAGTCAGAACAATAAATAAATAAATAATTTAAACTAGATTTGCGACCACAGTAGTGGGAAAACTCAAATAAATTAAATATTATTATAATTATATATGTCGTTTACGACCGAAGTAATGGAAAAGTTAATATAAAATTAGAATTTAATTTAATCTGTTTGCGACCGCGTTAGTCAGAAACTTTACCACATTTATTAGTCGTTTTTCTATTTTGCCTTAGCAACCACTGTAGTTGTAAACTTCGAAAGGATTCAGTCGCAAACTGTTTCAGACCAGCTATTTTATGACTACGACTTTTCAATCTGAAAGTAATCAGAAATTAGTATTTTCTGACCGTTTTTACAGTTGCAAGATAGCCATTTTCTAATAGTGTAATTTATACTTTATTATTATTTTTATATGAACGAAAAATAAAACATATTAGTACATTTTTACATTCTTATTTTTTCCTTCTTCTGATATGACCTTTTGAAAAGAATTGCATAAATATGGATTATGAGTGGATATTAGATAGGTAAATATCTTATTTAAAAGGCATAATTGGAACTCGCTCAGGGCTCACTCTGGAGCGAGGCACTCATAAAATGTCCCTAGACTTATGTGTAGGGTTTAGTTCTGTGAGACTTATGTCTCGGCAGTCGGGACTTAAGCTCCGGACACACCCAATGCCTAGCATACTGCGTTCGCCTAATAGAATTTGTTGCAATTGTGTGTAACTAACCTTGTAAATTCTCTATTTTTTTTAATAAATCATTGACTATTCAAGATTTTTTTTCTTAATCACATATCATTAAGTTGAAAGTATTTTATGTTATAATTAAAGTAAAACATATTACATGTTATCCATTAAGACTACTAGGATAGTAAATTTAAATAAATCTTTCATATAAAAAGCACTTATTTATTGGATTTTATTATGTCTTTATTGTGTAATAGTCCATACCTTTTTTAAAAATTATTTTTCAAAATATTGTTTTTTTACGCTTATGAGATACAATACTTATTAATTTACTAGCTCAGTACTAGCTAGCACGACTATTTATAAATAATTAGATATCACAATATAGTATGGTGAATTACATGTCACTTTATTTAACTTATTAAAGCTTAAAAATAAATAATTCTCGAGAATCATATTTTATTTAAATTATATTTTAATATAAATTCTCTTTCAAATAGAAAACATATTAAATAAAAGAAGTATATTAAAAAAAATTAAATTATAATATCGAAATTCTTTCAAGATTCATCCCATTAAGAGATACATATAAGATTTTGTATCCAATACAATACTTTTGGTGTTTGAGTTGTAACGAGTTTGTAGCTAATTTACTTGGTATATGTCATACTTTTTGTATTCATGTCGGATTGTAATCTATAAGTATTTTAATATATTAGTTGTTATAATTTTGTAATTTTTATAACTATTTTTTATGTTATCTTAAAATTCTTGAAATTAGTAAAATTTAAAGAACTGTGGGACTTTCACTCCATGTCTCAAGGCATACACCTCGCCTCGTCAGAGGTAAAATACCTCGCCTTACGCCCCCGTCTATTAAAACATATATAATTGCATTCAACGTTTATATCAAACTAAGTAATTTAAAATTAGCAATTAAAAATTAAAGTAAAAATATATATCACTTAGCGTGTATAGGATCGAATTTGACCAATCACGTCCCACAGTTAACGTGACCAATCACTGAATGTTTGCAAGTCGATACGAGGGGACGACCCAGGGGCAAGAGGAGAAATGGCCTCTACTTATCATCGGCTCTGTTATAGAATGTACTCTGATTTCGTCGTACCAGTGACTAAACTCAGATCCCCTCATTATATAAAGGAGATCTGAGCCTTGTAATATGGAGAGGATTTTTTAATAGAAAAACTCATTCTCTCTTTGATTTTTATCTCTCTATTATTCTCTCTCTCTCCTTTATTGTTACTACTGTTCTCATTATTGAAATGATCCTAGGGTTTATTATCTTTGATTATGATTTAGCCCTTCATCTCTTTTGATTGATTTGCTTAAAAAGATTTTAACATCTTTTGAGTCAAATAATTTGGCGCCGCCTGTGGGGATTTCTGTAGTCGAAATCATAGTTCTCACCTGGGATATCAAAAGCAACGATCTCTGTTCTTCACTCTCCATAGAAACCAGCGATGGTAGAGAAAGAAGCAAGGTTGAAGGCGATAGCGAATGTCTCAAACAACCTCTTGGACTCGCTCAACAAAGACGGTAGAGAAGATACCGAGAATATAACACCAAGAGGTACAGCGGAGGGAGAGATCTCACCCTCTATACTCGAGGATCTGACGATCTTGTGCGAAAGAGGAGCTTCGACGTCCATGGTGAAAGAAACACCACCAACAATCAAAAGATGTTAGAGGAGTGGTTGATGAGCGCTCTAAACACCATGCTCGAAAAACCCCCAAGGAAATACAGAAGATTTGCCGACGGCGGAAATCGCTGATGTCACCGGCGAGCCAAGCACTGTACGAACAAGCAACACCCGTACTGCCATTGATGCAAGTGATGGTGCACTCGTGACCATCCTAATGAAAATGGAAAAAATGGAAAACGAGAACAAAGTGCTTCATGACCAAATGAAAGAACACCAGGAAAGGGTTGACAAGATACCGACGCCCCTAAGCTGCTGCGAAAACGCGATGTAGGAAGGTTTGTCGAGCAGCCATACAGTGAGGAAGCTGCTCCCCACCCCCATCCTGAGAACCTTCAAAATGCCACCATACTTGAAAATATATAACGGGACCACAAATCCAGAAGATCATCTGATTCATTATCTATATGACGCGATAAAAGGCAACGACTTGTCAAAAGAACAAGTGCCATCTATGCTGTTGAAAATGTTTGGTAAGACTTTGATAGGAGGAGTGTTAACATGGTATTTTCAGCTACCAGCATGGTCGATATCAACATTCGAGGAGATGGAAGATAAATTTGCTACTGCGTATGCAGGAGCAAAGAAGGCTGAAGTTAGGGTCAATGACATCTTCGCCATCAGGAAAACGGCAGGCAAAAGACTTCGGAACTTTTTGGTCCGGTTCAACAGGGTAAGAATGGGACTACTGAATGTGTCAGAAGGAATGGCGATCGCAGCTTTCCAAAATGGGCTGAGCATAAGCGGGTCGAAGGCGACCAAGAAGTTGCTCAACAGTCTCATGAAGTACCCTCCCACCACATGGGAGGAGATTCATAATGCCTATTACGCTGAAGTAAGAGCAGATGAAGACGATCTCAATGGTCCAACCCAACGACCAATGTCGGTACAGTCCAAGGCAAGAAGGGATCGACATAACGACGAACGAAGGGATCAACTCCGATGCCTCAGCAGAGAAAGGCATCAACTTTATGTCAGAACTCCCAATCCACCTCCCCCGAGGCATACAGATGTCGTGCCGCGACACATCGTCCCCCTTCGAAACGAAAGAGGTATGCCTCCATTATTATCTGCTCATAACTTTTATGTTTCCCCTTTAGAAATAGTGTACGCACTAGAGAAGCTGGGCACGAAGGTACAGTAGCCTCAAAAGATGAAATCGGACCGAAGTGCAAGAAGGTCGAATGTCCTCTGCGAATTCCATCAGGAAAGAGGACACAAGACCGAAGATTGCATATGACAAGAGGTGGTCATAATGTTGAACTAGGGATACCTAAAATAACTACTCAGCGATAAAGGAAGGGCAAACTTCTCCAGAGGGCGCGATCCATATCAAGGACCACCAAGGCCACTGCGTCGGCACGTACCATATAGATGATTATCAGTGTTGGCTACGACTTGGTGATCAACCACGTGATGTTCACCACCATGCATAATATGAAGCGTATGATCGCTTATAAACGGTATGATGACTTTGAAGACAATATCACCTTCGAAAAGTCAGATGCCGACAACTTGTATTTCCCTCATTTCGATGCTTTAGTCATAACATTACGCATCACTGATACAGATGCGAAAAGAATTATTGTAGATGACGAAAGCGGCACGTGTATTATCCACCAAAGAGTTCTCATGCGAATGAAGCTCGAGGATAATATAATACCGTTAATAATGCAGTAAATCGGACATTCAGAGAAATAGCACTGCTAGTCCTGAAAGGGGAAGTCATGTTGGAAACCACATTCTACGTCATGGACTAGGAAATCGCTTATAATGCCCATGGATACATGCCATGCGAGCCTTCCCCTAAAGATTCTATCAAGTAATCAAGTTTCCCACCCCGTGGGGAATTTTCAGCTTTCAAGGCGAGCCGCGTACTACCCAGGATGCTACCGGATCGCCTAAGATTGCACGCATAACAAACAGTTAAAGAAGAAAGCGCTGAGGCATAGCAATCAGCCATGTCAGAAGCTAAAACCAACCTGCCAGCAGAAGTCATCATAGACCCAGACGTTGTAGAAGCTTGCAAAGCGACTATTGAAGATCTCGACCCGGTACGCCTGGACGACACCGACAATATAAAAAAGGCTTATATCGGACACAACCTCCCTGAGCTAGGTAAGTATCATGAATTTTTGACTAACAATGCCGACCTATTTGCCTTTTCACACTCAGATATGCTAAGGGATCCCAAAAGATATTGCCACTCATAGGTTAAATGTCAATCCACTCTATCCACCCATACGACAGATGAGGAGGAAATTTAATGCTGCAATTAACGAGGTGATTAGTGAAGAGTGGACAAATTACTAGCCAACGGCTCCATCAGAGAATCGAAATACCCCCAATGGCTAATGTGATCATGATCAAAAAGAAAAACGGCAAGTGGAGAATGTGCGTGGACTTCACCGATCTGACCAAGGCATGTCCAAACGATTCCATTCCATTGCCCCATATTGACCAACTGATCGACGCAACAGTGGGACAAGAACTGTTGATATGGATACCTACTCCGGCTGCAACCAAATCCAAATGGCCTTGGAGGATCAAGAAAAAACAACTTTTGTCACCCACCAAGGGACTTATTGTTATAACATGATGCCATTTGGACTCAAGAACGCAGGGGCCACATACCAGAGGTTAGTTACCAAGATGTTCAAGGAACAGCTCGGCAAGACAATGGAGATCTAAATCGATGACATGTTGGTGAAATCGGCAAAGAAAGAAGACCATATCAGCCATTTGAAAGAAGCTTTCGAGATATTGAAACGGTACAGGATGAATATGAATCCGGAAAAATGCGCCTTCAGTGTGGCCTCAGGAAAGTTTATGGATTTCCTTGTGTCACAAAGAGGTATCGAGGTTAACCAAGATTAGATGGAGGCCATAGACACAATACCTGAGGTATTGAACATCAAGAAATAGGTACAAAAGCTGACGGGGCGAATAACCGCCCTATCAAGGTTCATTTCACGATCCTTGGACATGTGCCACAAGTTTTTCAATGTACTGAGAAAAGATCATGGGCTACAGTTGAACTAGGAGAGCATCAACTCCCTGAGGAAATTGAAAGCATATCTATCCTCACCACCACTACTCGTTAAGGCAAACCCATGAGAATGTCTTGTCATATGTTTAGCAGTATCCGAATTTGCCGTCAGCGCAGTCCTGGTCTGCGAAAGTAAAGGTACTCAATCCCCCATTTACTATATCAGCAAGACCTTAATAGTCGCCACAACGAGGTATCCACACCGTAAAAAACTAGCTCTGTCACTAGTCGTAGCTTCACGAAAGCTTAGACCCTACTTTCAATGTCACCCCATAAAAGTAATAACAACATTTCCCCTAAGGGGCATCCTACATAAACCCGAGCTCTCAGGTAGACTCGCCAAATGGGTTATAGAGATCAGCAATCATGACATAACGTATCACCCGCGAACTGCCATTAAGTCGCAGGTACTCGCCGACTTTGTTGCCGACTTCAGTGCGGAAATTTTGCCGGAGGCGGAACAAGAGGCCCTTCGTGCCTCCACCCATACCGACCTCTGGACCCTCTATGCTGACAGTGCCTCGAATGCCTCGGGATCGGGACTGGGACTTGTCCTTGAAGTCCCTACAGGCGAAGTAATTTGCCAGTCCATACGATGTCCCGAGATGACTAACAACGAGGCCGAGTACGAGGCTGTGATTGCAGGTATAAAGTTAGCACACAAGTAGGGAACCCAGCGATTCATCCTCTACTACAACTCTCAACTCATCGTAAATCAAGTCACCGGGACTTTCCAAATCAAAGAGCAAAGACAACTGAAGTATCAATCAAAGATCCATAAGCTGATGCCAGAGTTCGACGAATGCTGCCTTGAGCAGATACCTAGGGCACAAAACATTGAAGCAGATGTCCTAGTCAAGCTAGTCGCGGTCACTAAGAATATTAACAAACAAAACGTGGTCACTCTCCTCCATTCAGCTATAGATCACGTCGAGGTATTCTCCTTGAACTTAATCCGGGAAAGCCGCAGCTGCCTTGTATCCTATTTACAGGACGGAACAATCCCGCAAGACAAAAAAGAAGCCAAGAAACTCCGAGTGCAAGATGCCTGATACAACCTGGTAAATCATCACCTCTACAAAAGAACATCCGGCGCCCCCCTCGCTAAATGCCTCAGACCACACCAAACAAGACGAGTACTGGAAGAGGTGCACGAGGGCCATTGCGGCACCCATACTGGGAACAACACCCTCATTCGATGCCTCATCCGCGCCGGCTATTACTGGCCTACTATGAAAAAAAGTAGTAGCAGACTATGTCCGGAGATGTGAGCAATGTCAAAAATACGCCCTTATGATACATCAAGCGGGATAATTCCTCCATTCATTCACTTCGCCATGGCCCTTCATAAAATGTAGATGGACATAATCGGCCCCCTGCCAACTGGAGGAGGAAAGGTATGTTTCCTTTTAGTTCTAACTGACTATTTCTTAAAATGGGTGGAAGTAGGTGCATACGCCCAAATACTCGAACAGAAGGTCATTGCTTTTATATGGAAAAATGTTATATGCCATTTTGGCATCCCCAAAGAAATCAACTGTGGCAATGGGACTCAGTTCGTCGGAACGAAAACGACCAAGTTCTTCAAAAAAAAAGGCACATCAAACGAATACTCTCCACTCCGTATCATCTAGCCGCCAATGGTCAAGCTGAGTCTTCCAACAAAGTAATATTGAACATATTGAAAAATAAGCTCGAAGAAGCTAAAGGGTTATGGCCCGAATTACTGCCTGAAGTACTATGGGCATACCGAACAATGCCAAAATCCAGCACGGGAGAAACGCCATACTCACTAGTCTACGGAACTAATGCGGTCATACCTGTCGAGGTCGAGGAACCAAGCCTGAGATACTCCCATGTCAATGGGGAAGATAACAACGAAAGTAGGTTACAAGACCTAGATGAAGTCAAAGAACAAAGAGACGTGGCCCATATAAGAATCATAGTCCAAAAACAGCAGGTAGAGAGATACTACATCAGAAAAGCCAAAGTAAGATCGCTCAAAGTTGGCGACTACGTCCTCAAGGGAAAAACACCGACATCGAAAGACCCAAAAGAGGGAAAGTTAGGAACCAACTGGGACAGACCGTATAAAATCACAGCTGCCGCAACAAAGGAGTGTTCCAACTAGAAATTATGGAGGGAAAACTCCAAAACAACTGGAACGTTGCACACCTCAAGTACTTCCACTTCTGAAAGGTGTCTCTTAAGTCGTACTCTTTATCCCTTAACCGAGTTTTGTCCCGATTGGGTTTTCTTGGCGAGGTTTTTAATGAGGCGACGAAGGGGATACCCCATGGATCAAAGCGTAATTCATTACCTCGGTCCATCAATATGATCTCTAGGCCGAAGTAATGAAGGGACTACCTAGTCAATCGCCATTATAGACGCAGGAATCTCCATTATATGAGAAGTCAATCACCATTGTATAAGAAGAAATCTCCATTTATATGAACATAAATCTCCATTATATGAACAGAAGTCGATCTCCATGGTATAAGCAGAAATCTCCATTTATATGAAAAGAAATCTTCATCATATGAACAGAAGTCGATCTCCATTATATAAACAGAAATATCCATTATATTAACAGAAGTCGAACCTCAATCAAATGAACATCCATCTACAAGGGTTCGACCTCGTTCAATTGTGACGGATACTACTTCGACGACAGTTGAAGCAACATCCCAACGGCCAAGGCCATCTACAAGGGTTTGACCTCGTTCAACCACGACAGATACTACTTTGAAGATAGTCAAAGCAACATCCTAACGGCCAAGGCCATCTACAAGGGTTCGACCTCGTTCAACCACGACAGATACTACTTCGATGACAGTTAAAACAACATCCTAATAGCCAAGGAAATCTATAAGGGTTCGACCTTGTTCGATCACGACGGATACTATTTCGACGATAGTCGAAGCAACATCCTAACGGCCAAGGCCACCTCCAAGGGTTCGACCTCTTTCGATCACGATAGATACTACTTCGACAATAATCGATGCAACATCCTACCGGCCAAGGCCATCGATAAGGGTTCGTTCTCGTTCGAACCACGATAGATACCAGTTCGACGACAGTCGAAGCAATATCCTAACAGCCAAGGCCATCGACAAAGGTTCTACCTCATTCGAACCACGACGGATACTATTTCAACGACAGTCGAAACGACATCCTAACGGCCAAGGCCATCTACAATGGTTCGACCTCGTTCGAACCAAGAAGAATATTACTTCGACGATAGTCGAAGCAACATCCTAACGGCCAAGGCCATCGACATCAGTTCGATCTCGTTCCAACCACGCCGAAATCTTCTAACGGCACTAAAGGCATTCTCTGCGAAGACTAAGTATAAAACACAAAAAGGGAGAAGCAACAAACAGACGAAACGACAAAAACAAAATTTATATTACAACAAAAATCATTTACATTTGTTCACATGAACGGATTTTAGTACATCCCAAACCCAAAAAAGAAGTGGAAGAAAAAATATACAAGCTTAAATTAAATACTACCCCGATGGGATAAACGTCCTCATACCATGAATTTGGGTCAAGGCGATTGACATCCTCAGAAGTAACACCCTTCCCCATTGGAAGAGTCGGGGTAGTACCTACATGATTCTTGAGCTGTGCTTTATTTCGCACTGCCTGAACCTCCTCCTCTGTCGCCCGACCCTCTGCGTATAAAGTCTATATACATCAAGTCGATCCTCTGCATTGACCCATATCTCATAGGAACTACGAGGCAGGCCCGGAGAAGACGGGAGACGAGACGAGGAGGGCCGAGAATGGCAATCCGCTTCCTCAGAGCTCGGTAGGGAGACTTGCCTCTGCAACGTGGTCAATATATCGGCATTAGCACTTAGCTCGCCCTTAAGTCTATCAATTTCCGCCATTCTAACACCAAGCTCGGCAGTCAGACTAGCTACCCTCTGCTGCAAGTCGGCATTCTCCGCAGTCACCCCTCGATTTAATTCGAGTTCATCATCCTTCGCCCTAAGGAGAGCCTCCAGCTCACTGCTACGAGAAACGACCCTCACTATCTCCCCATCCATCTCCTCCAGCTCCACCCCCTACTTTCCAACTAGGCCTCCCTCTCTTTAAGTCCCTTGCGGAACACTTGGAACTCAAGGTCCTGTTGATAGAGGTCGGCCACCGCTTGGTGCTTAGCGTGGAATTTTCGATACTTCTTCAACATCTTCTTATAGAGGTCCGTCCTCTTCTACTCATGACGGTCTCTCTCTAACTCCAGGACGAGGGTCTGGGAAGAAAAAACAAGAGTAAGCGTATTTCCATACCCATCCTACAATAAGTAAAAAAAATGGTGAGGTGAAGAAACCTACTTGTAAGGACATGTTGGCGACCTTCCGAGATAGCTCCATATCGTTTATCATCCTGAGCATCCCACTCTTAGGGGCGGCGCATAACAGGGTAAGTGTCGATGCGACCTGCTCACTATTAACCAACAAGTTTTAGTCCCTAGGGATTGTTATATGACGGTCAGATCCATCCGCCGCCGCCTCCACATGGGTATGACAACCCAAAAACTAGTTTACGTCCTCAAGGGCAACCTCATGAACCCTTTCGTCGGTATGGAGAGATTTAGGCATATTTTTGTTCAAAGAAGATCATGCGAAATGAAATGAAGAAGAAGAAAAATCTCTAGTCAAGCACGAAAAACATAGGAATACGAAAATCAAAAGAGGAAGGCTGGGAAATTCTCAGGAATGGCCAAAGTTCTTCAACGAAATTGAACCCTTCCCTTATTTATAAGGTTGGGTAGCGTCAAAATCGAGGCGGCAAACTTCAAATCGACATGGGAAATCGAGCGCCAAAGCGTTCGTTTTTCTGCCTCGAGAATACGCATAAGTATGACGTATGCGAATGGTGACATCACCCAAGGGAGAGTGTTTTACTTCAACGTTCTGACAAATATGATTACTGCCTCCAACTGGTCACGTTGTAACAGGTCAGCAAGTCAAACTCTCCCTGACAGAAGCGCTGATTCCGCCCATCGAGGACGCATCTCATTGCAACCCGACGAGCGGAGGGACTAACTGTATGGGATCGAATTTGACCAATCACGTCCCACAGTCAGCGTGACCAACCACTAAATGTTCGCAAGTCGATACGAGGGGACGACCCAGGGGCAAGAGGAGAAACGACCTCGACTTATAATCCACTCTATTATAGAATATACTCTGATTTCGTCGTTCCAGTGACTAAACTCGGTTCCCCCCATTATATAAATGGGATCCGAGCCTTGTAATAAGGAAATGATTTTTGAATAGAAAAACTCATTCTCTCTCTGATATTTATCTCTATATTATTCTCTCTCTCCTTTATTGTTACTATTGTTTTGATTATTGAAACAATCCTAGAGTTTATTATCTTCGATTATGATTTACCCCTTTATCTTCTTTAATTGATTTGAAAAGAGTTTAATATCTTTTGAGTCAACGATAGCGGTTAATTAATAAATGTTTGTATAAAAACACGGATCTAACAATATTTATGGTCTTTGCTAAACAAACCTATTAATTAGATGGGTCTCACTTTCCACTTCTTTAATCATGAATGGACAACAAAACTGCAATAGGCTAATAAGTAATAACACGGTCATTCTGGTCAGAGTAGCGGAATAAGACAAAAACTAGCGGAATAACACAAAAACATATACTCCTTACACCCAATACATTTCCAAAATATAGCAGTACATGGAGGATGGTGTTATATAACCGCTGCCTCCTATACAAAATGAAGACCAGAATATCCCATGGGGTCTGATATTATTGTTAATAATATTGACAAGAAGGGGTTGCTTTGATGGTAAACAATCCCCACTTCCAACCAAGAGGTTGTGAGTTCGAGTCTCCCCAAGAGTAAGGTGGGAAGTTCTTGGAGGGAAGGATGCCGGGGGTCTATTTGGAAACAATCTCTCTACTCCAGGGTAAGGGTAAGGTCTGCGTACATACTATCCTCCCCAGACCCCACTAAATGAGATTATACTGGGTTGTTGTTGTTGTTATTGTTGTTGTTGCTGTTAATATTGACAAGAAGCTGGGAGGCAGTTTCCACAATGATGTGTCCTCTGATCCTATCCTTGCACATAATATTGCCTTCAACATTGCTTTAGCTTCAGTCATATTATAGCTACAGTCACCATAGAATACAGAGAAAGGCCAAAAGGCACATACCATATTACCAGCATATACTCCTTGTTTTCGTTTTCGATCTCCTAAGTTATCAATGACAAAGATTGGTAATCTCCATAGACCATACTTCAAGTAGCATTAAGGGAAAAAGGATAAAAATGGAAATGAGACAACAAGGAAGTGTCAAATATTATTTACTCCATATCGTTAGTATATTCAATGCAATTTAAGAAAGGTGGAAGGTTTCTGAGTATTTCGTTACACTACCTTTCCACAACCACAAGTAATCAAAAAAAAGATGTAAGGTGTATATAAAATATGTACGACATATTAATATATAAAATATATATTTAGTAACTATTTAATTTGAAACGGCTATACAATATAGATTGTCCTATATAAGGGCGTAACTCGGTTTTAGTTTTAGAGTATTATAATTTTTAGCTCGTACCATAAAATTTATACAATTTTTAAATATAAAATATATAAACAAAAAAAATATTTTTTAATTATTATTTTAAAAAAAACTATAAAATATCTCAATTAATTTTTGTACTCTATTAGCCTGTCATTGGTTCACAAGAAAAAAATGCTCCACTTCTAGGCATGTGTTGCTAGTTATGAGAGTAATAACGGATTTTGTCTCCCCACAAAGTTCCAATACGTAACCAAACATGACGACAAAACCAAATTCGCGACACATGGACGGAAAATTGCAGAAAAAGTAGATTGGGGCAAAACACACACAAAAAATCAATTAAAAAGCGCGAATATATTATTAAAGAAAGTTCAGGGGCTGTTTTTGACGAAATAAATTCAAGGAGGCCTTTATTTCATTTTTTGGTGTGTGTTCAGTTTTCATCTTTACTACGAGTAATCGCGTTAGATCCCGAGTTGATTGAATTTTTTCTAAAAATAGGAAAGACAAACCACCGACGCGGGGAAGAGATTATTAGTCTCCATCTTCAGCTCCCAGCTTCAGATCTCATTACATCAACTCCACACTCACAATTCTACAGGACACAAAATCCACATTCCCAATTATTCTACACGCTTAATTGAACTCAATCCACATACCCAATTGTATATGTAGTTATACAGATTCAGAGCAGAATAGTTTTGTGCTTTCACATTAGCAATTAGATCCGTGGTAGAGATCTGAAAAAATGGCGGTAGCAGTCCGGGGAGGCCGTGGCGGCGGATCGGCACTTCGGAATTTCTTCTCATACCGAATCTTCGTGTCCGCTATGTTTACTTTACTGTTTCTCGCCACTCTCTCTGTCCTCTTTTCCTCTCACCACGATTCTGTACGTTTTCTATCTCCTCCTCACTCTCCGCTTTATTACTTCAAAAATTTCAAACTTTACCTTATTTGCTTATTGCATATTGTTTGCGAATCTACTAAATGCTTCTCTCTACGAGCTTGAAGATTAAATCTTTTCCTTGGCATTGAGATGCTCCGAATATTGTATGTTTCTATGTGCTTGCACCTGCATGGTAATAAAAGGCAGCTAAGTATCTTCTATCTATGTGCTTGCACCTGCATGGTAATAAAAGGCAGCTAAGTATCTTCTATCTATGTACTATTTAGCGAAAGTAATTCTAGATTACTGACCGGAAAAGAAAGTAATTATAGATCACTGATTGAAAAAAGAAAGTAATTGTAGATTACTGATCGAAAAAGAAAGTAACTGTAGGTACTGATAGAAAAAGAAAATAATCGCTCTTCAAGATTGGAGTGGAACAGCTGATTTTTTGTGTCTTAAAGCAAAATATCTCTATAGCAAGAGCAACTTGTTGGATAAATGTATAATTATTGCTGGTACACTTGCATTAGGTTCAATATTTGACAGGAGCCCGTTTCCATTTGGTTAAGGATTGAATATCATCGGAAGAATAAGTTGTAAAGTTTAGAAAATTCCTAGTCTTAGGAACCCCTAATTTGTCTGAAAAGACAGTATTGGAATTGAGGTGTAGTAGTTGCTATTGTAAAACTGGATTTTAGTTTTTTGATGTGGTCTCACTTCTTTCTCATAATTGTTCATTCTCCATGGATATGGCATGCTTTATATCTTCCATACATAATGTGTTACCACATTTTCAATTTAGGAAAGATTAAGCTAAACTGAAGTAAGTAGATGGAGGAGTATCCATTGTTTCATTTTTGGTCAAGGTTACATTGAAAGTGACTAACATTTGATCATGTGAAACAGACTACTGGGAATGCATACATGCATCGTTCATTTGTGGCGTTGAGTTCAGATCCATTGAAGACTAGGTTAGATTTAATACATAAACAAGCAAATGATCATATAGCACTTGTGAATGCCTATGCTGCTTATGCAAGGAAGCTGAAGCTGGACATTTCTAAGCAGCTTAAGATGTTTGAAGATTTGGCGCAGAATTTTTCCGATCTTCAATCAAAGCCAAATTACCGTGCAAATCTTTTTGATACTGATGGACCCCTGGATGATGACTCTCTGAAACAGTTTGAGAAGGAAGTTAAGGATAAGGTCAAGTTTGCCAGGTTATTGATTGCTGACTCAAAAGAGTCTTATGATAATCAATTGAAAATACAGAAGCTGAAGGACACAATATTTGCTGTTAATGAGTTGTTTGTGAAGGCAAAGAAGAATGGAGCTTTTGCCAGCTTAATTGCTGCCAAATCAACTCCAAAGAGTTTACATTGTCTTGCTATGCGTCTTATGGAGGAGAGAATCTCACATCCTGAAAAATATAGGGATGAGGATCCGGAGCCTGAATTTGAGGATCCTACTCTGTATCACTATGCCATATTTTCAGATAATGTAATTGCAGTATCCGTAGTTGTGAATTCAGTGATAAAGAATGCGGAGGAGCCATGGAAACATGTTTTCCAT
The DNA here is from genome assembly GCA_034376525.1 of Nicotiana benthamiana. Lineage (NCBI taxonomy): Eukaryota > Viridiplantae > Streptophyta > Magnoliopsida > Solanales > Solanaceae > Nicotiana > Nicotiana benthamiana. The sequence continues at coordinate 132,028,252 of CM067324.1, read as the reverse complement.
GTTGTTTCTGACAAGATGAATCTAGCTGCAATGAAGGTGTGGTTTAAGATGAGGCCTATTCGGCAAGCTCACATAGAAATTAAATCTGTGGAGGATTTTACATTCTTAACTTCGTCCTATGTTCCAGTGCTCAAGCAACTTGAGTCCGCAAAGCTTCAGAACTTTTACTTCCAAAACAGTGCAGAGAATGCTACGAAGGATGTGAACAACATGAAATTTAAGAATCCAAAGTACTTGTCGATGTTGAATCACTTAAGGTTTTATTTGCCGGAGATGTATCCAAAACTTCACCGTATTTTGTTTCTGGATGATGATGTTGTGGTTCAGAAGGATTTGACTGCATTGTGGACAATTGATTTGGATGGCAAGGTCAATGGGGCAGTTGAGACCTGCTTTGGATCTTTTCATCGCTATGCTCAGTATTTGAATTTTTCTCACCCTCTTGTTAGGGAAAAGTTCGCCCCTAAGGCATGTGCTTGGGCATTTGGGATGAATATATTTGATCTTGATGCCTGGAGGCGTGAACAATGCACTGAGCAGTATCACTACTGGCAGAACTTGGTGAGTTGTTTTGTGCTGTACTTTTTTATTTTTTTATGTTGATTTTCTTGGTCCAATTAATTATAGCTTAGAAAACAATAGGCGGAAATAGAGAATCTGATTCAACCTGGACTTCTTTCCTTTTTCCATGTATCCCTATTATGATATTCGTTCTTATCAATTATTTATTTTAATTAGAATGAGGATCGGACGTTGTGGAAATTGGGAACTCTTCCAGCTGGGCTGATGACCTTCTACTCCAAAACCAAATCATTGGATAAATCGTGGCATGTACTTGGCCTTGGGTACAATCCAAGTGTAAGCATGGATGAAATCCACAAGGCTGCTGTGATTCACTATAATGGAGATATGAAGCCTTGGCTGGACATAGCCTTGAACCAGTACAAGGAGCTATGGACTAAATATATTGATTCTGAAATGGAATTTGTGCAGATGTGCAATTTTGGCGTGTAGAGAAGCACACTGTTACGCCTCAGCAACAATGAGGTAACAGCAACTAAATCACACTCATTGTTCATCTGAATACTTGAAAAAATATTTTCTTCCAGAGCGAAGCTCAGGCTGTTGATCCTGTCTACAGTGTTTCCCAAATTTGTTGTCTTGTTAGTTATTGTAACTTTAAAAAGTTGAAATTAAATGCTCTGCTTGTGTAGACAGTGAAGTGATTCTTTTGTAATGGATTTTAGCACGGACGATGGGTTTAGCAACTAATTAAGAGATTCCTGATACCATTAATGCGCTTGTATAACACTGTTAGTACTAGTTTCCTTTACTGGCTCAAGTATGCTATGAAGACAGCAATAAATGAGTTGCTTTTGACAAGTGGATTGCAAATGAGAAGTTGGGATAGGATTGCAGCTCTTATTTCTTAGACTCAACGACCAAAATGTTCTTAATTTCTCAAGTACTTCGAAACAGTGTATATTTACGAGTTATGCAGGTTGCGCAATAGATAAATGAGCTAGGTTTACGTTACCTTTTTATCCTTTTTCTTTTTCTATAATGCATCACTAATAAGAGAGTAAAGGCACTATTAGCTCTCTGGGCATTTTGCACCTCCCTATATCCTTCCTTTACGCATCAATCAAAAACGGTTCCTCTTACTGTATGCCTTCATCTTCCCAAATGTTTGAAGTCACTATAAGTTTGTAATTCCCGCTTCTTACTTGTTCATCTCCTTCTGTGGTCAACTGTGTGTTCCCTTCAATCTGATCTCAATCTATTTCTCCTGGAGTTGGGTCGTTGTGTCATAATAAGCACATATAAGGTTGTAGTTTAAAATTTTGGGGAGTGTCAATTATAACGTTTAATGAGATTTCTGAAAGTTTTAATTCTGTTAAAGCTAGTTAATGATTAAAGCTAGCTAAGTTGGTGTGAATGAGAAATGGAGGGAAGAAGACAATAGAAGGAAAATGAAGTTTCAAAGCAAAGTTCCTTTGAAAAGGAGCTTTGTACCACATCGGTGGTAGAAAGGGAAAGTTATGTGCTTATATTAGAAAGCACTTCTTCTAGCTCTTAAAGGGTTAAGAAGAGGGACTCCCCTCGCGCCGTCGTCGTCGCTCGGCTCGGCTTCGGCTTTGGATTTGGATTTGGATTTGGTCAAATGATCTGATTGATAATCTTTTTGGACCAAATTTATTTAAAATTCAATCTTCATTTTCTGAAATTATTTTTAATTCCCGCGGGAAAAAAAAATAATAATAATATTAATTCGTTAAAAAACTTCCCAACGTTCTTATTTTTCAGGAAAAGGCATGGCCTTTCCCGAACAGGCACCAAGCCTTTCCGAACAGTCTCAATTCAAGGCTATATAAACTGAGGCAATGCCTCATTTTCGTATACTGGAAGCATTAAAAAAAAATTCTGCATTGTTTTTCTTTAAACCAAAAAACATATCGAGTCATAGTGTGATTTCGTTCCCGAATTTGAGTTCGTCGAAGTCGTAGGCGTTTGAGGTACCGCCACTCCTACGACAGGTATATCCGTTATATCCTGGGAGGAAATAATCCACAACCTCGGGTACAGTGAGGGGGTTAAATTCCTTAAGGACACACAGTGAATTCTGTGGTCTCGGATTTCTTCATTTCTGTTTGTGTCTCTTCTTATTACTGGTTTCAGTTTCTCGTTGCTTTGAACACGGACAGACGATAACAAGCTTAAGGAATTTAATTTATTATTTCCGTGTTCATCTGTTGTTAACAAACTTGTATGTTGTTTGGAGACTAAATCTTCGAATTTTTTTTTTTTTTTTTTACTCCGGTTGAGATTAAAGTTTTCAGAACTTTCTACTCATTTGGGTACTTCATTTGAAGATATAAAAACTTCATCAAGTATACTACATACAGTATATTACATTCTATTTGAAGTTTGTTTTAATTCTGTTTGTGTAAATTTGATTCGGTTTGAAGAAATAAAAACTTCACCGATTATTAAAGTGTTCTGTTATTTCCTATGACAGAAATGGGAGACCAAACTCCAAATTTGAATGCTACTGATACTGCCACACCAGCCCCCGTGGTTGGTTCTACGAGCAATGCTGCGTCCTCCAGTCGTACTGCACCAGCACCGGCTCCGGCAGAGAAGCCCGGAAAATTCACCGGGATTGATTTCAAACGATGGCAACAAAAGATGTTCTTCTATCTAACTACTTTAAGCCTTCAAAAGTTTATTAAGGAGGATATTCCGGTTCCGCCGGAATCAACACCTGAAAATGAACGATTTGTTGTAATTGAGGCGTGGAAGCACTCAGATTTTTTGTGCAAGAATTACATTCTTAGCGGACTGGAGGATGATCTTTACAACGTCTATAGTAATGTGGGAACATCAAAAGAACTATGGGATGCATTGGAAAAGAAATATAAAACAGAAGATGCTGGCTTAAAGAAGTTTATCGCTGCCAAGTTTTTGGACTACAAAATGGTAGATGGCAAGTCTGTTGTCACTCAAGTTCAAGAGTTGCAGGTTATCATCCATGATCTCCTCGCTGAAGGTATAAATTTAATTAATGCCTTTGTCAAAAGTATTCAGTGCCCCGTCACTTACATGTTGTTTGTTGTAGGTTTGGTGATTAGTGGGGCGTTTCAAGTTGCGGCAGTGATAGAGAAGTTGCCTCCTTCATGGAAGGACTTCAAAAATTACTTGAAACATAAGCGAAAGGAGATGACATTGGAAGATCTCATCGTCCGATTGAGAATCGAGGAAGATAACAAGGCAGCGGAGAAAAAGGCAAATGGGAGATCAACCATAGGGGGAGCACATATAGTTGAAACTGCCCCAACTAATATGAAAAAGAGGAAAAAGGCATCGGGACCAAGGAACTATCCCAACAAGAAGAAATTCAAGGGAAACTGCCATAATTGTGGAAAAATCGGACACAAAGCTGCAGACTGTCGTGCTCCGAAAAAGGAAAAGAAGAAGGGTCAGGCTAATATGGTTGAAACAAACGAGGAGGTTGATGACTTGTGCGCTATGTTGTCCGAGTGCAACCTAGTGGGAAGTCCGAAAGAGTGGTGGATTGACTCTGGCGCCACTCGCCACATTTGTGCTGTTAGAGAAGCCTTTGCTTCATATGCTCCCGCCGGGCCCGACGAAACAATATATATGGGAAATTCTGCAACGGCCAAGATTGAAGGTTATGGAAAGATACTGCTGAAGATGACCTCTGGCAAGGTGGTGACTCTCAACAACGTCTGTCATGTTCCTGAAATTAGGAAAAATCTTGTATCTACCGGACTTCTAGTGAAGAACGGTTTTAAATGTGTTTATGTTTCTGACAAGGTTGTAATAAGTAAGAACGAAATGTACATAGGAAAAGGCTACCTCACAGAGGGCCTTTTCAAACTGAATGTAATGGTTGTTGCTAATAATAATAAAGTTTCTGCTTCGTCTTACTTGCTTGAGTCAAATGATTTATGGCATTCACGTTTAGGACATGTCAATTATAGAACCTTGCGAAAAATGATTAGTTTGGAAGTATTGCCTAAGTTTGAATGCAATCAATCAAAATGTCAAATCTGTGTTGAATCTAAGTATGCTAAACATCCTTATAAGTCAGTTGAAAGGAATTCAAGTCCTTTAGACTTAATCCATACAGATATTTGTGACATGAAGTCAATTCCATCTCGCGGTGGAAAGAAGTATTTCATAACTTTTATTGACGATAGTACGCGGTATTGCTACGTTTATTTACTTAATAGTAAAGATGAAGCAATTGAAGCGTTCAGGCAATACAAAACTGAAGTTGAGACTCAACTTAACAAAAAGATTAAAATGATAAGGAGTGATAGGGGCGGTGAATATGAATCTCCTTTTGAACAAATATGTTTGGAATATGGCATTATTCATCAAACAACTGCTCCTTACTCGCCACAATCAAACGGAATTGCGGAAAGAAAAAATAGAACACTGAAAGAAATGATGAATGCCCTGTTAATAAGTTCTGGTTTACCCCAGAACTTGTGGGGGGAAGCCATTCTAACAGCTAGCCGAATACTCAATCGAGTGCCCCATAGCAAAACAAAATCAATTCCATACGAAAAGTGGAAAGGAAGGAAGCCCAATTTGGAATACTTCAAAGTGTGGGGGTGTTTGGCCAAGGTGCAAGTTCCTAAACCCAAAAGGGTAAAAATAGGACCTAAAACCGTTGATTGTGTTTTCATAGGATATGCCACAAATAGTAAGGCATATAGATTTCTGGTTCACAAATCAGAAAATCCCGACATTCAGGTGAATACGGTAATTGAATCAGATAATGCTGACTTCTTTGAAACCATATATCCGTATAAAAAGGAATGTGCGTCGTCTAGCAAAGAATCTAAACGACCTCGGGAAGAAATAAAGGAAAACATTCCTGATGAGGAAAATCCAAGACGTAGCAAACGTCAAAGGACGACTACTTCCTTTGGACCAGAATTTTTAACATTTTTGTTGGAAAATGAGCCTCGAACGTTCAACGAAGCTACGTCTTCATCGGAAGCTCAATTTTGGAAAGAGGCAATCAATAGTGAGATAGAATCCATATTGAACAACCATACTTGGGAATTGGTTGATCTTCCTCCAGGGAATAAACCTTTAGGTTCCAAATGGATTTTCAAGCGGAAAATGAAAGCTGATGGCACTATTGAAAAATATAAGGCAAGACTAGTTGTTAAAGGGTTTAGACAACGAGAAGGTCTTGATTACTTTGATACATACTCGCCGGTAACGAGGATTACATCTATTCGGGTGTTAGTAGCATTAGCCGCCGTGTACGGTCTTGAAATCCATCAAATGGATGTGAAAACAGCCTTCTTAAATGGAGAGTTGGAGGAAGAAATTTACATGGAACAACCCGAAGGGTTTGTAGTTCCAGGGAAAGAGAAGAAGGTATGTAGACTTGTTAAGTCTCTTTATGGACTAAAACAAGCACCAAAACAGTGGCATGCAAAATTTGACCATACGATGCTGTCAAATGGATTCAAGATAAATGAATGTGATAAATGTGTCTACATTAAGAACACTCCGAACCACGTCGTCATTGTTTGTTTATACGTGGATGATATGTTAATAATGAGTAACAACATTGCTAACATAAATGCTACTAAGCGCATGCTTGCTAGTAAGTTTGATATGAAAGACTTAGGAGTTGCCGATTTAATTCTGGGAATTAAAATCCATAAGACTCCTCAAGGTCTAGCATTGTCTCAATCTCATTATATTGAAAAAGTACTTGAAAAGTTCAAGTATTTGGACTTTAAAGTTGCAAAGACGCCAATTGATATGAACCTTGCTCTTGCAAAGAATAAAGGTGAAAGTGATTCTCAATTGGATTATGCCAGAGTGTTGGGAAGTTTGATGTATATTATGAACTGTACGCGACCTGATATTGCGTGTGCTATAAGTAAACTAAGTCGCTACACGAGTAATCCCGACCAAAATCATTGGCTGGCAATGAAACGAGTTTTGGGATATTTGAAACATACTCAAAACTTTGCTTTGCATTATAACAGGTATCCTGCAGTTATTGAAGGATACAGTGATGCAAATTGGATCACCGGTTCAACTGAAACTAAATCCACAAGTGGATACGTTTTTACTATAGGTGGAGGAGCAGTGTCTTGGAAGTCATCCAAACAGACATGCATCGCCCGCTCTACAATGGAATCTGAGTTCATAGCTCTAGACAAAGCCGGTGAAGAAGCTGAATGGCTCCGGAATTTCTTAGAAGATATTCCATTTTGGCCCAAACCGTTGGCTCCTATATGCATACATTGCGATAGCCAAGCGGCAATAGGAAGAGCCGGGAGCGTTATGTACAACGGAAAGTCTCGTCACATACGACGAAGACATAATACCGTTAGACAACTACTCTCTAGTGGAATTATTACAATTGACTATGTTAAGTCAAGAGATAATGTGTCGGATCCACTAACTAAAGGCCTAACTAGAGAAGTGGTTGAAAGATCATCGAGGGGAATGGGACTATGGCCGAGGACAAGTCATCGTGGCGGTAACTCTACCTAGAATACATGAGATCCCAAGATCTAGGTTCAAAGAGATCAAACAAAGTCATTGATGACGGTTCAACATTGTCACAATAACTTTTTGGTCCATTCTCGTGATGAGACAATGTTCAGTACCAGGATAAAGCATTAAGGCTTTTTAATGGTTTCTAAGTTTGATACGGGGTATATCAAATAGTGTATCTACGGGATGACACATTTAGGAATCACCTATGTAAGTGTGAAGTGTAAGCCGCTTCAAGGAGAACTCTGTAAGGCCAGCTCTCTACGCACTTATGAACCAGGAAGTGTTCATGGCTGAAACGAACAAAACAATGAGAACCAAAAACGGTTAAAGGGTTAATTGTGTGACATGTGGTTGTCTAGGTATACACCAAAGCTCGACGGTTCAAAGATATCAAATCTACCGATTGACCGAGTATATCCGACATATGCTCACTACGGAAAGTTCAAAGAGAAATCTACTTATCCAGATGCAATTAATCCTTGCTTACGAATCACACAGTTTTTTGTCATGCATGTTTTTCATCATATAGCCATTCCCCATTCATGTGGGGGATTGTTAAAGCTAGTTAATGATTAAAGCTAGCTAAGTTGGTGTGAATGAGAAATGGAGGGAAGAAGACAATAGAAGGAAAATGAAGTTTCAAAGCAAAGTTCCTTTGAAAAGGAGCTTTGTACCACATCGGTGGTAGAAAGGGAAAGTTATGTGCTTATATTAGAAAGCACTTCTTCTAGCTCTTAAAGGGTTAAGAAGAGGGACTCCCCTCGCGCCGTCGTCGTCGCTCGGCTCGGCTTCGGCTTTGGCTTTGGATTTGGATTTGGATTTGGATTTGGATTTGGTCAAATGATCTGATTGATTGATAATCTTTTTGGACCAAATTTATTTAAAATTCAATCTTCATTTTCTGAAATTATTTTTAATTCCCGCGGGAAAAAAAAATAATAATAATATTAATTCGTTAAAAAACTTCCCAACGTTCTTATTTTTCAGGAAAAGGCATGGCCTTTCCCGAACAGGCACCAAGCCTTTCCGAACAGTCTCAATTCAAGGCTATATAAACTGAGGCAATGCCTCATTTTCGTATACTGGAAGCATTAAAAAAAAATTCTGCATTGTTTTTCTTTAAACCAAAAAACATATCGAGTCATAGTGTGATTTCGTTCCCGAATTTGAGTTCGTCGAAGTCGTAGGCGTTTGAGGTACCGCCACTCCTACGACAGGTATATCCGTTATATCCTGGGAGGAAATAATCCACAACCTCGGGTACAGTGAGGGGGTTAAATTCCTTAAGGACACACAGTGAATTCTGTGGTCTCGGATTTCTTCATTTCTGTTTGTGTCTCTTCTTATTACTGGTTTCAGTTTCTCGTTGCTTTGAACACGGACAGACGATAACAAATTCTAATCTTAATTAGTGGCAGAAAAACTACTTGATTTGTTATGAGTGCTTTGGAGTTCTTATTCATACGCAATATTACCTCTATTTTCACAATTATACCTTTGCCGATAACAAAATACATTTATTTTCACAATTCATATGATTGATAACAAAATGCATAGTCTTAGTAATTTTATCCCTTCCCATTTCTAAATTCTCGTAATAGACAATACACACATTCTCTTATTCAGCCGTTATTTCTATTTCATGTATATGTTTTTCCTAATGGATTTCTATCTCATGTATACATGAAGGTTAATGTGTATTGGCAGACTATTAACCGTAATGTTGCATATATCTCTTCTTTCAAATAGTAGAAAAGGTAAGAGGAATTGTTTGTCAGAAATGAATCATGCAAGACACTATTAGATGAGATGACATCCTTATTCTAAATAACGTCTCTTGGCTACTTAGCTTGATGCAAATCTGTAGCAAGTACGAGGAGAAAACGGTTTGTCTAAACTACTGAGCATAAAGGCTCCAAAATTACGGTGGGAAGTCTACCACTGCAATTCGGCTGTAGGGAAGCAGAAAAATCTTTCTGTTGCAAGTTATCAAGTTTGCCCTTGCTAAATGGGTGTGTATTTGCTCAATGACTGAAGATTAATATTTTTTAAGTTCAGCAAAGGTAGTATAGATCAAGTGTTGAAAAGCAGAACAAAGGATACGGTACAAAATTAAGGAAAATTTGAACTGTTTACTAATTGTATAGTGCCATATTTCAGCCATTCTTTTAGGTATGCAACAATGGGATGTCAATCTGAAAGGATCATATCAGAAAATTTTCAAGGTGTAAAGATGTAATTGAGGTTCATATCAGCTAAGATCAGTTTATACTACTAGGTGAATAACCCCCTTTGAACACCTCATATCCCAACAAAAGGGCGAATATAAATTGATGTTGTAGTACTTTATTGGAAAATATATACACTTAGTTATCTATTCAAATATATGCGTCTTATTTGAGTTTACATCTTGTTATTGCTAGTGTTAGTAAAGCACCCATAGTAGGTGTACTATACAAACGTATAGTAGTAATTAGAATATCCTGAGAACATTAGAGCACCTTAGAAACATGAAAGAGTAGGCTAAAGGAAAGAGTAGTGTCGGGGAATGAGGAACGTCAAATGTGTGCCACTATTGTACATTCGCAGTGTGTCTTTCTTTTTCAAAAGTATGCAGAACCTATATTCTTTGATAAGGTAAGTAAATGAAAAGTATTCAAGACTCATTCCTTAAACTAGTAAAGTGGGATCCATCTGAGTCATCATAACATGATTGATCATAAGCTTCGAGCCGCTGCGTCCAAATACTTTAGGGTAAACCATATTCTTGACACTTTTCAATCACTAGTTTGACATACTCTTCATTAAAAGTTCTTCTTTAGACATGACATCTGCAGGAAGGCATCTACCCAACTTTCCACGGCCATTTGCATTTCGCAACTTTTTTCTCATATTATCATTTGTCGTTTCTCTTGACCATAGTAGGAATAGTTTCTTTTCTTTAAAAATGACACTGATTCTAATTCAATTTCAATAGTGAACTCCCGATCATAATCAATGTGAACGTTCTAACATCCTTTTTGCTTACCCTACACACCAAAGACAGGACATTTGGGGCGTGAAAACATAACACGGGGTTCAACATTATTGCAAATATATCAATGTGGATGAGTGTTACTCCAATATTATTGTATGTATATATAAAAAGTACCTTGGGTCTAACTCTAATCCCAAAATCTTGTTTATGAGGTGATAATTATTCAAAATCATGTAAGAAGACACAGAGGCGGAGCCAAGATTTCGAACTTATGGGTTTGATATTCTAATCGTTTTAATTTACTGGGTTCTAAATTAATAATTTGTATATATTCAATGGATATTTTAAGAGAAATACAGAGTTTGAACCAAAGCTACTGGGTCGGCCGAACCCGCTGACGGCACTCTAGCTCCGCGCCTAAGAAAACACATGCTCCCAATCGATTTAGAACACTCAAGTCGTTCCTTCAACCAAATTAGGATACTTTAGTCGTTTTATTTTTTGCTTTTGTTACATCTACAACTTCATCTCAGTAGTATTTTTTGGCCCCAGTTTGGAGTACACCATGAGGGATCTTATATGGAAAGAAAATCGGAGAGGGGAGGCTGGAGTCTCATCCGAGACCGAGCATGCGTCCTGCTAGTATAAACTGCATGTAACATAAACTACAAGGCTCTCTAGCCATATTTCCCAGTATTTTGGAATTGTATGCAATGGTACTGCAAATCTATCCACCATAATCTGATAATAGCTTAATATAGAACTATTGAAAAGCAAGAATTACAATTAAATTTATCATAGAAGTTCAAGCGAGAGATGGAGTGGCCAAGAAGCTAGGCTTGTTATCACCAGCCTTGGTGGCAACCATCTTTGGTTTCATTACAATGATGTCAATCTGGTTATTAACATTTCCGGGCATTAACGTTCCATTGTTTCCATGGTTTTCCTCTATGACCTCTCCCCCTTGTCATTGGCGATGGGATACGCCATTTCCTCCTGCAATGTGCACAGGCAAGGATGACAAGTGCTATAGAAATGAGTAGAAATATAAAGGCTAAACCTACAAAAAGATAAGGGACTGTAGAATTCCATCTCCAGACTGAGCAAGAATGTGGGCTATTACAATTTGAAAGCATCATTTTTATGATCTCCGTGTGTTAAATTCTAAGGTGTGGAATTATGGTGTAGCGTCATGATGTTGGGAATTTACCAGCTCCTTTTAAAGGTAAGAATTGTGAGTGCTAAGAAGGAAGATTCGAAAATGTGCCCTTTAGATTCTTCTGAAAAGTTGTGAGAAAATCAAAGTGATACTATAATCGGAAAAGGGCAAAAAATGGCTCTATCGTATTAAAAATGGTTCAAAAATGTCTTCCGTTAACCTTTTGGTCTAAAAATGCCCCTAATATATGTTAAAAATAGCCCAAAAATATCTTTAACGTTTTATTTTGGTTCACATATACCCTTGAAACTAACAAAACATGGATGGTAAATTTTTGGCTCAAGGGTATATGTGAGCCAAAAATAAAACATTACAAGCTTACACTAGCCGTTCGCCTCCTGGGGAATGGACTTTATTGGACCAATCGAGCATGTTGCTTCTTACAGACACATGTTTATCCTAGTAGGCATCGACTATTTCACCAAATGGGTTGAAGTAGTGGCAGACTTTATTCGTGAGCGCATTGTTTGTCGATTCAGAATCCCAGAGTCAATCATTACTGATAATGGCTTCAACCTCAACAACGACTTGATAAAAGCTATATGTGAAAATTTCAAGATCAAATACAAGAAGTCCACAGCCTACAGACCTCAGACGAATGGAGCTGTAGAAGCCCCCAACAAGAATATCAAGAAGATATTGAGGAAGATGATAGAGAAGCACATATAATGGCACGAGAATTTATCATTTGCTCTATTGGGGTATCACAATATAGTCTGCACATCAATCGGGCCAACCCCTTATATGCTGGTTTACGGTACAGAGGCCGTCATTCCCGCTGAGGTAGAAATTTCTTCCCTAACGATCATACAAGAAGTTGAGCTCGATGATGTAAAGTAGGTAAAAAGTCATTATGAGAAACTAGCCCTATATACGGAAAAATAATGAATGCAGTCTGCCATGGTCAACTCTACCAGAATGGAATGTCTAGAGCCTTCAACAAGAGAGTCAAACCAAGACAGTTCACATTGGGGCAGCTGGTGTTATTTTTCGCATCAAGATAAAGCCAAAGGGAAGTTCTCTCCCAACTGACAAGGTCCATACATGGTTCACCGGGTTTTGACAGGAGGAGCCCTCATACTTGTAGAAATGGACGGAGAAGTCTGGTAAAAGCCGATCAATTCAGATGCAGTCAAGTGTTACTATGTGTAATCTTTATTCTTTCCTCATATGATGTAAATTGAACTACGCCTGACCTGATTCCCGTTTAAGAGGGGATACATAGGCACCACTATGAGTTTTGTAACAATTCGATAAAAATTTCATATCCCTTCGTAATTGGAAACTGGGGCATCCTCAAAATTTTGAAGTAATTTCAGCCGATCATCGTACGAGCAACAGTCGGAAACTTCAACCCATCAAACTGGGGCAGAATTTTGAGGAGAAACCTCAAAATTCTATTAGTAAGAGAGTTTGCAATGTCATGAACTACGTCGCAATCGTTGGTTCATCTAAAAGATATTTTTTAACAATACATTATGTCATACATTTACAAAATCATGCATATTTATTATTAAAATTGTTTCGTATAGCAACGCTACCCTAGTGATACAGACGAGATCACCAGATCAAAGACGAATAAGTCAAGCAAAGCCAGCGAGGGTACGAACTAAGCTCCCCTTTAGAAAACTCACAAATTTTCTTTTGATGCAGGCACTAGGATTGCGAAATCATTAAAAATCATGTACGCCCACGGAACAAACATTGTTCAAGAATAGGATTCTCAGAACCGTTGCACTTGTCAACATCTGATATCAGCTAAGAAAACTCCAGTGTCAGTTGTTATCTTATTTCTTGCATAAGGCTACCATTCTGTCTTCCGAGACTAAATGTTGTCTCCATTTATATCTGCATTGCATAAGGCTACCATTCTGCCTTCCAATTTGTATATGGATACCACTATGCTTTCCGAGGTTATGCTCTATCTCCATCTACATTTGCATTGCATAAGGCTACCATTCTGCCTAAGGTTAAGCTCTATCTCCGTCTGCGTCTACATTACATAAGGCTACCATTCTGCCTTCCAATTTGCATAAGGCTACTATTATACCTTCCGAGGTTAAGCTCTACCTCCATCTGCATTGCATAAGGCTACTATTCTGCCTTCCAATTTGCCTAAGTCTACCATTCTTACTGTCGAGGTTAAGCTCTACCTCCAAATGCATCTGCATTGCATACGACTACCATTCTACCTTTCAATTTTCATAAGTCTACAATTCTACATTCTAAGGTTAAGCTATACCTCCATCTGTATCTGCATTGCATAAGGCTACCATTCTGCTTTCAGGGGCTAAGCTATGCCTCCAATTTTCTTCGAAACTAAGTGCTATCCCTAGCACTATTTATCTCGCTTCTCTTACGGGCTAAGCTCTTCCCTACAATTTTCAAGATTGAGCTCTGTCTTGTCCCCATTATATTATTGCATCCTTCATGGGTTGAAATATCGCCAGCTCATCCGAAGATGTCATCGTTCGGAGGCACCATCTTCATAGCCCGAGAACACCATGTCATGACATAAGGATCTCTTCCAATATTTTGCATATCATTATTCAAAGGCATCATGGTTTGGAGGCACCATCCTCATAGCCCGAGAACATCATTTCATGGCTTGCGAATCCCTTATCATACGCAGCATGGCCCATGACATCATTGTCTGAGGACGTCATTCCTAACCGTCCGAAGACAACATTCATCGTCCGACGGGAATTTGTATCATGTTTAAATTAATGCACAGTATATGCTTGTGTTGCTTCTATTTGCAGGTAAGACTGTGAGAAACGGCTATCCCAGCAGGAGTGATCCCGCTCCATTTCCCTCAAGCCACATCAGACCTAACCATTCTCCACAAAACGTTCACTCACCCAGCCCCTAGATATTGCATCCGTTCTTGAAATATCTTCATCGGTATACTCCGCCGATGGATCCAGAACTACATATGGCATGATTTATGTGAAACCAGCGATATATAGGCAGCTCAGAAGCCAGGGTGCGGCTTAATTTCTCAAATCGTTTCGCTTGGTCAAAATTGGTCATCATTTCTTTACCCAAAAAATTCTTTCATCCTTCTCGGGTAAAGAGGGGTAGCCGTTGATACCCAATTTTTCCTGTATATTTTAAATATAAAAAATACCTTTAAAATAGCATATATGCATATATAAGTATACCTAAGGTTTTACTATTTTTTTCATAATTTTTATGGGTTTAAATTGATTTATTTTCTCCATTTTTATCCATAAAATCCCCAATAATTATTTTCAAAATTATTATTTTTATAATTCATCTATTGGATTTCTATATTTATGCTAATATATGACTAGGGTAATTTTTATATATTTTTGCAATTACATTTACTATTGTATAAAGCTAAATTGCATATAATTGCAATGTTAGCCCATTTAAGATATAATTATGTTTTATATGTATAAAATTAGATCATGTATTTTTAAATTGCTAATTATGTATTCTAAATCAATTTAAATTATTTTTCAAAAATTATCTACTATTTTTTATAAATTAAATATTGAAAAACTGGCTAATTAAGTTATAGCCAAATCAGACCCCAATTCCAGCCTATTTTCACAATTGAAAAACCCGACCCACACCCTATTAATTGATACCCAAACCCTGAATCCACCTGCCCTTTTGAATCTTGACCGTTGATCTCCCATATCAACATTCCACGTTATTACTTGTCTTTTTTAATCCAAAGACTCCCCAAACCCTATCACATTCTCTCATTTGCACCACCTCTGAATCCTCTCCTCTTATATTCTTTCTCAAATACCCTCAAACCTTAATCACGGTCCACTTTCTTCGGCCACATCCCTCGCCAGAAGCCATGGCCTCCCATCATCTCTTGGCCTCTGCTTAACCCACATTGGTTTGACACTACCCCGAGGTCCTCAAGTGAACCTGGAGCGGTTCAACTCCTATCCATGGTCTTTAATTCCTTTTTCCAACCACCTTCGACCGTACGAGTAAGATCTATGACTTTTTCGGCTAAAACTGGTAACATTTTAAGGTTTTCTCATCTTCTCTGGGTTTTTTGAGACCCTAACTCTTGATATTTTCCAATTTTCTCTTAGATCTGTTTTAGATTTGGGTATATCCAGAGTTATCTTGCTATTTTCCCTTAAATGTTGTCGATTTTCTCAAAATAACTCTTTATCTTCGAACTAGGGTTTGTAACCCCTTTTCAAAATACTTTTCCTTCTGATTGTTGGTATTAATCTATGATTTTTACTATGTTTAAACGGTTTATTTAAGTTTTTTCTTTTATCCTATTCGTTATGTTGAAACCCTATTCTTAATTCTATCCTAGATTTCTGATTGTGTTTTTGATAGTATGTTTGACTAGTCTGTATGCTTCTCGTGAACATTCTGTGATTTTTTGACTTTTACCCTATGTTTACTTGTTTGGGTTTCTAACTTCGACTATTTCTGCTTATGATGTGTTTATTCCTAGAAATTTGTGGTTACTTCCTCTCATCAGTACCATCATTTACTTTGAACACCAGATTTATGTGATTCTTTTACCCTACTCTTGTTTGTGCTATATTTGCTTCATTCAGTTGTGATACTTTCCCTTGGTCAATATTACCTTTTAAAGGAATCCCTGATTACTGATTTTCAACATCTAAATATTCTCTTGCCTTATTTTATGGTTAAATATGCTGTCAAATTGATTCTTAGACATTTTCCATAATTAGAATTTGTCGAACCTAGCCGTTGTTACATGTTCTGTACTATGCTCACTTCCTTATGTGTTATATTCTAGTCTCATGTGATCCCCTTCCTTATTTGTCACATGTTTTCTACCATTGGTAAATTGCTCCCTTAATTAAGGAAGACTTGGCTAATATTTTTTATTCTTAATTGATTCTGCAGTTCTATAATTGCTTCTTGCCTTATTGACCTGACTTTGAAACTATTATATATACCCTCTTCTCTTTTCATTACACACACGAACAATTATACTATTCTGAAATCTCTCTTACGCATATACACTCTCTTACTTGATACTCAGTTGGCTGCAAGTCAAAACTGAGTGATTACATTGCGCTACTTCTCTATTGTTCTAATGCTCTAATGCTTTACACGCTACTACTCTACTTTCCCTTCATTGTACTGTTCTTCACTCCTCATGCTGCACTTATTCTCTCATTTTTACTGTTATATTTTCAGTTAACTTACAACATCCAAAACAATATGTCTCTATTTATACTGTGCTTCCTTTTGTTTCTCTTATGCTGCTACTTGTGGTTCTGCTTTCTCCCCTGCAATTATCATGCCTATTTTTCCATGTGATTACTCCTTCCCTGTAATGCAGCATGTCTACTACTTTAATACATTTTTACTATTATTTTTTCCTACCCCCTAACCATCAATACATTATAAGCATGTGTTCGTGACACCTAGTCACCATGCGATCCTCAACCCTTCCCCCTAAACCTAATGTGTAAGTTTGTTTAGCACCCCTTAATCTAATACTGTTAAGCTCCTGGCATGAACACTTTGTATAGACTATTGTTGTGACTATTTTGGTTCTTTAGTACTTCTTTCGTGTTAACCTGTGTGAAAACATGCTTACACATATGAACTACTTATCCCCAATTTCTCCTTTCCCTGTTTGTGTTTAGCATGTACGTTAATATGGTCTTGAGTTACTGATTGTCTTGTTTCATTTTCTTCTTCAAACTGGTTTTCACTAAGGCAAACTCTTATATTGCTTTCCAAAACTTATTTCAAACTAATCATTATCAAAGCTATTTTCAGCTCAACTCTTTTAAAGGTATGTTAAGCACTCTTACTCTACTCTTATACCACTAGGTTTTTGCCCTTTTGTGTGAGCCTTACCTTGGGACCCTTGAGCTCCCTTTTTGGACACACGAAATCTGGCCTTTCCATACTGCACTTACTCTATCTTGGCTACAAAATTTAGGTGTGAGCACTGTTCGGGATCCCTTGAGGTCCTTAGGGAACTCTGACACATCCAGATATGAGAAAGATTATGGAAAAATTTTGGCATTTAAGGTGATTTATTACATAACTCAGGGAGGAAGTCTTAATCAGGTGTTGTAAATTTGGGCTTGTTTTTAGGCTCTATGTAGTGTAACTTTTTATTTTTTTCTTATCTACTTATGTAATTTATTTTTGTGTTGGTCTGTAATAATCTATTGTAGAAAAGTATTGGGGCTGGCTAGTGAAGGGGGGGGGGGGGTAGTTATGCATGCTATCAACATCAATGTGTAGAAACCTGGTCTTATATTTATATTTCTTATGTGTGCATTAGATCCATGTGTAAGATCAACCCATTCAAAGCATGTCATGCATTAGATAACATGTGCTTAGTTTTACTGTTTTAGCATCTCATTTGGCATCACTTTACCACTTAGAAATCTTGGTTTAGGCCAAACAATAGCATCAACACAAAATTGTTGCTGTTTCACGTCTTGAAATCATGCTGTAAATATTTGAGCACTTAGAAATCATGTTTTAGGAATTCTTCAATCATTTTGCATTTTCACATGTGCATGTTAGATACCCTGTTTAGGATCTTGTTCATACACGCTCAGTCACACCTTGTTAAATTACCGATACATGAAAAGGACATAAAACAATCACATGTTTGATTATCATATTTAAGTGAAACTAGTCACAATTCCTACATGACTTTGCAACATTTAGAACAACATGTTTTAGGTAAAGTAACTTTTAAATTGTTTTTTGATAATTTAATAATTGCTGCATATTATTTTACGCCTAGGAAAGCCTTAGGTAATAAATTTTAAAATAAAACCAGAACCGTCTTTGTGATTAGTATTTAAAGGTCAACGTGTTAAAGTTAGTAGGCAAGCCTGATTCGGACTTCTTCTCTGAGTCATGTAATAAGTCCGATTTCGCTATTATCACTTAGATACCATGTATAGGATCTGAATTTAGACCTTAATTGTGTATGAGTCATGATGTTTATGTGTACTGTGTGGAGGTATATTTGAGCCTTTCATTTTTCTTCCTTACTCCCCTTAATTGAAGTCCTACTTGAGGGTTTGCCTCAAACCCCCCTTTATAGGATAGGAGTCTTAAATTTCTTCCGGAACTGATAGGAATAGACAGGTAACAGCATACAATAGGGGTCGAGATCAACCCTCACTTTAATTACCTTCACGGGGCGGGAACAGGTAGATATAGATATGATGACTAGTGCATTAATACCACGTGTAGACCCTCTTTGAGGGGTGTCATTCCGGGTATTGCAGTGATGTGATCCATATTATAAACAAACCTAGGACACCCATCTTTATATTCACGAATATGCTTAGATTGTAATTCTTTTCAAAATCCCGTTTCCCACTAATTAGTTTTTCAAAAACTTGTGTATTTAAACTTAAATCCCCTACTAAGAGTAATAATTGTTTATTTGCTAACTGTACAAATTCACACAAAGCTGTTTGGTTGGGAACCGCACTAGCGGATCCTGAGGGGTGTCTAACACCTTCCCCTAAGGATAATTTCAAGTTCTTACCATGTCTCTGGTTACCAAACATAGCTATAGATAACACACCTTAAATTGTTAGGTGGCGACTCTCTAAGAAATGCAAACCCTCTTTCCAAAAGGAAAGAGTTGTCCCAACTGAAATGTCATAAACTCGATACGCTTCATGCGTGGCTTGAGGTCTTATAGGTTTGCCTATATGAAGGTGTTATGAGCTTGTGGTTGCCTAGATGGGATCTTATAGATAATTTACTTGGTACAAGTATGGTTCGTGCCCTGCTTGAGGTCTTACAGATTTGGTTATTCGGTACAAGTATAATTCACGCCTTGCTCGAGGTTTTACAGTTTTGGCATTACCTTTAACAGATCTTATATTGTTGATAATGCCTTATAGAGGTATTACAATTTCTAGTATTGCCGCCATGGAGAGATTTTGGGCTCGAGGTCTCTCGCTTAGGGTCTTACGGCCTTGAGTTCTTGATAGTTTGATGAGGTGATAATCGACGACAGTCCCTGATACGTCAGAATTGTTTTGGCTCTAGAGCCATTCTTTGTAAACTTGATGTTGACTCATTGGGGGCCTACGAGTTTGAAGTTTTCGACCCGGAGGTCATATGACCCAAGTTTTTGGCGTTATTCCCAGAGTATATGGAATAATTCCTTTTTGTAAGGTCTTATAAATGAGATACTTGGTACAAGTATGGTTCATGCATGGGATGAGATCTTATAGTGTTGGTAATGCCTCTTGGAGCTCTTACAATTTCTGATATCGCCATATGGAGGGCCTTTGGGCTTGAGGTCCCTATATGGGGTCTTATAGCCTCGGGTTCTTGATACCTCGATGAGGTGACCATTGGTGACAGTCCCCGAGACGTCGAGGGTTTTTGGCTCTGGAGCTATTCTTTGTATATTTTGATATTGCTTTACTAAGGGATTATAAGCTTAATGTTTCCGTTCCGGAGGTCTTACGGCATTGAATCTTTTATGTCAGTCCCCGAATATTTGAGAAACTTATGGCTCTAGGGCCGTTTCATGTAAAAACAATAAACGTCTTTGAAGCGCAAGGCGTTTTGATGGTATAAGGTATTCCATTAATTACTTGGTACAAGTATACATAGTTTTTGCCGCTTAGGGTTTGATTGTTCTATATTGACACAATTCTTTCGACCGTTTGGCTCGACGCATCATGTCCCTATTAAGATCTCCTTTGGCTCGCCTTGATTTCTCCAGGGAGATGATCTTCTGGGGGGATGCCCCCTAGTATTCGAGGTTGATTGAATAGGAGCCTCAAATACTAGCTGAGTTCTCCTTAGGTAGCATACAGATGTTTCCTCGTTTAAAAACCTTATCGGTAAAACCCTTATTGGGATAAAATCCAATCGAAGAAAAAAGTGCAACGTATGCTTTGAAACCTTAAGGTCTTCGAGCCGAACAATGCTTCGACTATTCTTATCGAATATCTGCACAAAGGTTAATGTAAGATATAAAAAAGGAAGATGGTTATACCTTAGTGGCGATGGCGCTTCGAGCCTCGATATGCCTTCAGTGTTTGCTCCGAGGACGTGGCACGGTCCTTTGTTTGTTTTATTCGAGTGTAGCCGAGAATGTGCGCCAAATTATTTACCTCATTGTTTGCTTACGTACGATGTTGGAAGGGTAGTTAATTGTGCCACATCGTGTATATCAAACATTGTTAGATAATACGCTTAACGCTAGAGGGGGGGTGAATAGCGTTATAATAAAAATTAGCGTAAACTTGCGTTATTTAAAAATTGCAGGAAAGAAATAAGTGCAATAAGTAAATAAATAAGAACGAACGCACCGCTGGTTCACCACAACCCGTGGCTAGTCCAGTCCCCGAGAGACTCTCTCGAGATTTCCACTATCTTCGTCAAGCTTACGGGTGCTTAACAAACCGTTACAGTTGCTCAAGGATACCACACCTTAAGACTTCACTTGCTTGAGGATACCTCATCCCAGGACTTCAATCACTAAGATTTTGGGTACTTAGCAAACCCGACAAATGAGAAGATATGTTCTTCTCAAACAACTCTCTTTTACAACAAATACTCTCTCAATAGAGTGGATAAAGAGAAACAAAATAAGCTCTATGAACAACACAAAGTTGTCTATCAAATGGCTCAACAAAAGCTCTAAAATGATGCTTGAAAATGATCAATATGTTTATCAATATATGCAGGAGTTGTGTGTTTAAAATCAGCTCAAAAGACCTCTTTTTATAGGTGAAAAAGTGGTGCTGACAGTTGCTTAATTGACAAATAAAATCCCTGATTCTGTGCTCAGACAATTTATTGTTTGGAGTAGACAATCGATTGTTTGACCAACGTTCAAAAAATAGATTCCTGATTTTAGGCTAAACAATTGATTGTATGGACTAAATAATCGATTGTTTTCAATGTTCAAAAATCAATTTAGGATTCTGTGGGAACGGTAAAATTATAATCGATTGTATGAAAATGACAATCGATTATTTATGAATATAATCGATTGTATGACAAAAAATAATCGATTGTTTAGATGTTTAAAAACTTCGGTTGCACACTGTCTCAACATAATCGATTGTTAATAGTAGACAATCGATTGTTTGCTATTTTGAAAAACTTCAGATCACACTGTTTTAATACAATCGATTGTTAAAACTGTATAATCGATTGTTTGCTATTTTGAAAAACACAATCAATTGTAAGGAGTATATAATCGATTGTTTAGGTCCAGATTTAAAAGACATGTTTAAAAACCATTTTGACTAAAGTGCAAATCATTTTGGTTTAACACAAAGATGCATAATTATGATAAATAAGATTTAATAAAATATTTTATGCATATTTAAAAGACAAATATGATTTAATAAAATATTTTATGCATGTTTATGATGGCCTAATGTTGAGCCAAAGGATAAGATAACTTAAACGTTGTCCTTACATTGGTTCTACCAAACGACCTACGTCTTGGGTCTTCGGTCTTGAACTCTTTGGCTCGTTCATGCAATTTTGTCAT
This sequence comes from Nicotiana benthamiana, assembly GCA_034376525.1. Taxonomy (NCBI): domain Eukaryota; kingdom Viridiplantae; phylum Streptophyta; class Magnoliopsida; order Solanales; family Solanaceae; genus Nicotiana; species Nicotiana benthamiana. The sequence goes on along the minus strand of CM067324.1, from coordinate 132,006,475 downwards.
CAGTATGCTTCTCGCCATTTGATTGATTGTCATATTATATCGTTGTTTGACACTTGACTTCATTGTTTGTCATTCATCAAAACCTATACCTGAAACATGCTCATCCAACCAAAGCGCACATATCATAGATATACATGATTTCCAACAAACATCTCTCTCGTTGCATACTATTCTCCATACACGTTTTTTATTCCATCCTTCATTGGGAACTTCATCATTTGATGAAGGGTTGATGATACTGCTCTCATGCAGTGTATCCATGGACTTCCAAGCAGGGCGTTGTACCTCATGTCTCACTCAATCACATGGAATTTGGCCTCCCATGATCATATGGATGACATGATGCGGCTCATTTCTTTCATTCTTCGAGAAAGAGAGGTCTCGAAGAATGAAACAAGGTCTCGATGTCCTCTCGTGTAGTGTATCATGGTTGACATGATGCAGCTCTTTCTCATAACTGATTTTTTGCTCGGTTGCTAAGAAATTCTCTGAGGCAATTTTTGCTAAGTATCTGGGCTACTTCTTCCCGGAGTTGTTGGCAATCCTCAGTCATGTGACCGTGTGTGACGTGAAAGTCATACACTAAGTTATGGTTCTTTTGCGAAGTATTTGATTGTACAGGCCTTGGCCACCTGGTGTCTCTGATTTTACCGATGGCAAATACGATGTCTGAAATGTCGATGTTGAAGTCTATTATAATAAACGGGGTTCTTCTATCGGCCCTGTGTGCATATCCAATACGACGGATATGCTCACGAGCCCCCGAGGATTTTGACCTTGATCCATCCTTCGATCATTTCAGGGTACATTGCGCCTTAGGGCGTTTTTTCTATCTTCGGTGTATGGTTGATATTTTTCTTTGTTTGGTTTTGGCTCCTTTACTAGAAGCCTGCTAGGGTATGCCGAGGCCGAGGGAACTCCTAGTTGGTCGTCATCGACCCTGATTTTTTATTAGTATCGATTGTGAACATCCAACTAAGTTACGGCGGGATATTCAACTAGGTTCTTCTTAGCTTCTTCGAAGCTACCAAGCTGCGCTCGTTCAAGCCTTCAGTGAAGGCTTGCACTTCCCAATTCGTTCTGTTTGAAAGTGAGATACAAACTCTCACAGCATCTCGTTCTCCCTTTTCTTGATTTTGAAGACGTCGGATTTCTTTGTAGCTACCTTGATGGCACCAGTTTCGCCTTTATGAAGGAATACACTAGCATGGAAAACAAGTCTATCGAGTTTGAGGCAAGGTTGTGATACCATATTATCATCCTTTTTTCAAAGCATCTCTCCGAACTTCTTTAGTAGGACAGATTCGATCTTGTCGTCATTTAGGTCGTTGCCTTTCACTCACAAATATAAGCAGTGACGTGCTCGTTGGAATCCGAGGTTCTGTTGTACTTCGGAAGATTGGGAATTCTGAACTTCTTTAGAATAGGCTTTGGAGCCACTTTATATGGGAACAGCTTTTCTACGAACTTCTTCGAGTCTACACCCTTCAGGATCGGGGGTGCGCCCGGAATATGATCGACCCTAGAATTCTAGGTCTTTACCTTCTTGTCGTTGGCTTCTATCTTCTTCTCGCCTGGCTCGACCCTCTTTGTGAGGTCCTCGAGCATCTTTGTGATAGCGAGGTCGGCTGCCAACCCGTTTTTGCTTAATTTTTCTAGTACCTGCTCGGCTTGGGGAGCTGCTTCCGGTGCTACCGTGCTGGGAGTTTTCTGGTGGCTTTGCAGCTGAGCAATCGGTAGCTCTTGTTCCTGTAACATCTCGATGTGAAGGCTAACCCCTTGTTTTTCCTAATCCGGGGTGGGCATCCTGTTTGTTTTCATGATGTATACTCTTGTTGGTGCGGAAGCTTATCTCGACGTGTTGAGTGTTGTGCGAGACCACATCCACGGAAATTGGTTCTGCTGTATCCTCAGGGTTTTGTGGTGGTACACCAACACCTGGAACAACTACACCATTTTCTCCATGGTCTTCATGACCTTTGTTTTCATGTGTATTTATTGAAATAGACAAGAAAAAATGTGAAAGATAACTTGTGTTACGCAGTAAACCAACAGGAAAATAATCACTATTATTTTTGCCCCACAGTGGGTGCCATACTGTTTACCTTAAAAATGGTAATAAAAATTAAATTTGATTGCGTGGTTCTAAAAATACGTGATATGTTTTATGCTAGTTGTTAGGCAATAGATGCTAAGTGAAAGATTAGAAGATAAGATAAGAGCTTGTAGATAGTGTAATAATCAAACCGAATGACTGAAAATCAGGGCCTTGAGCTGGCGTATACGGGCCCTCGAGGCTGGGTCGGATGTTCGGCTAAGGGCAGTCGATGGTGGATTAACAGTTATGAGAGCTGCGGTGAAGGCTCTTTATGATCAATAATGAGCAATAAATGAAAATTAATAGAACACAATAAAAATGAGCAATAAATGAAAGTAAGGAATAGGACAAATGGAGAATATGTTTAAGTTAGAGAGCAGAGAATGTTCTTCTCTTCAATCCTTTTTTTTTAAAAAATAACAAGAATCCTCTTTATATAGGAGAGGGAATCCCAATATAGTACATGTGTATTTATTACAAAGAAACGCAGCTAGTACAGCTATTTACTAGTCTGGTATATGCTAGTACTATTCTTGCAGATATTGTCAGATTTGATAACATGTCTTGGGAACTTCGTGCTTATCTATTTTAACCACCTGCTTGTGCTGCCCCAAGGTCAAGCATAGGGGACTCTGGGTTCGAACTTCGAATTATACCTCAAGGCTTGTGGAGGCGGATCTTGGAATATCATAGCGGTCGCAAAATCACACTCTCCTATTTTAATCGTATACAATTTTAAAATAAATTTTTGCTCCAATCTTTGGCCCCAAGTTTTTCCTAAAAGTTCTGTTGCAACTCATATTCCTATAAATGTTCTTCTAATATTTAAGTTCTGCAACGTGTGAGGAGGTGATGAAATTGGAAAAAGTTGCGATACGTACTGCGACAGAGAGGCTGCTTGTTTATTCATAATTGCTTTTGAGAATTGAGATTTATGCATTTCTAAGGGTTGTAGTGATGTCTTAATCCCAAACTAGTACGATTAGCATTATAATTCTCTATTATCTGTTATGCTCATATTCTATTTCGTTTTATTCAGTCTCGTACAGTTCAATTATTTGAAATAAACTTAATCCAAATTGTACAAATGAAAATTTCAATTTATTGCTTTTTTATCCTATTTTGTTTATTACTTGCCATAGCAAAGCTAGTATCTGTCGCTTCTATTTCTCCTGAATTTAAATAGGTCGGTATGATTAAGATCTACAATAGAAATTTAACTTTATTAAGATGTTATTATATATTTATTATTAACTGTTATCATCGCCTACCATTATCAACTAGCATTATACCGCCATCACACCACATCCACCACCACGCCACCATCATCCTCAATCAGAGTCGTTATTATTATCAATCATCACCATCCACTATTCCTACCACTTCAACCACCATAATTATTTTCACTTACAATCAACACACATCCACCTCAACTAGCACAACTGATCACCCCATCACCATCAACTACTACAGTCGGCATTGCCCATTATTATAACCTACCATCACCAACCCACCACCTTCATCAGCCACAACTACTACCATCACCCGTCATTATTAACTATCACCACTCACTACCACCATCCTCAATCATAATCGTCATCACTACTAATCACTACTAGCTACTAGCATGAACCACCATCATCAACGAAAACCACCACTAACACCACCTCTAGTCGGCATTCACCCGTTAGCCATGACCACCAACTATCGTATTTTAAAAAATTATATATTTTATTGATGAAATTTTAAATTAGTTAGTATTTCATTTTAATTTTATATTTATTAATTTTCAATAAAGATAAAGTTTATACATTCAGATGTTAAAAATCAAATAGTATTAATTATTCTATTCATATCTTAATATATTCAAATGTGTATTTAAATTCAGATATCTTATTTTTGAAATACATTTTAATATTCAAATGTCTATTCAAATTTAAATGTCTTAATCTTAAAAAAAATAAAGCCTAAACATCTACTAACATATAAGAAATCTGAGTTAATTATCAAAAGCTTTATATCTTTCTGGGCCAATCTGTGGATATGTAATCTGTGATGGTGCTTTCTGTTTTAGCGTCAAATTTAGGTTTCTCATGGCCTTTGATTAATAGTATAACATCTTCCAATTAAACTACTCCTCGCCCGTAACATTATATAACGTGTTTAAATAAACTTGAACTTTACAATATTAATTTGATTTATTAAGTGTTTTATTCTACTAGTATCAGTTTATGGATCAATAGGTAAAGCATCACTTCAGAATATAAACTTTGAATAACTAAATAAGATGAAATATAGAGTCTATCACTCAAATAATCATTCAACTGTCATTAAATTACTTATTAAAGTTATTTTTCTTTCTTTTGTAATAATAAAGTCACTTAACTATGCATATATCACTCAGAAGAGCACTCAACTAGATTTCTAAATTTTTAATTCCCAAATACCTATTTTACCCTCTAAATTATCAATCTTTTTAACTTTTTTAATATTATAATTTTTTATTATTTTTAATCTACATTATGGACTTACTTATTGAATTAAACTAGGATAGATTTTAAGTTTGTCATTTATTTTAGAATATCTCAGAGTGAAAAAAAGTCACCATTTAATTTTTTAAATATTTTATAATAAAAAAGATAGCATTAAGTTTGAGTTTAAATAGAACTTGAACTATGAGGTTAGCTTTTGCAGTGGTTGGCATTGGCTAACTTAAATTTTTTTGTATAATACAAATAATAATTTACTGCTAAAATTTGAAATTCAAAAGATCCGTTTAGTCAAATTTAAATATATTGTTCAACTGCAATAAAGAAATGAGTCTTGATTAGATTTAAGTCTTCATCGGAAGATATAAACTAGGATAGATATTAAGTTTGTCATTCATCTTAGAATATTTCGAACTGAAAAAAATCACCATTTAATTTTTTAAATATTTTATAATAAAAAAGTAGCATTAAGTTTGAGTTGAAATAAAAGAACTTGAACTATGAGGTAAGCTTTTGTCGTTGTTGGCATTGGCTAACTTCAAAATTTTGGTATAGTACAAATAATAATTTACTAATAAAACTTGAAATTCAAAAGATCCGTTTAGCCAAGATTTAAATATATCTTTCAACTGCAATAAAGAATGAGTCTTGATTAGATACACAATTCAAATAAAAAAATTAACTGTGCGAGTAAATGTTTCCTAATTATTTATTTTTCCTAGTTATGTTGGTCTTTATTATTTGCAAAACTGTAGGGTATGAGAAATTCTGATTCTTTCTTAATTTTATAAGTATTTAGTTTATGTCTTTTAATTTTAGTTATTTTGGGTAAAATATTGGTCCAACATTTTTCTATCTTAGATTATAGATTGTCACAAATAGTTTCTTACTTTTCTTGAGTTACAAGTTTATCATCATTTAGAAGTTTTAAGAGAGGATCCAACCTCTTTCGTGTTCCATCTGACCAAAAGTTTTAATTTGTTATGAAATAATATAAGAACAAGAACAATAATACAAGAACAAGAACAATAGAGAGAAAAGTAGAGAGAGGAGTATTCTTATTGATACTTTGGGATGGGTTATAATGGAATAGAATCCCTTTATTTATAGGGAGGTGGTGACTTAGCCACCAAGAAGTAAACCCTAGAATCTCTCTAAATATGGACATTCACCTAAAATAGAATATTTTATAACACTCCCCCTTGAATGTCTATTCAATAATGTGCCTCGTTAAAACCTTAACTAAAACAAAACCCAATGGGAAAAAATTAAAGAAAAGGAAAAAGAGTACACATGTTTGAATATGCGCCTATTGGTTGCCTCGTTAAAAACCTTGCAAGGAAAACCCATTGGGACAAAACCTTGTAAGGGAAAAAGAGTGCAACGCGCATTAACTCCCCCTGAAAAGAGCATCAATTAATATCCTTGAGTCTTCGCATTCCAATCTTGTGAACCAGCTTCTTGAAGGTTGACGTTGGTAGAGATTTTGTGAACAAATCAGCCATATTATCGCTTGAACGAATCTGTTGCACATTGATATCACCATTCTTTTGAAGATCATGTGTGAAAAATAACTTTGGTGAAATATGCTTTGTTCTATCTCCTTTTATGAATCCTCCCTTCAATTGAGCTATACATGCTGCATTGTCTTCATACAAAGTCGTGGGTAGTTTGTTACACTTCAAACCACATTTGTCTTGAATATGATGTATTATAGACCTCAACCACACACACTCCCGACTTGCTTCATGAATAGCGATTATCTCGGCATGATTAGATGAAGTAGCCACAATTGATTGCTTAGTCGATCGCCAAGGTATGGCGGTGCCTCCACAGGTAAACACATAACCCGTTTGAGATCGAGCCTTGTGTGGGTCGGATAAATATCCAGCATCAGCATAACCAACAAGATCAGGACTGCAATTATTGCTATAAAATAAGCCCATATCGGTAGTCCCTTTTAGGTACCGCAATATATGTTTGATCCCATTCCAATGTCTCCTTGTGGGAGCCGAGCTATACCTTGCTAAGACATTAACTAAAAAGGTTATGTCAGGCCTTGTAGTATTTGCAAGATACATTAGTGCGCCAATTGCACTAAGATATGGTACTTCAGGACCAAGTAGCTCTTCATTCCTTTCTTACGGTCGGAATGGATCTTTATTCACATCAAGTGATCGAACAACCATCGGAGTACTTAAAGGATATGCTCCATCCATGTAAAACCGCTTCAGTGCCTTTTCTATATAGGTAGATTGATGAACAAAAATTCCGTTTGCCAAATATTCAATTTGCAAACCAAGACATAATTTTGTCTTTCCGAGATCTTTCATCTCGAATTCATTCTTTAGATAATCAATTTCCTTTTGGAGTTCTATGGGGGTTCCAATAAGGTTTATGTCATCGACATATACGGCAAGTACAACAAATTCAGATGTTGTTTTCTTTACAAAAACACACGGGCAAATGGCATCATTTATATAGCCTTCTTTTAATAAATACTCACTAAGACAATTATACCACATTCGTCCTGATTGCTTTAGACCATACAAGGATCTTTGCAATTTGATTGAAAACATTTCCCGGGACTTTGAATTATGAGCGTTTGGCATTTTGAGTCCATCGGGAATTTTCATGTATATCTCATTATCCAGTGAGCCATAAAGATAGGCAGTAACCACATCCATTAAATGCATGTCAAGCTTTTCAAGGACAGCAAAACTAATGAGATAAGGAAAAGTTATGGCATCCATTACAGGTGAATATGTCTCTTCATAATCGACACCAGGCCTTTGAGAAAATCCTTGTGCAACAAGGCGTGCCTTATATCTTTGTACCTCGTTTTTATCATTTCTCTTGCGTACAAAGACTCATTTATAGCCAACAGGCTTAACACCATTAGGTGTTTCAACTATAGGGCCAAAAACTTCACGTTTTGCCAGTGAATTCAATTCTGATTGGATTGCTTCTTGCCATTTTGGCCAATCATGTCTTTTTCGACATTCTCCAACAGATTGAGGTTCAAGATCCTCACTTTCTTGCATAATGCTAGATGCGACATTAAAAGCAAAGACATAATCCACCACTATATCCACTCGATTAAAATTTACCTCAATATCGATTGGATTTATTGATAGTTCCTTATTTTCTTGAGTCTCGGGCTCAATGGATTCTTCATGAATCTCAGAATTTATTAAATCATGAATTTCCTCATGAGATTCTTTCGTAGTGTCATTTTGATTGTTTGCTTTTCTCTTTCTAGGATTTCGATCTTTGGAACCTAATGGCCTGCCACGCTTCAGGCGTGCATTCGACTCATTGGATATGACACTAGATGATTGTCCAACAGGGACATCAATACGGATTGGAACATTCTCTGCGGGGATGTGGGATTTTGTTATCCTTTTCAAGTCCGTAAATGCGTCAGGCATTTGATTTGCTATTCTTTGCAAATGGATAATCTTTTGCACCTCTTTTTCACAAATAGAGGTATGTGGATCAAGATGAGATAATGATGCATTTTTCCACAAAATTTCCAGTTTGGTTTTACCAACTTCTCCCCCTAATTTTGGGAAAAGTGTCTCATCAAATTGACAGTCTGCAAATCGTGCAGTGAACAAATCCCCTGTCAATGTTTCGAGGTAGCGAATAATGGAGGGCGATTCAAACCCAACATATATTCCTAACCTTCTTTGCGGACCCATTTTGGTGCGGTATGGCGGTGCTATAGGCACATATACTGCGCATCCAAAGATTCTTAAATGGGATATATTGGGTTCATGACCCAAAACCAATTGCAACCGGGAATATTTGTGATAATTCGCCGGTCTGAGACGAATTAGCATTGCTGCATGCAAAATGGCGTGACCCCATACCGAAGTGGGAAGCCTCGTTTTCATGAGTAATGGTCTTGCAATCAACTGCAGTCGTTTAATTAAAGATTCTGCAAGACCGTTTTGAGTGTGAACATGAGCTACAGAATGTTCCACTTTTATCCCGATTGATAAGCAATAATCATTAAATGCTTGGGATGAAAACTCAGCAGCATTATCCAGTCTAATAGACTTGATTGGATTATCAGGAAATTATGCTCGTAGTCGAATTATTTGTGCCATTAGTTTTGCAAATGCAAGGTTGCGTGATGACAACAGGCACACATGAGACCATCTACAGGATGCGTCTATTAAGACCATAAAATATCAAAAGAACCCACTAGGTGGGTGAATAGGTCCACAAATGTCCCGTTGTATACGTTCCAAAAACGTAGGTGACTCAGTCCCAACCTTTGTTGGTGATGGTCTAATAATTAACTTGCCTTGATAACAAGAAGTGCAAGAAAATTCATTATTTAAAAGAATCTTGAAATTCTTTAACGGATGCCCATATGAGCTTTCTATAATCCGTCTCATCATGATTGATCCAGGGTGTCCCAATCGATCATGCCAAAGTACAAAAGTATTGGAATCAGTAACCTTTTGGTTTACTGTTGAATGTGCCTCAATTGCACTAATTTTTGTCCAATACAGGCCACAAGATAAAGACGGGAATTTCTCAATAACCCTCTTTTGGCCAGAGATATTCTTTGTAATGATGAGATATTCAAGATTATTCTCATCTATTGTCTCAATATGATAGCCATTCCGGCGTATATCTTAAAACTCAACAAGTTTCTCTTAGACTTGGAGGAGAACATTGCATTCTCTATGATAAACATTGTTCCTCTAGGCAGAGTTATAGTTGCTCTTCCGGAGCCTTCAATCAATTTACTACTACCAGAGATTGTAGTAACATCTGCCTTACACATACTTAGTTGAGAGAAATATTTCTTTTCTTTGAGTATCGTATGTGTAGTACATGAATCAACTAAACAAATATTTTTACAGTTGGACGTTGATCCAAGCTTGCTTTGTGAGATATCCATATTTGCTATCCTATGGTTTGACATACAAAAGAAATACACGAACATGAGAATAAACAAATTCAATACATTTGTTTCACATTTAAACAATATTTTCAAAATCTGCTGAGGTTAGTCGATTAACTTAGTTGATAGTCGACTATCTGCGGAAAAGTCCAGTTTTAATGCGAAATATTAGTTAGTCGACTAACTAAGTTGATAGTCGACTAACTTAGTAAACAGTCATCAGGTTAGTCGACTAACTAAATCAGATAGTCGACTAACTTAGCTTGCGGAAAAGTCCAGTTTTAATGTGAAATATTAGATAATCGACTAACTGTTAGGTTAATCGATTAACTCTACTGGAAAATAAAAATAACTTTGAAATTTAAGCATATTGAAACATTCTAAAGAACTAATACTAACATTATATCATAAACTAACTAATACGAGCTGATACTAATGACTATTAGTTTATTCACTAACTAATACAAATAAGTAAAATAAAATCAAACAATTCCATCTTCCTTCATCACAGATCCATCACCGATTAAGTGGTCTATTTTCCCCTCGGGTTGCTCAAAGAAGTCTGCCACATCCAGGTGGGTGATGTCAAAATTGTCGTCAGAGACAAAATTTGTTTCAGGGCCTTTATTCTTTAGAGATGCTTGATAAAGATCAACCAAATGTCTTGGTACACGGCAAGCTTTTGACCAGTGCCCTTTTCCACCGCAACGATAACATATAGTTTTTGAACTATTTGCCTTTGGATCCTCATAATCCCGTTTCTGCTTTTGGTGGTTATATCTCATTGGGGGGTGACGGACATCAGGGAAATTTCTTCCTTGTCTACGTCCACGGCCATGACCCCGATTACGACCACGACCATGATTAAAGCCATAGCCTTTTCCATGCTTGGCATAATGAGAATACACCTTATCTGCTTCAGGTAATGGTGTAGACCCAGTGGGTCGATTTTCGTGATTTCTCATGAGCAGGTCATTATTTCGCTCAGCCACAAGGAGAAGAGAAATCAGTACAGAGTACTTTTTGAAACCTTTCTCTCTGTACTGTTGTTGCAGTACCATATTGGAGGCATGAAACGTTGTAAACGTTTTTTCAAGCATATCATAATCAGAGATATTATCTCCACGGAGTTTCAATTTAGAAGTAATTCTGAACATTGCAGAATTATATTCAGAAACAGACTTAAAGTCTTGGATCCTCAGATGAGCCCAATCATATCGTGCTTGTGGCAGAGTGACCAACTCAGGTTGTCATATCTCTCTTTTAAGCCTTTTCACAAGATGAGTGGATCTTTGACTGTGAGATATTCAATTTTCAAACCTTCATCAAGGTGATGGCGCAAGAAAATCAAGGCCTTAGCACAGTCTTGGGTGGATGCTTTATCTCTGTCTTTAATGGCGTCTGGATTTCAGCATCCAACACCCATGTCATATAGTTCTTGCCCGAAATTTCAAGGGCAACGAACTTTCTTTTCATAATATCAGACATAATTAAAACCAAATTCGGAAAAAGGGAAATACCTTAATTTTCTCAAGAGGATTCTTGAGATGGTAGAGTCTCGTGCTGATAGCGTGTTATGAAATAATATACGAACAAGAACAATAATACAAGAACAAGAACAATAGAGAGAAAAGTAGAGAGAGGAGTATTCTTATTGATACTTTGGGATGATTTACAATGGAATAGAACCCCTTTATTTATAGGGAGGTGGTGACTTAGCCACCAAGAAGTAAACCCTAGAATCTCTCTAAATATGGACATTCACCTAAAATAGAATATTTTATAACATAATTCTATTTATTTAATTACACTTTCTAACTTATAACTCAAACGCTGGTTTTCTTCAATCCCAGGCAGTCCCTTACGTAGAAACTATTCTATTTTTTATTTTAGTATATATTGATTAAATTGTAATTTAAAATAATATTTATACGGCTTTTAGAAACAAATTACTAGCTAGCGTTAAAGTACACGTGCAACGTATATACCTTACAATTTAATCATTAATAAAAATGCCTTTACATACCTTTGTATCTTACTTATTATTTGGGGATTTTTATACAAATAGCAGGTCAAAATAATAAGGTATTCATTAGAATTATTATATTCTTTTATTATGCAAAATCTCCAAAATAATAATTGATCAAAAAGATATAATATTTTAGAAACACTAATGTATCATAGACTCGCAAGCAAGCATTTCATTCGAGACAACAAACCAGAGCCGAAAAAAATGATACACACACAACTATCAAAATTGGTATCAATATTCATAGCAATGTTCTGGTACTTAGGCATGTGAAGCAGAAAAATAGTACAAGCAAAATAAGTACAGCTTTCAAAGGCTGTATCGATACTCAAAACAATGGAGCAGTACTAGGTAACCGGAACAAAAAAACAGTGCGAACATAATAACTACAACTACAAATGTTAAGCAAGACAAACAAACTAGCTTTATACCAAGAGTAACATGTATATAGTGTCAAGGGTTGATAATCAGGATCATCACTTTTATCATTCGATGGCGATGCTACAGACTCAATGTCTGTATCAAACCCAGCTCCACGTCAACATTCTTCGCAGAAATCTCATCATCACGAGCTTTACCAGTTTTGAACACAAAATTAGAAAAACATACAAAAATAAAACTATATATAGTCATGTAAGTTTATGATTATTAGGTTTCTTCTTTAGCAATAAACAACATTAAATTTACAATAAGGTAATCTTTATGATCTTTAATATAACTGTTACACAAACCCCAAAAAAAAATGCACACATATAAAAATTTATATTCATGTATTCTCAGATTATTATGATTCTGAATTTGATATATAACGAAACAACTCAAAACATTAACTACAATAATTAATCGATTGTGTACAAGTCTTTGATTATTGTTCTAGCAGTAAACAAAGATTAATTTGAAAAGCTTTAATATTACTGTCACACGTAAACCAAAAAAATCAATAAAAGCACACACAAACAAAATATATTCATGTATAAATCCTAAGATAATTAGGTTTCTAATGTAGATTTAGGAAACCATGATTAATCTATTGTGTATAAGTATATGATTTTTGTTTCAGCAGTAAACAAAGCTAAATTTTAAGAGCTTTAAAATTATTGTTAACAATTCAAAAAACTCATAGTAATTAAAAATTAACCTACTGAAATGGACTTATTTCTCTAAGGATGCAACTGTTTTGACATAATCAGAGTGATTGAAAACATAAATCATTCCACCAATTAAAGCGCGCACAACAACAATACCAAATTCAACATCAAAGTGTTCCGTTATTTGTTGAAGCGATTCAACAACAAGAGCAACAACCAAACGTTTGAATTTATCAGCATCACCTGCTTGATGAAAACATTTACCGAGTATTTGGTTATAACATTTATTTTGTTACAAATTGATTTATAACCCAATCAGTTTCGGATTGATCATCTTCATTTCTCTCTTCCTGATTTTCACCTCGAACTTCAAAGAAGTAACAATAGGGTTGAAGGAGAAAAAAAACCCTCTAAACTAGGGCTAAATGAGCTTATACTGTATTATTAATCGTAAGAGATAGAGAAACATATAAATTGGGTTAAAAGAGAGAGATCAAGGTCTATGTTATAAATAAGAAATAACCTTAAATCTAATGCCTCAATTCTTCGAAGATGAACGACTAATAAAGAGTTACCATAATGTTTCATGTACTTTAAAAGAACTTTATGAAGAAGTTGGCTAGTATAATATGTTAGATAAGGTTTAAATTATTTTTAAATAATAAAATTTAGTAAGTATATTCATGTTTTTGGATTTTCAAAGCGATTTAGGAATCTAGAAAATGTATTTGATAGTAAATTAATCTTAATTTTGACAAGTACATCTTCATATCATAATTTCATAAATTCATTCATGGATGTTATTTAATGTTACTTCAAGAGGTTGTTTGGTTTGAAGATAAGTTATATTGGGATTAATTTTATTGACATTAGTTATGCTGAGTTTAGTTATCTTGTATCATGATCCGAATTTTTCATCTCGAAATCGTGATGACGCCTACTAGTGAAAGCTAGGCAAGCCAAACGTTTGAGTTATTACCTTTTTCCCATTTTAATTCTTTAACAATTAATAACCAACATTAAAAACAGAATTTAATAAGCAGAAGACTAAAATTTAATATTTTAATAAAGATGTTAATATCAATCCACACATGAACTACCCAAGACTTGTGTCACGATTTCACAGACTGTCTAGGAATACTACAGATAAAGGTTTGAAAGAGTTATTACAACACTGTCTCTGAAATACATAAAAGAAACATGATAAAATGATAGAAGGAGATGCCAATGTCTGCGGATGTCTGCAGGACTACCTCAGATCTCCGAATGGATCGAAGACAACAACCTAAAGCTACGGTTTGTATGCTCCAGTACCGGGATCTACACACAGTGCAGAGTGTAGTATCAACACAACTGATCTCATGTGTTAGTAAGTGCCTACCCAATAGGACCAAACTATCAAATAAAGTTGTGCAGTTAAATCATATACAATGGAAAATAAAAGCAGGAATATGCAGTTAAGGATGAGAGAGGGAAATATGCTGTAGGGATACATCAAATAATAACAGAAGAACAACAGGTAAATATAAGGAACACTATAACTCAATTATCAACAAGAATCAGGAATCAAATAAGTGCACGGCAACGCCCTTCGTGCTTTTACTCTCGTCCTCACCATGAAAATCAATATAATCGGTACAGAATTGTACTTCGTGCAGTGCGGCATCACCATTGGCGCACTACACTCTTCCTCACAAAAATCATATATGGCATTACCCTTCGTGCTTTAACTCTTCCTCACAAAGTCATACACGGATTCACCCTTCGTGCTTTAACACTCTTCCTCACCCAAATAACAATCACAAAGCAATATGGGTAAGGGAATCAACAATGCAAAATAAAATCCCGGCAAGGGAAAAATAGTACAACAATCATATCCTGGCAACGAAAACAGTATCAAAGCAATACATTTCGACAAGGGAGATAATATTAAAATAATAATATCCGGGCAACGGAGAAAATATCATAATCGTCTTTTCTTTTTCATATTTACTTCACAAATCGATTCATTATTTAAACCAATGCCCTATAAGGTTCAATTGCCAATTATACTTTCACAAATCGTTTTTCAACTTGAACCAACGTTCTTCAATATTCAAATACCAATATTTCTACCACAAGCCTTGCTCAACAATAGAAATTATCACATAAGGCATGAACAATACAAATAAAGTGATATTAATCATAGTACAAGACTCACGGGCATGCTTGACAACAACGTATAGATACTCATCACCATGCCTATACGCCATACCCCATAATTGTCACATAACAAATAAGACCCAACTCCTAATCCCTCAAGCTAAGGTTAGACCAAACACTTACCTCGATACCACGAACACAATTCAAGCTTCAATTACCGCTTTACCTCTTGATTCCACCACCAATTTGCTCGTATCTAGCCATAAGTTACTTATCAATAAGTGCTAAATAAATCAATTCCAATGCATGAAAATAGATTTTCTAAAGTTTTCCCCAAAAAATCAAAAATCGACCCCGAGTCCACATGGTGAAAACTCGAGGTTCGAACCAAAACCTAATTCCATTCACCCACGAACCGAAATATATAATTTATTTTGAAATCGGACCTCAAGTCGAGGTCTAAATTCCCAAAATAAAAAAATCTAGGTTTTACCAAAAACACACAATTTTTCAGGTAAAACCCTTTGATTTTGAGTTGAAATCAGGTGAAAAAATATTGAAGATGGATGAAAACGAGTTAGAAAAGACATACAATCGATTTGGAGAAGAACGTTTCTTTGGAAAATTTCCCAAGAGAGTTTATGTTTTGAAGGAGTTAGAAAAATGAAAGATTTTCGGCTAAGTCATGAATTTGCAGGTCGCAGATGTCGCAATTACGATCACGGTTCGCAATTGCGAACCCTTCAGAACATGCTAACTTCGCAAATGCAAAGATATTTGTCGCATTTGCGACTCGATGCAATTCTGGTCACCTTCACATTTGCGATACAAAGGTCGCATTTGCAACCAAGGCAACCCAGGTCGATTTTTTTTGTATTTGTGAGCTTGCATTTGCGATGCGAAGCCTGCAGACCTGTAACATATTAGCAATTTCTAAGTCCAATTTCACTCTGTGAGTTATCCAAAACTCACCCGAGCCCTCGGAGCTCCAAACCAAACATGCACACTAACCCAAAAATATTATACGGACTTACTCATGCAATCAAATCATCAAAATAACAAATCAACAATTATAAATTTAGCCTTAATCTCAAGAACTTTTAAAGTTTCAATTTTACAATTAAGGTTCCGAATCACGTCATATGACCTCCGTTTCTTACCAAATTTTACATGCTCGACTTAAACCATATATAAGACATGTACCGGGCTACGAAACTAAAATACTGGCCCAATACAATTAAATTTCAAACATATTTTATTTCTAAAACTCATATATATTCCTGAAAATAATTTTATTTAAAAATTTATTTCTCGGGTGTGGGACCTCGAAATTCGATTTCGGACATACAACCAAGTCCCTTATTTTCGTATGACCTCCCGTCACCGTCAAATCACGGGTTAGATCCGTTTATCTAAAATATTGACCGAAGTCAACTTAAATTTACTTTAAAAGAAAAATTTATCATTTTTCACGTAATGGCTTTCCGGATACGCGCTTGGACTACGCATACAAATTGAGATGAGACGGGAAAAGGTTTTTAAATCCTCGGAATACCGATTTTATTTTTAAAACAAGTGATGACCTTTTGGGTCATTACATCTTGGTATTATTTCTTATTGATCGTTTGGTATGTTGTACTAATCTTGAGATTTTTTATTTTACCACTATATCTTAGGATAACTTATTCTAAGATTATTATTCCACCATATGACAAGTATAAGTTATCCAATACTGCTATTTTTAGTCTTGGGATAACTTATCCCAGGATTAATAACCAAATACAGGGGCCGATTTATTGGAAAAATACATGGATCATGTGAGTCCATGGTCTTTCCATCAAATAAGTTTTTTATGTACATATTTTTTTTAAAAATGGTCTAATGTTATCCGCCGGCACCTTTCCTCCAAAAAGGCCAAATAGCACACTTGCTTTAATGTTGAGTTATTTACCTAGGGAACTAGGGATCAATCCCACTTATTACTCTCTGTTTTTAAGTAGTGCACCCATATTATAAAAATTTTAAATCCGCCTTTGACAATACTAAAGTTTTATCACAATATTATTTTTACTTATATATCATACTAAACTACCGTTAAGTTCTCCCAAAATTATCGGGTTATAAATATGAATGGTTTCTTTAGAAATAATAAGTAATTTGTGTCCATCTTTTTTCACACGTTGGCACACGTTGGCAACTCTATGACGTTGGAGTCTTAAGTTTGTATTATGACAAACCAAGATTCATTGGCTACATATTAGAACAATGCAAGGGGTTGTAAAAGAAACTCAACTAAGTTTGTGTTTTGTTGGACGTTCAAAACTTTATACAATGAGCACGATTTGTTTTGTTTGTAATGATCTTCGAAATAGACAAATGAGTAAAAAATGGAGACTAAAATTGTACAAAGGGTTGGATAAACTGGTAGATAGATGTGTTCCTCGGTGAAAATACGACGTGAAACTAGATTAGTACGATATAATTTATGTTACATTAGCAAAAAGTTTACATAATTTTAGTTTAACTGCATCTCATCAATCATATTTAGTGGGTAATGGTTGCGGTAGATAAATGTTAATTAGTTGAGTTTTAAGGAATCTAGTAGCACGAAATATTGTATGAAAATTGTGGCCGAATTTATTATTTTCCTAGGTGAGTTGTTATCATTTGCCTAAGTTTTTAAAATTTAAATTTCACTTAAAACCATCGGTGTCCTATAGACGGTGTTAAAAGTTGGCATTACGATTAGTGCCATATAGAAAACCAAGTAATCGTAATTTCTAAAAGTTGGCATTACGATTACTGGCATATAGAAAACCAAGTAATCCTAATTTCAATGTTCTTAGCCCGGTAATACATTTAATTTTGAGAAAAAAAATAAATAAATAAATAACCGGTTTAAATTGATCAAATTGGCTTAAGCACATTTTGTAGAGTGTGTTAGAGAAAATAATGCATGCATTAGCTTTATGTATTAGTAATGCTTTGTTTGGTACACTTTTTCAACCTATACATACCAAATACAAGATGTACACTCTATCTGGTATTATCCTATGTAAAGCTAATGCATAGAAAACCCTGACATTAGCAATACAAAGGCTAATGAATGCATTAGCATGGTTAAAGAGAAAATTATCCTTAAAATCCCTTAAGTTAAAAACTATGGAGAGCATTTTTGTAAACAATTAAATTTCTTAAAAATTATGCAATGCATTTAAATTTTTAATACAACACACCAAACAATACATAAGAAATAATTTCTGCATAACTAACTGTAACGAACTAACTGGTCCTTGTGAGAAATTGCTCCCGGTTCGGTAGTTTGAGGTTACGAACAACTTCATATTATATAAATCGACTTTGTGTGCGCAGTCATGTGAAACCGAAAAGCTTTTATATGAAATATGAAAAGTATAGTAATTTCTAAAGTTAAAGTTTGATTTTTAGTTGACTTTGGTCAACATTTTAGGTGAACGGACCTCGTTCTGTGCCCTGACGATCCCAAAAAGTACTCGGTAAAATATGGGACTTGGGCGTATGCCCGTAATTTCGAGGTCTCTATTCTTAGAAAATAATTTTTGAAGAAAATTGTTGTACTAATTTTTAAAGGAAATAAATTAATATTTGAAATCGATGGTATTGGGTTCGTATTTTGGTTCTGAAGCTGGTACAAGTTTGTTATGATATTTAAGTCCTATCTGTAAAATTTTGTGAGAATCGAAATTGATTTGACGTAATTTGGACGTCCGGTTAAAAAATTAAAAAATTTGAGTATCCTTGAGAAAATTATGAGTGTTGAGGTTAAATTCATAATTTTTTATGTTATTTTAATGGTTTTGTCGGATGAGCAAGTATGTATGATATTTTTAGATTCTCGTGCATGTTTGGTTCGGAGCCTCAGGGCTTGGGTAAGTTTCAGATAGGTTTAGGCTATCTTGCACTTATTTTTGGATGCTTTATCGTCGTTTCTTTAAGCAAAAATAATACCAAATTGAGAAAAGGAGATTAAATTTAGTTTTATTTAAATCACTAGATCCATATCAAAATTATGGAGCCATTGTAAAAAGAATCATCAAATTTGGACATCGTATGAGGACGTTATGCTCATTTTCGTGTCGGAAAAATGCTAGTTTCTGAAATATTCGCAAATGTGAACTTTTTCATCGCATTTGCGATGTCCAGTTCGCAAATGCAAACTTTTGTCGCAAATACGACTTCTGTCGGCCCTTCTTTGTTCGCAATGCGACATCTGAGGCCTGTTAAGTGAGGTTTTTGATGAGATTTTCATCTATTTTTTAATTTTTTAAAACCATAAACCTCCATTGGCGATTTTTCAAAAACTCAAACTTCTCCAATTTATTGGGTTAGTTTCTCTAATCAAATTCCAACTAAATTTTGTTATTATATCTTAGATTTAACATCAAATTCATGAGAATCTAAAAGAAAATTTGGAGAAAATTTTGAAATCTTTCAAATATGTAAAATGATGATTTGAATGAATAAATGGTATAGGTATTAGATAATGGGTGAACTCGTAGCGGAATGGCTATTCGATTTTTGTAAATTTTGTATGGTTCCGAGGTGCGGGCCCAGGGAGTTGACTTTTTTGCAAATTGTATAAGAATAATAATTTTGTTAGTTGAAATCATTTTCTCTTGCATTGTTTGATGTATTCAAGTCATTTCGTGCTAGATTGCCGATCATTGATGAATTGATAAAGGAAAAGCTAAATTGAGCATTGAATTGGCCGGATTAAGGTATATAGCTTGCCTAATCTTGTGTGGGGGATCTCTCCTTAGGATTTGAGTCTTCTATGCTAATTGTGGTCCGTGTACGCAAGGTCACAAGTGTGTGCCCGGATTTATTTGTGAAAAAAATTGCCTCTAGGGTTCTTAGGTCCTTATGTCCATTATATGGAAAGTTTCATGTTACGATTGGGTTTAATAACTGCTTGAATTGCCTCGATATGATTCATATGATGTTGTTTACTTTTCTCTCATTTCTATGTGTTACTGTGACCCTTAATTGAAGTGATTGCCTCCCTTTTTGTTTTGGGTACTTCTTGATTGTGAAACTTCATGCAAATATGTTACATGTCTAATTGTTGTGGTTACTGCTGTAATATCACGTGCTTATTATATCTTGTTATTTTGTTGTAGTATCGCGGGATGTTATTGTTTACTATATTGTCTCCCTTGCTAGAATATTATTGTTATATTATTGTTTCCTTACCGGGATTCTTTTATACTTGATGTTGAATTGTATTTCGGTTTCGGGTAGCACGCTGCAACAGTATTATACGAAATGGGATCGGGTTTCAGGCCACAACGTTATTATGTGAAATAGAATTCGGTTGCACGCTGTAACAGTATTATATGAAATGGGATCGGGTTGCACGCCACAACACTATTATGTGAAATGGGACCGGGTTGCACGTTGCAACTGTATTATATAATATGGGATTAGATTGCATGCCACAACGGTATTAGGTAAAATGGGATCGGGTTGCACGCCACAACATTATTATGTGAAATGGGATCGGATTGCATGCCGTAGTGGTATTACGTGAAATGGGATCGGATTGCACGTTGTAACAGTATTATGTAAACTAGGATTGGGTTGCATGCCGCAAAAGGTATTATGTGAAATGGGATCGAGTTGCAGGCCGCAATGATATTATATGATTTAGGATCGGGTTGCACGCTGCAACACAAAAAATAAAAGTGAATATTGATATTTATGGTGAGAACGAGAGTAAAAGCACGAAGGGTGATGCAGTGCACTTTCTGTTGTTATGTTTATTTGTTGTTATCAATTCAAGTGCTTTAACTGTTTAAATCCCTTTATTGTTGTGATCCTTTATATTGGAACCTACAGTGTTTTCAATACCTCGCCATATATTTATATATATATATATATATATATATATATATATATATTCAAATACTTCAAACTTCAATAATTGTTATATCTTTAATTCAGTTAGTTTCTCAATTATATCTCCTTGAACCGCCTGAGGTTGTATTTACTTTAAGAAAAGAATTTTTACAAAGATTTAAGTTATTAACTCTTATGTTAATGGTAATAATCCATTCGATGTTGTATTTTAATTGAAAGGGTTACCTTCTTTACTCAAATAATTTCAAAAGAAACAACTTCATCTTCTCGCTGGCTTTCCTAATTAGTTTAGAAATTATAATTTATTTATATTAGGTAAATGAGACTTCTTGAACATCTTGAGTGCATTTGTACGGACATTATGTATTGTACACCATGTGGATTTTGTTGTTAAAAGTGATATGGGAATCACGAGGGCACAAGATGCCATGTGTGCTGAAGGTTCGAAAGTTGAAATTATGATATGAGAAATCGATTATTGAGATGATGGGAATTGTGTATTAGACAGGATGTGATTGATTGAGTTGGTATTGCCTTCTTTATTTGAATACATTCTTACTTGTCTTTGTTCCCGTTATATTAATGTTGATTTACGTGGTTATCTGATTTACTTGGTTATCATTCAGTTACTACCCGTGTTCTCCCTTTATTGTTCCTCTTATTTGTATTTTGATTTCTCTCCGATGTTGACATATCTCGATATTTCACTATTATATCTTGTTTATTTCATTTAACAGGTAGGTGTCTGACTGTTCCTCGTTACTACCCTACCGAGGTTAGTCTTGATACTTATTGGGCACCGTCGTAGTGTGCTCATACTATATTTTTGTGTACAGATCCAGGTATTGATCGATAGTAGATGTGTGGATGGTCGCGGTAGAGACCCATGATAACTTGTTGCTACGTTCCTAAGCCTCAGAGTCACCTTCGTTTGTATTTATGTTCCATTGATTCCATCTCGTTCTGGAATAGTATTGTATTTATTTTATATAACTACTCTTAGAAAGGCTAATGACTTGTACCACTGGTTTGAGGAATTGAGATTTATTAAGAGTTATTTAATTTGAAGTCAATAAATGCTAATGTTATTTCAGTAAATGCTAGGCTTACCTAGTTTAGAGACTAGGTAACATCACAACTCCTTCGGGAGGATTTTAGATCGTGATAAGTTGGTATCAGAGATCTAGGTTCATAGGTGTTATGAGTCATAAGTATGTTTAATAGACTCTTGCAGATCAGTACGGAGACGTCTATACTTATCTTCGAGAGGCTACAAAACTATTAAGATAATCTCACATTCTTCA
Organism: Nicotiana benthamiana; assembly: GCA_034376525.1. Taxonomy (NCBI): domain Eukaryota; kingdom Viridiplantae; phylum Streptophyta; class Magnoliopsida; order Solanales; family Solanaceae; genus Nicotiana; species Nicotiana benthamiana. Next base: position 131,984,503 of record CM067324.1, on the reverse strand, counting down.
TTCCTTATCGTGCGATATTGATTTAACTCAAAGCGTATATTATGTTCCTTTACATCAACTAGTGTGTAATATTACGCTCTCAGTGTCTGCTATGCTCCAATGGTTTGTGATGCTACAGACAGGCTACGAGGGAGTCAGGGATGCTCAGACATTTTCTCAATGTGTTATCCAGACTAGAGATTAGAAGTATTGAGAGACTATTCAGTTGTTTATATAGAGGCGCAGCGGAAGCATGGTGGGTATTGATTGAGGATAGTTTGACGTATTGGAGTACCTTATGATTTTTGTTGTACGAGATGTGTAGGTTAGCTTTTTGGATCATCAGACATTGTTTTCTATGGCTTCGCGCCAAGTGGAGAATTCCATCAACGGCATTCCGATTGCATAGTTAGACTTGAGTCAGTTTCGGCCTGAGGTATATGTATGTGTGGTGCTGGTAGGTTCCCTGAATTTGTATATAACTAAGGTCTGAGATCTTGCACGGGACGATATTGGGACTTTGATTGGGATTATTACATATCAACTATCTGAAAAAATGGGTTAGCTTTGTGGTGTTGGGTCAGCATAGAGATGAAGTTATTGGTCCTTTGAATAGGAACTCTCTATTGGTATTTGTGGAAGCACTCTTGGATTGGACGGTTTGTGTGACTCGGTTGAGTTGGGGAGGTGCAATCTTGATGTCTTATTCGCACGGGCGGATCTCAAAGGGTTCTCGATGGTTTAACAATGCTTTGAGTTGGTTGTCTATTATGGGCGTAAGGATTATGTGGTACATTGTGGCTTTCTCCTGAATATGCATTAGAAATTAATGGGGTGTTGACATTATTGGCTATCATATATGAAAAGTGCATTTTGGAAAGGAACTTGAGGTTTGGTTTACAGGTGCGTGGCTGGTAGCATGGTGATTACTATATTTAGAGGATTTCAAGGTTCATGTTTTGTTATGCGGCCAGAAATTCTATATGAGTGCTTCAGCAGAATGATAGGGTGTATATGTTATATCAGCCATTTAATTTGCATAGTAGAATTTGAGTATGGAAGTTTTGGTATTCTTGAGATTTGGGCTAGATGCCCTCATATGTGGACCATTTCCTAGTGGTGGATTGTTAAGAAATGTTGAGGATGAGGTAATTAATAGCATGCATGATTGATAGGTCGCTTTGGATTTTTGGAAAGGATATTTACCTATTTGGAAATAATTAGGGTTTGGGGGCTATTTGAAATCTCAATGAGTATATGTATATTGTATCAGATCAAGTTTGAGCGCTCCTGTGAGATTGTCATCATGGTTATGTTATGGGGCAGAATGGATATTGTGTGTTCCCCTAGCCTATATTATGTGCTACTCTTTTATGTTGTGTTAGGCGGTGAGGTTGTATGATTATTCCCCACGCATGTTGTAATTCTGTTCAAGCCTTATGGCGATGCGGGCAAGATATCCCTCGTGATGTTGATTTGTGCATTGCACCTTAATTGTGCTTGTTTCTTTCATGTTCTAGCCCTTCCATTTATTTTCCCACAATTTTATTTGTGCACTCTGTTGTACTTGATATTAGTATTCATATGTTCAATAACCCCGGGCATTTTGGCTTAATAAGTATTTGGGAGGGGGTTGCACACTGCAACGGATGTTATGTGGGATACCCTTTCTTTGTGTTTATTTGGTGTCGTGTCTTCCCTCTGTGGGGTGATTTGATGAAAAACCTATACTTTTGTTGTCACATATGTTGTACTTGTTAGATAATTCTTCTACTTTGTTTTCCTTCAATTGTACTGCATATTTGAGTTATTGCTGATTTGGTGTACGAATTATGTAGTGTAAGAATTTGTGTGGTTGCATGATGAGTTGTTAGTTGGATTGCTTGTATTCGCTGAGATGAGGTTATTAGACCTGAGTTTAGTGCTATAGTATTGGAGTTTGGGAATGTTTGGAAGTGAGATGTTGTTTCTGCTAAGATTTGGGTAATGGCCCTTGGCGGGCGGGAGAGCTTCGTGACTTATTGAATTCATGGGCGACTATGAGTTTTCGCATGTCTCTTTATCACGGGCAGTATTATGGAAGTCCCCAATAAGGTTATATTCAATGTGAAGTATATTATCGTATCCAAGATGTTATTTGAGCAACTATGATGGTCAGAGGTTATTGCTTCGAGTATGTGAGTTGTGTGGAACACCATGTGATTGTATTTTGGATTGAAATTTTTGGCTCGACTCAGCTTGTTTGTATGTGTTCAGTGTGATGATGTGGAATTCGAGTCCTATAATAAACTTCGGATGTTGAGGTTTTGGTCATGTTTTAAGGTTATAGACTAAGGAGGAGATGAGAACTTTAATTAAGTTGCATTGTCATTTCCGCATAGGATGGATAATGGGGAATCACCCCGGAGTGTATGTATGAGGAGCTCATACAGTGGCTCGATGGCTTTGGAACTACTCCGGACACGTTCGAGTATGAACGTATGTTTAAGTGGAGGAGGATATAATGACCCAGCTGATTGTTTTGAGTAATTGCATCTGGTTCGGTAGTTTGAGGTCACGAGAAGCTTCATATTATGTGTAGCGCAGCCCGGGCGTGAAACCGAAAAGTTTTTATGTGAAAATATATAAAATATAGTAATTTTTAGTTGGGAGTATTCCTGGAGTTCAATTCTGACGTCCCTATCCTAAAAAGATAACTTTTAAAGAAAATTATTATTATGGTTTTTAAAGGAAATAAAGAAATAAATTAATATTTGAACTCATTGGATTGAGCCCATATTTTGGTTTTGGAGCCCGATACAAGTTTTTTATGATATTTAAGTCCTATGTGTAATATTTGGTGAGAACCAAAATTGATTTGACGTGATTTGGACATCCAATTGAAATATTAGAAATTTTGAGTGTCCTTGAGAAAATCATGAGGTTTGAGGTTAAATTATAGTTTTTGATGTTTTTTTGATGATTTGATCACACGAGCAAGTCCGTATGATATTTTTAGACTTGCATGCACGTTTGGTTTGGAGCCCCGAGAGCTTGGGTGAGTTTCAGATAGGTTTAGGCTATGTTGCACTTGTTTTTTGATGATTCATCATCGTTTCTTCAAGAAAAAACAATACCACATTAAGAAAATGAGATTCAAATTCAGTTCTTTTTGAATCCGTATCGAAATTATGGAGCCATAGGAAAAAGAATAGCCGAATTTGGACATCGTATGAGGAAGTTATGCTCATTTTTGTGTCGGGAAAAAATGTTGGTTTCTGGTGTGTTCGCAAATACGAACTTTTTCATCGCATTTGCGATGTCCAGTTCGCAAATGCGGACTTTTTTCGCAAATGCAAACTTTTATTGCAAATACGACTTCTGCCTACCCTTCTCTATTCATAATTTGGCGAGGGTTCGCAATTGCGAACCCTGGGTCGCAAATACGACATTTGAGGCCTGTTAAGTGAGGTTTTTGACGAGATTTTCACCTATTTTCTCTTAAAGAGAGCCGCTTATCGAATAAATAATCAATAAATCATCAACTATTTCACCTGGGATGATATTCTATTAAGTTCTATTACATCGGATTCTAGTAGTTTATTTAAGCGGGCTATTCCCCGAAAATGCCATTCCTTTTTCGTTGGGGGTCACATCTTCCTTATTTGGTCAATTCCTGCATAAAGGTAGGGCTGGGCAGTAGAGCCCTTATGTGTCTTGAACTTATATTGAATGCAGTTAATATAAATTTGTAACATTTTCTGATTTTTTTGATAATCGTCAATTAAAAGGAGACATTTTCTCAATTTTTGTTTTTCATTTTTCTCAAATCGTAAACCTCCATGGGCCATTTTTCAAAGACCCAAACTTCTCCAAATCATTGGGTAAGTGTCTCTAATCAATTTCCAACTATATTTTGTGATTAATCTTAGATTTAACATCAAATTCATGGATCTAAAAGAAATTTTGGGGAAAATTGTGAAATATTATAAAAATATAAAATGATGATTTGAATGACAAAATGGTATCAGAATTAGATAACTTTTGTATGAGCAAACTCGTTACGGAATGAGTAGATTTTTGTAAATTTTGTCGGGTTTCGAGGTACGGGCCCAGGGAGTTGACTTTTTTTCAAATTGTATAAGAATTATAGTTTTGTTAATTGAAATCATTTTCTCTTTCATTGTTTGATGTATTAAAGTCATTTTTAGCTAGATTCAGTCGGGCGTTGATGAATTGATAAAGAAAAAGCTAAATTGAGTATTGAATTGGACGGATTGAGGTAAGTATCTTGCCTAACCTTGTGTGGGAGACCTTCCCTTAGGATTTGAGTCTTTTATGCTAATTGTAGTCTGTGCACACGAGGTGACGAGTGTGTGCTCAAATTTATTTGTGAAAAATTTGCCTCTATGGTTCTTAGGTCCTTATGTTCAATATATGAAAAGTATCTTATTATAATTGGGTTCAATAATTGTTTGAATTATCTCTATATGCTTCACATGATGTTGTTAACTTTCCTCTCATTCCTACGTGTTACAGTGACCCTTAATTGTATTAATTGAAGTGATTGTCTCCATTATTGTTTTGGATACTTCTTGATTGTGAGTTGTTCTATGACTTCGTGTAAATATGTTACTTGTCAAATTGTTGAGATTACCAGTGTAGGATCACATGCTTATTATATTTTGTTATTTTGTTGAGGTTATCGTGCTTCTTGGTTTCTTTTCTATGATCCTTATGATGTACGTGTTTATTCACTTGCCGGGATGTTATTGTTTACGATATTATCTCCCTTGTCGGGATGCTGTTGTTATACTCTAGTTCCCTTGTCAGGATACTTCTATGCTTGATATTGAATTGTAATTTTGGATCGGGTTGCACGCTACAATGGTATTACATGAAATGGGATCGGATTACATGCCGTAACTATATTATGTAAAATAGGATCGGGTTGTACGTTGCAACGGTATTATGTAAAATATGATCGGATTGTATGCCGTAAAAGTATTATATGAAATGGGATCGGATTGCACGTTGTAACGGTATTATGTGAAATATGATCGGATTGCACGATGTAACGGTATTATGTGAAATGGGATCGGATTGCATGCTGGAACGGTATTATGTGAAATGAGATCGAATTGCACGCCGCAATGGTATTATGTGAAATGGGATCGAGTTGCACACTGCAACTATATTATATGATTTGGGATCAGGTTGCACGACGCAACAAGAAAGAATAAAAGTGAATATTGATTCTTATGGTGAAAAGGGGAGTAAAAGCACAAAGGGTGTTACCGTGCACGTTCTATTGTTGTGTTTATTTGTGTTATCAATTCAAGTTCTTTAACTGTTTAAATCCATTTATTGTTGTGATCCTTTATGTTGGAACCTACAGTGTTTTCACTACCTCGCCGTATATATATATATATATATATATATATATATATATATATATGTATGTATGTATATATATATGTGTGTGTGTGTATATATATATGTGTGTGTGTGTGTGTGTATAAGGTCTGCGTACATACTCCTCCCCAGACCCCATTAAATGGGATTATACTGGGTTGTTGTTGTTGTTGTATATATATATGTATACACACATTTCAATACTTCAAACTTCAGCAATTCTTATATCCTTAATTCAATTTGTTTCTCAATTATATTCCCTTAAACCGCATGAGATTGTATTTTACTTTAAAAAAAAATTAAGAATTTCTACTAAGCTTTAAGTTATTAACTCTCATATTAAGGTAATAATCCATTCGATGTTGTATTATTATTGAAATGGGTACATTCTTTACTCAAATGATTTCAAAAGAAATAACTTCATATTTTCTCGCTGGCTTTCCTAATTAGTTTAGAATTGTAAGTTGCTTATATTAGGTAAATGCGACTTCTTGGACATCTTGAGTGCATTTGTACGGACATTATGTATTGTATAACGTATGAATTTTGTTGTTAAAAGTGAGATAGAAATTATGGGGGCACAAGATGCCATATGTGTTGAAGGTTCGAAAGTTGGAATTATGATATGAGAATCGATGATTGAGATGGTTAAGATTGTGTATTAGACATGATGTGATTAATTGAGTTGGTATTGCCTTCTTTATTTGAATACATTCTTACTTGTCTATGTTTCTGTTATGTAAATGTTGATTTACTTGGTTATCTGACCTACTTGGTTATCTTATTTACTTGGTTATCGTTCGTTACTACCTGTATTCTCCCTTTGTTGTTCCTATTGTTTGTATTTTGATTTCTCTTCGCTGTTGATATTATCTCGTTATCTTTATCTCGATATTTCATCATCATAGGTTGTTCATTTAATTTGACCAGTAGGTGTCTTGACTGTTCCTCGTTACTACCCCACCGATGTTAGTTTTGATACTTAATGGGTACTGTCCTGGTATGCTCATACTACAGTTCTGTACATTTTTGTGTACAGATCCAGGTATTGATCGATAATAGTTGTGCGAATGGTCGCGGTGGAGATTCACGGTAACCTGTTGCTGCGTTCATAGGCCTCAGAGTCACTTTCGTTTGTATTTACGTTCCATTGATTCCATCTCGTTCTAGAACAATGTTGTATTTATATTATATAACTACTATTAGAAAGGCTTATAACTTGTACCACCGATTTTGACGAATTGTGATTTATTGAGAGTTATTTAATTTGAAATCAATAAATATTAATATTATTCCAATAAATGCTAGGCTTATCTAGTTTAGAGATTATGCACCATCACAACTCATTCGGAAGAATTTTGGATTGTAATACTAATACTTCCATTACTAACTCATGCATTATTAATCTCTTTATTATTAATATACTTTATTTAATATTATTCTTATATGCTCTACCAAACGGTCCTTAAAGTGCTTAATAAATACTAAGTGTCAGTTGCTGTAAACATTGAGATTAAACCGAAAAATCATGGAGAATGTAGAGAGAGAATCTAGAGAGAAGGAGGAGCGTCTGAGAGAAGTCTTTGGAAGCCAGAGAATATTATTAAACAGAAAAGAAGATGAAATGAAATCCGTGTGTAAAATATCTGAGGGAATACTATATATACATGTATCATTGGGTCGGGTCAGACGGCCCAATGGCAGAAAGAAAATGGGGCTCAGACATATTAGGCTCGGTACATACATTTGGCCCAAATAACAAACAGATCATCATAGCCCATACAATGTACACCAGAGAATACAATAAATATACAGTGTGTACAATCATGTAATCTCTTTCATCTCAACACCCCCCCTCAAGTTGGAGGGGGAAACCACCTATAACTTGGATAAAACCGGAAGAAGCATAGTGCCAGGCAGTGGCTTAGTGAGTAGGTCGGCCAGTTGACGAGAAGTAGGAACATGAAGCAGCTTGAGAAAACCAGATTGCAGCGAGTCCCGAACAAAATGGCAGTCCACCTCGATATGTTTGGTACGTTCATGAAAAACAGGATTGTTAGCAATATGAACAGCAGTCTGACTATCACAATATACAGAAATAGGAGAAGAAACAGATACCCCAAGATCAACCAACAAGCGAGAAAGCCAAGTTAACTCAGCAACAACTTTGCTGAGGGCTCTATATTCTGCCTCAGCAGAAGACAGAGAAACAACAGGTTGCTTCTTTGATTTCCAACTGATCAAGCAACCACCCAAAAGTACACAAAATCCAGTAACAGATCGTCTAGTATCAGGGCATGCAGCCCAGTCACTATCAGAATACCCAGTAACAGAGAAATCAGCATGAGCAGAATAAAATAAACCCAAGGAGGGAGTGCCCTTAAGGTATCTCAGAACATGCAGGGCAGCAGTCATATGGGGAAGTCTGGGGCATTTGAGGAATTGACTCAGATGTTGGACTGCAAAGCATATGTCAGGCCTAGTATGAGTCAGGAACAACATTTTACCAACTAGACTCCTGTACTGGTCAGGAGATGATAAAAGGTCACCAGAATCAGCATGAAGTTTGACATTAATGTCCAAAGGAGACACAACAGAGGAGACATTTGTACATTCAAACTGATGCAGTAAATCAGAAATATACTTATGCTGATTTAGGATCATTCCACCATGAGCAACTGACATTTCAAGACCCAAAAAATAATGCAAGGATCCTAAATCTTTAATCTTAAACTGATCATCAAGAAATAGTTTCAGTGCAGTAATTTCATCACTGTCATCCCCAGGAAGGATAATATCATCCACATAGACTGCCACCACCACAAGGGAGCCAGGTTTACCTTTAATGAACAAAGAATAGTCATTCAAAGAATGTTTGTACCCTCTGGAATAAAGAGCAGAAGACAACTTGGCATACCATTGTCTGGATGTTTGTCTTAGCCCATAGAGGGATTTCTGGAGTTTATAGACCAGAGGAGAAGAACTAGAAGAAGGAGGAGAAAAAGAACCAGAAATAGGAGCAGGAACTGTCAAACCTGGAGGAAGTTTCATGTAAACTTCCTCATCCAAATCACCATGGAGAAAAGCATTATTGACATCAAGCTGAAATAGAGGCCAGTGATTCTTGACAGCCACAGCAATCAAGCATTTCACAGTAGTCATCTTAATCACTGGAGAAAAAGTGTCAGTAAAATCAATCTCCTCAACTTGTGTATCACCCCTAATAACCAACCTTTCTTTATACCTTTCAACAAGACCATCAGACTTGTATTTAATTTTATAGACCCACTTACAACCAATGGGTTTCTTAGAGGAACAATATCCCAAGTATGGTTAGCCTCCAAAGCAGCAAACTCCTGTCTCATTGCATCCTGCCATGCTGGGACAGATGTAGCTTGAGAGTAATACATAGGTTCAGATTCCAAAGTGGAGGAAGAAGAACCAGAAAATGCAGGGAGTTGACAGACATAACCCTTAAGGTAGGAAAGGGGATTATGCTGTCTAGTGGACTTTCTAGAAGTGGGAAGAGGATGGGAAGGAGGTAACACAGGAGCAGAGAGATCAGGATTGAAAGAAGGAAGGGAAGATGGACCAGCATCAGGAAAATCAGGTGCAGGAGAATCAGAATTAGAAGGAAGAACAAGAGAATCAGGGGAAGTAAATATAGGAAAGTCTGAGGCAGTGAAGTCATCAACAGGAGGAATAGAAGGAACATATGAAGAAGAAGGGTGAACAGAAGTAGGATTATTCTTAAAAGGAAATAAGACTCATGGAAGACAACATCCCTTGAAACAAAATACTTCTTGGTAACCAAGTTATATAGTTTATAACCCTTCTTGGCAAAGGGGTAACCCAGAAACACACAAGAATGGGCTCTAGGTTTCAGCTTGTCCCTTTGAGGGATAGGGACAGCAGCATAAGCAAGGCATCCAAATGCCCTCAAATGGGAATAGGATGGAGCTTTGCCATACAAAATTTCATGGGGAGACTTATGGTGAAGAATCATGGAAGGTATTTTGTTAAGAAGATAGGTGGCAGTTAACAGACAATCCCCCCAGAAAGACACAGGTAGGCCAGACTGAAAAAGCTAGGATTTACATGTTTCAAGGAGTGTTCTGTGTTTTCTTTCAACAACACCATTCTGTTGAGGTGAATGAGGGCAGAAGGTTTGATGAATAATCCCCTGGCTACTAAAAAGGATATTCCCTCAGTGCTGGATCCCAGTTCTAAGGCATTGTCACTTCTGACAGTCTGAACCACAGAGTTAAACTGAGTCTTAACAAAAGAAATGAAAGACTTAAGCAGGGAAAAGGCATTGCTTTTGTGTGTGGTAAGGCCCCCAAGTATCCACATGTATTAATTGAAATGGTCTAGTTGTACTGATACTGCTGTCATGAAAAGGGAGTCTACTCTGCTTTGCCATAGGGCAGACAGAACAGGGAAAGGGTTGTTTAGGAGCAAGTGGAAAAGACAAACCAGAAATATGTCTCATATTTGCAAAAGGAGTATGTGCCAGTCTTAAATGCCAAATGTAATTCATATCATTGATAACAGCATTATTACAAATGGAATTGTTTACAAATGGAGGTAAGCCAACATTTTTGCTGTCAGACACAGTGTCATCATTACAAAAATCAGACAAAGCACACACAGAAGTAAAAGGAGAAACAGAAGAGGGAGAAGGGGAAGGAGGCACCCAAGACAGTTTGTATAAGCCAGCTTCCTCTTTACCAAGATCCAGAGGCCTCTTCAGAGAAGGGTCCTGTATCATGTGAAGTAAACAGGAAGTTGGAGTGAACAAAACTATACAGTGCAACTGTTTAATCAACTTGTGAACAGAAATCAAGTTGTGTTTAAAGGAAGGAACCAGAAGCAGATTATGAAGAGTAAGGGAAGAAGTTAATGCAAAAGAACCTGTACAAGTTACTTTTACTTTGTAACCATTAGGTAAAGTTACAAGATAAGGGACAGTCAAAGGTATGATGTTAAAGAGTAGGTTTTTATCATGTGTCATATGATTAGATGCCCCTGAATCAATGATCCAGGTGACAGAATTAATATGTGTAAGCATGCATAATTTGGAATCAGAAACAAGACTCTCAGTCAATATTGTACCAGCAAAATTAGCAGCACACATGGAAGGAGGAGTTTGATCACTAGAATCCCCTAACTTGGTCTGTTGCAACAGGCTCATCAATTGATCATAGTGGTGTCTGCTCAACCCTGATATCACAGAACTGTGACCATCTATGTGACTGGCAGAAGGATCACCCAAGAGGAACATACAAATTTGGATTCTCATGATTAACAGACACACATTCAACACCAGTGGAGACATGAGCAGCTGCAGATTTCTTTCCCTTGTCGTAATTTATGCTTTGAGGGAACCCATGTATCTTGTAGCACTTATCAATTAAGTGCCCAGATTTCTTGCAGTATCTGCAAAATAAGGGCCCTCTGCTTTGCTCAAAATTAATTCTGGGTCTGAAAATAGGAGGCCGAGGCACTGTGGCCTGATTAAACCCAACTGAGTGCTTGTTTGTATGAGCATTAAAAGACATAGAATCTGGACTGATTTGGGAAATAGGTTGAACTTGTCTTTGTTTCTCATCATTAAGCACTATGTTGTAAACACTGTCAAGGGAAGGAAATGACTGCATCATCAACAAATTACTCCTAACCCCCATGTATACTTCATTTAACCCCATAAGGAATTGGAATACCTTGTTTTCATCATCTTCCTCAATTATTCCATTTTTAGCAGCACACACACATCTATGCCCATGATTTGTGCACATTGTGCCCAATTCATCCCACAAGCCTTTGAGCTTGTTAAAGTATGAGGCTATGTCTAAGGAGCCTTGAGATGTGTGGGAGAGTTTCCTTTTTAATTCAAAAATATTGGTCTTGTTAGGGTAACCATATCTTTTCTCAATTTGGGACCATATACTCTGTGCAGTGTCAGAATACTGCACACTATCAGCAATTTGAGGAGACAGGGAGGAGGTCAACCAGGAAATGACCATGTTATTACACCTATCCCACAGTCTCTGTTGAGCCACATTAGTGGTAGGACGAGGACATAAACCGTCAACAAATCCGATTTCTTTTAGCATATAAAGCAACAATCATCTTACGCCTCCAGCCCCCATAACCACTGCCCGAGAAGGGAGTGAGAACAAGAGAGACCCCAGGGACATCATAGGAATATACAAAAAGGGGACTGGTAGAATCTATCGAGGCGGAGGTACCAGCATTCGTATTAGAAGCCATAATCAAACCAGATATTCACACACAAAACCAGATATTCATACACAAAGCCAGATACTCACATACGGAGCCAGATAATCACACACAAAGCATACAATACTCAGGGATGTCGGAAAGTCAAACAGAGAAAATCGGCCTTCAATCAAACAGAGAAACCCCTAGGTACAAAACCCTAGGTGCAACCGTCGAAATCCTTACTGGAAGTATGGTCAGGGATGTCGGAAAGTCACCCAAAACATCCACTAAGTGAGAATTGAGCCACCGGATAGCAATAAAACCCTAGGTTAAACCACCAGAAACCCTAGAAGCCGATAGGTCCTAAATATTACCCAAAAATCATCAGAAAATCTCCCAGAACGTTCGAGTGAAGAAAATACACTCAGATATCACGATGAAAAACTCAGAAAGGCAACTGATTTAGATCGGAATCGTCATCGACCACAAGGTCTCAGAAACACCCCCAAAAATCTCAAAAGAGACTTCAACCAAGACAACGAGATACAGAAAAACATAGCCGGATCGTCGTCGAGGCTCTGATACCATGTAAACATTGAGATTAAACCGAAAAATCATGGAGAATGTAGAGAGAGAATCTAGAGAGAAGGAGGAGCGTCTGAGAGAAGTCTCTGGAAGCCAGAGAATATTATTAAACAGAAAAGAAGATGAAATGAAATCTGTGTGTGTAAATATCTGAGGGACTACTATATATACATGTATCATTGGGTCGGGTCAGACGACCCAATGGCAGAAAGGAAATGGGGCTCAGACATATTGGGCTCGGTATATACATTTGGCCCAAATAACAAATGGATCATCATAGCCCACACAATATATACCAGAGAATATAATAAATATACAATATATATACAGTATATACATTCATGTAATCTCTTTCATCTCAACAGTTGCTTTAATGTTATATATTGAAAAAATTATCAGGTGCTTTATGTGGTTGACAGGGAAATTATGTAAAGCCTCGGCGGGGCGTGGAAGTAGAAATGTACAAGAGCAACGAATATCCAACGGAATATTATATGCAAAAATTGTACTACTACTACTTCAGATCTTGGAAGTGCCACATTATAGAAAAGGAGAGCCCCGTCTGAAAAGTGTTTTCATTACTTACAGTAGCGACACGCATTACACTTAGCTCTCTGTTGCTCTTTGCCTTTTCCCAATGATAATATTTTAACTATTTTATTTTATTTCTCTCTCTTTCTTTGTCATCATCTACTCATTTATTCGTTCTTCCAACTTTTTCCTCTTTTTTGCGTGAACGGTTCGCCGCATTCCTATCCATTTTCCCACGAAAGGGTTATTAGCATTAACTATATTTACCACTAAACCCCACTAACACTACTTTTGTAAACTCCTAATTCTTCTTCTTCTTCACTCCATTTTCAGCACTATGTCCATGTTCATGCTTCTGAATTGTACTATATACGGATGCATTTTTGAGTCACTAATATCTATGTATTCAACAACATACTTAATGTATTTTTGTAAATACGATATGAGAAAGATAGTAAGTACGCAAACTTTATACTTATCTTGTGAAGGTAGAAATACTATTTCTAGAAGACCATAGCTCGGTACCGCAAAATCGCAATAATTATGATAACGAACTACAAAAAGCGAAATAGTAACAAAGTTGAAAAAAAATAAAAATAAAAAACAAAGCAAATGAAATATTAGATAATCATATCAATTTAAAAATAGAAAACACGAGAATAATATTAGTACTACAGCTATGAAAGGAAGTACATGTTTGAAAAGGAAAACATTAAGACTGTTTAATAACCTTAATCCTCTCCTTCTACGCCCTTCTAGCGTCTTGTTTTCGATAAATTGGAGATGTATCCCTCTAATCAAATGAACCAAAATGAATGTAGCAATCCCTCTATAATAAATAAAATTTTAGAACTTCTTCTTGATAAATATCTTTAGGATACCCCTGGCGTAAACTCCTACAAGAAATAAAAACCGGACTTCTCTTGTAAGGGAAATCACAGGGCTGAAAGAAAAAAATTCAGCCTTGAAATTAGCAAGATACATGAAAGAGAAACTTCTTCATTTGATTCACCTTAAATTTTTATTTGCTCGCAGAAACACCATACGATCAATTCGTGCGAATTTGAGTACTGTTGACTCAACCGAATAAATTTTATATATTCTTCCACGGTAAAAGAGTTGATAACCACGATTAGATATTACCGGTTAGCTAGCATATACAGCAAATTAAAACTCTGAAATAGATTATGCCAAAAACAAATAATTGATCTGAAAACGATCACTATTTCTCAACCATATTTTTTTTACAGAATCCGGAAAAATCAAGAAGAAAAGTTACGAGAAGAACCTCGGGCTTATAGAAGACCGAGGGTTAGCAAAATTTTCAAGTACAATTGAAGCCTGAGTGAATCACACAGCCGAGTCAGATTGTTTATAATCAGATGATGAAGAAATAGGAACTCCGACGTGAGAAGGTTTCTGATCGCCGGCCATGATTACGACGACTCTCGGAGACATCTCCACTATTGTGTTGGCCGCCGGACGTGCAGATTTCTCCGACGAGGTGGTGGCGGAGGAAAGACGTTTATGGAAGGAACAAGCGAGGACGATGAGTGCAATCACAATGAGTACCAACATTAACGCCAAACTTCCAAAAAGGTAAGGGAGTGGTGATCTCCATGTCCAGAATGAAGAACCCATTGAGGAGCTGGCCGATCTCGCCTTTGTGTTTATTTCTCTCATAACACACGCTCTCTCTCTCTACTTTCTGTTACAAAGCTCTAGGCTGATGTACTCAGGTAGAAATTTTAGCTATTTTATAGAGCTATACAACTTGCATTCGTAGCCCAACCCTCCTTGAAATTGCTAAAATGCCACTAGCGTCGAAATACGATATTCTTTTAAAAATGCATCTTACCAACAAAAGTAAATACGTACGGTATTACCGTTGTACTTCCCCCAACAAATTACCACACTGGGCCAAAGACAACTTCCCATGACACGGTAGAACTGATAAAATAGAGAAAAAGAACTGATAAAATAGAGAAAAATCTACACTCTATATGGGAAAATTATACGGTTAATCATTAATAATATACGTATTACTCTTAAGCCATCGTTTAAAATATCTTTAATCTTTAATTATTGCTTTATTAAACTTTAATTGTCCGGACGGAAATACTATTCTGCTCATGTCCTTAAATTTTGTATTTAACTCAGGACTTCAGGACTACATATCCTTGACTTTTTAACTTGAAACTCTAAGTTCGGGACTACATCTCCTTAACTTTTTAACTTGTAACTCAAAGTTCAGAACTTTAAGGCTACATCTCCTTAACTTTTGAACTTGAAACTCAAACTTCAGGACCAAGCGTCATTAACTTTTGAACTTGTAACTGTAAATTAAGGACTGCTTTTCCTTAACTTTTGAACGTGTAACTGTAAGTTAAGGAGTGTCTGTCCTTAACTTTTGAACTTGAAAATCAAAATTAAGGACCTATTGTCTTTAAATTTTGAACTTGTAACTGTAAGTTAAGGACTGCATGTCCTTAACTTTTGAACTTATAACTATAAGCTAAGGATTGTTTGTCCTTAACTTTAGAACTTGTAAGGGTAAGTTAATGATTGCATGTTCTTAACTTTTGAACTTGTAACTGTAAGTTAAGGATTGCATGTCCTTAACTTTTGAACTTGTGTCCTTAACTATTAAACTTAACTTTAGGACTTCAAGACTACATTTTCTTTACTTTTGAACTTGAAACTCTAAGTTCACGACCATGTCCTTAACTTTTGAATATAACTTTAGGACTTCAGGACTACACGTTCTTAACACAATTATCTTTGTCCTCAACTTTTTTGCTTTTTACCATATTTTTCCTAATTATTTGTTGTTTAAGAAAATTTAAAAGTCACTTCTTTTAGAAAACCAAAAGTCACGTCCTCACACGTTTGTGATTATTATGAGTGAAACCAAGCAATTAAACTCCTGAAAGCAGACATAAAAGAAAATGAAAAGCTTATAAAATTTATATGATTAATGCATTTCGTTTCTTCTCTTCAAAATTGGGTTTCATATATAAAAATAATGGAAAAACTCATACATACCCAAGAATGCCAAGTAGAAAGAGAAGTGGAGAGGTAAGGAATGGATCTGAAAATGGTATATTTCCCTTTTGGATGGAAAGTGTAATACTGCCTTTTCATATTAATTTTAATAGACTAGTGGCTACTTTTGCTTAGCATTGAAAATGGTGGATAAAAAGTAAATACCACTTTAAAAAGTGGCTACGCCACACGATTTTTACCTTCTATAGCCCCTCAAAATTTTAATAGGCCATGTTTTGTCCCACTTACAGAAAATAGCCCATTCGACCTAAACATATTATATTTAGTAGCCCAAAAGAAATGAGCATGACAATACAGGCACCTGTAGCTCAGTGGATAAAGTGACGTTTCGTAAGCAGAATGTCGTAGGTTCGACCCTACTTGCTGCAATATAGTAACATTTTTTTGCCAGGGT
Source organism: Nicotiana benthamiana (assembly GCA_034376525.1). NCBI lineage: Eukaryota > Viridiplantae > Streptophyta > Magnoliopsida > Solanales > Solanaceae > Nicotiana > Nicotiana benthamiana. The sequence continues at coordinate 131,968,329 of CM067324.1, read as the reverse complement.
GTATCTTATATATTTTTTGTATAGTGACGGTCTCTTTTTGAATAGTGGCAGTATATTTTATATATTTTTTGTAGTGACAGTCTATTTAGTATATATTTTGTATATTGACAGTCTATTTTGTATATAATTTGTATAGTGACAATTTATTGTATATAAATTATGTAGTGACAGTTTATTTAGTATATTTTTGTTAGTGACAGTCTATCTCTATCTCTCTCTCTCTCCCTCTCTCCCTCTCACTCTCTCTCTCTCTCTCTCTCTCTCTCTCTCTCTCTCTCTCTCTCTCTATATATATATATATATATATATATATATATATATATATATATATATATATATATATATATATATATATATATATATATATATATATATATATATATATATATATATATATATATATATATATATATATATATATATATATATATATATGTATATATGTATATATATATATATATTAGTGACAGTCTATTTTGTATATAATTTGTATGGTGATAATCTATTGTATATAAATTGTATAGCGACAATTTATTTAGTATATTTTTGTATAATGATAGTTTATTTTGTATATATTTTGAATAGTGACAGTCTATTTTGCATATTTTATGTATAATGACTGTTTATATTTGTATATCTATTGTATAATTTTTTAATAACGATAGTCTATTTTTGTATTTATATAGTGATAGTCTATTGTTTATAAATTGTATAGTAACAATCTATTTTGTATAATTTTTGTATAGTGATAATCTATTTTGTGTAATGACAGTCTATTTAGAATATTCTTTTGTATAATGACGGTTTATTTTGTATCAAACACAACCAAATAAGATGAAAACATTAATTGTTTATTGCTAATATAGTAATATTTGGGGGGGGGGGGGGGGGGGTTGTAGATCACTTGTTTTCATCTCCTCTTCTTCTCACTTTAATTTTAAAATTTTACTCAAGTGAATAATTAAAGAGGTAAACAATGAAGTATAACTAACTGCCAAAGGAAAATAATTGACTTTTAACAAAAACAAGAACAAGGATGACAAAGAAAAGATCTAATAATAACAAAGCCTTCTCTTTGTGTACTTCCTCCCATTTTTCTCTTTTTTTATTATAGTTGAAACCCTAATTATCTTCGTCTATCCGATTGTCTCTCTCTAGACCCATACACACAGAGTTCCTTGCTCTTCTCTCAAAATAAAGGGTTTCTCAACTTCAAAGTCTCTCCAATTTCATTTTCAGCCAGCAAATGAAAAATTTGGAGGAAAATAAAATGAGCTTCGGATGAAGAAAACTCAGAACCATTGATCTTTCCCCTCCCACTTCGATCGCGGACCCATTTTCCTTCCCCCTTTCTCCTAAACCGTAATTTCAAACTCCCCAAAATCTCTATGAATATATCAATTCAATTCAATCCACTCACATAGATATATAGAGCTAAGTTGAGAGAGAAAGGAAGGGGGAGAGAGAGAGAGAGAGAGAGAGAGAATGGGAATGTAGATCACTTGTTTACATCTCCTCTTCTTCTCACTTTAATTTTAAATTTTTACTCTAGTGAATAATTAAAGAGGTAAACAATGAAGTATAATTAACTGCCAGAGGAAAATAATTGACTTTTAACAAAAACAAGAACAAGGATGACAAAGAAAAGATCTAATAATAACAAAACCTTCTCTTTGTGTCCTCCCTCCCACTTTTCTTTTTCTTTATTATAGCCAAACCCCTAATTATCTTCGTGTACCCGATTGTCTCTCTCTACACCCATAAACACAGAGTTCCTTGCTCTTCTCTCAAAATCTAGGATTTCTCAGCTTCAAAGTCTCTCCAATTTCATTTTCAGCCAGCAAATGAAAAATTTGGAAGAAAATATAATGGGCTTCAGATGAAGAAAACTCAGAACCATTGATCTTTCCCCTCCCACTTTGATCGCGGACCCATTTTCCTTCCCCTTTCTCCCAAACCCTAATTTCAAACTCCCCAAATCTCTATACATATATCAATTCAATTCAATCCACACACATAGATATATAAAGCTAAGTTGAGAGAGAGAGAGAGATACTATGTTTCCATGATAGTTGAATTGGTGGCTAGCCTTTTTAATAAGTTTTGGGCTATAAAATGCATACTTTAATTTTATGGCTAATGGTTGATATTAGTTTCTAGCGGCTGGCCATAAATGAAGTTTGCTCTAAAATAGAGATTAGAGTTAAGCTTACTAGTTACAACTTCTTTTTATATATAGGAATTTTTACATCCTATAGCAAAGGTTGGTACCTTATTTATTTTAAATAAATTCCCTTTTAAAAAATTATATTCCATTGCTACCTTTTAATTTTCATAGCCAAATATCTATTTATGCTTACCTTCTACCCTTAAACCATAAAATACTCTTTGTATTATTTTTCTCTCTCAGTCTTTCAGATTTTTCTTCACCATCTATCCCTCAACCCCAATCTTCTCCATAGTAGATAAACTCGTCGAAGAAGAAGTACTACAGTGAAGTATATCCAAGCCCTTTGTCATCGCCAACACTCTCTGATTCCGATTCTTCTTCCTCTTTTTAGCACCACGACGGAGACAGAGCACGAGATGAAGAGTCGACTCCTTCTGGATGTTGTAATCGGCTAGGGTATGACCGTCTTCAAGCTGCTTTCCGGCTAAAATAAGGCGATGCTAATATGGGGGAATCCCTTCCTTATCTTGGATCTTGGCTTTCACATTGTCGATTGTGTCGGAAGATTCAATCTCAAGGGTGGTTGTTTTACCCTTGAGCAAATTGAAGATTTTATTACCTTCTTTTAAAGTGTATTTGTAATGTATAGCGCTATATTTTATTTATTTCATTGTACTTATTACTTTTTTAAAATTATTTTTTAATGTATCTCATTGTATTTAATATATTTTGATTGTATTCACTGCCTAAAAGGGGTGGGGTTTTAGCATTTTAACTGAATTGGATTCCCCTATAAAAGTGGATCTTGGTCTATGTATGTGTTATGACTTTATGTAGACCAAGCTTCTGTTTAGGTCACCGCTTTAGTAAATAGAGGAAGATTAAAGTGTGAGATCGCCCTTTTTTAGATGACTTTTCTAATACAAAACTTTAAATTCCTACTCAAGGTGGAATCTGAGAAGTGATTACTGTAACAATATTAAACGATGGACGAGCCAAAATAAGCTCCTTGCTTAATAAATCTACTTCCTGTCATAAAAATGCTCTGAGAGGAGCATCTGATGTACAATGTGTGATGATATTGCTACTCTATATTGGATTAGTTGATTTCTTAAGATTGGGCGATACAATAATGCTAAAATCCAAAAAGTTTCCTCTTCTATAAGTAGGAATTATTATTCATTTTGGTAATGTTTACTTTTCTATCCGGTCTACATAGATTATACATTAATATACACAATTATGTATATATTATACATGAATTGAACATATATATACGTTCACTGGCTTTTTTTTGTTTAAGAAATTAGGTGGGCGGCTATTTAGGTTAATTCTTCTTTTAATTAATATTATTTATGTATTCAGCTGTATTATATTATTTCTCTAAAGATTGCTATGTTTTCTGGGTGTTTTTGGTTGAGAATCTTTTTTTTTTATAATGAGAAATACAAAATTTATGTGTTATAATTGAGTTTGTTGAGTTATACTAGGAGTCTATAATGTTAATTGATTCACTTTCTATTTAAAAATAGTGTAATCATCTGTTTCATGCCGCGAATACAGTCAAATACAATAATCTGTTAAGCTGTAATCCTATGTTTCATGCCATAAATACAGTCGAATACACTCTAATACAAAAATCTGTCTAGCTGTAATCCCCTGTTTCATGAATACAGTAACTTAAATACATTAAATATATTCTAAAAAATCTAAAAAACATAGCTATATAAAGTAATATAGGAAATAATAGGGACTCAAAGTGGCCTTGAGGAAACTAACTGGTAAAGTTTTTGTAAAACAAAGGACAGCATTAGACTGATTAGGGACTCAAAGTCTTGTAAAAAATGGTAGTGATTTAATGACCTTTGCTTTCCAAAGATCTTTACATAAATAGCCTCATATATTTGTTGTTTATTTTTATAGTCGATATACATTAATTCACATTAATTTTATATAATTATAGTAAATTATACATTAATTATACGTATATATTATATATATTGATTATTTTTAATTTAAACATTTTATTTGAACAATAGAGTTAGCGAGTGAATTCTTCTTCTTTCCATTGGTATCCGAAGGGGCAAGAAACGTTAATTCTAAAAGCTAAGTATATTTTGGCCGTCTCTTCAAGATTTCATTAAGTGACCTTAATTTATAGCTTGTTTGATCAAGTTTTTAATATTAATTTATTTTGAGTGTGTTTGGTATGAAAGAAAAATATTTTTCAAGAAATTTTTTTTTTGAAAAATAAATAGTAATTTTATTTATTTTTCGATGTTTGGTACGCATATTAAGGAAAATGACTTCTCAAGAGTATTCGTAAATAATTTTAGATATAATAAACATCAAACCAATAAACTTCAAATTAACAACCTTCTGGATCTACAAATTTCATAAAGTTTCGAATCGCTAGGCTTTCAAAACCGCGGAATTTCGAACCCGTAAACTTTATAATTTTTAAACCCATAAATTTCCAAACATATAAACCTCCGAACTCATAAATTTTAAACTTGTAAAATTTTGAGCCTCTGAAACGATAAATAATAAAATTAAAACTTAAAAATATATTTTAAAAGGCAGGGGGCAAGGGGGAAGGGAATGAGGCGGAGGGTTGGGGGGAGTAAACAACAACAACAACAACAACTACCCAGTATAGCCCCAGAAAGTGGGGTATGGGGAGGGTAATATGTAGACGAGCCTTACCCCTACCCGAAACGAGAGAGTGGAGAGTAGTAAAATAAAAAAGAAAAATAGAAATATAATTTTTTGTGGGGGGGGGGGGGGTGAAAAATTGGGGTGGTGCAGAAAAAATAAAAAAATAGAAATTTGAAATTGCAAAAAAAAAAAGATAATTTTTTTTTCGAGGGAGGGGTAGTAGGGGCGGGTAATGATAAAATTAAAATTTGGAAATAAAAATTACTTTTTTTTGGAGAGCGGGTCGGGTGCGTTGGTGAGGGTGTGGAAGGTTGAGAAAGAACTTTGAAAAATGTGTTCCCTTCTCTTGATAAGGAAAATATTTTCCTCCAATCGGAGGGAAAAGAATTGATAAGGAAAATGTTTACCAAAACATTTGTCAACCAAACATAAGAAAATTGAAAAACATTATCCGGAAAATATTTTCCTTCATACCAAACACACCCGAAGTGTTTTTTTCAAAAGTAGTTTTGGTGAGAACACTAATTAATTTGAAAATTACTTTTGAGCAGTAATTAGTATTTGGCTACGTTTTTGAAAACTGCTTCTAAATATTATTATTTTTTCAGAAGTGCTTCTCATGTTAAGCAAACTCCACTTTCAACCAAGAGATTATGTGTTCGAGACTCTCCAAGAGCAAGGTGGGAAGTTCTTGGAGGGAAAAATGTTGAGGGTCTATTTGGAAACAACCTCTCTACCCCAAGATAGGGGTAAGGTCTGCGTATATACAACCCTCCACATACCCCAATAAGTAAGATCATACTGAATTGTTATTGTTGTCAAAAATACTTTTCATAAAATACTTTTAGAGAAAAACTATTTTTTTGCTACTTCTCAAAAATTATTTTTATTTCTTCACAATGTTTTGCCAAAAATGTTTTTGACAGGAAAAAAAACTTTTGGCCCAAACTTTTTTTTTTTGGCCAAACAGGCTTTTAGATGAACCAATGACTATTCCAGATTTTATTGTTATTGTCGAGTACATTGAATGTTTATTATAGTAATTGCTAAGGAAATTACCATGCATTTCTAACTTCTTTAGATTGCGTGTAATAGATTCTTACAGTTTAACCTTTGCTCGTATTTTATGTATAACGGGAACTTAATACATCGAACAAAGAAATTTTATTACCAATGAACATATGTACAGTACAAACTAAACTGAACCTGAATATAGATCCATTTCTAACCTTTAAAGCAATTTAAGTTCTTTTTCCGTATATTGGTTTAGGCAAATTAGACAGTAGAGTTGGAATTTTGAAAAAATAACTTGGTGCTAAAAGAAAAACTGGTGAAGTAAACCAGCTCATGGAATTGGGCTATGGCAAGACGTTTTTGCTATGCCAACAAGCATCACCACGTGTCTTTACAGCCATTTTAGAAGTACTTTAGCTATTGATGTATCTCTCTAGTTTTTAAGTCTAGATTCGTGCCTGCCTAGTACGTAAGTTTTTAACATAAATTGCCATTGCATCTAATATTTTTTTACTTTTATATAATGTGCAATTAGTTAAATTACTATATCAAGTTTCGTTGCTTCATTAGATGATGTCAAATAAAATGAGATCCAGGAGTGTGAAAGAAAAAAACAGATACTCCAATATATAGCTAGTGCAACTATTCTAAATTATTTCCAAAAAAGATGTATCACTGTGTACTGACCACAAAATTAAGTTAAAAGACAACATATATATATCTGATAAATGATGCCCCTAGCTTTGAGTATTCCTTTAAATATATCGGGTGGGTTTGAGATATGGAGAGAAGGATTAGATTTGAACTTAATAATCGTACACATTTTCCATATTGTAGAATACAATAATTAGCAAAAATTAAAGTGTCTGCCACTGAAAGAAGAGGAGACTTCTTGGTGGGCATATATATTATTGTAACTCACTACCAACAACAACAACAACAACTACCCAGTATATTCCTATCAGGTGGGGTCTAGGGAGGATAATATGTAGACGAGCCTTACCCCTATCCGAAGGGTAGAAAGGCTGTTTCCATGCGACCCTCGGCGCATAGGATAGAATAAAAAGCTGCATTAAAACAAAAACAAAAACCAAAAGAATGACAAAATTAGAAACAAAAACAAGACAAAATAAAACAATAACAGTGTAACTCACTACCGATAATTATAAATCATCATGCTGTACCAAGTTTCTAGACACTGACATCCCAACATTTTCAAGTGCACGTAACCTTGCTTCTAATTTGTTTCACGATTTTCATTCCAAGATATTGCCGACCCTCCGCATTCCACCAACTCCGGCCCACAAAAAAAAAATTGTACTAATATGAGTGGCATAATTAGCCCATAAAAATATGACACTTGTTCCATTCGTTAAGGCCGAATAAATTTGAATTTTTTAGTGGCTATTAATTTTCTATAATTATTATATATATAATTACTTTTTATAGCTACTATTTAGTTGTTACGATAGTATATTCGTTGTATTCCGCGTATGTATTCATATATATTCATGATATTGTATTTATGAATACAGTAACAAAAAATGTCTAAAATCAGGACAGTCCAGTTATAGATATATCCAATTGTCTAAAATTAGCACAGTCTAAAATAAGCATGTCCAACTGTCTAATAATGAAAATAATATCAATTAGCATGATACACTTCTAATATAACCCAACAAAATCATTTCTAACATGCATAATTATCAATTCAATTAATTAAATGATTTTTTAGTTGTATATAATTTTTATATTTAGTGTGTTTCAATTTTTTTTTATTGTTGCATTCATTAGATTCACTAACTATTTTATATATAGCGTATTCAATATATTTCATTGGTTGTATTAATTGTATTTCTATTTGTATTCAATATATTTTAAAATTAAATGTATTCACTATTCTATTTTAATGTTTCTATTTTGTATTCAGTGTATTCCTGCATACTGTGTGTACATATGCATGAAAACAGATGTATTAGAAAAATATAGACCTTCGAAATACATAAACACAAGAAAAGAATATATTTATACAAAATTATAATGTATCTGAGTGAAGTTTGTACATAATACAATATAGTTGTATCATTGTATGTGATAAAATTGCAAAGAAAAGATGAAAGTTCACCAAAAATAACTTCTTTTGGCCAAAACCCCTTGTATCGCTTCAATACCTCTTCCATTATAATTTACAATTTTTTTCAAATGTTTTTACAAATAAAAAAATGACTAAAACTTATACAAATCTTCTGAAAAGATGCAATTATATAAAAAATCCTAATTATGCTACAATTGAATGGTAATTGGTATATTAAAATTCTATGTACTCAACTTGTAGATATTTTGTAGATTATTTATATTCTGATTGTAGATGCTTTTTTTTTCTATTTTCACAAATCAAGAATGACTAAAACTTCTACAAATCTTCTGAAAAAATGCAATTATGTTGAAAATCTCAATTATGCTATATTTGAATGGGAATTGGGATATTAAAATTCAATGTACTCTGTTTGTAGATATTTTATAGATAATTTGTAGAAACATTGAAACTCGATATTTTCATATTAATTTTTTAAATGATATATAGTTTTGTTGCAGATTAAATGTAGAATACAAACCATTGTGAGTATTATTTGACTCATTCCTCACATTCAACCTATTCTACAAAATCATGACTCTTTAAATATAATACAACCATACTTTCTTGAATTTAAAGGTATAGCAATATATATAACTTAAAAACATCTTCTCCTATGCACAAATTAGCTCCAAAACAGACGAAGTGGAATAAAAAAAACTCCCACCAAACCTGTTGCCACAAAAATACAAAGCTCAAAAATAAATAAACAACAGTCTACAATTTGTTTACTCAGCTCTTCCTTCACCAGCAGTACTCCAGCTCCTCCCAGATCTCAGGAGCCTTATTATGCACCCGCGGTTTCTATTGTGCCTCATGCGAAGGGCACCTCCATAGGTCAGTCCAGCAGGGCTGGATCCAGTCAGTCACAGCCGTCGCGCCCTCCTAGATCTTGTTATGAGTACCCGCCACTTGGTTAGAGAGTGCCCCCGATGTGTTAAGGGTGTGCCTTCTCAGACTCCAGAGCCACAACATGCTCCACAGGGTTAGCAGGCCATTACTCTAGCTCCAGCTGCCACCCAAACTGCCCAGCAAGCCAGAGGAGGCGATCGGGGAGATAGAGGCCACCCTCGAGGCAGGGGCCGAGCCAGATTTTATGCCATTCCTAATCGTGCCGAGGCTGTCGCCTCTGATTCTGTTATCACAGGTATTATTTTGGTTAGTAGCATAGGGGCATCGGTTATATTCGATCCATGCTCTACTTATTCTTATGTGTTATCTTATTTTGCTCCGCATTTGGGTATAGCCTGAGAGGCCTTGAGATCTCCTGTTTATGTTTCCACTCCCGTGGGAGATTCTCTTGTTGTGGACCGTTTGTATGGTCGCGTTTGGTTACTATTCGTGGTTTTGAGACTAGGATAAATCTTTTATTACGTGATATGGTCGATTTTGATATTATCTTGGGCATGTTCTGGTTGTCGCCCCATTCTTGATTGTCACGCTAAGACCGTGACGCTGGCTATGCCAGGTATTCCTTGTATTGGAGTGGTACTTTTGATCACACTCCTAATAGAGTTATATCTTTTCTTAAGGCTCAGCGTATGGTTGAGAAATGGGTGTGCTGCGTATTTAGCCTACGTGAGAGATGTCAGTGTTGATACCCGTTCTGTTGTCTCTGTCCCATTAGTACGAGATTTTCCTGATGTGTTCCCAACTGATCTTCCAGGCATGCCGCCCGATCGGGACATTGATTTTGGTATTGATTTGTTGCCGGACACTCAGACCATATCTATTCCTCCTTGCCGCATGACTGCTCCTGAGTTAAAGGAGTTGAAGGATCAATTGCAGGAATTTCTTGATAAGGTTTTTATTCGACCCAGTATTTCACCATGGGGTGCTCCGGTATTGTTCGTAAAGAAAAAGGATGGTTCTATGCGCGTGTCTATTGATTATCGTCAGTTGAACAAAGTTACAGTGAAGAACCGATATCCTTTGCCTCGTATTGATGATCTATTTGACCAGCTTCAGGGCGCACAGGTGTTTTCTAAGATTGATTTGCGCTTAGGCTATCACCAGCTAAAGATTCGGGAGCCGGATATCCCGAAGACTGCTTTCAGGATCGGTATGGTCATTATGAGTTCCTTGTCATGTCATTTGGGCTGACCAACGCCCTAACAGCTTTTATGCATTTGATGCACAGTGTATTCAGGCCCTATCTCGACTCATTTGTCATTGTTTTCATAGATGATATTCTTGTATACTCCCGGATCCGGGAAGATCATGAGCAACACCTGAGGGTAGTGCTTTAGACCCTGAGAGAAAAGCAATTATATGCAAAGTTTTCAAAATGTGAGTTTTGGTTGAGTTCCGTGGCATTTCTTGGCCACGTGGTATCGAGTGAGGGCATTTAGAGCCGAAGAAGGTGGAGGCCGTGCAGAGTTGGCCCAGGCCCTCCTCAGCTACATAGATCCGCAGTTTCCTTTGCCTGGCAGGGTATTACCGCCATTTTGTGGAAGGGTTCTCGTCGATTGCATCTCCTATGACTAGATTGACCCAGAAGGGTGATCCTTTTCAATGGTCGGACGAGTGTGAGGCGAGCTTCCAAAAGCTCAAGATGGTTTTGACTTCAGCCCCTATTTTGATTTTGCCTGCTGGTTTGGGATCCTATACGGTTTATTGTGATGCCTCACGAGTTGGACTTGGAGCGGTGTTGATGCAGGATGCTAGGGTGATTGCCTACGCGTCCAGGTAGTTGAAGGTGCATGAAAAGAATTATTCTGTCCATGATCTTGAGTTAGCTGCCATTGTTCATGCCTTGAAGATCTAGTGTCACTATTTGTATGGTGTGCCTTGTGAGATTTATACTGATCATCGGAGTTTGCAGCACTTGTTCAAGCAGAAGGATGAACTTGCGCCACTGGAGATGGTTGGAGCTACTGAAGGATTATGATATTACTATTCTTTATCACCCCGGGAAAGGCCAATGTGGTAGCCGACGCCTTGAGCCGTCGGGCGGAGGGTTTGGGGAGTTTGGCATATCTACCAGCTTCAGAGAGACCTATGGCGATGGATGTTCAGGCCTTAGCCAGTCAGTTCGTGTGGTTGAACCTTTCGGAGCCCAGTCGGGTCCTAACCTACGTGGTTTCTCGGTCTTCATTGTTTGATCGTATCAGGGAGCGACAGTATGATGATCCTCATTTACTTGTCCTCAGTGACACAGTTCAGCATGGCGATGCTAGGGATTTGACTATTGGAGATGACGGGGTATTGAGGATGCAGAGTCGTATTTGTGTGCCCAATGTAGATGGTATTCGGGAGTTGATATTGACTGAGGCCCATAGCTCGCGGTATTCCATCCATTCGGGTGCCGCGAAGATGTATCAGTATCTGAGGCAGCATTACTGGTGGAGACGGATGAAGAAGGACATTGTAGAGTTTGTGGCTAAATGTCTCAATTGTCAGCAGGTAAAGGTTGAGCATCATAGACCCGGAGGGTTACTCCAGCGGATGGAGATTCCGGAGTGGAAATGGGAAAATATCACCATGGATTTTGTGACTGGCCTCCCTCTGACGGCGAGGAAGTTTGATTCCATTTGGGTTGTTGTGGATCAGCTGACCAAGTCCACTCATTTCATTACAATGTGCACTTCTTACTCCGCGGAGCGGTTAGCGGGGATTTATATCAGGGAGATTTTCCGCCTGCGTGGCATTCCAGTTTCTATCATCTCATACAGGGGTTCAGTGTTTACATCACGGTTCTGGAGAGCCGTCCAGCATGAATTGGGTACTCGGGTGACCATGAGCACAGCCTTTCACCCTCAGACGGACGGACAAACCGCACTATTCAGATTCTTGAGGATATGCTCCGTGCGTGCGCGATTGAGTTTAGAGGGTCTTGGGATCAGTTCTTGCCATTGGCGGAGTTTGTATACAACAACAGTTATCAGTCCAGTATTCATATGGAGCCTTATGAGGCCTTATTTGGTAGGAGATGCAGATCCCCGGTGGGTTGGTTCGAGCCGGGCGAGGCCAGGTTATTGGGCACTAATTTGGTTAAGGATGCGGTAGAGAAGGTTAAGGTGATTCAGGATAGACTCTGTGCGGCTCAGTCTAGACAGAAGAGTTATGCAGACCGGAAGGTTTGTGATGTTTCATTTATGGTTGGTGAGCGAGTTTTGCTTCGGTTCTCGCCTATGAAAGGTGTCATGAGGCTTGGAAAGAAAGGAAAGTTGAGTCTGAGGTACATTGGTCCATTTGAGATTTGAGGCAGGTTGGAAAGGTTGCTTATGAGCTTGCTTTACCTCCCAGTTTTACCGGGGTTCATCCAGTATTTCATGTTTCGATACTACGGAGGTATCATGGTGACCCGTCTCACATGTTGAAGTTCAATTCATTCTAGTTGGACAATGACTTGTCCTATGTTGAGGAGCCAGTGGCAATATTGGATAAACAGGTTCCAAAGCTCAGGTCAAAGGATATAGCTTCAGTAAAGGTGCAGTGGTGGGGTCAGCCGGCCAAGGAGGCGACTTGGGAGACCGAGCGGGATATGCGCAGCCGATACCCTCATCTTTTTGATACTTCAGGTATGTTCCCTATGCTCGTTCGAGGACGAACGAATGATTAAGTGCGGTAGGATGTGACGACCCGGCTCGTTGTCATTGGAATTTATGCCCCGTTTCCCCATTTTCTGCTTCCCCTAAGTTCATTTATGCTATTTTGGTTTGCCGGGATGTTCGTTAATTCGGAGTGTTTTGGGACACTTAGTCCCTAAATGAGAGCTTAAGTATTGGAAAATGGTCCATAATCTGAACAGTGTCAAGACGACCTCGGAATGGAAAACTGATGGTTCTGTTAGCTCCTTTAGGTGATTTCGGGGAATGGAGTGTGTTCGGAATGTATTTTGGATGTCCGAAGCTCAATTAGGCTATGAATGCCGAAAGTTAGAAATTTGAAGTTCCGATCCGATAGTGAATTTTTGATCCGAGGGTCAGAATAGAATTCTGAGAGTTGCAGTGGCTTTGTTAGGTGATTTATGATATGTCTACAAATTTTCAGGTCATTCGGACGTGTTTTGGATAGGTTTTGAGTCGAATGAGAGTTTGACTAAGTTTTGGAGATTTTAGGTGCAAATCATTGATCAAATGGTGTTTCTGGCGTTGTTTTAGGTGATCTAAGGATTGGTGCAAGTCCGAATGATGCTAAGGGATAGGTTTGTAGGTTTGGTTGAGGTCCCGAGGGGCCCGGGCTTGTTTCGGATGCTCGACGGAGTGATTTTTGGATTTTTTGGAAGAAATATTTCTGTTGCATCTGTTGTTTCCGCGTCTGCGGAAGGGAGACCGTTTAAGCGGTTACCGCAGACGCGGCCATGGGATCGCGGACGGGGTCTCGGACTGCAGCAGCGGATAGGGAGCCGCATAAGCGGCCATCGCGGATGGGGAGTCGCATAAGCGGCCATCGCGGATGCGGCTGTTTGTCCGTGGAAGCGAAAACTGAGTTTTAATTGAAACCGCTGAAGCGGCCTTTTGACCGCGAAAGCAGGACCGCAGAAACGATCCCTGAAGCCGCAAAAGCGGAAATCGATGTAAAGAAAAGGGTTTTATCCAAGGCTTAAGTTCTTAAGTTGAAAAATTAAATTTTAGCTCAGACCAAGGCGATTTTGGGAGGGTTTTGAAGAGGAGACTATTGGGTAATGTTTCTATGATCCCTTCTAGCTTTAATTCATCATTTAGTTGTTAAATTCATCTTTTAAATTCAAATTAAGGCCCAAAAATGGAGGAAATGGGTGAAAGTTCTTTGGCTAATCAATTGAGTTTTTGAGGGAGCATTTGACCTCCGATTTGAGAGATTTTTACATGGTTAGACTCGTGAGAGTACGAGATTTCTGAAAATATGAAAATTATTTGATTCCTAGACGTTGGCCTTAGGGGCATATTGGTCATTTTACTTGTTCTCGTGCCTTAGCTTTAATTTTAATAATGTAATCAGTTGCTTGCGATGTTATTTACAATATGTAATTGTTTGAATAGATTTGGGCCACTCGGAGTCAGATACTCGTGGCAAAGGCATTGTTCCTTAGTGGTTTTGTACCAAATTGAAGTAAGTGTCTTGTCTAACCTTGTGTGGGGGATCTCTCCCCTTAGGATATATTAATTGTTGTTTAAAGGCCTCGTGCGCGAGGTGACGAGCGTGTACTTGTGCTAATTGCTGAAAATTCACCTTACTTGACTTATTCAGATTGTGTTTCTTCGTGTATTTAACTGTTAAAAATGTGATACTTGCTTAGCTTAGGGAAAAGCATGTTAGTAATTTATTTGCTCTATCTGACTAAATTGCAAATACCTGTCCTCTTTGTGAGTATGCAAGGCCTAGACCTTTACATGGTTGCTATATTTGGTTTCTTTCTGTTAAATATTGACTTGTTATGAAGTGTTTATGTTTGGGATTACGGGTTCAATTCCCGGGAGATCCTCCTGTTATTGGTTTGTTGGACTACGGGTTAAATTCCCGGGAGATCCTCGGATTCTTGCATGATGTTCTACGGGTTCAATTCCCGGAAGATTATCTGGTATTGATATAAATGACTGCGGGTTCAATTCCCGGAGATCCTCTGTCATCGGTATAAAGGACTGTGAGTTCAATTCCCTGGTATGAAGGACTGCGGGTTCGATTCCCGGGAATCCTCGGATATTGATAAGGTGGACTGCGAGTTTAATTCCCGGAGCTCCATGTGGAGATGCTGAATGTTGAGTGAATTGCTTTGTGTTTGTAGTTTGTACTTGTATCCGCTCTGTTTTTTTAATTACGGTCTTGTTAGATATTCAGTTTTATTGCACTATCTTCTGTTATTTATTTTTATATTATTTCTTATATTCCTCTTAGTAGGGCATCGACCTTCCTCGTCACTACTCCATCGAGGTTAGGCTTGGGTACTTACTGAGTACCGCTGTGGTGTACTCATGCTACTTATCTACACACTTTTGTTGTGCAGATCCAGGTACATCTGGTTCGGCGCGCTATCAGTGATTAGGAGCTATACTCGGAGATCTGAGGTATGCATTTGCCGTGTCGGCAGAGCCGAAGAGTCTCCCTCTACTCTACCCTTAGCTAGTAGTTTTATCCATGTATTTTCTCGTTGTAGACACTTCTGGATGTTAGAGCCATGTGTTATACTTTATTCTTAGCCTGTGTTGCCCGTGGATTTCCGGGTCTTGGAGGTTTTTATGTTATATTGAGTTGACATGTATGTGCCAGGCGTCACTCCATACATTTTCTTACGTCATTTATGTTTTAAATTATTGTTTTCGCACAGACTGTTGAATTTCCGCAATGTGTCAGATTTACCTAGTGGGGAAGACTAGGTGCTGTCATGACAGGTTTACGATTGGTGAACTAGGGTCGTGACAAGAACAACACCCAATTCAAATAAATAATAATTTTTAAAAACGCAAATAATGGCTATCAATGGTAGAATTGCTGCTCTCTTTTCCTTTCTTATTATATTACTGAAAGAACCTGAAATCATAACCATAAAAAGTTATTGATGTGTATGAAACTTTGAATATTTGACTTCTATTTTGACTTGTTGTAGAATCAAAAACCTTTATTTTGGACGTTAATGATATAGGGTTTCAATTGTTTTTCTGGATTTAGCAGAGGGTTTCAACTGTTTTTATGGGTTTTCTGGTCTCTGGGTGTGTGGTGATACGTGGGTGAGGGTGTAGGATTGGGAGAGAGAAACGTGGGAGGATGGAGATTTGGAGGAATATACGGTACCATAAATTTAGGAGTGATATAAGGTACAATTAATGTACATTTAAAATACCTTATGGTATAGAATTGGTAATTAGGTATACTAAATGTAATTATGTCAAATCTTAAATATTGAGGGTAATATAGTTTCTTATATGGAATAGGAATGTAAAATTTCTAAGTTTGATGCATCACCCACCACTTTTATTTCCCCCAGTTAGGCCAGAAGTCTACCTTATTGAACATGTGATTCACATTTGGGTTCAATTCTTTAGAATACGAATATTTTTGAAAATTTTACCTAGTTATACTATATTAAAAACTTATTAATCACCTTTCTTTAGATTCCTTGAAAAATACATTGTGTATCTATTATTTACTATTTATGTACAAAATATTATAAAAGAATAGTCCCTTAAATATAGAAATTAATTTGTAATATATCTCCCGTCCCCATTTATCAGCTTTAGCCTTCTACAATCACTATTTTTCCCTAGTTTCAAAAAAAAATTAAAGTCATTCTCTCTTTCATACAAATCCACCAATATCTATCTCTCTATCTCTCATACAAATCAAACTATTATCTCTCCAAAATTATAGCATCATATATTTTCCTAAATCAATTCCACCAACAACCATTAAAAAACTTCAACTATTGACAAATCCATTGACATTATCTCTGAAATTACAGGTAGAGAGATCTTCCACTGATATACAATTAAAAGGGTTTGAAACTTTGAATTAGATATTTGAATTTTAAAATTTGTAATTTCTTTGGATTCGGTGTTCTTGAAAATGATTGTAGATATCCTCTAGAGTTTATATCTCAATTTGAAGGGAGATTGGTTAAATTTAAAGTTGGTTTTAGGTCTAATTTCAGATGGAAAGTCGAGGAAGAAGAAGTTTCGGAATTGTATTATGGTTGTATGATAAATGTATCATAATTATATATGTGTTATATTTGATACATTGATACCTAAGGTAATTCTAATATATCTATTAAAATACAACAGTTTATCATAATTTAAGCTTAGAGTTGGTTCTAGGTGGATGTGTTAAATTGAAACTTGAAAAAAATGAAGATCAAAAGTTATGCCATAATTTAGAATTGTATCACGATTGTATCAGAATTTGTATCAAAAATAATATATGATACAATACTAATACAAGTATAATATGATATTGTACCAGTTTAAGTTTAGAGTCGATTTTAAGTTGTATCAGAATTGTGTAAGAATTCTTTCAGGATTATATCAAATTTGTATCTTAATTATGAATAGTTGTGAGTTCTTGACGAATTTTACACTTTTTATCACAAATATATGATAGTTATATATTAATTTATTAGTACCGTATCAAGTATCATTTTGGATATTA
Source organism: Nicotiana benthamiana (assembly GCA_034376525.1). NCBI lineage: Eukaryota > Viridiplantae > Streptophyta > Magnoliopsida > Solanales > Solanaceae > Nicotiana > Nicotiana benthamiana. Next base: position 131,951,287 of record CM067324.1, on the reverse strand, counting down.
AGGTATCATCTACGGGTTAGAACAATTGTGATACAAGTATGATACAATTATATTTTACGTATTGATGTATCTGATACAATTTAAATACAATTATGATACAACTATTATACAATTGCTGAATATTTCTTCATTTTCAGTGTTGTTGATCTCCCAGCAGAAGAACGATGCAGTTGATGATATAATAAGATAAAGCTATCGGCAATGATAGGAAGAAAGAAGATGGAAATTCTGAGCACAGATTAAGGGATTTTGTTGTAAAAAAAAGAAGAGAGAGAAGTGGAGAGGGGAAAAAAAAGAAAGAATATTATTGGATCCCTTAATTGAAGGCACAAATAAAAAGGTGAGAGCTTTTTAAGGAGCAATTTACATAATTTGTAAAAAAAAAAACCTAAATACTTATTAAAATTCATAAAACATAAAAAAGAATTGATAAATAAGTTTCTAATAGAGTGTAACCAGATAAAAAAGGCAAAGGGTTTCCAATTTAGTGGGTTTTATCAGTGAAAAGAAATTAGTTGTTTTTTTGGGGCATTGAACACCTAAAGGCCGAAGCATATATAGAGATTTCACTAATAACATACTTTGCCCAGATTTTTTATTGTAATTGAAAAAACTGTTTTTTAAAAGTTCGTTTACTTTATTTATTCGTACACACTAGTATGTACTATAATCATCGTCACTAATCCGTGGAAGTTGTTTTAAACACAGCTGATTGAATTTTCTACACTGTTTATATTCTTTCCTTTATGATTTACCAATACATATATCAGATTAAAAATTAAACAGTAAACCACATTGGCTATTTATGTAAAGTTCCCTTACCAAAAGTTAGCTTTTTACCCGGGCGGAGCTGTACCGTATAGGCAACTAAAATGGGCTTCTGGTTCCATTGTATATGGACTTCGAAAGCCCATATATAGCGCAATCGTCTTATGGACTCGAGCCCTATCTAATTAACTCCTCAACGTCCCAGAGCCTGAATCCAGTCCCTCTCGCGCCAACAATAGAGTGATGCAACTGAAATGGTATTATAAAAATAATAAAAGAACAAGAGCAATATTGCATAGAAAGAGAGAGAGAAAATTCTTATTGAATTTTGGGATGATTTACAATGGGGTAAGACCCTTTATTTATAGGAGAAAAAATGACTTAGCCTCAAAGTAAAACTCTCTACAAGATAGACATTTACTCCAAATAGAATTCTATTCCTAACACTCCCCCTTGAATGTCTACTCAATAAGTAATGCGTCTCATTAAAAACCTTAACTAAAATAAAACCCAATGGGAAAAAAATTCTAGAAATGAAAAAGAGTACATATATTTAGAAATGCGCCTATTGGTTGCCTCGTTAAAAACCTTTCAATGAAAACCCAGTGGGACAAAACCTTGTAAGGGAAAAAGAGTGCAACGCGCATTAACTCCCCCTGAAGAGAGCATCAAATCACATCCTTGAGCCTTCGCATTCCAATCTTGTGCACTAGCTTCTTGAAGGTTGACGTCGGTAGAGATTTTGTGAACAAATCAGCCATATTATCACTTGAACGAATCTGTTGCACATTGATATCACCATTCTTTTGAAGATCATGTGTGAAAAATAACTTTGGTGAAATATGTTTTGTCCTATCTCCTTTTATGAATCATCCCTTCAATTGAGCTATGCATAATGCATTGTCTTCAAACAAAATCGTTGGTAGTTTGTTACATTTCAAACCACATTTGTCTCGAATATGATGTATTATAGACCTTAACCACACACACTCTCGACTTGCTTCATGAATAGCAATTATCTCATCATGATTAGATGAAGTAGCCACAATTGATTGCTTAGTCGATCGCCAAGATATGGCAGTGCCTCAACAGATAAACACATAACCTGTTTGACATCGAGCCTTGTGTGGATCAGATAAATATCCAGCATCAGCATAACCAACAAGATCAGGACTGCAATTATTGCTATAAAATAAGCCCATATCGGTAGTCCCTTTTAGGTACCGCAATATATGTTTCATTCCGTTCCAATGTCTCCTTGTAGGAGCAGAGCTATATCTTGCTAAGACATTAACTGAAAAAGTTATATCAGGCCTTGTAGTATTTGCAAGATACATTAGTGCACCAATTGCACTAAGATATGATACTTCAGGACCAAGTAGCTCTTCATTCTTTTATTGAGGTCGGAATGGATCCTTATTCACATCAAGTGATCGAACAACCATCGAAGTACTTAAAGGATATGCTCCATCTATGTAAAGCCGTTTCAATACCTTTTCTATATAGACATATTGATGAACAAAAATTCTGTTTGCTAAATGTTCAATTTGCAAACCAAGACATAATTTTATCTTTCCGAGATCTTTCATCTCGAATTCCTTTCTTTATATAATCAATTGCCTTTTGGAGTTCTATGGGAGTTCCTATAAGGTTTATGTCATCAACATATACGGAAAATACAACAAATTCCGATGTTGTTTTCTTTATAAAAACACATGGTCAAATGACATCATTTATATAGCCTTCCTTTAATAAATACTCACTAAGACGATTATACCACATTCGTCCTGATTGCTTTAGACCATACAAAGATCTTTGCAATTTGATTGAAAACATTCCCGGGACTTTGAATTATGTGTGTTTGGTATTTTGAATCCGTCGGGAATTTTATGTATATCTCATTATCAAGTGAGCCATAAAGGTAGGCGGTAACCATATCCATTAAATGCATGTCAAGCTTTTCAAGGACAACAAAACTAATGAGATAACAGGAAGTTATAGCATCCGTAACGGGTGAATATGTCTCTTCATAATCGACACCAGGCCTTTGTGAAAATTCTTGTGCAACAAGGCGTGCCTTATATCTTTGTACCTCGTTTTTCTCATTTCTCTTGCGTACAAATACCCATTTATAGCCAACAGGCTTAACACCATTAGGTGTTTGAACTATAGGTCCAAAAACTTCACGTTTTGCAAGTGAATTCAATTCTTATTGGATTGCTTCTTGTCATTTTGGCCAATCAATTTTTTTCGACATTCTCCAACAAATTGAGGTTCAAGATCCTCACTTTCTTGCATAATGCTACATGCAACATTATATGCAAAGACACAATCCACCACTATATCCACTCGATTAAAATTTATCTCAATATCGATTGGATTTATTGATATTTTCTTATTTTCTTGAGTCTCGGGCTCAGTGGATTCTTCATGAATCTTAGAATTTATTGAATCGTGAATTTCCTCATGAGATTCTTTCGTAGTGTCATTTTGATAATTTGTTTTCCTTTTTCTAGGATTTCAATCTTCGGAACCTAATGGTCTGTCATGTTTTAGGCGTGCTTTCGACTCATTAGCTATGACACTAGAAGATTGTCCAATAGGACATCAATACGGATTGGAACATTCTCTGCGGGGATATGTGATTTTGTTATCCTTTTCAAGTCCGTAAATGCGTCTGGCATTTGATTTGCTATTCTTTGCAAATGGATAATCTTTTGCACCTCTTTTTCACAAATAGAGGCACGTGGATCAAGATGAGATAATGATGGATTTTTTCACAAAATTTCCCGTTTGGTTTCACCAACTTCTCCCCCTAAATTTGGGAAAAGTGTCTCATCGAATCGACAGTCTGCAAATCGTGCAGTGAACTAATCCCCTGTCAATGTTTCAAGGTAACGAATAATGGAGGGCGATTCAAACCCAACATATATTCCTAACCTTCTTTGCGGACCCATTTTGGTGCGATATGGCGGTGCTACAGACACATATACTGCGCATCCAAAAATTCTTAAATGGGATATATTTGGTTCATGACCCAAACTAATTACAACGTGGAATATTTGTGATAATTTGTCGGTCTGAGACGAACTAACATTGCTGCATACAAAATGGCATGACCTTAAACAGAAAAATTAAAGTCTCACTTACCTCGCTAACGGGAAGTTTCTCAACTCTGCAACGTCTAGAATACTAACCAAACAACTTTCAATACCCTCGATTTAATAAAAGTATAGAATAACACATCATAATTAATCTAGGTGAATAACTTGCACAATTTTCAGAACAAATAAAAATCGAAGTCGACCTCCATCCGATTAATAAAAATCTGTATACATTTAAATGTCTAAAGAGGCACTTTAGCGGAGCAAAGGTTGCGGAACAGTGCTTTCAAAATCTAATAGTATATAATGTATAAATTCTACTAATTACTCCATCAATAACAAGTCATTTTGCCTCCCCATAATAGCTCTAATGATTATAATACACAATAACAATTTCCACTCCATTCAATAAGCTAAACACGTAAAGTAAGATTTTAATTTAATTGACATAGCCTTTTTGACCCACTAGATAGTTAAGACCTGTACCTTAACTATTTCAATTCTCAATCATGACAAAAATTTTGTCCTCTAATTATTACTCTATTTAAAAAAAAAACACAATTAATACTTCACTGTAAATTTAATACCATGTATATCATCGTACGAGGATTGGTCGAAATACCTGATTATATAGCATTCTTTTTCTCCACAAAATTTCAGTGAGAAGCTATCCAAGATAAAGAGGAGTCAATCCCTACTACTTATCCCTTCTGTTTTGCCGTCAGCGTGCCCTATGATACTGTCATCGTAATTTGCTATCTCCTTAATCTTTCCAAAAACTTCTTGAGACTATAGAATCTCGTGCTTATAATATGTTATATGTTATGAAATAATATAAAGACAAGAACAATAATGCAAGAACAAGAGCAATAGAGAGAATAGAGAGAGAGAAGTATTCTTATTGATACTTAGAGATTGTTAGAGATTGGTTTACAATGGTAGAATACCCCTTTATTTATAGGGATGGGGATGATTTAGCTACCAAGAATAGAACTCTAGAATCTCTCTAATTATAGACATTCACCTTAAATAGAAGTCTATTTATAACACTCCCCCTTGAATGTCTATTCAACAATGTGCCTCGTTAAAGCCTTAAAACCAAAACCCAATGGGAAAAATTAAAGAAAGGAAAAAGAGTACACATGTTTGAATATGCGCCTATTGGTTGCCTCGTTAAAAACCTCTCAAGGAAAACCCAATTGGGACAAAACCTTGTAAGGGAAAAAGAGTGCAACGCGCATTAACTCCCCCTAATAAGAACATCAATTTATATCCTTGAGCATTTGCATTCCAATCTTGTGCATCATCTTCAAAACGATCTTTGGTAGAGATTTGATAAATAAATCAACCATATTGACTTGAACAAATATTCCGCACCTTAAAATCATTATTCTTGATAGATATGAACATCTTCATATAGTGTCGTGGAATAACTCTTCAATATCTCCATAGATGCATTCTCAATGCCATCATGCTTATAGTTATAGCAAGATACATACGTACATAAATTGTACTAAGGATGTGGTACTTCAGGACCAAGAATTGCATATGCTTCAAGCAACTTAAATCTTTCAAGTTAAGTCATATAAGCCATATAATAGACTTTAGATGCATATCAAGTTTTCCATGTCATGCTAGACAAATAAGATATCGAAAACTGATTATACATACCTTTGACTTTATACTTTCAAGCATTTGAAACTATAGGTTCAAAACTACATGTCTTTCATATGGAATCAATTCTTCTTGAATTGTATCTCTTCCATTTAGTTACTTTCTTTGGGTCAGCAAATGCGTATAGCATGCTTTGCAATATGTTGCAATTGAATTATTCCTTTCATGAACTTCAGGTTCATATCATGATATTCGGGGATATACATATACAAATGATAATTCATCCCATGTAACCTTTTCTCAAGTGTTTATCATGTCTCCCCCTCATGTTAGAAAAGCTAACTTGTTTCCTCAACTTTGAGAGTTCATCTTTGTGCATTATGGTGTTAATGAAAATATACACCGCACATCAATAATAATAAGATGAAATTATTTGGTTCCTGACCTTGAACCACTTGTGAGGGGAGAATATAATATACTCTCGTATACAACGTATATCAAACTGATATATATAACTTTGTTCTCATAAGAAACAATTTAGCTATTAAGTGGAAGCACTCAATAATTATCTTGCTAAACCAACTTTGATATAAACCAACTTATCAAGATGAACTATCTTGAGTAGAGAATCTGGAAATTATGCTCAAAGTTAGATTACTGAGCAATTTACCTCGCAAGCACCGGCCAGGCTGCGGGTTAATAACAATTGCGCATGTAACCATTTCATAGATGCATCATATGTGGTATACATGGCAGGTGACTGGGCCCATATTCACCTTTGATATTTCCAGAATTTATGGGCTTCAACCCGAACTCTTTAGTTGGTCAGTTCATTAATGAGAACAAGTGATACAAGAGAATTCGTAAAGAACTTTCTAGTTCTTTAATATTCACATATGTGAATTTGCACATCATACTTAAAATGAGATGGCTAACACGAATGCCAACTGAATAAATTATCAATATTGGTAAACTTCAAATTTATACCATGACATGTGCACTTTATCAATAAACTTCAGGTTTATTATGACATGGGTTTTTATACCAATAGATATCCACTTTATTGTGGCATTCTTTCGTTTGTGTAGTACAAACTGGAGAACAAAGCGGGTAGCTTTTCATATGCAAATTACCCCGCTACAAGTTGTAGTAATAGGAGATATCAAAGCCTTCCTTTATTTATAGTCTCAATATAATCAATCGCTTTCGCGTGTACTTTGAAAACTGAATAAGTTTCTTTGAGACTTACTACAGCACAATACTCAATTGTGTTTCTCCAACATAGTAATAATTGGCTCTTCTAGAGCTCTCAATTAATTTTGTACTACCACAGATTCATCAACATCCATGTGGTGAATATCTTTCTTAAAGAGAAAGTTATACCATTATGGTCATGTCAAACTTATATGCAAGATATGTTTCTTGCATTATCGTTGTCCTATAATAGTCATATTTCCAAAATACTTTGGCGTACAATAGGTACGTGACCAACGATCATTCATGCCATATATCATCTCAAACCTCCTTCTAGGGGTGAGTGTGGTATATTTAATACCAATTTCATGTTCATATTCTTCCAATAATGAATATGTATTCGTGAATCAGATGTTGTCATATTCACTTCGGGGATATGTGATTTTGTTATCTTTTTCAAATCTATAAATGCGTCAGGCATTTGATTTGCTATTCTTTGCAAATGGATAATCTTTTGTGCCTCTTTCACAAATAGAGGTATGTGGATCAAGATGAGATAATGATGCATTTTTCCACAAAATTTCCCGTTTGGTTTCACCAGCTTCTCCCCCTAATTTTGGGAAAAGTGTCTCATCAAATTGACAGTCTGCAAATCGTGCAGTGAACAAATCTCCTGTCAATGTTTCGAGGTAGCGAACAATGGAGGGCGATTCAACCTCAACATATATTCCTAACCTTCTTTGCAGACCCATTTTGGTGCGGGATGGCGGTGCTACAGGCACATATACTGCGCATCCAAAGATTCTTAAATGGGATATATTGGGTCCATGACCCAAAACCAATTGCAACGGGGAATATTTGTGTCAATTCGCCAGTCAGAGACGAACTAGCATTGCTGTATGCAAAATGGCGTGTCCCCAAACCGAAGTGGGCATCCGACGAACTAGTATTGCTGCATGCAAAATGGCGTGACCACAAACCAAAGTGGGCAGCCGACGAACTAGCATTGCTGCATGCAAAATGGCGTGACCCCAAACCGAAGTGGGCAGCCGACGAACTAGTATTGCTGCATGCAAAATGGCGTGAACCCAAACCGAAATGGGCAGCCTCGTTTTCATGAAGAATTCAAGATTATTCTCATCTATTGTCTCAATATGATATCCATTTTGAATGATATCTTTAAAACTCAACAAGTTCCTTTTAGACTTGGAGGAGAACATTGCGATTGATATCATTAAAACTCAACAAGTTCTTCTTAGACTTGGAGGAGAATATTGCATTCTCTAAGATAAACGTCGTGCCTTTGGGCAGAGTTACAGTTGCTCTTCCGGAGCCTTCAATCAATTTACTTCCCATGGTTTGACATATAAAAGAAAATATACGAACATGAGAATAAACAACTTCAATCCGTTTGTGTCACATTTAAATAATATTTTCAAAATCTGCTGCGGTCAGTTGACAAACTAAATCAGATAGTCGATTATATGGATTACTATGCAGCTTGAAAATTTCAGTTTAAGCATTTTCATAAAACAATCGATTGTTAAACACACACAATCGATTGTTGAACATTGACAATCGATTGTTAAACACACACAATCGATTATTGGTTATTTTTGAAAAATTCCAGACCTCACTGTATAAAGACAATCGATTGTTAGACATAGACAATCGATTGTTGACTATTTTTGAAAAATTCCAGATCACACTGCCTAACGACAATCGATTGTTAGACATAGACAATCGATTGTGGATGATTTTTGAAAAATTCCAGATTACACTGTCTAACGACAATCGATTGTTAGACATAGACAATCGATTGTGGATGATTTTTGAAAAATTCCAGATTACACTGTCTAACGACAATCGATTGTTAGACATAGACAATCGATTGTGGATGATTTTTGAAAAATTCCAGATTACACTGTCTAACGACAATCGATTGTTAGACATAGACAATCGATTGTGGATGATTTTTGAAAAATTCCAGATTACACTGTCTAACGACAATCGATTGTTAGACATAGACAATCGATTGTGGATGATTTTTGAAAAATTCCAGATTACACTGTCTAGCGACAATCGATTGTTAGACATAGACAATCGATTGTGGATGATTTTTGAAAAATTCCAGATTACACTGTCTAACGACAATCGATTGTTAGACATAGACAATCGATTGTGGATGATTTTTGAAAAATTCCAGATTACACTGTCTAACGACAATCGATTGTTAGACATAGACAATCGATTGTGGATGATTTTTGAAAAATTCCAGATTACACTGTCTAGCGACAATCGATTGTTAGACATAGACAATCGATTGTGGATGATTTTTGAAAAATTCCAGATTACACTGTCTAACGACAATCGATTGTTAGACATAGACAATCGATTGTGGATGATTTTTGAAAAATTCCAGATTACACTGTCTAACGACAATCGATTGTTAGACATAGACAATCGATTGTGGATGATTTTTGAAAAATTCCAGATTACACTGTCTAACGACAATCGATTGTTAGACATAGATAATCGATTGTCGATCAATTGTTTTTCAGCTTTAATGCGAAAATATTAGATAATCGACTAGTTTTTCAGGCTAGTCGATTACCCCTACTGGAAAATAAAAATATTATTGATATTTGAGCATATTGAAGACATTCTAAAGAACTACTGCTAACACTGCATCATGAACTAACTAATACGAGCTAATACTAATGACTATTAGTTTATTCACTAACTAATACAAATAAGTAGAACAAAATCAAATAACTCCATCTTCTTTCATCACGGACCCATCACCGATTAGGTGGTCTATTTTCCCCTCGGGTTGCTCAAAGAAGTCTGCCACATCCAGGTGGGTGATGTCCAAGTTGTCGTCATAGACAAAATTTGTTTCAGGGCCTTTACTCTTTCGAGATGCTTGATAAAGGTCAACCAAGTGTCTTGGTATACGGCAAGTCTTTGACCAGTGCCCTTTCCCACCGCAACGATAACATATAGTTTCTGAACCATTTGCCTTAGGATCTTCATGATCCCGTTTCTGCTTTCGGCGGTTATCTCTCCTTGGGGGTTGACGGGCTTCATTGGAATTTCTTCCTTGTCTACGTCCCTGGCTATGACCCCGTTTACGACCATGACCATGGCCCTTTTCATGTTTGGCATAATGAGAGTGCACCTTATCTGCTTCAGGCAGTGGTGTAGACCCAGTGGGTCGATTTTCGTGACTTCTCATGAGCAGGTCATTATTTCGCTCAGCCACTAGTAGAAGAGAAATCAGTTCAGAGTACTTTGTAAAGCCTTTCTCTTTGTACTGTTGTTGCAGTACCATATTGGAGGCATGAAACGTTGTAAACGTTTTCTCAAGCATATCATAATCGGAGATTTTATCTCCGCATAGCTTCAATTTAGAAGTAATTCTAAACATTGCAGAATTATATTCAGAAACGGACTTAAAGTCTTGGAGCCTCAGATGAGCCCAATCATATCGTGCTTGTGGCAGAGTGACCAACTTCAGGTTGTCATATCTCTCCTTTAAGCCGTTCCACAAGATGAGTGGATCCTTGACGGTGAGATATTCAATCTTCAAACCTTCATCAAGGTGATGGCGCAAGAAAATCAAGGCCTTCGCACAGTCTTGGGTGGATGCTTTTTCTCTATCTTTAATGGTGTCTCCGAGACCCATAGCATCTAAGTGGATTTCAGCATCCAACACCAATGTCATATAGTTCTTGCCCGAAATTTCAAGGGCAACGAACTTTCTTTTCGTAATGTCAGACATAATCGAAAATTAAATTAGGAAGAGGGAAATACCTTAGATTTTTCGAGAATGGTTCTTGAGACGGTAGAGTCTCGTGCTGATAACGTGTTATGAAATAATATAAAGACAAGAACAATAATGCAAGAACAAGAGCAATAGAGAGAATAGAGAGAGAGAAGTATTCTTATTGATACTTAGAGATTGTTAGGGATTGGTTTACAATGGTAGAAGACCCCTTTATTTATAGGGAGGGGGATGATTTAGCTACCAAGAATAGAACTCTAGAATCTATTTATAACATTATAAAAATAATAAAAGAACAAGAACAATATTATAGAGAAAGAGAGAGAAAATTCTTATTGAATTTTGGAATGGTTTACAATGGGTAAGACCGTTATAATATAGGATAAAAAAATAACTTAGTCTCAAAGTAAAACTCTTTGGACATTCGTTCCAAATAGAATTCTATTCTTAACAAATTGTATATTATCTCCTAATTTTGCAATTACCATTAGTATCGGAGTTAAGCGACTTAAAAGCAGATAAGTTCTATTTCATTCGGTCATTTGCTGGACGTAATGACTTAAAAAGAGAACAAATTTAAATTGGTTCCTTTCTGTGCCCATTAGGTTACTGTCGATCGAGTCATCGTAAAGAAGAAAGGAAGCAATTTAAGCCTTTTAGAGAAAGTTCTTCCTCAGCAGGTATGTCACATGCTGAGAATTATCTCAAAGTTCTTGTTTTATGGCTTATACAATGTCTTACACCTTATAGAATTTTTATTTACAGAAACAGTAATGAACATTGTGGTGTTGATGATTCCTTATAATTATTGAGTTAATAATTACCAATCGTGTTATATAAGCAATATGAAGAAATGATTCAGCTTTGCAAAAGAATTCCACAGCACAAGAATTCAGTTGTGCAAGGAATAGTATTGACTGGTTAGAGAACCTTTACAACTTTCCATTTAATAAAGAAAAACATTTTCACTGCTCAATGTTTATTGCACAACATGCAATTTTATTTTAATCGGTCTTTGTGATAATAGCTTTCACATTTCAGGATAATTTGAAATATGGAGTGGTTCCTTCCTAGTCAAAGATGACTCTTGTAGTAAAAGAATGACCATTGGTGAATATTGGCTTTTGTATCTTTCTTTTTTAATGGTCTATATTCTTGGAGAATTAAGCTTAGTTGTAACTACGAATGAAATGGAAATCTATAACAGTCCAGCCCACTAGTGATGTTGTCCGCTATGAGCATAGGTCCCCACGGCTTTAAAACGTATCACTAGTGGGCTAGGCTATTACCGCTCCCCTCTCCCCAAAGCCCACCTCAATAAAAGAAGGAAAATAAGTATAGTAGCTTGATTGTTAGTTATAATTGAGGACAAACTATCTCTTCTTTCCCTTCAAATAATAGCTGAGGGTCTTGACAGCAAGATTAAACTGAAGCTGCTATTTTTTAAAGATGATAGTAAGACTATGAAATGTGATTCTTATCTTTGCATTTTTGTGTAACATGCCTTTTTAGTTCCTTCATGCAAAAACATTTTAAACCAAGGGACTCGTATTTTTAAGTTGGACTCCTTGGCTACATACACAGATATACATTTATATCTTTTGTTAATTCTACTATTAGATGAAGTTGATGATATGGCATGGAAGAATCTTTGTTGTGGCTGTAGATTAAGTCAGAAAAGTAACGATGCTTGGCAGATGACATTACAGAAATAGATACATAAAGTCCCAAGGATCGGAAAGGGCCTCAATCCACAAAAACTGAGGCATGCTTCCCCACAGTTAAATAAAAAAACCAGGTATTAAAAGAGGCCATCAGTTTTGTTCCCTCGCTTGGTGTTGATTCCTGCTTTGTGCGATTTGCTCCATAAACGTTTTCTCTTATAGTCATATCAGGAAAAAGTAAAAGGATTGGCCAACTTTGCCTTGGCCTACTGTGAGGAATTCTTTGGTTTACATAATATGCAAAACAACGACCAGTATAATTATCTTTAGTTAGTACCTTATAAAAAAAGAAAAACTTTAGTTAGTATTAATTTGCTTGTCATACAATTATCTTGGATTTTCAATAAAGCTTTCAATCTTTTCCAGTGAACTTGCATGAAATTAGTTGTTCGCCATCAAGAAATAACATTAATATATCAGGTTTTTGTGTGGAATAATCACTGAAGGATGTTTTGTTACTTTGATGATTTTATAAAAGTTGGAATAACAATACTTTCTCAATTATGTATTGCTTTGCATTTTTGACCTGTCGAAAAAGTGCTGAGTTTCAGCAAATGGCAGAGCAGAAATAGGTACCTAAAGTGCCATGATCAAGTGTGACCTTAAACTTGAAAAGCTTAGCCATGCTCTGGCGACTTATATGGAATTTACCAGGTCCACAACTTCAATGTTTTTGCTGAGATAGAATCTCTACTCTTTTCACTTTTTTCTTAGGACTCTTCATCCACAAAAGCTAAAAAGCGCTTTGTTGTGTTTTAAACCATATGCTTTAAAATATTGGTTTGGATTAGCCTTAGGGTGCAAACTTTGGCTGTTAACTAATACAATCTAAATGAGTGTTTTTTGTTGAAATCTTGCCTACACCTAAGTGTGTGTTTCGTTGGTTCCCATATTATGAGAAACAACAACCAGAAAAATTATCTTTAGTCAATATGGTTTGCTTGTGCGCCCTAACGGTCAAGTAGTTGGAGTAACAGCCTTGGGTACTAAGGTTCAAATCCCAATGAAGGTGATTCTATGAGAATTTTGCATTTGTCTAATTCTCGGTGGACGGAATTACTCGATACTTGTACTGGTTGGAGGTAGCAAGTATCTGGTACTTAATCAAGGCGAAGTCTGAACATGGCCGTGTGTGTGTAAGACACAATCTTGAGTAGCGAACTTGCACGAAATTAGTTGTTCACAAACAAGAATAAGATTGTTGTATCTGGACTTTGTTGCATAATCAATCAGCAAAGAAGTTTGATATTTTACATTGAAATGGAAAATCTCTGAAAATTGTTTGTTTTCTTAAATAATTTTATAAGCTAGGAATCACAAGAGTTGCTCCATAGTGGATTGCTTGGCATTTATGAGATGCGGAAAAAGTGCTTAGACTCAGCAAATGGCAGAGCAGAAATAGATAGCTAAAGTACCCATAGAATTGGAGGGACCGACACATTGATGAGTATTCCTTTTTTTTTGCTAGTGAGTTGTGAGATGGATAAAAGTTCTTGTGTTCCACGAATAGCGAGCAGAATCAGATACTAAAAGTACCCAATGATCGGAAAAAGGTCTAAAAGTGGACATCCAAGCCATTCTTGGAGGAAATTTCTTAGCCACTAAGTTCTTACCTTCATGACATTTTCATTTTATTCCTTGATAACCTGTAATTGCCTTGTTACTTTTTCTATGACTACTTCACGTCAGAAAAAGTGTACAATATGCTATCCTTCTGTGTCATGTTCAATCAGTTGCATATGTTAATTGCCTGGTATCAGCTCAAGACTGATAAAAAGACATTGTGTTTTGATTACTGATACTGTTGAGCCCATAATACTCTTCGTTTTATGCTACATGGTTTACTCTGATCTGAAAATATAATTTACTGGATCACATAGGATTGCTAAAGATAGATAAGCAATTTATTAGCCTGCAAGAAGACATCAGCAAGTATTTTTTCTTATATTTGTGATTAACTGTTTTGGTAGTAAATAGAGTATGCAGGCATAAGTGATCCAAATAATGGTTGAGAATCTTTAAAACAACCCCAAGTCATGTCTGCTTGATGTAGAAGGATAGAATTCTATTCTAAGCTACATCTTTTTAGGGCCGTTTATAATGCAGTTGTATAAAATTCATATTTCCCTTTTCCGTTTGATTTCTGTTAAACAAAAGTATCCTGCAATTGAACCTGTGATATTATGTAGTAAAATCATTGAGAATTTTGCATTTGCCTAAATCTTGGTGGACGAAATTATCCGATACTTGTACTGGTTGGAGGTAGCAAGTATCTGGTACTTATTCAAGGTGCTTAATCTGGACATGGCCATGTGTGTGTCTAAGACACAATCTCGACTAGCGAACTTGTACGAAACTAGTTGTTCACAAAACAAGAATAAGATTGTTGTATCTGGACTTTGTAGCGTAATCAATCAGCAATGAAGTTTGATATTTTCACAATGGAATGGAAAATCTCTAAAAATTATTTGGTTTTTGGAATAATTGTATAAGCTAGGAATCACTAGAGTTGCTCCATGATGGATTGATTGGCATTTATGAGATGTGGAAAAAGTGCTGAGACTCAGCAAATGGCAGAGAAGAAATAGATAGCTAAAGTACCCATGGAATTGGAGAACCTTCAAACTTGAATGGCTTAGCCATGCTCTGGTTACTTTCGTGGAACATACCAGGTCCATGACTACTTAAATGTTCTTGCTGAGATAGAATCTACTCTTTTCACTTTTTCTTAGGACTCTTCGTCCACAAAAGTAAAAAGGGCTACATTGTATTTAAACCATATGCTTTAAAATGTTGGTCAGGATCCTGGTGCAAAACTTTGACCGTCAGTTGATATAATTCAAAAATGAGACGTCTGATTGAAGTCTTGCCTAAGCCTAATGTGTGGATTTCTTTGTTTCACATTATACTTAAAACAACAACCTGCAAAATTATCTTTAGTTTAAAACAGTTTCTTGTGACCCTAGCAGTCTAGGAGTTAGGGTTACAACCTTACTAAGGTTCAAACTCCAGCAGAGATGACATTATATGAATTCTTCACACTTGCATCAATCTTGATGGGCAGAATTATTTGACACATGTGCTGGTGGGAGGAGAAGGTGGAGTTGAGCACTCCGGACACCTTTTTTTTTTGTGTGTGTGTGTGTGATACAATCTCGTCCACTGAACTTGCACAAAATTAATTGTCACAGACAAGAAATACTGTTACTATTTCTGTTTTTGCTGTGGAAAAAACCAGCAACGCAGTTTGATATTTTCACATTGAATTAGGAAATTACTAAAGGTTTTCTTTGTTGCTTTATTAAATTTTGTGTTGGAATCAATAGAATTTGTCCATGGTGGATGGTTTGGCATTTATGAGCTGCAGATAAAGTGCTGAGGTTCAGCAAATGGCATGCAGAAACAGATACCTGAAGTACCCATTGAGTCAGAGGGACCTCAAACTTGAATGGCTTAGCTGTGCTCTGGTGACTTGTGAACATTTTCAACTTCATGACAACATTTTAACTTCATGACAACAACAATTTTCTTCGCCGAGATTGAACCTACTCTTTCACTTTTCGCTGGACTCTACCCCCACAAAAGTAAAAATTGCTACATTATTTTCTTTAACTATATGTTTTGAAATACCTATAAAAAACATGTACGCTTTGGAATACTGGTTCGGATTAGCCTTCCTTTGACGGTCAACTGATACTTTGAAAGGAGACATCTTTGTTAAAATCCTGAAAAAGTAATTGCACATGATTTAGAAGGAAGTATAAGATAGTAGAAAACCTTGAATATCCTGTTGTTAATCATGTAAAACTTTATAATTCCTACCCCTTTCAAGTAACATCAACCATATCTGGATAAGGAATATCTCAAACAGTCTGAAACTTTTGTCAGTTTTCCTGGATGCGAATAATATTGGTCATGACACATTGACGAGTATTCCATTTCTTTTGCTAGTGAGTTGTGAGATGGATAAAAGTTCTTGTGTTCAACGAATAGCAGAGCAGAATCGGATACTAAAAGTACCCATTGATCGGACAAAGGCCTAAAAGTGGACTTCCAAGCTATTCTTGGATGAAATTTCTTAGCCACAAAGTTCTTACCTTCATGACATTTTCATTTTATTCCTCGATAACCTGTAATTGCCTTGTTACTTTATCTATGACTACTTCACGTCAGAAGAAGTAAAAGTACAATATGCTATCCTTCTGTGTCCTGTTCAATCAGTTGCATATGTTGAGTGCCTGATATCAGCTCAAGACTGATAAAAAGACATCGTGTTTTGATTACTGATACTGTTGAGCTCATGGAATACTCTTAGTTTCATGATGCTACATGGTTTACTCTGATCTGAGATCTAATGAACTGGATCACATAGGATTGCTAAAGATAGATAAGCAATTTATTAGCCTGCAAACAAGTATCATCAGCAAGTATCTTTTGTTGATATTTCTTAGTGGTTAATTGTTTTGGTAGTAAATAGAGTATGCAGGAATAAGTGAGCCAAATAATGGTTGAGAATCTATTAAAAGAACCCAAGTCTTGTCTAGTTGATGTAGAAGGAGAGAATTCTATTCTAAGCTACATCTTTTTAGGGCTTGTTTGTAATGCAGTTGTATAAAATTCATATCCATTTTGATTTCTGTTAAACAAAAGTATTCTGCAATTGAACCTGAGATAGAACTTGTTAATACTGGGTTGATGTTGGATTATGAAGCAATGTTATTAAAAGCGCGCATCGCAGGTTGGGTACTTTGCATTGCTTAGCGAGTGCTTAAGTGTAAGGGTGTGCCTAGCAAAACACAGGCAACTAATTGCTTTTTAAAAGTTTATGTAATTTATAAGACCTGTAAGTTTTGTTTTGAAGAGGGAAATACTAAGCAATAAATAATTATAACGCAAAGTGATATGGTACTACTTATTAAGAAAACAGTATGGACACATTCATATAATTGCTTGTCTGCGTTTGTTTCTATTTTTATTTCTTCATCTCCATCTTTCTTCACTTACACATGCTTTTTAATCGTACTTTGCGCTTTAAACCCGAGCATACCTTGGCTACACTTCTTCCCCTTTACGTTTGAAAAAACCATTCTGTAAAACATTTTACTACACTTGGCATTGAAGGAAATAGAGCCCATTGGAATCCAGTAATGTCAATACTGCCAAGTGTTTTTAGTTGGTTATATATAAACAATTAATCAAATGGATGAAATGATGAACAGTTTAGATCCGACGATAGGAGGATCACTTCAGTAGTTGATTGACTTGATGCACTTTCCACTTTTAAGTTTTAGTTAAGGTGAAGAGAAAGCACAGATGATTGGTCTTAGAGATTTTCATTAGCTTAATTCATAGTTTTATCCATCTATCCACGTCCTTCCCCTTACTTCGCCTTTAATTTTCCTTTCACAACTGACTGAAGTGCTTCTTCTAATTCTGAGGAAATTACCCATTTCCTCGCTGATTACGGATTAGAGCTGTTTTAGGGATACCATGTTGATTCTTTCATTACAACTAAAATTTTGAAAATTGTGGTAGTATTTTGCTTACAAGGTGCTTATAGAGAGTACCATTTATCCTATTGGTGCTTTCTTTCCTTGGAGAAGTGGACCTTTTATTCTTTATCGTCAGTGATGGAACATTCATTATACTGAGAATTTGGGACAAATACTAGTTGAGAGGCCCTGGACCAAAAGCAGATACTGATATATCATTCAAAAAGAGTAAGTTCCAACGAAAAGATTACCCCCGTGGAAAGCAAAAAGCAGAAAGTAGAACTGAACTTCAATGATATTGCACAAGCTCACAATTTCACACACAGCCACTGAGCATCCAGAGGTTGTTGGCAATAGTGTTTTTCCCATTACTTCTGGCTGCACTGAACTCTTCTTAATGTGGAAAAGTTAGCTGCAGTCAATTCTTCTTTTCCTTTTTTTTTTCCCTTTAGGCATCTGGTATCTAAATTTGTGCAGGATAGGTCCACTAAGGAGATAACTGTTTCGTACCAAAAGGTTTTCCATTAACCCGAGACCTATGCAAATATGTCATCTATTCCACGCTCCTTGATGATACTGTAGTCAATTCTTTGCTTGTTGCAGAACTAGTACTTTTTGTCTTGTTGGGTCAATCCTTTTACACTGGAGGGGCTTTTTCTTTTACTTTCTACTCAGAGAAATTGCACGTATTGACTGCAACACGGTCTACAAGGAAGATCTCTCTTTACATATACAACAATGCAGAGAATTTAACAAAATCCTCTGTGGAAAACTACTTTAGTACAACAACAACAACAATCCAGTATAATCCCAAGTGGGGTCTGGGGAGGGTAGTGCGTACGCAGACCTTATCCCTACCCTTGGGTAGAGAGGCTGTTTCCAAATAGACCGGCTGTATCCTTCCCTCCAAGAACTTCCCACCTTGCTCTTGGAGAGACTCGAACTCACAACCTCTCGGTTGGAAGTGGGGGTTGCTTACCATCAGAGCAACCCTCTTGTCTGGAAAACTACTTTAGTACATTTCTCATTATTCAATAGCTAATTAGATTGATAATGATGTAAGGTACAATATTAATATTAGGTTTAGGGACTTGTAGTTGATCTTTTCTTTGCTGCATTCAGAATGAAGGGACAATTCCATAACTGCTATCTGCAATTAATTGTGTGGAGAACATCTGGTCTACTTCAGCCTCTACATCTGTTCTTTTCGCGAATCGACCTTTGATTCTTGGCCTTGTTTCTGCATATGCTTTTCTTGAAGCATACCTTATGGTTTTCTCAAATTTACGGTTCTTTTTCTTCTCTCTGTATCTAAGGACTCTGGCTTCCCTGTCCATTGGAGTAAGCTGGGTCGGCATTTGAATCGGAGGGCCTGAGAAGAGGTCAATGGTCCCTTTTGGAGGTCGTGGGTGGGAGTTTGAAGTTTCACTAAGTGCAGATTCTGGAACAACACTAACATCCATGGACGACATCGAAACCTGATAATACATACAGATAAGAGTGTAAGTTTTATACAGTCGCAATGTAAAGAATTTTTACAATGTCAGAACAAGTTACTGATTATAGATAGAGATCTTTGTGAAAGGTTTATGGTACCAAAGTTTCAAGGGCATGTTTAAGATAAGAAAAGATAGTTATACTAGCAAAATATGGGCAGCTAAAATGAAAATTCCTCTATTGAAAAAGCATGAATAATTCAGAAGCACTAAGCAATCTCTTAAAAAGTTGAATATGAAAATTTAGTAGAATCTCCGTAAGACAACACATGAATTTAATTAAAGTGCATCTAATGATCTAATTGCCTGAAATGAGATACATGGATATAGTGAAGAAAACTTACACTGTGACTTATAGAAGCAGGGTAACCATATCCAGTATTAGAGTTGTCATACTCCATTCCCAGCTGAAAACTCAGGTGGTGATTTTGCTGCTGCTGCTGTTGTTGCTGCTGTTGGTGGTAGAGAATCATAGATTTCCCATGTCTGTCCTGAACTGGCACCACGCTATCTCCTCCGTAGTTCTTCCGAGGAACAGAGTAATATTGTTGCTGCTGATTAACACTGAATTGATCATTAAACTGACTATCCCCTCCATACTCCGCAAGATCCAAGTATTCATCCACTACTTCCCCACCAAACAACATCCCATAGTTATTTTGGTTGTTATTGTTGTTATTAATGTTCTTGTTGTTGTTCTTAACAGGAGGATTCAGCAATAACCATGAAGCTGCTTCATCTTCATCTTCTTCATCTATTGTCGTATCATCTGCATCCTGAGTCAAACTTAAGAACCTATCATCCTCATCCCCCTCGGGGCCACCAATCATCAAAGTATCACCGCCAAGGGTGTCAACAGATGGAGGACCATATAAGGTACCTGCATAACATATTTATTATTTAAATTTCATGAATTATAAGGTTTTTGGAAAATCTTTGTACCTGTGCTCGACTTCAATTAAAGGCATTACCTGGAATGGGCATAATTGGGACACGGTGGTGACGGCGTGCCAAGGGGTTAGCAGAATGGATATCAGCGTCGCAGGAGGCACAAAGCGAGGCAGCATCTGCCTTGCAAAGAAAGGCTGCAGGAGCGCGTTCACAGGCCTCGCAAACCCAAACGCGCTCATGACGTGAAGCCACAAGGTTTGCTGCATGTATGCGGGCGTCACAGCCTGCGCACAAATACGCGGAATCGGCCCTGCAGTAAACGGTACATGCAGCAGACCGGCAAGTGTCGCACACCCTTGCCCAGTTGTTGCTGCTGTTTTCCTTTTTCAACATTGAACTAATTTTGGGTTCTTTGCTCTTTATTTTCTGTTGTATAACTTTGTACTTCTGAGTACTGAACTTGTAGCAGGTATGCTGAGGACTTAAAGAGGCACTGTGAAATATGAAGAGGGGAAGGAGGGAAAATAACAGTGGCAACTACCAAGTGGGAAGGGAATCCGCGAGCGACACGTGGAATGAACTTAATGGCCAGGAAAAGTTGTTTCATTATCTTGTGGTGGCTGGTGATTCTGGTGGGGCCGGATTGGTGGGGACAGGCAACACGGAGGTTGAAACAAGTGGGTCCACGGGGCTTTTGGCTTTTGGAATCAATTGAGGTGGGAAAGCTTTGTCCAAGTGATTGCCATTTAAGGGGAGTCTATAGTCTTACTGACACACTTCCTATTATTTAATTATCAGGTGTTACTGTAACTGTATCACTGTATGTATGCATCGTAGCTGTGTACGCCTACATTCGTACAGCCTGGGACTCCACCACTACTTGGAACTTTCAAGAGGAGTTGAATTTATCTGAATTATGTTAGCTAACGTTTGGACATAAATTTGATTGAAATTTTAAAAATTAGTT
The DNA here is from genome assembly GCA_034376525.1 of Nicotiana benthamiana. Taxonomy (NCBI): domain Eukaryota; kingdom Viridiplantae; phylum Streptophyta; class Magnoliopsida; order Solanales; family Solanaceae; genus Nicotiana; species Nicotiana benthamiana. The sequence continues at coordinate 131,930,250 of CM067324.1, read as the reverse complement.
TTTTAAGTTTTATTGAAAAATAATTTTTGAAAGTTAAAGTTATATTTGGATATGCATTTTCTTTGAAGAAAAGTTTAAGTTTTGCGAGTGGAAGAGGAAATTTCATCCAAAAATTGTCATAAACTAGTTTTTGAGAATTTGGAAATTTTTAAAATTTGTTCTTAAAACATGATCATATTTCATAAACAAATAATATTTTCAAAAAAAGATTGAAAAATGAAGCCAAAATCTATGGCTAAAATGGGTTAGTATCATCATTCTAAAGAAATTTGTACTCCTTGCATTTCAATACATATCAATTATTTGACTGGGCACGGAGTATAAGGAAAAAAAAAGATTTTTGAACTTGTGGTATAAAATTAGGCACATATATTTTGTGTCATAATAAGTTATTGTGTAAAGGTAATTATTTTTAAATATGGAAAGATGTCATTATTTTTGGCACGGGCTAAATAAAATAGATTCACATAAATTGAAATGAAAGGAGTATCACGTAATTGTTCATATTAACTATAATTTGAAAATTTAGAAAATAAAGTAAAATGGCAAATAACTTTCTATAATTCGTTAAAATACATAGCATGATGTATAAGTTAAGTGTACTGCCGATTTATACAAGTTAAATACAGAAAAAATCAAAATTTTAAGTCAATAAGGTAGAATGTTATTACTATCTTTTTTTTTTTTTGGTAAAAATGAATACAAACTTAAGTATAAGTTTATGTTGTATGAGATTAAAGAACAAACAAAAGTAACATAACATTTTCTCCCTGGCATAGTTCTCCCTCCTTGCTAACAAGATTCTTTTAAGTTGCCAAAAGAAGGCATAGTACGATGAAAATATTTTCCTCTTTGACACATTGTTCTATTCTTTGCTGGCCTTCCTGTAAGATTATATGTTAAAACAAAGAGTAATGCTCGACTGATGTAACAAGAAAATTGTAAGTCACTAGTTAAGGGAAACAGTAATATTAGTCTCTTTGGTTTTGAATTTTACTGAACCATTTGCCAGATGGAGAGCGTTTTGTGGTGTCTGATTAGTTTCTAGCTACTTAAATGGAACCACTTTCTCCATTTAAATGACAATATTCAATTTGCAAGCCAAAATCTATTGGATTTCTGTTATAGGTGTCAACCGGGCCGGGTTGACCCGGGACCGGCCCGGACCGGACCGGACCGGACCGGTTTAGCGCGGGGGGGGGGGGGGGGGGGGGGGGGGGGGGGCGGGCGGGCTGGGTTAGGGGGGGGGAAAGGGGTTGGGACGTAAGGCCTTACCGGGCAATTAACCCGGACCGGACCGGCCCGGGAAGAGAAATACCGGGCGAACCGGCCAACCCGGACCGGCCCGGACCGGTTATAACGGTAAAATTTTTTTTTTAAAAAAAAAAAATTTTTTTTTAACTGCTGGGGCCCACTTGCCCGTTGGCAACGGTCCAGAACCGTTGGCCAACGGGTGTTTTTGCATTTTTGGCCCTTTTTTGTTTTTTTTTTTTGTTTTTATTAAATTACATTAATAACCCTTCTAAAAATCTATAAATACCCTCCCCTCTTCTTCATTTCCTCACTCAAAATTATCTATCTCTCTCTCAATTCTCAAATTAGCAAATATCAATCACTCTCTTCTCTTCAATTTTCAAGAATTCATATTCTACTTTCATAATTTTATTGTCTTTATTTTCCCGAATTTAATTTATCGTAATTTCTTATTTGGAAATCGGCATTCGAAGCTTGATTCTTGAAGTTCAAGTGTTCAACATTCTTGAAGTTCAACTGTTCAAGTGCTCAATTTATTGTCGAATTCGGTGCACTCTCTCTAACTCTTTCTCTTATTTAATATTTTAATTGCATATTTGATTTTTGCTTATATATTAAATTTTCCAATATGTTGAATGCTGCTAAAAGAGCGTGTAGAAAAGTTACTGGTAGGAGTGGAAGTGGTAGTGGAAGTAGTAAAAAAAGTCCTATAGCTTCTGGTAGTAATAGTAATAATGAACCAATAACACATGTTTCTGAATCATCGCCTAATTTGCAAGATGTAAATATTGATTATGAACAATTACACCAAGATTTCGGAATAGAAGATAACGAAATTGGAATAGAAGATGAGATACCACCTACACCTACTAGTGCAAATGTTGGTAGTATTGGAGTTGGAGTTGCTAGTGCAACAAGGGGTAGAAGACCACCAGTCGCTCCAACTTCTAAATCTAATTGTAGAAAAAGAAGTCCTGTTTGGAAATTTTTTGATGAGATAAGTGATAGAGTTAAGTGCAGACTTTGTAACGAAACGTTTAAACATTTGACCGGAGGTAATTTAGGGGGGACTGGCACACTAATTAGACATATGCAAAATTATCATCCTATAGAATGGGGGGTTAATGGGGATGGAAGTCAAACAACCGGTAACCCTACTACTGCAGGTCTCCTAAAATATGATAAAATGAGGGATCGAGAGGAATTAGCGAAAATGATCGCTTTGGGTTGTCTACCTTTTTCTTTTGCTTCTTCCTCTTATCTTGTTACGTATATTCAAAGGATATACAACCCTATGTTTAAAGGTATCCCTAGAAGTACCTGTAGATCTGACATCTTTAGACTTCACGGCCAATATCAAACATACATACGTTATTTGTTTAGTCACCTTCCTTCTAGAGTATGTCTAACTTCTGATATTGGCCATGCTGTAAATGGAAATGATTATTTAACAATTACATGTCATTGGATAGATGACAATACTTGTATGCAAAAACGTATTATTGCTTTTAAATATGATGAAGATCAGAGTCATACTGCAACATTTATTAGTAGTACAATTGTTGAAGTTGTCGAATTTTATAATCTAAACCAAAAAGTTTTGTGTATGTCTTTTGATAATGCTTCAAACAACAATGCTGCAGTTTCAATTTTAAAATTGAATTTACATCCACCTCTTGATGATATTTTTCATGTTAGATGTGCATGTCATGTTTACAATTTAATTGTTAAAAGTGGGCTCGATTTATTTTCAACTGAGATTACTCTAGTTAGAAGAGTTGTTGGAGTAATTTAGGGAAATAATAGACAATCTAGAATAAGAGAATTTAAGAACAAGTGTATGCAATATAACCTTACACCTAGATTCATGCCCGACGAAGTAGTTACTAGATGGAATTATACGTATATATTTTTAAAATGTTGCTACAAATATAGATTTCCAATAACAGAAGTTGCTAATGCACATTGTATTGATCCTAGGCGTATGTTAACCGGTGATACCTGGGAGGTCATTAGTGATGTGATTAAATTTTTACATAAATTTTATACTGCTACTGTTGTGTTTTCTGGGGCATATTACCCAACTATTACTGTGGCTTTAGTACATATAGCTGAAATTTCTTTGCTACTATTTGAATTTAAGAAGAAAGATAGATATACGGATGCTGTTGCAAGTATGCAAGCAAAATTTAAAAAATATTTCTTTCCAATTCCTCCTGTTTACTTAATTGGTGCAGTTTTAAATCCTTCAATTAAAATGTCTGATTGTCAACAATTAATGAATGCTTTATACAATTATATGGAGATTGGGCCCACTGAAAGCCCAAATTTTTATGAATCTATGAACCAACTAAATGAACATTTACAATATCTATATACTTATTATGCAACTCAATGTGATAATGCTCGTGCTTCAACTGCTGCAAATCCCACTATGCAATGTAGCACTTCTAATGTAGTCGGAGATGATGATGAAGGCTTTGATAGTTTTAATATTTTTTCAACTTTTTCTAACACTCAAAGTAGTAGTAGGAATATAGATGAACTGCAATTTTACTTGCAGAAGCAAAAGGAGCCTCGCACCAAGGAATTTTCACCGTTAGGCTGGTGGCAGGAAAATTCAAAGCAATTTCCCGTTCTTTACGCTATGGCGCGGGATGTCCTGAATGTCCCAATTTCCACTGTTGCATCCGAGAGTGCATTTAGCCAAGCAAGACAACAACTTGGAGACACGCGGCACTCATTGGGAAGCAATGCTTTGGAAGTCTTAGTGTGTCTAAGAGATTGGATAAGATCTGAACGAAGAAATCAAGGAAAGGAAGATCTTGATAGCCCGGAAGACGAAGAACTTGGAGATATATTAACGCACGGAAACCCATCCGAATTTAACACTCCAGAAGAAGGTCCAGAGGTTCATATTAATATGGAAGAACTTGCTATTGCAATGCAAGCCATTTGATGTAAATTGTAAACTAATTATGATACATTTTAGTTTTTCAGTTTGAAATTTTGAATTTAAGAAATAAAGTAGCACTTGCAATAAGTGCAATTTTTTCCCCATCTTTTGTTGTGTTCATTCAATTATTACAAAGTATTAATATAACTTAATATTTATACTATACGTAATTCAAAAAAAAAAAAATAAATAAATCCGGCCCGGCCCGGACCGGATCAACCCAGCCCAATTGCAACCCGCCCCCAATTGAACCCGGACCGGACCGGCCCGGACCCGGACGGGTCATAAAATTTGGACCCGGACCCGGCCCGGCCCACCCGTTGGTCACCTATGATTTCTGTATTAAGAACCTTGAGATTGTAAATAAACGTCCAAGACTAAAATTTAAAGCGGTATATGGAATGAGATATCCATAACAAAAAGTTAGAAAATGAGAGCTGGGTTTATTTTCCTTGCATTCAATATATTGAAATCCTTTAATTCGAAATTGTGCTGTATAGGCCTATTTGAGCTGTATTCTTGTTACTCTGGACATAGTCATTCTTGAATTGAAGAAATTAGACAACAAAATACAATCCACATTTTTGCCTCACACTAAGCAAATTATTCTGAGAGCACATTCCCAATATACCCATTACTATGTCTACGTGGTGCGTTTTGCGGGGCCTCTGTTACCAATTCCTAATGCACAGGAAAATGTCTGCATCAACACTCTATTGTTGTGCACAATTAACCAACTTCAACATCACTTTTTTCTTTCAAACCTTTAAATGCGCTGTTTTTAGGATAAACCCAAAACGAATTCTCGAGACCTCGTGGCTGCTACTCAGTCAGTCATTTAACACCATTTGAGAAGCTGACTCACACGAGTTTTGTACAAAAATTCTACCCAATGGGTTGTTGCCATGTGGTGTGCAGCTGGATTGAGATCCACCTAAACCACAAGTTTTAATGGGCTGAGACTATGGGCCCAATTCACATGGCTTTTGGGCCCAGTGAAAGGTAAAGCCGCAATCGAAACCTTGTGAGATGGACACAGTGATGTGGCTGTGGCCTTTCAACCTAATGGATTACAGCCACTACTGTAATATCCCTAAGTTGTCTTCATTAGCTTTGGATTTGCTGTCTTGATCAGCTTCAAATGTTGAGTCAGAGTTTGATAGAGATGAACAATTAAAACTTTTCATCCCCAGCTTTCCTTGCAATTGGCCTCAAAATCTGATTTAACTTTTACTTTTGCTGTCACTTCTTGATTTTTAAGATAGCCTTGTGTAAGTCGGCTGATGACCAAGCATACGGTCAAGATAAAATCAAAACTTTACCAAACTATAAGAGGTCGTTTGGTAAAGGGCATTCAAAAAAATAATTTATGCATTAATTTATGAATTAATAATACTCTTGTTTGTATGCTTTTTTGATGTATAACTAATACAAGTTATATATTCTATTTTATATTATCATATGTGTAATTAATATATAGAAAACTGTAATATTAGCTATATCAAAATTATTAATATATTCGTAAGACTAGTTAAAGATATAATTGTCCCTCAAATTCCTCAAAACATATTCCAAATGCTTTCTGCCATATTTTGTATATTTATTTAATTTTTTTTCCTTTAGCATTCTACTCTAATAGAAAAAACATTATATAGGACTTTGAATTGGTTGAAAGTATAAACTGATGTTTTCTCTAATTATTAAAAATCTACTTATTTTTTTAGTAATGGTATTTTTTATTATATGTCATAGCAATTATTTTCTTAGCTTAAACTTTAATATTTTAATTAGTTTTCTCTTTTAAGTAGTAAGAATATTGGCTTTAGAGAGAGTAAAGAGCGTAGAGGGTAATAAAACTATTGCAATAAAAATAGTGTACAAACTTAAAGAATGTAGAGGGTATTTATTGGATAATTAATTTTTTTAGAAATTATATAAATTTTTAACACACCAAACTAAATAATGAATAAAAAATAATTTTAGCATTACTAATATCATCATTACTAATACACTCTATTCAACATTATGCTTATACCTCCTACCAAGCGACCTTTAAAGATTATTGCTATGCGATAAGGACCTGCACTATAAGCAAGCTGTGCGAAAAATCGCTTCCTTTTTTTCGGTTCCAAAACAACTTGGGCAAAATAGAATTCTATCGGAAAATCATGAATTTTTCATTATTAGTTCAAGCTGCTAAAAATAGTCTCTTCTAAAAATATAAGGAAAAATATATATTATAAATTTAACGCAATTCGATCTTATCTCCCAACCCTGTGTAAAGAAAAACTTTAATGCACTGGATTATCTTTGTTGTGACTATCATCCTATGCCCACGATTGTACCATTTAGTTATCTGTCTTAGCGTTCTTTATGACAAGTGGCACTGGCATTTGTATCTTAGGGAAGCTAGCAGACGTATTTGTATGGGTCAAAAATTATTTTTAGTATGATTAAAGCCAGTATTAAGGTTGTATTCGGTTCCGATTTTGGATTTATTTGAGTCTGGTGGTTCTGGTTCTGACGGTTTCGGTTCCGGCGGTTCCCGGCGGTTCTGAAATTTTTTTATTATTAAAATCAATATCTTGTATAGTAGTCATTAGTATATTGTAGAATATATTTTATATGGTGTACTATGTTATTAGTATAGTATATATTATGTTTGGTAATTAGTATATATTATGTATAAGTAGTGTATATTTTGTATATAAGTATATATTGTGTATAAGTAGTTATATTTTGTATATAAGTAGTATATATTGATAAAAGAATGTTGTCATTAGTATATTGTGTTGTATGTTATATATTGTATGTTATATAAATATTCAAGGATTGATATAGAAGTAAAGACAAAGAAATATTGAGACAAAAGATATTCAAGGATATGATAAAGAGCATATTTATTGACCAAAATGGCATATCTTTCTTAGTCTTCCTTCCCCCATTAGAATGAGCACAACATGGTACTAATACCACCATAAAAAGGAAAAAAAACTAAAAGAAGACATGTCAATGTACAAGTTACATCATAATTTATGTATTATTTCTAACAAATCTCATAAAACCTTCAAGGTTTGGAGGTGGTTCTGTTGGCGGTGGTGGAAATGAAGCTTGTTCATCACCACTTCCGGGCGAAGATGTTTCCTGAGCAAGTTCTGCTAGCATTTCTTCACAGCACTCATCTATTTCTGGTTGTGATTCAGCTAGCCCAAAGTTCCTTCTTTCTGCGGATCCAATCTCGAAAAAGCACTGATTTTTCCAAGCTGTCCCGCATCGACGCTCTGTGATCACCTATTTGTAGTCTTGCTTGACTAAAGGCGCTCTCCGATGCAACAGTTGACGCTTGAATCGACAGAACATTCCGAGCCATCCTTGCAAGAACGGGAAAATGCTTTTCCCTTGTCTTCCACCAATCCAAAAGGTCGAAAGAGCCGTCTGGATTCTCATTCTCTAGTCCCTGCGACAAATAAACTTGAAGCTCATTTAGATGGGAAATTTCATCTAAATTTTTCCCTTGAGTACCCCTGAACTCCGTCCACGGTTTAAGACCTGATAAGCCAGCAGCTCTTTTAGACGCCTGTGATGTAGACGAAGTATGGATTGAAATATTAGGCCTAGCATGCTCTAACGCCTATTTATAAGCATTATAAACAGTTTGAGCATTCACTTTAATTGATGCTTTCGCATCAGATAGTGTAGCCATTTCTTCTTCTGAAAGATCTAAAGCTTGATAAGTAGTAGAATACCAAAAGTGAGGACCTCCTAATTTCATAGTAGGATTTAGCATATCAGACACACCAAATATAGAAGGGATTGGAAAAAAATATTTTTTGAACTTCTTTTTCATTTCAGTTATTGCAATTTCATAAATTTCCCCTCCCTCGTTAAAATCAACAAACAAATTAACAAGTGCGGCAATATAAACTAAACAGTTAGAAATAGTTGAATAATATTGGCCAGTTAAAGCATTTGTAGCCACATGAAAATGTTCTAAAAAATCTAAAAGAATTTTAACGTTAGTCCAATCTATTGTAGTTAGCATGTCATTATCTTCCTCCCCACAATCCCGAGAATTATACGTAGCGTTAATTGAGTTCCTATATTCGTACGCTACTAGTAAACTTTCGTACATGTAGTTCTACCTAGTCGGGCAAGGTTTAGGAACCTTTCTTTCTCTAAGGCCATATTCGTCACACCTTTTAAAATATTCTCTAAGTCTACTTCTACGGTTTGAATAAAATAGCCAATTAAGAGCCATTTTAACCTTTTCAATTTCTATGTTTAATATTCTCATACCATCACCAACAATTAAATGATAAATGTGACAAATACATCTAATATGGAAAATATTAGTAAAAGCAGGATTAAGTGTTCTAGTTAGCATACCTGTTGCACTAGTATTGCTGGAAGTGTTATCCATGGAAATTGACATTATTTTATCACTAAAACAAAAATATCTGCATACATCTGAAACAGTGTTAGCAATAAACCTACCCGTGTGCCGTGAATTAATTATCCATATGCAATAATGCGTTTTTGCATAGTCCAGTCTTCGTCTATCTAATAACTGGTTACGGTTAGATAATCACAGTCATTTCCACTTCTACCAATATCAGTTGTAATAGACATACGATTAGTTATATGGGTAAATAAATAGCGCAAGTATTGTTCATATTCATGCTTGTATTTATAAATATCGGCCTTAACTGTGGCGCGAGGCCAACCTTTATACGTAGGATTAAATACTCTTGTAATATAATGAATCCAAGCAGGATTAGAAGCAAAAGAATAAGGCAAACACATAACAGTAATCATTTTAGCTAATTCTTCACGATCCTTATTTGGATCGTAATATAATATACCTTCGGTGACTGTGTTTATTCCTGGTTGAACTAGATTTGAACCAGTACTTGGGTTAACTGAAGTATCAGGACTTGTCCTCCCCTCTTGTTGCGCTTTCAATTGCAAAAATCTAGCCTTATCGCTAGGGTGTAATCTTATATGCTTAACTAAACTACCCGTGCCGCTACGATCTCCAGTATACCTATGAACAAGTAATTTCCCACAAGATTTGCACAGCCTTATTTTGTTCTCTTAGTTGAATATAAAATTGCCAAACTAATGATGTTTCTGTATGTTTAGGAGGTTGTCTACTAAAAGTGGGAGTTTGTACGGGTAGGTGTGCCGTTTCATCACCTAAGTTATGAGCATGACTAGTAGGTGTATCATCTAAATCTACTAGAGCTTGGGTTTCATCATCATCATCATCCTCATTTCCCTCTAATATAGGTGTATTAGGATAAAGAGCATTCATAATATCATCGTCTATTCTATCACCAACTGCTACATCATGTAGAAAATCCATATCGCTAAATTGAAAACAAGGGTGATCACTATCAAGGATTCCGAAGGGTTCATTTGGATTTATAGGTTGGCTACTACTTTGAACTTGCTTATCTTTTCTAGGTCGGGGAGCCGGGGGAGGGGTAGTATTTTGGCGACTACTTTCACCGGTTTTAGATTTTCCTTTACCGAACATATTTTTCAAAGAAAATGCCATAATAATTATAATTAAGCAAAATAACAACACACAAAAATATTCTTAGCACGTAAGAGTTGAAACGAGTTTACCGGATTGACGAACAACTTCTTGAAAATTGGAAATCGTTGAAATTGAACACTTAAAAACTTTAATTCAACAACTTTACAATGTTTCACGAATTTGCAACAATAAATTAAGCACTTGGACTAGAAAGATTGAAAGAGAGCTTGAGAGAGATTGAGAGATGTTGATGAATTGGTGAATAAAAATGAAAGAATGAGGGGGTATTTATAGTTGAGAAACGGGAAATCGTGTAACTATATAAAGTTTGGGGGCCAAATGCCTATTTTTTAAAATTTCAAACGGCTAATTTTGAAAAAGAGTCGTTTGGAAATTATTAAATTTTTTTTTTTTAAATTCTGCCCGTTACTGGAACCGTTTGGAACCGGTTGGAACCGCTTGAACCGGTCCAGTTTCGGTTCCGGTTCCGGTTCTGACGGTTCCGGTTCCGCGGTTCCAACGGGTAGAACCGCCCATCACGGTTCCGGGAAACCGCCGGAACCGAAACCGCCGGAACCGGCAGAACTACGATTCCGGTCCGATTCCAGTTCGAAACCGTAAATTTTGCAGCCTTAGCGTTGCAAATGCTCTCATGGATTGCCACGTGTTATCAGTACGATTTTGATAAAAGTTTGTCCAAAATCGAAGTGGTCTCTTAAAGATAAAGGACGGAGCTGATGAAGTTATTGAAGATCAATGTTGAAGTCAAGCATTCATTATAAACGAAGTAATTAAATAACTAGTTCTAGAGTAAGACGTTAAAAGAATATTTTAGTTTCTCTGTACATGTATTATTGGAATTTTTTAGGTATATATTTCCTATAGATAGAAGAGACACAATTATAGAGGATATAAATATACAATTGGAAGAAAACATATTGACTTTCTCCATAGATTCTCGCTTCACTGCAAACAAACAATATATATTTTTTTTAAAGATTTTTGCCTAACTTGTCCACTTAATCCAAGAACAATTTAAATATTCGAAATTAGAAGAAATATTCACAGATCTTACTTTTTCGGACGATTCACATATTTGTATTTATTTAAATATTATATTCAGTGCTATTTATTGTTATTTAATTGTTTCTTTTTTTTTGAGTCATTGAATATTATTAGTATTATCAACATTTATTGCTATTCGATAGTATACATATTATCTTATTACAATATCAATTAACATACTTTTTGGATATTAATATTGACTCCGTTTTATTAAATCTACTTGTCTATGCTCAGATCTAAATTTTGGATCAAGCAGTATTCACTTCCCGTAACTCAAATTCAATATACAATATTAAATTTTCTTTAAACAAAAAATCATATGTTTCAACTAATTTCACACTCATGGTCACATAAGAGTAAATACCTCAAGTTAAACATACAATTTTTTAAATTCTTAATTTACCTTTACGTTAGACATGGGCCATTGTTTTCGTCTTCTAAATCTCAAGTTATACTAATGTTTAGCTATCTTTATAGCTGTAGTTTTCTGAATAATAGGTTCCAAGAGGGTTCAATGCAAATACAGTGTAACATACCAAACCCCTCCTCCTGCTCTAACTGGCTCATTCAAAAGATTACAGACAGTAATAGTATTTGATTAAGGTTTTTAAATGCATGTAGAAAATATGTATCTTTAAATTAAACATACCATTTATATTCAATTGAAAATTAGTCGAATTAATCTAGTGAAAAAAATGGAAAATCGCGGGAATAACTGATATTCTTGGCCAGCCTCCATTTAAACAGGGAGAGACATACACAACCCACACGTGGAACTTGTCTGCGTTGGCCAGATGTACGAAACGTGGCAGCCTCATAAATCTTACGGTCATGACTATTGAATATGTTAGCTACACATAAATATGTAGATTGATAATAAGCTTAGCTAGCTGCGAACTATATATTTAGCAAAGAATTGAGGAAATTCATAGATACAACCAGCGCACAGTACGTATAGAAGTTAAAGGTTGAAGAAGAGGAATGTCGGGGGCACAAGGAGCACAGCCAAAGGGATCTCTAACACCAACAACATATGAATCAGTTGAACAGAAAGAGGAGGACAAGCCCAAAATGGAACTCCGTTCCCGTGAAGACGAACGCGGAATTCAGATCGATAAAATCCAAGACAAAGTGAAAGATGCCGCCGGCTTAGGCGGTCCGGTTTTTGGTGCAGGCAAGGAAGAGAACAAACAAGACTTAGGCGTTACCGGCACCGGCTAGTGATATACTAATCTAGAATATATATCAACTCTAGTTTTGTCTCTTGTATTAATACAAGTTCTTTTGGTTGTGGTCTTCCTGTCTCGTACTATGTTCATCTCTTTTGGGGCTTGAAATTATCCATAGTTGTAAAAGACTGATGTGTCTATTATTCGAGCATAAGTTAACCATTAGCTACTTTAATTTTTTTTACTGCTTTGACCAAGTCTTTAGCTAATAGTTAGAATTTTATCTTCTCACATAAATTTCCTTATTCAAGGGGTTTGTTTAGCAAGTAGTTTAGTTCTTCTCTGAAAAAAGGAGTTAGTTTAGGGAATTGATTTGTCACTTTTGTAGTTAAAGGTTGCTTTGATTCATTAAAGATGATAATGTTGCTTTGATTCATTAAAGATATCAATTTTTTGTGTGTCTTTTGTTCTTATATGATATCAAGAGGCTCAACAAATTTTGACAAATAAAGTTTTCTTTCTTTTTTCTCTTCCACCCACCCTTCACAAATGGTTAACGCTACTAGAATTGTATTAGTTAATACTGATAATAATAGTGGTGTAATAGTCGTTCAATTTTATCATGTGTAAAATTGTCAATAAAATTAAAGCCAGTTACAATTTTGCAACTAGTAATTTTTCATGCTTATGCATGATCGTGATCTTTATGGTCATCTAAATAGGTGTACTCCTGTCCCATCTCGCACTATTAGTTTAAGTAATAATAAAAATATTTGAAATACTTTAGCGATCAAATTTAATCTTATAATTTTAAATATACATAATTTAAAATTGACGATCGAAATTAATCGCTAATTGAAGGATAAGTAAATAGCGATTAACATTGACAACAAAAATTGGATATAAAATTTTAATAAATATATGTTTATTTAAATTTTTTATAAAACATAGATAAATATAATTCAAAATTTAGCGACTAAAATTGGTCGCTTAATTGAATAGAGATTAATTTTGATCGCTAATAAGGGACTCAAAACTAATGTTTAATATTTTTATTATTAATTTAAATATTATATAAAATATAAATAAATTTGATTAAAATTTAATGACTAACTTTGGTCGCTAAATTCATGTATAGTTATCGATTAAAGTTGATTTCTATATAGTCAAAATTAAAAATTACTTTTGTATTTACTATCTAAATAAATATAACTTTTATATATATATATATATATATATATATATATATATATATATATATATATATATATATATATATATATATATATATATATATATATATATATATATGCTATATTATGCACTAAGTACAAGTGTATTAGCTAATATTATATTGAATATAACGTATATATATAAAATATATATACTTATGCTATAGTATGCACTAAGTATCCGTGCATTAGCTAATATTAGAAGAAATTTAGGATTTTAATTCAGTTTAAGCTATATATATATATATATATATATATATATATATATAAAATCAAAACAGGAAAACAAATTTATTTATTTATTTATTTTGAAAAATAGCGATCAAAATTGGTCGTTTTTGGTCAAGCAGTCAAACATGGCGACCAAAGTTGATAGCTATTTTGGTCAAAACAGTCAATAATTATATAGCTACCAAAATACCAACCAACTTTGGTTACTTTTTTTAAGTGCAGAACTCGAAATCAGGTTTTCCCTCCCAAGATCTTATTTTCTCCCCAAAACGTTTCCAACATCTCTCTCAACTTTTTCTCCTATCCTTCTCAATTTTCTTTACACAAATCAATCCTCCACCGTTTGCCACTATTGTGACCGTCGCCACCAGCACTGTTCGCCACCACCGCTATTCCGTCACCATCACTGATTTTTGGAGCTCCTTGCCACCACTGATTTTTTTAACCTCCTTTTAATCTACCAAGGTTAATGATCTACCTATTAGCTTTTTAACTTTTAAATTTTGCTATATAATTTTATGTAATTTTTTAGAGTTTTTGCCTATTTAGTATTATGGTTTTTTATTTGAACAACATTAGCTAATATGAACTTAAGATAGAAATTATGATCTTAGTTCTTGTATTAACTTATATTGAATTCAATTGTGAAAAGATACAATTCATTGTCTTAGGAGAGGAGCACTACCTAAATAAAAGTACTTAAATTCATGCTTTAAACTATAAATTATACATTTATAAGATAAGAGAAAAAAAATTTAGGGGAGAAGTTTATTAATGTATTAATTATGAACTTAGAGATTATGCTATGAATTAACTAATTTAATTTGTTTTCGCTTTATTCATATAGATGGAACATCGTTCTTTGATGTACAATAAGAATTATCCTAATCCGCGGGGATTGCGGGAGGATTTTTTAGAAGGGATTGATGACTTTATTAGACATGCAATGTCACTTCCGGCATACATAAACGAAGGAGTAATTAGGTGCCCTTGTGTCAAGTGCGACCGTATGAAGTTTGAAAAATCGGAGGAAGTTAAGGTTCATCTTTATAGTAAGGGGTTTATAGTGAATTACTTTGTGTGGACTAATCACGGAGAGATGGATGGTAGCCATGAGATATTTCATAACATGATTGTTGGTGAAAGTAGTAGGTTGAGGGAGAATAGAAATCATGATTCCAGAATTCATGATATGGTTGTGAATGCTTTTGGAATGCACTTTGGGGGCGAGCAAAAATGTTGAACAAACTTCTAATGATGAAGCAAAACATTTTTATGAACAGTTAGAGGAAGCTAGTCGTCTATTACGTGAAGTTTGTCTATTCGGACTTTTGTCAATGAGAATTGATTGTTGTGAAGATGGTTGCATGTTATATTATAAAGATGATGCAAATTTAAGTAGTTGTAAATTTTGCGAAAAGGCTCGTTTCAAGAGGCTTTCCAGCGGGAAGATGGTCGTTATCAAGGCAATGCATTATTTACCTCTTATACTTAGGCTAAAGAGGTTATATGCGTCAATGAGTTCTGCTCCTCATATGAGATGGAACTTTAAAAACAGAAGACCACCTGGTGTTACGTGTCATCCTTCAGATGGTGAAGCTTGGAAGCACTTTGATAGGACATATCCAGATTTTGCTAGTGAACCAAGGAACATTCGATTAGGTCTGTGTGCGGATGGATTCACGCCTTTTTCTATATCTACGACACCATATTCATGTTGGCCTATCTTTCTTACACCTTATAATCTACCACTCGAGTTGCGCATGACTAGTCCATATATATTCTTAAATTGTATTATCTCCGGTTTACGTAATCTGAAAAGTTTCATAGATTTATATTTTCACCCTTTGATTGATGAGCTAAAACAATTATGGTACAATGGTGTTGAAACATATGACATATCAACCGAGCAGAATTTTAATTTGCGTGCTAATTAATGTGAACAATTAATGATTTTTCTACGTATGGAAATGTTGTCTGGGTGGATGAATGCTAGGAAGCTAGCTTGTCCTTACTGCATGAAAAATAGTAAATCGTTCACTTTGAAACATGGCCGAAAGCAATCATGATTTGATTGTCATCGTCAATTCTTGCCTGAGGGTCATGAGTTTAGACGGATGAAAAATGCATTAAAAAAGAATAAAATGGAATATGATTATCCACCTTCGATACTTTCAGGTGATGAAATTTGGGAGAGGGTCGAGAACTTCAGTAAAGTTACTGAAGTTCCACCTTATAGATTCCCCGGATACGATGTTACTCATAATTGGACCAAACAGAGTATATTTTGGGAGTTGCCTTATTGGAAGGATAATCTTATCCATCACAACCTTGATGTCATGCATATTGAGAAGAATTATTTTGACAATTTGTTCAACACAGCGATGGATGTTAAAGGTATGACAAAGGATAACCTGAAGGCTAGAATGGACTTACAAGAATATTGCAGGCGGATTGAATTACATTTGCAGACAGCAAACAATGGTAAGTTATTCAAGCAAGTTATTTTGTTATCCAAATTTGTTTATATCGACTGCATTTATTAGGCTTGAACGGTACTGATTCAGTCACAGGTATATGCCTCTTCTTTTGTCTTCTTCCTTGTAAGATATCTACATTGGGAGGTTTTTTTTATCTCAGATTGTATATTTTGTGGTATATCCCATAATTTTTGATCTCCTGCGGTATTCACATGTCTTTCATTTGTTTTCAACCATGTTTCCTTGGAATACCAATTTGAGCAGTAATCAAATTTCTGCAAATATCTCTTATTAGTAGTATCAATTGCATATGAACAAGGCAATTCATCAAGTTGGAATTTCAGGAAGTCATAAGTTCTCTTCTTTAATTCCACAATGGATCCGATTCCTTTACTATTTATTCTGAATAACATTGAATTAAGATTGAACAACTAACAAGGAATAAAGAATTAAGACAAACTATATTAGTGTATTGTTGCTTCAAAAAGAAAAAGTATGATTTTTTTTAATGTAAGCAATAAATCACTGTAATAAATATAAAAAGCTGAAGCTAAAAAAAATACTCACAAACATTTTACAAGCCAAGTCCATCTACTTAGTCATATCTTCTTCTGCCCATCTTGATACTTTGTGAAAAGTTTCATTTGCCTTTTTTCTCCGTTCGTATAATTACTCTCCCAACTTTTCTTGGATGAAATCTAACGTTCTTAAAATAGGCATTTCTCTCTCTTTTAGTAAAACGGAATTTATTGATTCTACCATATTTGTTGTTAGCATATCATAACGTCACTGTGGGAACTACGATCAAGCACATCTTTATGGAGGCTCTTCCATTATGTAATTGTATGTTTTCTTGCCAATACTTATGAGTAGGGTTATTAACTGATTAAAATCTTCACATTTGTGTGATCTTGCAGCACTTTGAAAAAGATTTATTATCGTGGCTTTTGCATGTCTTCGCTTTAAATTTTTCTCAAAGTGATAGAGGCAGATACCATAGTGAGCTTCAGGAAAAACTTTTCTAATCTCATTTGCAATCGATTGGTTTCTATCTAATAAGAAAACCAATTCACGATGGACTTGAATTTCTTTTCTCATTTCCCCAAAGAACCAAATGTATGCCTCATTGTTTTCTTATTCTGCTACACCAGAACATAGAGGAAAGATTTGATTGTTTGCATCCTTTGATACAGCAACAAATAAAATACCATGATATTTGGACTTTAAAAAATGTTACATCTACTGCAATAACAGGTCTACTGTAGGACCAACCAACTATTGATACCACAGTAGCAAAGAACATATAAGCAAATATGTACAGTGAAACACAAAAAAAAATAAATCATAAGGTGTGAAAATTTTCAAATAGGAACACTTGGAACTTGAGGCTGATGGATAGTATTGTTTTCATTACCTATTCTGCACATCTCTTTTTATGCTTGTGTACGTTCCTGATTTTTTGCACACCATCATGTGTAGGTATGAAGGAAGAATCTAGTAGTTCTCTTAAGGTATCCCCCTTATGAAAGCAACAACTTTTTAAATAGCACGCAATACCTTGTGATAACCCATGTCAATTCCAAATCTCTTTTTCATTTCATTTTCTACAAAGGCTGGTGTAACCTCTATCTTTTTATCTCGAACATATTCTATAATGTGTTCACTTATAAAATTTGAAATAGCATACTTCTGATCCGATTTTCTTATATCAATCGAGCATTCATAGATGTTATGATATCTTATCACCCTGAATATTGTGAAATTTTTTATTCTGGTTGCATGTACATTCCAACCACATTTGTCCACGATATATTTCAGCTCGTATCTCTTTGAACATGATCTAAGAGCAACGAATTCAACTTTCTGTTTTACCTCCAAGCTGCAGAAAATTTAGTCATGTTTTGTTTGTTCTAAAAAATTGATCCAACTCATTCTTCCTCAGGCAATACATCGTTCATAAGTATTTTACATGGTGGAGATTCTTTCAGCTTTTCCTTCACTCTTTTTCTTGATTTCTGATAAGCACAAGTGTTTCAACAATTTCTTCAATTCTATCTGATGTTATCAGTATAAGTTTCATGTTTACTTCATCTTCGTTGTTGCTTATCATTGCAAAGGTAACAAAAAACTTTCTTGGATTATGTGTTGGTTGTCAATTTGCATTATTAGCTATCCTTCTTCTTCTTGGTCATTGACAAACTAGTATAAATTTATTAGAGGAGGGGTAATTGTTGCAGCGTTATATATTCTGAAGCAAATGTAGTGTTAGAAGGTTGTTGCTCGTTATCCAGTTCTATTATTGATTGTCCTACTTCATGTTGATAATCAACAAAAGGTTCTGAATCTATCGCATATGCAAGAGATTGTTTGAATGCTGCAGATTTTGAAGGTTATATTTTTTCGATGACGAAATGGAAATTCTTGTAGGCTAAATCAGTTGTAAGTCAATGTATATATGTACTGAGTTCTTCATCTGAAGTTACAAGCATTCCCTTGCTTGTATTTATTTTGATATCAAACCATAGTTTTAGTACATATCTGGTTGAATCAATATTTTCTACTTCACTAATTTTCATTAGTAAAGTATTCGTGTTTATTAAGTAGAACAAGTTTTGTATCATGATCCAAGTACTTGACATCAGGATTCCACCTCCCATTGAAATTTATAACAACGCAAATCGGACTCATCCTGTACTGTAGTTTTGGTTAAAAGTCATAACAAAAGTGTCAAATGTAGGACAAAAACTTCAGTTCATTACTGAATACGCTAAATAACTTCAGCAGTTTCTGCATGAGTTATTTGAAAAAGCTTTACGACAAATAATATCAAGTCCAGGACAAAAACTTCAACTTATAAAGTGCTGAAATTTTTGAAAATGAACTAAATAACTTCAGCGCATTGAGCTAAAGTTATTTGAAAAAGATTTATGACAAAAATCATCGAGTCCAAGAGAAAAACTTAAGCTTATCAAGTGCTGAAACTTTTAGAAATGAACTAAATAACAACAACACATTGGGCTGAAGTTTTAGAAAATAAATTCAACAAACTTGAGCATGTTTCAGCATTAATTGCATAATATACGGGAGTAAACATAACAAACACAATTAGAATAGTAATTATATTGCGTTAGGGGCATGTGTCAGTGTAATAATTACATTCCTATCACATTTGTGCACGCTTTCTTTAGACAATGTTTAAAAATCCCCTTTGCCTTTTCATATACCATGCAAAAGTTTTTTTCCCCTATAAAAGCACGCTATATTTTGTCAGTTTATTCACTCAAACACATATATTTTAGCAGACATAAAATACAAAAAGGAGAAAAATAGATGTTGTCATTAAGCAAATAGTGGAAAAATCAAGTAAGACGATAGAGGCATTTGAGGTGAAACTGGATGAGCTCATAGACAAGCACGACAGAGAGCTGGAAGAAATCAACAACAAGCTTGACACGCTTGTGATGCATGTAAGATTTGATAATTCTGCTGATGAAGATGCTCGTCTATCTAGTAGTGACGACGACGATAATGATGATATTTTTTTGTTATTTATGTTATTTTGTTATTTATATAATTTAATTTATCCTTTTTAATGTTTAATGAAATATTCAGTTTTTGTTCTAAGTTTTTGTGCGCTTGTTTTTAATATTAATTCTATTCAAAAGCAAGAAATAACAGAGGAAATGATTAACTTCAGCTCTTCTTGCTTAAGTATTTAAAGATTAACTGAAAAACTTCAGTACCTATGCTGAAGTTTTTTGTGCAATATATAATTTTAATTTAAGTTCTATTTTTTTTACCCAGTGTAGGATGAAAACTCCAGCTCTTCTGCTAAAGTTTTTAAATATTAACTAAAAGACTTCAGCACCTATGCTGAAGTTTTTTGTACGATATGTAATTTTAATTTATGTCTTTTTACCTAGTGTAGGATAAAAACTTCAGCTCATATTACTGAAATTTTTAAATATTACGTAAAAATCTTCAGCAACTAATGCTTAGGTTTTTTTACAATATGAAATTTTAATTTATGTTTAATTTTTAACCAGTGTAGGAGGAAAACTTTAGCTCGTTTTGCTGAAGAATTAGATAACTTCAGCTTGTTTAGCAAATAAACAATGACAATACTCATATAACTCATTTTGTTGAATTTTTTTTATATGAACTAAATAACTTCAGCTTGTTTAGCAAATAAACCAAAAATTTCAGTATATTTGTCGTATTAGAACGTTAGAATTGAACGTCAAACAGATTTAGAATGCAAATTCAGCATATTAGTGAAGTTCGTCAAACAACTTCAATCAATCAAAATTAGATGAATTTGAATATTTATAATTTATTTTGTAATTTTGAATTTGGAATTTGAATCTGGTTCAAATCTGGTTTGCGATACGCGATCTCAGGAGAGACGGAGTGATGGAGGATATACGACTCTGGAATTTGAATCTGGGTATGCTTGATGTATATGTTTTGGAAGGGGTATAATGGTCATATTATTAAGAATTTTTTATTAGTTGGTTACGAAATCAATAGTTTTTTAAAATAGAGTATAGATTAAAAGGTGGAATAATTATAGGGCACGACTGCAAATCCCCTCCTTTACTTTTTTAGAGCGTATCGCTATTTTTAAATAAAGAAAATGTTTATAGATGATGTAATCGGAATGACAAGTAGTTACGTTTGCGAAAAGCGGAGAAAGTCGATGTCAAAGAACCCGAGCGAGGGCCTTCTCTGTGCATTCATGTGCAGCTAGGGGAGCTTGGATGGGACTAATATATATGACTCAATTATCGTTAGTTTAATCCTGCACAAACTTCGTATTGCTATTTAGATTAGTATACCAAAATCAAGGTGGCTTTTATGTATCTTAAATTCGAAATGACCGCATAAGCAAATCCCTCCTCTATTTAGTTAAGGATGATCGATCGTTTATCCACGGCGGATCTAGGATTTTGAGTTCGTGGGTGCTTAATTTTTTTAATTGGAGCAAAAGAAAGTTAGTGCTTGATAAATGAAGGAAAAAGTCTAGCTAGGGGCATGAGTGAGATTCGATCTCCCGACCATATACTCATTTAGAGCCCTTCAACATCCATCATAACCAAAGCACCCACCAAGCCTTTTGTTATCTGGGTGCTTGCTATTTTGTTATATCCGCTTTTCTAAGTTTTTTATATAATTATACGTATTCGGGGTCGAGGTTAATGGGTGCTCGAGCACCCAATTTTTATATATAGATCCGCCCCTGTTTATCCATAACGTTAGGATGTCTTATCATGCTCTTCTTCATTGAAATTAGGGGTGTTCATCGGGCGGATTGGGCGGCTTTTACTCTTAACGGTTTGGCTTAACGGTTATCGGCTTTTAAATGTATTAATCCGTTAGCCACCCGATAAGATATCGGGCGGATTGGTATCGGGTTATCTCTTATAGGGCGGTTAATGGGCGGTTTATCGGCCTAACATACATGTTCACTAAATATCTCTTATTCTCCTCGTCTTAGAAATAATGAATTGCCATAAAAAATAATATTTTAGAGGCAATATGATGTAGCTAATGAAAAAATCGCCATCAACATGTAGATTATAAAATAGATAAATTCACTACTAGTTCAATATCGAGAAAAATAAAACAGAACTTATCTTCTGTTAGAGGCCACACTACATGTGTACTCGTAAGCTTCAGATATAACAAAAAAAAATCTGTCACGCAAATTTCCATTCAGCTCCCACAATGAACTTTTAAAAACTGAAGTGCTCTGTTAAATTCTACTCTCTACACTCCTCTTCTATAAATAACTATCGTTCTCCATTTTCCACAAGCAATCATCCAAAATGCACAAATTTATTTCATAGGATGTCGTTCCTCTAGTCATAACCAACCTTTTCAATTCTTCTTTTTCCATGACACACATAGAACCATATATTTATTAGACAACTCAATTCTATCACTAAATTATATATATATATATATATATATATATATATATATATATATATATATATATATATATATATATATATATATATATATACATATATATATATATATATATATATATATATATATATATATATATATATATATATATATTCTTAACGGGTTAACGGATTAGCCGTTAAGAAAATTGAATAATCCATCCCCAAACCGATAAGCCGTTAATAAAAAAAAATTCAATCCGTTCCCCATCCGTTAAGCCGTTAAGCTGTTACCAATAAGCCGTTAAGCTTTGGTTTGGATCGGTTTTCGGTTTCGGATCGGTTTTGAACACCCCTAATTGAAATATTACATGGTAAGCTAAGCCTTTTGCTTAAAATTAAAAAATAGAATCATGTTTTGGTACTACAAAAAATTATATCCTGATATATTCAGCTGCATTGATTATTCTTTTAGGAGAACAAAGTGTTAACGTGATCAAGTCTGTAAAATTGTCTTATCTTGTTTACTATGAAAAAGGTCAAAACATTGGTTTTCATATTTTAATCAGAAAAAAGAGAGACTCGGCTAGTCTTTATGGAGTACTCCCTGTACCAAAATGTTTTGCTTTTAACTTCGAGAGATTCAGATTAAGTGAACTTTTTTTTCTCGTTTAAGCTAAGCTAGCAGTTGTCAAATCCATTTTGTATATAAATTTTACTATTTTAGTTTCACTCTCATTAGCTTTCTTACACTCTCGTCAAACTGGATAACACACTTTGCCGTTGTAATGAATCAAGAAATTTCCCTGCCGGACCAGTCTGTTTCTTGGATTCCTTGCTATCATTAGTGTTGCTTCGTGTATTGCACCGAAAAATAAAGCTACCTTCTTTTTTAAGAATGATTCTCCAGAAATCATTAGCTTATGCACCGGTAAATTCTCACTCTGACCCTCCATTATAAAATAACGTCTGATTCCTTTTCAACAGCATATAATGATTAGCAACGGCTATGATGTGCTGATTGAATATAAGGAAAAAAGGAAATTAAATGATATTTCCTTTTCATTATATATAGCTAATAAACTTATAAGCAACGTTCTTTGAATTCCTACTATTCTAGATTTATAACAAAGAACGGTTGTTATATGTATTATACAAGGAAAAAAGAACACATCAAAGCTCTTTGAATCTATGATGTTTCCTTACTATACAATACATAGTTTAACGAATGACCTCTAGAAATCTGCCTGAAAGTTGTAAGTGTGAATTTCAATCTGTATAAATACGTACTACTAAAGAATATAATAGCTCACCTAGGACCAGATAGCTCCATGGCTTGTACAAGCAACAAAGAATCATCTGTGAGATCTGAAAATCTCTCAGATGATGAGAGCTCTTTCGTTTTGTACTTGTTACTGCCGTCAAATTTCTGGGATGCTTCCCACCTCTCTGCAAGTCCATCACCTTCAAGCATTCGAACGATTTCAGACATTTTTGGTCTGTGGCCTGGAAGATATTGAGTGCAGAGCAAAGCAACTTGAACCATTTCCTCTAGCTCAATTCGATCGTAGTTGCTTTTCAAATCTTTATCAACCAGGATATCAAGTTTCTTTTCTTGGTGAATTTTCTTAACCTGATACATACAACACAAGGTTATAATGGGGGAATGACATTCTAAAAGAAAAGAAGGAAATGGAATGTTTTGAGCGCGAAACTATAATAGTTTTGGCACATATCAAAAGTGTCCACAGAACATTTCTATGGCTATAAGAGCATGTCATTAAGTGTAAGAGAAGTTTCAGGTTAACTAGTATCCAAATATAGAAAAGTGACATTCTTTTTGGGACAGAAAGAAAAAAGAGAGTGTCACGTTATATGGAATGGAGGGACAGATACTTATTTGAGGCTTGACAAATGAACACTCACCCAATCAAGCATTGCTCCCTTCTGGTTAGCTGCTTTTCCAAATTCTATAGCTCTCATTCCAGTGATCAGTTCAAGAAGAAGGATTCCAAATCCAAAAACATCAGTTTTCTCAGATGATTGGCCTGTTGAAAGGTATTCAGGTGCTATATGCCCCACAGTTCCACGAACAGCAGTTGTGACATGCGTATCCTGGTGATCCAAAAGCTTTGCCAGCCCAAAGTCTCCCACAACCGCCTCACAATAGTCATCTAGCAAGATATTTGCTGCCTTAACATCCCTGTGAATTATCTTTGGATCACATTGTTCGTGAAGATACAACAGTCCTCGAGCAGCTCCTAGAGCAATTCGCTTCCTTGTTCCCCAGTCCAACACCGGTTTTGCTATAGAGAGTAACACGGATTATTTCAGCAGAAGACAAATAAGAAATCTGAAATGCCACTTGCAACGAATATGTATCGTTACCTCTGAGACGAAAAGCTACACTACCATTAGACATATAGGGGTAAACCAAAAGCTTCTCATTTGGTGTCATGCAAAATCCATAGAGTCTGAGGAGGTTACGGTGCACTGCTAAACTTATCATTTCAACTTCAGTCTGAAATTGTTTCTTACCACCAATTGCATTGCCATCATTTAGCCTCTTTACAGCCACGGGAGTCCCATCTGGGAGATGACCTTTATAAACTTTCCCAAAACCACCTTTTCCTAAAATGTTTTTGCTGCTGAAGTTGTTGGTTGCAATCTGGAGATCCTTGAATTGAAATCTTCTCAAATTTCCGAGGGAAACTTCTTCATGGTGCCGATCTAAATTTGTAAATAATAGAAATGAGTATGAACCTATGAGCATAAGTTTCATAAGGATATTGAGCGAAAGTTCTATAACAAATTGACCAACCTTTGACATCAAAAAAGGCCTGTTGATTATGTCTATGCCTTGACCACAGAAACAGTCCAATTCCAAGGACGAGCAAAGAGATGCAACCAAGGCTTGAGCCAAACACAAGGGCAATTTTACGACTTTTTTGCTTCCCAGAAGGCAGAGCTGAATAACACGGAGCAATCGATGAGAATAAACAGAAGAACGCAAGATCTCTTGAAATTCTTGAAATTACACGCTGAAGAAAATGGCTAGATTTGGGGGGAAAATATGACATTCTATATAATGCGTACTTTCTGAACTGTTCAATGTCATTGACATAGGTAGCAGCTGCGTTCTGTAGCAGTCTGGCTCAGATCCCGTCGGACAGATCAATGGATTTCCAGTGATGCTACAATGAACAACATAAATGATTCAAAAATTCCTGCTTTTCATTAAACATAATTTAAAAGACTCAATGGAGCAACTGATTCGTGAATAAACTGTTAATTAGCTTACTCAAATTTCTTAGAAGGGAATCTAGGCACTGGTCCGCTCAAGTTATTATAGGACAAGTCCCTGAATCCAAAAAATTAATACCAAAATCAATCCAAATTGTTGAAGCTATTAACATTACAATCAGAAAAAACAATAAAGAGAAATAAGAAAAAGACAAGTAGTAGGGATTTACACAAGAGTTAGCTGTGACATGTTAGTCAACGAGACTGGAATTTCTCCTGATAGACTGTTATTGTTGAGCCTCCTAAAGCAGTTAATAAAGGAATCTAAGATTAAAATTTTGGAAGATAATAAGAATAAAAAGGCAAGTGTCAAAGCATAAATATTGAAGTTTAGCCTCAGAGTTTGCTCTCTCTTTAAGATTTCAGATACTTACATATACTTGAGGCTATTCAAGTGTCCCATAGAAGGAGGAATATCACCAATAAAGAAATTATCTGAAAGATCAAGAGTCTGAAGCTTTGAGAGCCTTCCAATCTCTTTTGGAATTGGTCCTGCTATCTTGTTATTCTGCATTAATCTGTCAAAAAATAGTTATTTATCACTTAACACTAAAACAATCAAGAAAGTCTAAAATTTCTGATTTTAATACTCACATAATCTGAAGATTTGTTAAATTGCCAATGCTTGGAGAAAGACTACCAGATAGATTTTGGCTGGGAGACCCTCTGCATAAAACACCCTATTAACATTGAATTATAGGGGAAAGATATTTTTCAACTTTGGATTCCAAATAAACAGAAAAAACAAAAAACAAAAGGCATTAATCTTTCACTTACAGGCCAATAACAAGACTCTCAGCAGAGCAAGTAACCATAGCCCAACTACATGGATCAACTGAGGTACCATCCCAGTTATCAAGAACTCCATGAGGATCTTTTAAAGCAGCTTTTATTGCCATTAAAGCTTGCACTGAACATAATAAGAACAACCCCGTATGAAATTTCTTCATTGTATCAAAATTTCAAGGCTAAGTATTACACATTCTGCAAATAAAATACTAATTATACCTTCAAAGTTGACACCTTTAGGAGAAAGCAATCCTGTTGCAGTGTTCCAAAGGGCCAAAAATGTCACAAACAAGAATGTAGCATTTAACTCACTTCTCCTTTCCATTAAATGTTCAATTCACAGAAATCAAGAAAGAAACAGAAACTCAATAATCAAGCCTTTGATGAATTTACTGAAGCTGTACAGAAAGACAAACCCTGTATTGGACTTTCCTCTAGGGGGTAATCTAATAGTAATAGTAATAATCTTTAGATATTGAGAACAAAACTATAGCTTTTGTATACCAGAAAATCATTTTACTACTGTCTTGTCAGTCCTCACCCAAAAAAAAAAGCAGTCTTTGTAAAAAGGAGAACTTAGCATGCCTGTCACTGGGACAGAGTCCCCTTGTATGGAAAAGAATACTTTAATATTTTAATATTCTTAAATTTAATAAAGCAGAATATTATTACCATTAGGCTAATATTTTTTAAGTTTGAGATATGGAAATCTAGTTGCTGCTATCTTAATCAGACACTTTGTCTTGAAATATAGACAGTGAAATGACAAGTTTTTAATGGATTTTTCTTTAAGCTTAAATCAAAATCATTCTTGTAAAGACAAATAAATAAAAGTATTAGTGAAAAGGGTATGTATAATAAGACCAAATATCTCTCGTGGGTGAGTCATTCACTAGCTAACTTATGGCTTAGAAATTTGAAATTTTTGTCATTGTTATGGGAGCTTTATTATGTGGGATAATATGTTTTTAGGAAAATATAGGGAACAAATATTTGTTATGTGTAAGAGTGCAAGTATTGGCTTATGGGATTGGATTTGCAAGGGAATCCAACATTCCCTGAGTTTGGCCATACAACAAAATCCCAAAACTTTATCTTATTTTATATATTATAGTTTTATTTAACAACCTAAGAATGTGGGAATCTCAAGAAATTTAGGCTCGAGATTGATAATGGTTTTGGTGATCAGTGGCATGGGCCATGGTCCAAAGACCACTCCCATGATAAGGGGGCATCTTTGTTCGCCGTGAGACCTCTCTTTTTAATTCTCTATACATTTTTACCCCCATAACTTTTTCTGCCTTTTAATCTTTTGGATAATTATGTTGTTTCCCTATCTTGCTCGCACATTTATTATTTTAGCGTTTATTTATCTCTCGCTAATACTGGGACCGAATAAGTTTGTTAACAAAAAACTTAAATAAATGAAAAACAATCACCTAGTATTTCTTATGACTTTAATATTTTATAATTTTCATTCACTTTATTAATAATTTGCTTTTGAGAAAAGTCTGTTTTCATTTTTTAAAAATATCTTCCTTGCTATGTATAAAGACCGAATC
Source organism: Nicotiana benthamiana (assembly GCA_034376525.1). Taxonomy (NCBI): domain Eukaryota; kingdom Viridiplantae; phylum Streptophyta; class Magnoliopsida; order Solanales; family Solanaceae; genus Nicotiana; species Nicotiana benthamiana. Next base: position 131,902,755 of record CM067324.1, on the reverse strand, counting down.
AGTTCGATGTTATAGCCAAATGGGAAAGATATTTATTGTTCAAAACGAATTATTTTTACGACTATTTATTTTTGAGCAAATAGTATTGTCCTAAAATAAAACATTATCGAGATAAACAAAAGATTTGTGAAAATTACATAATACTGAAAAAAAAGGTGAATATGTATTTTTTTCAAGTTTTTCTATACCATAAAATATTCATAAAAGTAAAAAAAGAAAAATGTACTTTGTTGACTGATATCTTTATTTTATATTATTTTTTATTCATAAAATTTATACCTATAGAATTTGCTAATCGGCTGTCTTGTAGAAAGGTAAGTCCACCTCAAGTTTACTACCTTTTGGGTTGAATGTTTTCGGGGCGCGATCTAAAGCATTGTGTACGGATTTATCAAAACTCACTAACATTTGATTACATCATGTATATATATTAAAATTTTTATTAAACATCTATAAATACTAGATTATGAATCTAATTATTATTGTATACTTAATTAAAGATTATTGTAAGAACTCGTACACTTTAAATCTTGGTTCTATATGTGAGTGTGTGGCCAAGATAGGCATCATGTGTGTACTTTAATTGATTCCACAAGCTATTACCACACTATAATGTTGTTAGTATAAAATCTCAAGAATATGATGAAAAATTGTATGTGCATTGAATACCAAGCTCAGTTTAAATACAAGTCTTCCTAAGAGTACTACTTGAATTAGGAGACTTATTCAAATCAAAACACTATCTAAAGCTAACTAACTGAATGATAAGTATGAGCTAAAAGGATAACTTTAAATCTATATCTAATCTAAAGATAAGCATGAAAGCTAAGAACTAATCCAAAACAACTAGATACAGCTGTTGTTCCAATACGCCCCCTTGAGTTATACGATGTGTAACTAAGCCTAACTTGAACAAATTTCGGTCAAAGGCTGGTTTGGCAAGTGGCGTGGTGAGCGTATCAGCTAGTTGTTCAGCAAAATGAACGTGAACAACATTAACCCCCTTCTGTTGAACATGGTTGCACACAAAGTAAAAGCCCACCTCAACATGCTCCATGCGACTATGAAGGCCTGGATTCTCGCTTAGGTAAGTGACATCAATGTTGTCACAGTAGATTGTGGGAGTATCCTTGATAGGAAGCTTCAGCTCAAGCAATAGGTTTTTTACCCATAATAATTCAGCAAGAGCGTTGCCAACAACTCTATATTCAGCTTCAGTTGATGAGCGAGCAACAATTTTCTGCTTTTTTGAAGATCAACTGATAGGGTTGCGATTAAGAAACAGAATATAGCCAGATGAGGATTTGTCAGTGAGATCTCCAACCCAATCGGCATCAGAATACATGTGCAGATTAAAGTCACAAATTGAGGATATACGGAGGCTAAACTGTATTGTACCATGAAGATACCAAAGAACACGTTTCACAACTTTCCGATGTAGGTCTGATGGTGATAGCATAAATTAGGACAGTTTATTGACCGCATAGGAAATATCTGGCCTTGTAAAGGACAGATATTGAAGTTTGTCTAGGACTCGGCAATAGCGAGTTGCATCTGTAAGGTCAGCCCCATCATTGAGTTTGAGTAAGTCGGAGTTACTCATTGGTATTTTAGCACTTTTACAATCAAACATCAATTCGACACTGAGAATTTCATTGATATAATTTGCTTGAGATAGAAGAATGTCATCTGAACTGCGAATCACCTCAACACCAAGAAAGTAATGAAGGTGTCCCAACTCTTCAATTGAGAAGCAAGAAGCAGAGGAAGCTATAACCTCATTCACAGTGATAAGATTGATGTCGGTGACGATGATGTCGTCAACATATACCAGAATTAATACAAAACCAGTGTTGCTGATCCTAACGAATAGAGAGTGGTCCGATTTAGTCTTGACAAATCCTATGTACAAAAGATGTCATTTGAGTGCATTGTACCAAGCCCAAGGTGCTTGCTTCAGGCCATAAATTACCTTGCGCAACTTACATATATGAGTTAGGTTGTCGGCACAAGTAAACTCCAGAGGTTGCATCATATAAACCTCATCTTCAAGATCACCTTGAAGAAATGCATTATTGACGTCAAGCTTGCAAAGGGGCCAGTGAAATCGGAGAGCAACATCAAGAATGATTCGGACAGTGGTAGGTTTGACTACCGGACTGAAAGTCGAGTGAAAATCAACACCGACCTCTGAGTAAATCCCTTTGCAACTAGTCTCGCTTTGTAGCGATCAACCAAACTATCTTCTTTCCTTTTAATCTTGAAAAGCCACTTACATGAAACAATATTTTAAGAATGATCATTTGGAACTAGTTCCCAAGTATGGTTATTCAACAAAGCATCAAATTCTTATTTCATAGATTTTCTCCACTCAGGATGTTTCTCGGCTTGTTTGAAGGTATGTGGTATAAGTGAAGTTTCTAAATGAGCAAAGTAGTCAAAAATGTACTTTGGTTTTTGAATGTTATTTTGGAATTGGTGATAATACGATTGGGAGGGGAAGGGCAGCGGGAAAGTGTGGGTTCGACTGGTGGTGCCGCTTGGTTGCCCCGTGAGTCGAACAGAGACAGTGGGATGAGGGCCATAGATTTAGATTGGGGTGTTCTACGTTGATACATTTGAAGTGGGGGAGAGATTTTTGAATGTTTAGATGTAGAAGATGGTGAATTTATATGTGTTTTAGGGTTTGCTAGTGAACGGACAGTGGTCGAAGGAGTCGGAGAAGATGGGCATGGGCAAAGAGACTCCTGGGAAAAAGGAATTATAGAAGAAGAAGTGGAGAGAGGATTACTTGGAGTAGAAGTCTTGAAAGAGTCCGAATTTGCATCTGCCACTGGCACGCCGAAAATGGAGGATGGCAATAGTAGGTCACGTTGGTTTGGAGAGGGAGATGTCGTTTGGGTTTGAGGTTCTGCTACTAGGGCTGATATTTCAATGTGGGGGGGGGGGGGGGAGGAGGCAAGTCTAAATTATTAGAAATATTAGGGGTGAGATTGGGTGTATTAGAAAGTGCATGCATTAGTTGACCATTCGAGGTGCCTTTTTTGAATTGTAATATTAGAGAACAAAGTTCTGAAAGGAAAGTTATTTTCAACAAAATGCACATCATGGGATAAATAAAATTTTGATAATATTGGATCAAAGCATTGGTGGCAATGATGGGACAATGAAAGATCGAGATAAACACATGGGGTGGATTTTGGGTCAAGTTTATTTTAAGAGTATGGTCTAAGCCATGGATAACATAAACACCAAAAAATTTGTATAAAAGCATAATTAGGTGTTTTACCAAATAATTTTTCAAAGGGAGAAATATTATTTAAAAGTGTGGTAGGGAGTCGGTTAATGAGATAGACTGCATGGTAACAGGCAAGGACCAAAAAGGTGATGAGAGACGCCTCATGTAAGATTGTTAGTGCAGTTTCAATAATTTGATGATGCTTTCACTCAGCAAGAGCAACTCTTTGAGGTGTATAGGGTGGAGTGGAGAGGTGTTCGATATCGTGAAGCGAGAGATAAGGGTCAAGACTTTTATACTCTCCTCCACCATCAGTATAAAGCGATAGAATTTTGGTATCGAAATATTTTTCTATCAAAGGATGGAATTTTTGAAAAATGTCTTTGACTTCAGAATTATTATTAAGTGTGTAGAGCCAAGTGTATATTGTGTATTGATCAACAAAAATACATTAATATAATTTTTTATCAACAGATAACACAGGAGAGGGTCCCCATAAATCAGTGAAAGATAATTTGAATAGGTTTAAAGGTTTCCAGAGTTAATGTTTGAAACGGATGCCGATGGGCTTTATTAGACAGACAAGAATTACAATAAAGAAACTTTTCTCGCTCAACAAATGGGAGCGAGAATTTATTCAAGACATATGCAAGAACTCTAGAATGCGGTGACCCAATCTTTGGTGCCAAGTAGTCAGGGAAGTTGAAGTGGTAGATATGTGAGCTTGTGGATGTGATTTGGGCCACTCATACAGTCCATTTTTGGTCCGGCCTCGTGCCAGTGGGGTTCGTGTTTTCAGATTTTTCACAAGAAAAGAAAAAGGAAAGAATTCAAGAGATGTTAGATTGTCCTGACAAAATTTAGAAACAGAAATAAGATTTTATTTGATAGCTGGAGCACATGAAATGTGATTTATCTTAAAAACATTATTTGATGCATTTAACTGAGTAGAACCAATATGTGAGATAGAAATTTTGTTACCATCACCCATGGAGACATCCTCGTTGCCGTGATATAGTTGGAGGTTATGAGGTTCGGTTGTGACATGGTGTGTGGCCCTCGAGTCCACTATCCACGGGTCGGCAGTGGTGTTGAAGCCTATGATATAATTGGTTTTGGCCTCAAAATGATTGTGTTACTTGGATCGACATACATTTGCAGTGCGGCCAATTTTGTTGCATAATTGGCAACGAATAACACCCATGGGGTTATTGTTTTGGGGTTGCCACTGGGTAAATGAGTTGGAGTGAGTATTCTATCGCCATGGTTCGGAGTTGTTGTTGTAGGATTGGCGGCATGAGTAGCAACCGCTGCTGTGATAGGAGTAGGAGTTTTCTTAGAATCCTCATGTCGGATAAAGAGCTCGTGATCGAGCAATTTTTCATACAATTCCTCATAGGTGACAATGGTGTCACGTGCTCGTATGGCAGCAGATATCTCACGAAATTCAGGGCCAAGTCCACTGAGAATCTTGACGATGAGTTCAGAGTTAGTGACCGGAGCACATGCAGTGGCAAGTTCATTAGAAAGGGACCAAATACGCTGAAGGTACTCAGCAATAGGAGTGGTGTATTTTGTGATTCGTGCAAGTTGGTCACGAAGGCTGAAGATCCGAGTCTGGGACTTGTTTGCATAAGCAGTGTGCAAGGAGTCCCAAGCATGTTTGGATGTGTTGGCAGCAACAACTGTGGAAGCAATGGTAGGGTCAACAGACGCTATAAGAGCATTCTAGATGAGTTGATCTTCACGGAAACAAAGCGTATAGGAAAGATTAGGAGTTCTAATGGTGCCAAAGGTAGTTGTCGGGTTGGGAATCAGGGTAGACCCATCAAGGTGACCATAGAGATCATGGCCGTGCATAAGCATTGAGAACTGAGCTTTTCAAGTGGCAAAATTGTGACTGCCACTAAGTTTGATAGGAAGTTGGAAAGCAGGGTTTTGGATGATTGTTGTGATGCCGGTAGTGTTGTCGGCATTGACAATTCTAGTAGTGTTTCCATTTTTCGTCATTGGGAAGAAAAAAAAATATATTGGATCGTGCTCGTTAGAGTTGTATAGGCTCAGATACCATATAAAGTCTCAAGAATATGATGGAAAATTGTATGTGTATTGAATGCCAAGCTCGGTTTAAATACAAGTCTTCCTAAGAGTACTCCTTGAATTAGGAGATTTATTCAAATCAAAACACTATCTAAAGCTAACGACTGAATGATAAGTATAAGTTAAAAGAATAACTTTAAATTTATATCTAATCTAAAGATAAGCATAAAAGTTAAGAACTAATCCAAAACAATTAAATAAAACTGTTGTTCCAATAATTAGGATCACTAGTTAAACATGATTTCACATGCTTAGCACTAAGCTTCACGAGACAGTTATTCCGGAGAAGGTTATCTAGAAAAGAATACAGTACTTTATAAAGGTAAAGCTGCCCACCCTCCATCCTTTCATGCTCCCTTTAACATCATGGCGAGGAATTTCAATATTTTGTGAGTGGATAGTGGACACTGGACATTATCATTCCATCTCTCCTTTTCTTGTTTCCCCCTAAATCGTTTCTTTTCATTTAAATAAAAAGTAAATTAATTATGATTGAAAATTAATCTTAATTAGGTGCCCTTTCCAACAGCAGCAGACCCAACTAACTACGTAGTTGATACCAGAATACACAACAAATAAACATATATAGAGTTAGATATATATATTTTAGATCTTAACTTATAGCTCAACGTTTAAATTTAGAGACTAAGGGAAGTGCAGTGGGAGTCTGTACACTTTTCGTGGCATCTGACGTGTTTGTTTTGTATATAGCTGCTTGTACGCATTGCTTCGTTAAATGGACCCTTCCAAGTGTTAGGGATATAGTAGATATGCCCTAGATCCAATATCATATTTGATAACTTGAACATATTTTTGTGAATGTCATTTGATATAAAATATATGGCATTTGATATTATTTTATCATCATTATCAATTGTTTGATTATTTTGATAAGGTCATTGATTAAATTTTGAGATTTGTCATCGTGATAGAGATCATGATAATGAGGAGCAAAGTCTTTTACAATTTAATCTAAATTTTTTCTTGATCGTAGGATTATTAATTTGGACATTAGTAATCCGGTTAGATCAATATTTATGTGATCGTCTTTATCAGATAAAGATTAGTTGATCTCATTAACTAAATCACATAGATAGATGATGCATATAGAGATATGATCATTGAACCGACTCATTGGATAATTCCTAATGGTTAGAATTACCATAAACTGTCAATAGGATATTTTCTTGAAGAATGTGATGTAACTGTTTCCTTTGACTTGAGATCGTCATAGTAATTGACAAGTTATTTATTGTGCTTTGATACTAGACACCTATGGCCCTAGGGCGATAGTTGAAAGGATATTGGGTACGATTAAATACTTGTAGAATTAGTGATTGATCAAGACGGAATCTGTCAACTCTTGGTAATGAGTTTATGCTCCATGTTGTCATGAATTATAAACGACCAAACTAAGACCTTGGCCAGGGCAATTGAATGAAAGAAGAAATGATTTTCTTAGGCCATTCAATGGTCGATTATATTTGACGTGAACACATAGTTGATCGCCTATTAGGATTTGACAGTTGAACCATATCCTAGGGTGATCTAGAGCTATAAGGACAGAAGGAATTACTAAATTATTCTTCTACTGGTTCTTGAGAGTAAATTGTATACTTCATGCTATCCGGTCGTTAAGGAGTGTTGCTAGACGCCACCCTTGATTAGTATATTGATATGATCAATTTACTACCGGTTTAGTATTGAACCTATTGGGTCGCACACTAACGAGTGTTCTGATTTTTGCTAGATGATTAATTAATTTATTATTTGATAATTAATTTAAAGAATTTAATTAGTCAAATAAAATTAGTTATTAGTCCAAATGAAATATTATTATATTCTTTGCTAGCACAAAGATTATAATTAATATTGTGAATAAATTGAAGTTTCTATTTGGAATAGAAATTAAATAATATCTCTTGGTTGAAATATATGTGATATATATAATTAATATTATTTTATATAATAGATGTATATAAAATATAATATTAATAAAGACTTGTTAATAAATTCAATTTTGAATTGGATTATTAATTAAAGTTTTATCCTATTTGGAATGGGATTAATATTTTCAATAAGAAAATATTATATTAATATAAAAGTTAAAAAAAAACTAATAATAATAAGAATCCAATTTAGAATTGGATTCAAAGAGTCGAAAGAAAGAGAAAAAAATTTCGGTACTTTACAAAGAAGGAAATTCGAAATTTTCCTACCAAATTTTCCAAAGGTTTATTTTTGAAATAAACTTTTACCCTAGGAAAATTATTACCTCAACCAAATAGGAAAAGAGTTTGTAGGTGATATTATATAAAGGGTGATGGAGAAAATTTGTATGGTTCTTTTTCGTTTTTTTTATTATTATTCTTGAGAAAAAAACCTGCTTTGTGAAAGTGAGAGTTCAATACAAAGCCAAGAGAGAAAATACAATTACAAGAAAAGTGTTTCTTGTTCTTCTAATTTGAGTTGAGATTTTTGAGAAAAATTTCAACACAATATTCTTCGTTCAATTTGTTCGCGGGTTTCATTGATCAAAGAGTTGATAGCAAGGATCGGTCTCGGTGTGGATACGCATAGAGTCTTCGCACTATCGAAGAAATTTCAAAAAAGAAACTCTCTTCACCAGGTACGTCTTAGATCCTATCTTTGACACGTAAATAAATTTTAAACATGAAAAAATCTACCCAGGATTGTTATTATCTTCCGCTGCGTGTTATGAACACCCATACTCAATCCATCACCAGTCAAATTTTCAGCACTAAGGAGTAAGCAGCAAGGGACACTACCAAGTAGAACAACAATCCAGTATAATCTTATTTAGTGGGATCTGGGAAGGGTAGTGTGTACGCAGACCTTACCTCTATCATTGGGTAGAGAAGCTGTTTTCAAATAGACCCCCGGTATTCTTTCCTCCAAGAACTTCTCACCTTGCTCTTGGAGAGACTCGAACTCGCAACCTCTCGATTGAAAGTGGAAATTACTTACTATCAGGACACTACCGAGTACTGAGGGTAATTAACATAGATCAGTCTTTCTTTAACATTGTATATGAACATTTAGTTTGAGACAGCTTAAAAAATTGATTTAGATATTATATTAACAGTAGTAACATAAAATATAAAGTTAATACAAAAATATTGTTTAATAGATAATAAATAGATTTGAATTTTGAAAAGTTTGAATTTTTTTTGTTTTGGTAAATAAATTTTTATTACTATTCATGAAACTATATGTACATAAGGAAAAAGAAACAAACTGACTATTGGACATGATGCCCCAACATCGGGATTTATATAAGCTAACTATATCATCTCATAACTACACCATAGCTAACTACTACAACCACAAAGTTAAAGATAGAAATTTAACTGATCAAGTTTCCTATCTAATCTTTGCATTGTTCCTCGGCAACATACATCTTAAATAATTTATTTTATAATATACTTTGAATCTCAATGCGTACCTTAAAATTTATGGAGCGGTGACAAATATTGTTTCATCCTAGACAAACATATATATATATATATATATATATATATATATATATATATATATATATATATATATATATATATATATATATATATATATATATATATATATATATATATATATATATATATATATATATATATATATATATATATATATATATATATATATATATATATATAGAGGACGCAAGGAAGATGCAAAATCAAAACTCTAAAAATAAAAGAAGGGGAAAATTAAGGCTCTGTCAATGTATAGAGCTTATTTAGAACCAAAGTTTACTTAAGAAGGAAAACACGTTTGCATAATTATTTTTCTCTTTGCGTGTTTGAAAGTGAAATAGGAAATTAAGGAAAAGAATGGAAGGTATATATAAATTATACATTAATTATATTCAATTATATATATATATATATATATATATATATTATATAATCTGTTAGTTATTTTTATTTTAAGAGATAAGGACGACTATCTAACCAAAATCATGCACTAAGAGTAGCTGATATACGTGACGACTAATACTAACCGATCAAATAATTCCTTGACGGAAAATTTAGGAATATTTCGAAAAGTGACTTCTTTATAATGTGCTGATCAGTATTGGGAAAAAGATAAAATTTTATTCCAAAAACAATTTTATCTGTTCACCTTACCTAATTGGTACTCAAAGGTTAGAGAATTGTATAGTATATGCTTTGCTTCGTTCATTCTTAGTTTGTTACTTCCACGTAACGGGGGGGAGGGGGGTGAGGCGAGCCTTTTACTTCTAATGAGGCTAGACATAAATCTTGACGCATGAGATATAAGTAAAGATCTCTAAATTTTACTAACTTTAAGAATTTTAAAATAATTTAAAATAAAATATTAATATAAAAATTATATTAAAATCATAAATTATAACAAATAATCTATTTAAAATATTTATAAAGTATAATTCAACTATAAATAACTAAAAGTATGACATATATCACAATATGCAAATTAGTTGCAATGTAATTACAACTCAAACATCAAAAAGTAATATATTTGATATGAAATCTTATATGTATCTCTTAAGAAGTAATGAATCTTGAAAGAATTTCGATATTATAATTTGATAGTTTTCTTAAAATACTCCTTTTACTTAATATGTTTTCTATTTGAAAGAGAATTAATATAAAGACATAATTCACAATTTCAATATAGTTCTCTAGCAACATTTATTTTGAAGTTTCAACAATAATAAAGTGACACATAATTCATCATACAATACCATGATAATTAATTATTTATAAATAGTTGCTAGCAAATACTGAGCTATTAAATTAATAAGTAATGTATCTCGTAAACATGATAAAAAATAATATTTTAAAAAATAATTATAAAAAAATTATGGACTATTATATAATAAAGATACATCAAAAGTTAATAAATAAATACTTTATAAACGCAAGATTTATTTAAAATTAACATCATACTAGTCTTAGTGGATATCGTACAATAATTTTTATTTTAATTATGACATAAAATACCCTCAACTTGATGATTTTTGATTAAGAAAAAAGTAAATTTGAATAGTCAACGATTTATTAAGAAGATTTGACAATTTACAAGGTTAGTTATATATAATTGCATAAAGTTTTATTAAGCGAGCCCAATATGCTGGGCGTTAGAAGTTTTTCGGGTGGAAGCCTGGATGGCCGAGGCGTAAATCTCATGAAACTAAGTCTCACACATAAGACTAGGAGCATTTTACGAAATACTCTGTCTTAAGACATGTCCAGAGGAAATCCCAATTCTGTCTTTTAAAACAGAGCTTCCACCTAATCCAATTGTACCCAAAGCTTAGACAGTTCTACCTTTGTTTTTCTTCTTCATTTTACCTTTTTATTCCTTTGCTTCAGCCGATTTTTATCCAAAGTTTAAAGTGCTTTACCTTTAATTTTCTCTCCCTTCATTTCACCCAATTGTTACCTAAAGCTTAGAAACTCGTATTTTACTTTCCTTTTTCACTTTTCCCCTTTTCACTTTTCTTCTTTTACGTCCATTTACTTTACCCAATTGATTCAAAAGAAAAAGAAGTATTAGAAGTGCATGGTGAAAATGGAGGAAAAGTAACATGTAGGAGAATGATGCACGAGTTTAAGCATATTTCCCTCTTTTTTCTCCCTCCTAAGTTATCCAAACAGGTAATTTATTTTATTTTTTCTTTCTTTTGCTTTTTATTCTTTCATTCTAACGTACAACAACAACAATCCAGTATAATCCCACTTAGTGGGGTCTGGGGAGGCTAGTATGTACGCAGACCTTACCCCTACCCTGGGGTAGAGAGGCTGTTTCCAAATAGACCCCCGACATCTTTCCCTCCAAGAACTTCTCGCCTTGCTCTTGGGGAGACTCGAACTCACAACCTCTCGGTTGGAAGTGAGGATTGCTTACCATCAGAGCAATCCCTCTTTTAGAATGATCACATTATCCAATTGAAATTTCTTCTGAAATTGTGTGGAGAAAAACTATTTAAAGCCTTTGTTCAATTCTTATATAACATTTCCATCAAGGGATTGGGTTCCATAATACAATAGGGTTTCTTGAATCACTAATCACATATTTTAAGTGAAGCAACAAATTAAAAGAATTAATTAGTAGACATTATATTCATCATACATGGCTAAAATGATCTTTTTTTCTTTTTCGTTTGGACAAGAAAGAACAGTATTAGAAATTGATACATTATTTATGCCAAGTGTCATTCATTTCCATTTAAAAGGTATTATCTTATATCTATATGAAGAGCAGCAGAATATAAGCAACACCCGAATTTATGAAATTGATAGAAACAAATGCAAAGGAAATGGACCAACACCATTGTAACAATAGGAATATGAATTGACTAAACGCAAGCCATAGTCGACAAAATGACAAAAGAAAAACGGATATGCGTTGAGTAATAAGAGGAATTGAATCACAGCTAGCTGGGATCAATTGTCTCTTTCTTTGTTCACCATATCCTAAGGAAAGACCATTCTATTAATACTTGCTTGCTTCGTTGTTGGGACCATTTTGCCATCAACGATATCTGTAGATGAACTTTTTAAATTAAGTTAAAAAATACTCCTATAGTGATAACGTAAAAATATTTACATATTCAATATATATAAGTTAAAGCGACGTTTATTTATAGCGTGAGTTTTAAGATATTGAGAACCAGTAAATACACTGCTTCCTAACAAATACAACATTTTGCGTAAATACAATAGGTATATATGGGCATGAGAAAAATACATCTATATAATTATTCAATTACAGACATGTATGTATGTCCAAAGGACATGGGATTAGTATACCGAAATTTAAACGCCAAACATTCAAACTTATTGTATCGTTTTCATACTATTTTGTTTTTAAATTTCAGTTAATTAATTCTTTTACAGTGAATATTAAAGAGATCAAATAATCTAAACGGTCGGCTTGCGGCTTCTACCATTCAGTTATATATGATTGTCAATATCGATATATTCATGATACTGAAAAAAGGTAGTAGTATGATTATTTAAGGTATTTATTTGTTTCTATTTTACTTTCCATTTGAAACTAAAAGGTAGGTGAGTGAATAGTGGTGTTTCTGCAAGTTAAAGCTTCCGCCTTCGTAAGTTGAAATTAATCCACCTTAATGGAAAATTCCACTTTATCAAAAGTACTTTTTTTTTCTTTATTTCCTTTTTCTCTCTTATCATTTTATCCTTAATTTCCGTACTGTTATTCGAAGCATAAGAATGTAAACAAGGAATCTATAGACAAACGGAAGGAAATTTGCAAGAAAGGAGACTGACTAGGGTTGTGATTGATTGATTAGCTTTAATGGGAGAAGTCATGATTATTGAAATTAAAGTTGAATTTGAATTGCACAGAAATAGATATATTTCATTGTATGTAATTATATTGACGGAACATGCAAGCAACACAAGATGCTAGCTACGTGAATTATTAAGGTGGCCATGGTACCAAAAACATGCATGCCCCCCTTTACACAAAAGGTTTGTCGACAATGCTCTTCCCTCCTCCTTTTATCTTTTGATGCTTCACCCACAAAAAGAAAAAAGAAAAAAATAAGTCAAAAGAAAGTTAAACTTAGATTTATCTGAGCATATATAGTACATACGGTTCAGCTAATACTAGTGGCGGATTCAGAACTTAAACGCTGTGATTTTCGAGCGTGAGTAGTTGTTGAACCCGCAATATTGTGGACTGAATTCTCCCGAAATATTACGAATTGAGTAATTATCACCAATTTGGATTATTATGATCACCTTCCCGCTTATATAGTTTATCGAATGAAAGGGTACTTCACTATATTTTACAATAAACATCCAATTTTTTCTCTCTAATTTAAGGTTTCATTGCACAGACCTTCTGTGTCGTCGTTATTAGAACTATTAACATTAGTAATTTCATTAGAAAAAAGTTAATGGTTTTTGTTCCTTTTGCCTTCCGATTTTGTATTTTACTTAAAAACTATATCTAAAATGAGAGAGAGATATTAGAATGAATTAAAAATTTAAAAGCTAACTACTTTACTAAAGATGATATATTGCTACCAAACTTAGTAGGATTTTGGACATAAAAATTATAATTTTTGAAGAAAAATAAAAGTAGTGTTTGGAGTTTAGTTAAAAAATGATATTTGGAATTTGGAATTTTATTTGGACATGTGTTTCACTTGAAAAAATATTGCAATTTTGTGAGTGAGGAAAGAAGTTTTCCTGAAAATTTTGAAAAGCTGGTCTTTGAAAACTCATTTTCGAAAAATTTCCAAAATTTGCATAATTTCGTGGACAAACACGTTTTTGAAATAAAATTCTGAAAAGAAAAAGGAAAAAAATCTGTGGACAGACGAGTCGTATCAATGGACGAAAATGGTAAATTAGAAGGGAGGTCCACCTAATTAAATTTTGCAATATTTTGAAGGAGGTTTGAATAATTCACTTCTTATTTATTAAAGAAAGAAGGAACTTGTATATGAAACTAAACTTGCCTAGAAATAATTGCATTATAATAAATCAACAGCTATCATCCCTTAGGGTAACGAAGGTAGATGAAGGGGTTGAAGGCATAGGAATTGGAAATTGGAACAGCTACTAATCATCAAAAGTTGATGAGAAAATTGTCTTTTGCACTGTAAGAACCTCAGTTGTCTACAAATCTGTGAAGCTAAATTCCAAAAACCCATTTGTAATATGACAAATAGAAGCCTCCAACTGAGATTTATTTTCACTGTCTTCCTTCTGTGAACTATGAAATATGAATATATGCGCATCTCAAATACTAGACAAGTAGCCATATACTACATTATTTGAAATAGTGATCAAATGAAAAAAGGTAAAGAACAAAATTCATTAATAGGTTTGTTAGGTCACTCTCATCGCGTTTTGCTCATTGACATGTCCCCTTCAGTCTAATGCCACCCAACTATATCTAGAATCAGAATGGCAAAAGATTGTCCTAAGACGACTAGCTTAACCTCTCAGAATTAAGTTACAAACAACAACAACAAGCCCAGTATAATATTACGAATGAGATCTAGGAAGAGAAGTGTGTACACAGACTTTAACCCTACCTTTGAGAGTAGAGAGTTGTTTCCGCCTCGGCTCAAAAACCTTTCAGAATTTAGGTGTTTGGATAATATTCAGCGGAAGTTGAAAAAAATAAGTATTTTAAGATGAAGTTGAAAAGGAGTATTTATTTGAAAGTTGTAATTGTGTTTAAACAAAAAATGCAGTCGAAAAATACGGGTAAAGTTCGCGTGAAAACTAAGGCTGTATCCGGTTCCGGTTCTGGGTCTATTTGGGTCTGCGGTTCCGGTTCTGGCGGTTCCGGTTCTGCGGTTCTGGCGGTTCCGGAACTGCGGTTCCCGGCGGTTCTGATTTTTTTTTTTTTAAATCAATATCTTGTATTGTAGTCATTAGTATGTTGTAGAATATATTTTATATGGTCTACTATGTTATTAGTATAATAAATATTGTGTTTGGTAATTAGTATATATTTTGTATATAAGTAATATATATTGTATTTAAGTAGTATATATTGTATATAAATAGTGTATATTGTGTTGTAGACTTGTAGTTAGTAATTAGTATAAATTGTATATAAGCAGTATATATTGATAAAAGAATATTGTCATTAGTATATTGTGTTGTATGTTATATATTGTATGTTATATAAATATTCAAGGATTGATATAGAATTAAAGACAAAGAAATATTGAGACAAAAGATATTCAAGGATATGATAAAGAGCATATTTATTGACCAAAATGGCATATCTTTTTTTATTCTTCCTTCCCCCAATGGAATGAGCACAACATGGTACTAATACCACCATCAAAAGGAAAAAAAACTAAAAGAAGACATGCCAAATATACAAGTTACATCATAGTTTATGTATTATTTCTAACAAATCTCATAAAACCTTCAAGGTTTGGAGGTGGTTGTGTTGGTGGTGGTGGAAATGAAGCTTGTTCATCACCACTTCCGGGTGAAGATGTTTCCTGAGCAAGTTCCGCTAGCATTTCTTCATAGCACTCATCTATTTCTGGTTGTGATTCAGCTAGCCCAAAGTTCCTTCTTTCTGCGCGGATCCAATCTCGAAAAAGCACTGATTTTTCCAAGCTGTCCCGCATCGACGCCCTGTGATCACCTATTTGTAGTCTTGCTTGACTAAAGGCGCTCTCCGATGCAACAGTTGACGCTTGAATCGACAGAACATCCCGAGCCATCCTTGCAAGAATGGGAAAATATTTTTTCCTTGCCTTCCACCAATCCAAAAGGTCGAAAGTGCCGTCTGGATTCTCATTCTCTAGTCCCTGCGACAAATAAACTTGAAGCTCATTTAGATGGGAAAAATCATCTACATTTTCACCTTGAGTACCCCTGAACTCCATCCACGATTTAAGAGCTGTTAAGCCAGCAGCTCTTTTAGGCGCCTGTGATGTGGACGAAGTAGGGGTTGGAATATTAGGCCTAGCATGCTATAACGCCTATTTATAAGCATTATAAACAGTTTGAGCATTCACTGTAATTGATGCTTTCGCATCAGATAGTGTAGCCATTTCTTCTTCTTCAAGATCTAAAGCTTGATAAATAGTAGAATACCAAAAGTTAGGACCTTTCATAGTAGGATTTAACAAAGCAGCCACACCAAATATAGGAGGGATTGGAAAAAAATATTTTTTAAACTTCTTTTTCATTTCAGTAATTGCAATTTCATAAATTTCCTCTCCCTCGTTAAAATCAACAAACAAATTAGCAAGTGCGGCAATATAAACTAAACAGTTAGAAATAGTTGGATAATATTGGCCAGATAAAGCAGTTGTAGCCACATGAAAATGTTCTAAAAAATCTAAAAGTGTTATAAAATATTCTATTTAAGGTGAATGTCCATATTTAGAGAGATCCTAGGGTTTACTACTTGGTGGCTAAGTCACCACCTCCCTATAAATAAAGGGGTTCTCTCCTATTGTAAATCATCCCAAAGTATCAATAAGAATACTCCTCTCTCTACTTTTCTCTATATTGTTCTTGTTCTTATATTATTTCATAACACGTTATCAGCACGAGTCTCTAACCAATTGAATTTGATTTCTTCCTTCTTCCAGAATTTCTATACGGAAAAATATGTCGCGTTCTCCGGCATCAAATTGGCCGCCGGAGTCGACCAAAGTTGCCGTAATTTGTTGCCGCTTCCCGATGAACTATTTTCTGGCTTGTGCATGGATGGGACGGACAATCCGCCAATGGTCCATGCCGGATTATTGCATCTTTTCCAATTTGTTTACGCAAACAATTTCTTCCTTAATCTGATTAAAATTCAGGATTTAAGGTAAGTATTTTACTTTTCTTTTTCAAATTCTTGAAATTCTACGATTTGATTTCATATACAAACAAAGACAACAAAGTTTGATTATAACTCTAATGGAGTTTGTAAGAAATTACACTCACATGAAGTGGTAAAATTTCTATGCCTTGTCATGATCAAATTCATGTATGATTGTGGGCAAAGAATTAAAAAATCTGTCCAATTGAATTTGCTCCATTCCCTTTAGAGAATGTGGTAGCAGTATGTGATAAGTCTGAAAGAAGACAAAATTATTACCATGAAGGTATCAATGAATGAGGACGTGGCAATAGACGGAATTATAATCGTCATCATTGTGATAATGAGAATAATAAAGATTCTCAAAATAATCTTTCACTTTATAAAAGTAATATTTGACATGAGATTGTATACAGCACATACAGATGATTATGATCCATTCCCTGAAGTGAATGTGATAATTGTAATAAAGCCCGTAAGTATGGACACGCTCTTGATGTAATTTTGTTTTATGTCTTACATTATGAAAAGAAAGTTCGTTGCCCTTGAAATTTCGGGCAAGAACTATATGACATGGGTGTTGGATGCAGAAATCCATTTGGATGCAATGGGTCTTGGAGACGCCATTAAAAACAGAAATAATGCATCCACCCAAGACTATGCTAAGGCCTTGATTTTCTTGCGCCATCACCTTGATGAAGGTTTGAAACTGTGCTAAGGCCTTGATTTTCTTGCGCCATCACCTTGATGAAAGTTTGAAACTGTGCTAAGGCCTTGATTTTCTTGCGCCATCACCTTGATGAAGGTTTGAAAATTGAATATATCACAGTCAAAGATCCACCTATCTTGTGGAATGGCTTAAAGGAGAGATATGACAACTTGAAGTTGGTCACTCTGCCACAAGCACGATATGATAAGAATCCAAAAGCAAATAGTTCAGAAACTATATGTTATCGTTGCGGTGGAAAAGGGCACTGGGCGAAAATTTGCCGTGTACCAAGACATTTGGTTGAGCTTTATCAAGCATCTTTAAAGAGTAAAGGCCCTGAAACCGATTTTGTCTTTGACGACAATTTTGACATCACCCACTTGGATGTGGCAGACTTCTTTGAGCATCCTGAGGGGAAAATAGACCACTTAATTGGTGATGGATCTGTGATGAAGGAAGATGGAATTGTTTGATTTTATTTTACTTATTTGTATTAGTCAGTGAATAAACTAATAGTCATTAGTATCAGCTCGTATTAATTCGTTTATGATATAATGTTAGTATTAGTTCTTTAGAATGTTTCAATATGCTTAAATTTCAAAGATATTTTTATTTTCCAGTAGAGTTAATCGACTAACCTAACAGTTAGTCGATTATCTAATATTTCGCATTAAAACTGGATTTTTTCGCAAGGCAAGATAGTCGACTATCTGATTTAGATAGTCGACTAACCTGATAACTGTTTACAAAGATAGTCGACTATCTGATTTTTTATAGTCGACTAACCTGATGACTGTTTACTAAGTTAGTCGACTATCAACTTAGTTAGTCGACTAACTAATATTTCGCATTAAAACTGGACTTTTCCGCAAGGCAAGATAGTCGACTATCTGATTTAGATAGTCGACTAACCTGATGACTGCTTCCCAAGATAGTCGACTATCAACTAAGTTAGTCGAATAACCTCAACAGATTTTGAAAATATTGTTTAATTATGAAGCAACGGATTAAATTTGTCTATTCTCATGTTCGTATATCTCTTTTGATTAATTGATTCATGTACCACACATACGATATTCAAAGAGAAGAAATATTACTCTCATTTAAGTATGTGTAAGGCAGATGTTACTACAATTTCTGGTAGTAGTAAATTGATTAAAGGCTCCGGAAGAGCAACTATAACTCTGCCTAAAGGAACAACATTTTAGAGAATGCAATGTTCTCCTCCAAGTCTAAAAGGAACTGTTGAGTTTTAAAGATATCATTCAAAATGGATATCATATTGAGACAATAGATGAGAATAATCTTGAATTCCTCATTTACTCATGAAAGCGAGGCTGCCCACTTCGGTTTGGGGTCACGCCATTTTGCATGCAGCAATGCTAGTTCGTCTCAAAACGACGAATTATCACAAATATTTTCCGTTGCAATGAGTTTTGGTCATGAACCTAATATATCCCACTTAAGAATTTTTGGATGTGCAGTATATGTGCCTGTAGCACCGCCATATTGTACCAAAATGGGTCTGCAAAGAAGGTTAGGAATATATGTTGAGTTTGAATCGCCCTCCATTATTCGCTACCTCGAAACATTGACAGGGGATTTGTTCACTGCACGATTTGCAGACTGTCAATTCGATGAGACACTTTTCCCAAAATTAGGGGGAGAAGTTGGTGAAACCAAACGGGAAATTTTGTGGAAAAATGCATCATTCTCTCATCTTGATCCACATACCTCTATTTGTGAAAAAGAGGTGCAAAATATTATCCATTTGCAAAGAATAGCAAATCGAATGCCAGACGCATTTACATATTTGAAAAGGATAACAAAATCACATATCCCCGCAGTGAATGTGACAACATCTGATTCACGAATACATATTCATTATTGGAAGAATATGAACATGAAATTGGTATTGAATATACCACACTCACCCCTAGAAGGAGGTTTGAGATGATATATGAAAATAATGTCATTGTTATGGCATGAATAGTCATTGGTCACGTACCTATTGTACGCCAAAATAATTTGTCAATGTGATTATCAAAGGACAATAATAATGCAAGAAACATATCTTGCATATAATTTTGACATGACCATAATGGTATAACTTTCTCTTTAAAAGAGATATTCACCACATGAATGCTGATGAATTTGTGGTAGTACAAAACGAATTGAGAGCTCTAGAAGAGCCAATTATTACTATGTTGGAGAAACACAATTGATTACCAATAAGGTATTGTGTTGTAGTAAGTCGCAAAGAAACTTATTCAGTTTCCAAAGTATATGCGAAAGCAATTGATTATATTGAGACTATAAATAAAGGAAAGATTTGATATCTTCTATTACTACAACTTGTAGCGGGATAATCTGTATGTGAAAAACTACCCGCTTTATTCTCCAGTTTGTACTACACAAGAATACCACAATAAAGTGGACATTTATTGATATAAAAACTCATATCATAATAAACTTGAAGTTTATTGATAATTGCACATGTCATGGTGTAAATTTGAAGTTTATCAATATTGATAATTTATTCAGTTGGCATTCGGGTTAGCCATATCATTTTAAGTATGATGTGCAGTAATAGAGAATTCACATGGGTAAATATTAAAGAACTAGAAAGTTCTTTACGAATTCTCTTGTATTACTTGTTCTCATTAATTAATTGACCAATTAAAGAGTTCGGGTTGAATCCCATAAATTCTGGAAATATCAAAGGTGAATATGGGCCCATTCACCTGCCATGTATACCACATATGATGCATCTATGATATGGTTACATGTGCGATTGTTATTAACCCGCAGCCTGGCCGGTGCTTGCGAGGTAAATTGCTCAGTAATATAACTTCGAGCATAATTTCCAGATTTTCTATTCAAGATAGTTCATCTTGATAAGTTGGTTTATATCATAGTTGGTTTAGCAAGATAATTATTCAGTGCCTCCACTTAATAGCTAAACTGTTTCTTATGAGAATAAAGTTATATATATCAGTTTGATATACGTTGAATACGAGAGTATATTATATTCTCCCCTCACAAGTGGTTCAGGGTCAGGAACCAAATAATTTCATCTTATTATTATTGATGTGCGGTGTATATTTTCATTAACACCATAATGCACAAAGATGGACTCTCAAAGTTGAGGAAACAAGTTAGCTTTTCTAACATGAGGGGGAGACATGATAAACACTTGAGAAAAGGTTACATGGGATGAATTATCATTTGTATATATAGATCCCCGAATATCATAATATGAACCTGAAGTTCATAAAAGGATAATTCAATTGCAACATATTGCAAAGCATGCTATACGCATTTGCTGACCCAAAGAAAGTAACTATATTCTCACTCCAAATGCTCATATTAAGTCCCAGAAGGACAAAGTCTTTGATACGCTTAAAGCGTATAGACAAATCGGTTTCAAAATAACTTCTTAATAAAGAAGATGAGCAAATGATCAAAGTGATCATAATGGGGAGGCAAGTGATCTAGAAGATCACATGACATAGCACTTCATAAAATCTCATGAGAGATTCAGGTACCTGAATATATGAATAAAGAGATCTCCATGTTATGTTTTTATGAAAATTTACTGGAACCGATATAAAATGTTCGTCGACGACATCTATGATAGCTCTAAATATCAATGAGGATCTTATGTTTGTCGAATACAAACAAAAATATTGGCTAAATAGAAGAGATACAATTCAAGCAGAATTGATTCCATATGAAAGACATGTAGTTTTGGACATGTAGTTCAAATACTTGAAAGTATATGTGTAATCAGTTTTCGATATCTTATTTGTTTAGCATGACATGAAAACTTGATATGCATCTAAAGTCTATTATATGGCTTATATGACTTAACTTATATGTCAATCCATGAAAGATTGAAGTTGCTTGAAGCATATACAATTCTTGGTCCTGAAGTACCACATCCTAAGTGCAACTTGTGTACATATGTATCTTGCTATAACTATAAGCATGATGGCATCGAGAATACCTCTATGGAGATATTGAAGAGTCATTCCACGACATTATATGAAGATGTTCATATCTATCAAGAATGATAATTTCAAGGTGCGGAATATTTATTCAAATCAATATGGCTGATTTATTTATCAAATCTCTACAAAAGATCGTTTTGAAGATGGTGCACAAGATTAGATTGCAAATGCTCAAGGATGTGAATTGATGCTCTTTTCAGGGGGAGTTAATGCGCGTTGCACTCTTTTTCCCTTACAAGGTTTTGTCCCACTGGGTTTTCCTTGCAAGGTTTTTAACGAGGCAACCAATAGGCGCATATTCAAACATGTGTACTCTCTTTCCTTTTCTATAATTTTCTCCCATTGGGTTTTGTTTTAGTTAAGGTTTTAACGAGGCACATTATTGAATAGACATTCAAGGGGGAGTGTTATAAAATATTCTATTTAAGGTGAATGTCCATATTTAGAGAGATCCTAGGGTTTACTACTTGGTGGCTAAGTCACCACCTCCCTATAAATAAAGGGGTTCTCTCCCATTGTAAATCATCCCAAAGTATCAATAAGAATACTCCTCTCTCTACTTTTCTCTATATTGTTCTTGTTCTTATATTATTTCATAACAAAAAGAATTTTAACGTTAGTCCAATCTTGATTAGTTAGCATGTCATTATCTTCCTTCCCACAGTTCCGAGAATTATAAGTAGCGTTAATTGGGTTTCTATATTCGTACGCCACAACTAAACTTTCGTACATGTAGTTCCACCTAGTTGGGCAAGGTTTAGGAACCTTTCTTTCATCTAAGGCCATATTCGTCACATTTTTTAAAATATTCTCTAAGTCTACTTCTACGGTTAGGATAAAAAAGCCAATTAAGAACGAATTTAACCTTTTCAATTTCTATGTTTAAAATTCTCATACCATCACCAACAATTACATGATAAATATGACATATACATCTAACATGGAAAATATTAGTAGAAGCAGGATTAAGTGTTCTAGTTAACATACCTATTGCACTAGTGTTGCTACTAGTTCCACGTAGGATTAAATACTCTTCTAATATAATAAATCCAAGCAGGATTAGAAGCAAAAGAATAAGGCAAACACATAACAGTAATCATTTTAGCTAATTCTTCACGATCCCTATTTGGATTGTAATACAATATACCTCCGGTGACTGTGTTTATTCCTGGTTGAACTAGATTTGAACTAGTACTTGGGTTAACTGTAGAATCAGGACTTGTCCTCCCCTCTTGTTGCGCTTTCAATTGGAAATATCTAGGCTTATCGCTAGGGTGTAATTTAATATGTTTAACTAAACTACCTGTGCCGCTACGATCTCCAGTATACCTATGCACAAGTAATTTCCCACAAGATTTACATTTAGCCTTATTTTGTTCTCTTAGTTGAATAAAAAATTGCCAAACTAATGAAGTTTCTGAACGTTTAGGAGGTTGTCTACTAAAAGTGGGAGTTTGTACGGGTGGGTGTTCCGGTTCATTAGTAGCAGGACTAGTAGGTGTATCATCTAAATCTGCCGGAGCTTGGGATTCGTCATCATCATCATCCTCATTTCCCTCTAAGATAGGTGCATTAGGATAAAGCATATTCATAATATCATCGTCTATTCTATCACCAACTGTTACATCATGTAGAAAATCAACATCGCTAAATTCAAAACACGGCTGATCACTATCAAGGATTCCGAAGGTTTCATTAGTATTTCTAGGTTGGCTACTGCTTTGAACTTGTTTATCTTTTCTAGGTCGGGGAGCCGGGGGAGGGGTAGTATTTTGGCGACTACTTTCACCGGTTTTAGATTTTCCTTTTCCGAACATATTTTTCAATGAAAATGCCATAATAATTATAATTAAGCAAAATAACAACACACAAAAATATTCTTAGCACGTAAGAGTTGAAACGAGTTTACCGGATTGACGAACAACTTCTTGAAAATTGAAAATCTTTGAAATTGAACACTTGAAAACTTCAATTCAACAACTTCACAATGTTACACGAATTTGCAACAATAAATTAAGCACTTGCACTAGAAAGATTGAAAGAGAGCTTGAGAGAGATTGAGAGATATTGATGAATTGGTGAATTAAAATGAAAGAATGAGGGGGTATTTATAATTGAGAAATGGGAAATTATGTAATTATATAAAGTTTGGGGGCCAAATGGCTATTTTTGAAAATTCCAAACGGCTAATTTTGAAAAAGAGCGGTTTGAAAATTTTATATTTTTTTTTAAAAAAAAAATCGGACCGTTGCGGAACCGGCTGGAACCGTTTGGAACCGCTTGAACCGGTCCGGTTCCGGTTCCGGTTCTGACGGTTCCGGTTCCGCGGTTCCAACGGGTGGAACCGCCCCATCACGTTTCCGGGGAACCGCCGGAACCGGTTCCGAACCGGAATCGCCAGAACCGGCAGAACCGCCAGAACCGCGGTTCGGGTCTGGTTCCGGTTCAGAACCGCGATTTTTACAGCCTTAGTGAAAACTATGATTTTACTCTAAATATTCAAACAATTTTTCTTTATTTCATCAACGTATAACAGTATGAAGAGACGTCTCCAATTTAGAGACCGGTCAAGGTATATTCAAATTCTAATGATGGCTCCACTATATATTATTCAATAAACGGTTAAGGGTCAAAACTGCCCTCAACCTATCGACTCCGGAACAAAATTGCCCTCCGTTTACCTTTGACGAAGAAAATTCCCCCACCGTTAACTTTGTGGCCTATTTCTACCCCTAAAATCTAAAAGAATCTTGAATTTCATTTTTAATTATTTTTAATGCCACGTGTCACGTTTTGATTGTGATATATAAAGAACGGAAAATTGGGACATATAAAGAACGGAAAAAGGGTCAAAACTGCCCTCAACATATTGACTCCGGAACAAAATTGCCCTCCGTTAACCTTTTTGGGTCGGGTCGGTCGGGTTGGGTCTGGTTGTGTCGGAATTTGGGTGAGAATTGATTTTGGGTCAAGTTTATTTAATGGCCAATCAAAACGTGACATGTGGAATTAAAAAAATTAAAAATTAAATACAAGCATCCCGACCGACCCGACCCAAAAAACACCAAACCCTCTCTTCATCTTCCTCACAACACACCCTCTCTAACCCTAAACCACCAAACGACCTCTCATGGCTACCCCGTTGCTTCATCTTCCCCGTCCAGCCCGTCACCTTCACATCGCCGGAGAACTTCACAACCAAACAGCCCCCCTCCATCCCGAACCAGGCGTCCAACCCGCCCCCCATAACCAAGCCATGAAAAACCAGCCCCCCACTGGATAGGAATGACCAATCCACTTTAACTGAAGATGAATATATGTGATATATCAAGCTCTTTACATTTGTTGGAAAGCGGGAAATCACATTACACTTCAACCCGACCGACCCGACCCAAAAAAGGTTAACGGAGGGCAATTTTTTTCCGGAGTCAATACGTTGAGGGCAGTTTTGACCCTTTTTCCGTTCTTTATATGTCCCAATTTTCCGTTCTTTATATGTCCCAATCAAAACGTGGCACGTGGCATTAAAAAAAAATTAAAAATGAAATTCAAGATTATGTTAGATTTTAGGGGTAGAAATAGGCCACAAAGTTAACGGTGGGGGCATTTTCTTCGCCAAAGATAAACGGAGGCAATTTTGTTCCGGAGTGGATAGGTTGAGGGCAGTTTTGACCCTTAACCGTTCAATAAAACACCATAAACAAAAAAGCACAAAGTGACAATAAGGTCCATAACGAGAGTTTGTCTGATAGAGGATTGATATATCATTTTCCTTCTTCTTCTGCTTGGTACAATACTCCCAAACATCTTTAATGCGAAGTGTAGACTAATCTCTATCTCTGTCCACTTTCAGCCAACAATCAGATATTAAAACTGAATTCTTTCTCTTCCTTTTTTTTAAACTTGTGATTATGTTTTTTCTCGTAAAACTGATGTTTCGTGGGGACTTTCTTAAGGAAAATGAAAAAGTAAAAAAGAAGTAACGTGAAATACAGGATGAGCAGAAAGTACTCTCAGGGACGGAGGAAAAGGAGTTCGTCTACAAGGTTTTCCAAGTTCCAAAGGAAAATTGGAGATCAGACCGATGCTAGTATAAAATACTTAAAAAGTTGCACAATGCGAAGTTTTAGACAAAATTACTATATAAGTAAAATTGTAGTATTGTCCAACGTACTAAAGAATAATTTGCTCGTATTGGTAAAATTATATTATCTGTATCTATTTGTGAAGAATTTGCTCAGCCAAATTGAATGGCGGCTAATAAATTCTTCCTTAAAATTTATCATGAATTTGAATAGTGATCTCCATGATGACGCCTCCAATTTAGACAACAGAAACGCTCAAATGATTATGTGAGACATTGAAAAGGAAAGGATGTCTTTGTATCTTGATGGTATTTACCCAGTTAAATTGAATATAATCGTCTTGAATTTATGGTCTGTATGATATTTGGCATATCTCCGATCTTAATCAAAGATCTCGAGTTCAAATTCCATGATGGAGAAACACATAGGAGGAGCGCTTTAAGCTGCTTAATTAAATAAACAAATCCTCACCTACTCCTCTCTGTAATACTAGGGCCTGTGGAGGAAATGGGCCACTACAGAAAAGCGTCGAGCCATTCTTTGGGAAGGAAATAGCAGAAAACAACGAAGATCTTTATCAAGAAGGACCCAATAGACATTGCCATGTTAGGACATAAATCTTTAGATGAATTACCCTAACACTCAGGCCCAGCAACAACTTGAGTTAATGTAGCACAATTAAGTTAAACAATAATATCAAATAGAGTTAAAGGGCATTTCCAGTAACAACAAGTAGCTAGAGACACAAGAATGAAAAACTGAGTTGGATTCAATTGACAGTAGCAAACCCTTATACACATGAAAATCTTCAAGGTTGTCTACAAAATCTAGTAAAGCCAGAATTAAGAAAATCCCGACGATGAATCCAGTAATAGACTAGACCAATTACAGGGGCCCTTTGTTCTCAAACTTACTCAGACAACCACAACATGATCAACTCACTGGAGTCAAGATTAAGCATTCTCCAATAACTTTAGTATAAAGTTGAAGTGTTCACCAATAACTTTGGGACTAAAACGCAATTTTGTCCTTATTTGTGTCAATTGAATTTCACCAAGTGAATTACAATTAGAAACAGTTTCTAAGGGAACTAAGCCCCAATATTTAAAGAAAGTAGAGATGGCAGCAAACTTTCATAAAAAATATTAGGGGGGAAATGTCCAAACAATTTGCAGCAAAAAAAAACTAGATGACGTATCCATCTGAACCTATACAGCTGCAGGAATAGTGGTAGCTGCTTTCTGAGGTTTCATGGAACAGAAAAGATTCAAAACATCGGCATGATTCCTAATGTATCTTGGACATTTTGCAAGGAAGTCCTGTGCTTCACTTCGCCTTCCTGCTTTAAAGTAGGATTCAAACAAATTGAGAAATACAGAAGTTGATGGAAATTTCTTCACAGTCACTGCTTCAGTAAATGCAAGGGCATCATCAGCACTTCCAGACTTGGAAAGGTACTTGATGAAGGGATCCAGAAAAGGTGGGTAATCTTGACTTTTCATCAAATGCAAAACAGCCAGAGCTTCCTCAAAACATCGCTGAGCCAATAATTTTCCTACCAATAACTTATATGTGGTATGCCACACACGTAGTTCTTTCTCATTGATCATATTCTCGACAAGTTTGAAGGCATGAATCGCTCTTCTCTTGCGGCAGTGCAAAGAAACCAACAACTCTAAAGCATACCCAGCATGCGAGGAACCTTCTTTTTCAACCATCATTTCAAATGCATCTGAAGCTTTAACCAGATCACCAGCTTCACAGTAGCCTTCAATTAAAGATGTCCAAGTTTTAGAATTTGGGGTATTGCCTGATGATTCTATATAATTCATAAACTCGTTCAAATCCTTATCCTTCCCACCGCTACCCAAATGAAAAGCAATTCTGCTCTGTTGATTAAGACTAGGAGTGAAACCAACATCCTTCATTGCTTTTAATATCTTGTCGCATTCGCCAAATCTATCAACACTGGTCAAAGACTTGAGAATGGCATCGAGGTTAGCACCGGTCAATGAATTGCCACTTTCTGTGAAGACCCTCAAAACTTTTGAGAACAAGTCCAAATCAAGCTCCTTACTAACAACTATTTTCTTCAACAGAAAAGTGCAGTCCTGTGAGGATGGCTTGTTTATGCCGACCATTGCAAACTCATACAAGTCAACAGCATCCTTAATCATTTTTCTCTTAACAAAATTTTCCAGAACCTTATTATACGTTTCCCTTTCCATTTCAAACCCAGCAGTTTTCATTTCATCAACTAACCTCCAGAACTTCTCACCAGACTCATCCCTACCTAAGACCCTAGTCATAGCATTAAAAGTCCGCTCGTTGTGTTTAAACAGACCACTCTCCTCAATCCATCTAAAGAATATCAAAGCCTTATTACTTTCACATTGAAGCTTCTCCAAAACCACAGTGATCAACTCACAAGAAAACTCGAGATTTAACCCTCGCAACTGCTTTTCCACGTCATCTCCCCATACATTTCCGCGAATCAATTTGCAAACCCTAGCACAAACTTCCTCGCACGAATTACCAGCCAGCTCAGGACCATACAACTCTTTTAGCTTCTTCACATCGCCGCTCAGCTTATCCTTTTCAAATCTCTCGATAGTACGAGTGAAAGTACCCCGTGACACTCCATACCCTCTACTTTTCATAATTTCAACCATATCCCAAAACTCCTTAACAAATCCATTACACCCCAGTATCCCCAGCATATAATTATACACCTTTGAGCTCAACCTCTCACTCTGATTGTCTAAAACCCAGTTAAAAAACCTACGTGCCGAATCGGGAGCAGTATTAAAGCTCCGCAACGCCTTTACAACCAAATCGTGGGTCATAATAACATTGTTAGAATCCAAATCAAGCTTAATTTCCTCATTATTCCGGTTAGGTTTAGAGAAAATGTCGGTTAAAACAGCAATTTGGTGATCTGAATCTTTGTGTTCGACAGCTAATTCAGACGTGGAGAGATTACGAATGGTGAGGCGTTGGTAAGAGAGCATGTGAGATGCACGTGAGGGGATAGTAGGAGAAGTGATAGAACGAAGAGAATGATTTACCTGAAACGGAGAAGGATTGATGAGTTTCCTGGAATAAGAATGGAGGCGTAGAAGAAGACGAAGCCATCGCTGTTGATTCCGCATTTTTACTTTGGTAGATTGAGATATTCGCTTAATTGGTAAATGAGTTTCGGCGAATGAAGGAAGGGGATTTTGGTAGGGTTTATGAATGAGAATTCAGAAATGAGAAAACTCAGATGGGTTCATTTCTAACAGGTTCGGGTCACATGGACCGCACCCAAAGTCCGAATGTGGGTCGATTTGGAGTTGGGTTATGATGGTTCTTTCTTTCTTTTTTTTCCTTTTTCCTGATAGTTTTTGTCTAAACTTTTGATGAAGATCGTTAAACTCTAACGAATTAAATTCAAAGGAAAATTGACTAACCGATGGTTACTAAACATATTGGCAAGAAGATGGGAGCAATTAGATCTGTATATGACATTATTTTTATATAATAATATTTCAATATAAAAGTCAAGCTTTTCCGAAATTAATTTTCATATTATATTTTAATATATGTTTTCTATAATAGTATTTCTCTATAACATTCCAAAATTTTTTGGAACAATCGAGATTGTTATCCAGAGTTTGATTATACAATAAATAGAATACGTCCTCCTATTGAATGTCCAATTTTAGATTTTTAAAAATTTATTATACATAGTGACTACTTGGTAATAAAATTATTTTAGTTATCAAAAAGTAAATGTTTTTCCATACACCAAAAGTTGAAAAAAATTATTAGCTTTAGATAAGAGTATAAACTTCTATCTAACCAACTGCTGTTGTGAGGATCAGTACTGTCGTTACCATTGCAAAAGCACTTGGTCCTTTATTGTGAAAAATAAGGGAGTACTTCAATACAGTTAGCAGTCCATATCAAATTATTAATCTTAGAAAACGCATTCTTTTATTAATTCATTACTTAGACTTTTCTAACAGTACCAATTCTTCCATTCATTATTGAGCTGACAATATTATGCTTGTGCGACTTATCTAAAATTGTTTTTGTCAATTGTGATTATGTTAATTATGCTGACAAACACATATGTCACAAAAATCTGCTCCTGGAACAAGTACTTTTGAACTAAATTGTTCAACATTGATACCTGTAAATTAACTTTGGCGTTTGTCCTCAAAAAGTATTTAACAATATTTGTTTTTTATAAATAAAAAAGACAACAAAACTGTATTGATCCAAATTTGAACGGCTTGATAACTGTAAATAAATATGATCGAGGACGTAGCCGACCACAACATAATGGCGAGAAGTCGTCTTAAGAGGGATTATTTTAGTGGTCAAATAAAGGGAGCAAGGAAGCAACGGTGGATCGATTTAGTAATAAACATAAGGAATATTTCATTGGATATTCTTTATGTTGTATTTTTTAGGGTTTTTAAGGGATATCTCTTATAAATAGGAAAAGATAAAAAACAGAAAAGAAATCTTTATTTTTTGATAAAAGCACATTGTAAAGGGTTGAGTATAAAGAATATACAAAAGCTTGTCTTGTTCTCTCTTTGTTTACAAGATATAAAGATTCCTTATCCATCCTTATTTCCATTATTTCACGTTGCTGTTAGGAAGAAGAATCACCACCCAAGTCATCTAACATTTGGGTGATATATTCCTCCTTGTTATATTTATTGCTATTATCAACACTTTTTACATACTTTTATTACTACATTCATTGACAATCATGAACATATACTTGATATTGTTACTCTTGAACACAGTCTCATACCACTAGTCTCCTTCAATCTTAGATCTAGAATTCATTATTTTTTTAGCTAGGATTCACCCTTTATTTCCTCATTTATTAGTTTAACAAAAAGCTTAATACTTTTTGGCCAAACAATTTGGCGCCATCTGTGGGATGGTTCTAGTTAAAGTTTTGGTTCCTTCTAGACAAAAAAAATGACAACAACAATCTTTCTCCCGTTTGCACGAACTAACTATGACAGAAAAAGGAGATGAAAGACAGAAAGCAGTGGTGGTCATTGCCACCAACCTCTTGAACAATATCAATGAGGATGACAGAGAAAACAAGGAGAATGTGACGCTAAGTGCAACACCCAGGCGAAGTGACTCCCCCCTCCCCCTCATGGAAGTGTGACCGCTTTATGCGAAAGGGGAGCTTCCACGTCTACAACTGAGGAAGCACCACTTGCAGTGAAAAAACAACTAGAGGAATGGTTGACAAGTACTCTAAATAATATACTCGAAAAACCCGCTCAAAGAGCACATAGAAACAGCGCACAAGCGGATACCACAGTAACTGTCGGCAAGCAACCTGCTATCCCAACAGGTAACACTCACATCACTGTTGATACAAGTAACGATCTTGTCACCATCTTTAAAGAAATGGAAGAAATGGAGAACAATAATAAAGTTCTCCGCGACCAAATGATGGAGCATAAATAAAGGGTTGATAAGATACCGGGAGCCTCGAAATTGCTACCAAAATGGGACGTCAGCCGGGTTGTCGAGCAACTATACATTAAGGAGTCATCTCCACATGCCATACCCAAAACCTTCAAGATGCCTCCATATTTGAAGATATACGATGGCACGACAGATCTCGAAAATGACATCATTTATTACGTCACAGCAGTAAAATGAAACAACCTCTCAAAAGAGAAAGTACAATCAGTTTTGCTAAAGAAGTTCGGCGAGACCCTCATTGGGAGGGGGGGGGGGGGGCTTAACTGGTACTTACAATTACCAGCACGCTCTTTAACAACGTTGAAGAAATGGCTGACAAGTTCGTCACCGCCCACACCGGGCCTAAAAAAGCGAAGGCCTGGGTGAATGATATATTCGTGGTTAGACAAATGCTTAGCGAGGGACTCAGGGACTTTCTCACTCGGTTTACAGAGTAAGAATGCGTTTGCCAAATTTATCAAAAGGAATTAAGATGGAAGCTTTCCAAAATGGGTTGAACGCGAATGGGTCGCGAGTGACCAGAAAGTTGTTAAGCGGACTCATAAAATACCCTCCCGCCACTTGGGAAGAAATTCAAAATGCCTATTGCCTCGAGGTGAGATGAAACAAGGATGACCTTAACAGCCCAACCCAACAGCTAACGTTGGTACAAACAGAGTCGAGGAAAGACCGTCGTAATGAAGGCCGAAGAGACCAGTCAGGTCCATGCCTCAACCGAGACAGCCATCAACCATATATCAGGACAGCTATCCCACCATCTCCTCACCATGCGGAAGGGTCATCCAGGCCGTACACAGGGACTCAATGAAATGAAAGAGGTATGCCTCCACTCTTATCTGCTCACAATTTTGTGTTTCCCCTTTAGAAATAGTGTACACACTAGAGAAACTCTTCCCAAAGATGAAGTGGCCATAAAAGATGAAGTCAGAGCCAAGTACACGAAGTCGAATGCCCTATGTAAATTTCATCAAGAGAGGGGTCACAAAATCAAAGACTGCATAGCCCTACGACAAGAAGTGGTGAACATGCTTCACCAAGGACACCTAAGGGAGCTGATGAGCAACCGAGGAAGAGCCAATTTCGATTGCAGATGAGAAAAGCACCAAGGTGCTCTAAAGCCACCCTCCCCTACCCACACTATCCAAATAATCATTGGCGGAGGCGACAAAGTAGAAATCAACCTCGTGAAGTTTACCAACCATACATAAACTTAGTAGATTGATGACCCACGAATGATATGATGACCTCAAACACGGTATTATCTTCGATAAATCAGATACCAACGGTTTGACTTTTTCTCACTTCGATGCTTGTCATTACTATATGTATTTTAGATACTGATGTAAAAGGAATAATGGTGGTGAAAGCGGCACATGTGTTATCCACCATTGAGCTCTCGCACAAATAGGCTCGAGAACATGATAGTACCATGCTGCATAACAATAACAGATTTTACAATATAGTTGAGCGAATCTCAGGAGAAATAATGTTGCTCGTTCTAGCTGGAGGCGTCGCCCTAGAAACAACGTTTCATGTCATGAACCAGGATACAACTTATAACGCCATAATAGGGTGACCCTAGATACACGCCATGAGAGCAATCACGTCTGGCCTATACCAAGTAATCAAGTTCACTACTCCGTGGGGGATATTCAGCATCAAAAGCGAATAACTCACAACCCAAGAGTGCTACCGCATCACCTAAGATTGCACGCACACTCAATAGTTAAAGGGAATAGGCTTGGAAGCCTCCTAATCTCAACAAACAAAAGATGTCATCAAGTATCCTGATATAGTGGAAGCCACAGGGCAATGATAGAGGACCTCGACCTCGTACAATTAGACAACAACGATCACAACAAAAAGGCCTACATTAGCCATAAACTTTCAAAACCAGGTAAATTTCATAGATTTTTAATTGACAACCAGATTTGTTTTCTTTATCCCATGCGAATATGCCAAGAATCCCGAAAGACATTCATACGCACAAGATGGATGTCGATCCACTCTACCCATTAGTACGACAAGTCAGGAGAAAGTTTAACATCGCAATCAACGAGGCCATCCACAAAAAGGTAGAGAAATTGCTCACCAACGTCTCCATTCGGGAGTCTAAGGCCCTCAATGAGTTGCCAATGTGGTGATGGTAAAAAGGAAAACAGGAAATGGAACATGTGCATGGACTTCACGGACTTAAAAAAAAGCACGTCTGAAAGATTCCTTCTAGTTGCCTCACTTCGGTCAGCTCATTAACACAACGACTGGACACAAGTTATTAAGTTTCTTGGATGCCTATTCAGGCTACAACCAGATCCTCATGAAGGAGAAAGACCAGGAGAAGATCAGCTTCATTACCCCACCATGGAACGTACTGCTACGGGGTCATGTCAATTCGGGTTGAAAAACACAGGGGTGACATATCAAAGACTGGTCACCAAGATGTTCAAGGAGTAACTCTGCAAAATAATAGGAGTTTACATAGATGACATTTCAGTCAAATTAATAAGGAATGAAGACCATATCGACCATCTAAAGGAACCCTCTTGGTATACTAAGGCAATATAACATGAAGTTGAACCCTGAAAAGTGCGCCTTCGGCGTAACCTCGGGAAAATTCCTCAGTTTTCTGGTGTTACAATGAGGCATTGAGGTCAATCCTAACAAGATCAAAACCGTCGAGGGAATACCCAAAGTATTGACAAGCAAGAGGGAATACAAAAGTTTACCGGCCGTATAGCTACCCTATCGAGGTTCATCTCACAATCCCCCGACAGATGCTACAAATTCTTCAAAAGACAATGGGCTCCAGTAGAATTCGGAATGCATCAAGGCCTTAAGAGAACTAAAGGCATACTTTTCCTCTCCCCTGCTACTCGCCAAAGCAGAACCTGGTGAGCACCTCCTAATATACTTGGACGTATCGGAGGCCACAATAAGTGCAGTACTGGTTTGTGAAAATAAATGTACGCAATCTCCAATCTATTACATTAGCAAAACCCTAGTAAAACAAGTACCCCTACCTCAAAAAATTAGCATTGGCATTAGTCATAGCTTCACGAATGATTAGACCCTACTTTCAATGCCACCCCATATCGATGGTGATGATATTTCCCCTAAGGAGCATCCTACATAAACTCGAACTATCAAGGAGATTGGCCAAGTGGGCCATAGAATTAAGCGAGCACGATATAATATATCAGCCACGAATAACTATAAAATCACAGGTACTCAACGACTTTATTGCCAATTTCAGTGCTAAAATAATGCCCGAGGTCGGGCAGGAAACTTCTCATACCTCTCCTAGTTACCCGGCCTATGGGTCATATACACTAATGGCACTTCCAACGCGTCAGGATCTGGAATGGGACTCGTACTCAAGGTTCTAACATGCAAAGTCGTCTGCCAATCCATACGGTGCCCCGATATGACTAACAATGAGGTTGAGGCAAGGCCGTAACTACAGAACTAAATCTAGCTCTCAAATACGGAGTACGACGAGTCATCCTCAAATACGACTCCTAACTCGTGGTCAACCAAGTCATATGGAATTTTGATCAAAGAGCAGAGGCTATAAAAGTATTAAGGCAAAAATTCATAAACTACTACCAGATTCGATGAATGGTGACTTGACCAGACACCTCGAGCACAAAACATTGAGGTATATGGACTCGCCAAGTTAGCAACAGCCACTAAGAACATTACAAAAGAAAGTGTGGTTACCCTTCTCCACTCGTCAATAGACCAACTTGAGGTACACTCTATTAATTTGACTTGGTACTGGAGCAACCGCATTATAACATATTTGCAGGAGTGAGTACTCCTATCAGAAAAAAAGAAGTCAATAAGCTCTGAATGTAGGAGGCCAGGTACATCATCGTAAACCACAACCTATACAAAAGAACATCTGGAGGCCCCTTGGCGAAATGTCTAGGACGAACCAAACAAGATGCGTCCTCGAGAAAGTACACTAAGGCCAATGCAGTGCCCATATCGACAATCGAGCCCTCGTCAGATACCTCATACGAGAAGTTATTATTGGTCCACTAAGAAGAAGGAAGCCGTCGACCACGTCAAGAATTGCGATCAGTGCCATAAATATGCTCCTATGATACACCAAGCGAGGAAGCACCTCGACACGATCATATTATCATGGTCGTTCATCAAATATGGAATGGACATTATCGGACCCCTTCCAATAGGACAAGGTAATATACAATTTCTTTTGGTTTTAACTTAGTATTTTTGCAAGTGGGTAGAAGCAGGTGTATTCGGCTAAATACATGTACGGAAGTTATCACATTCATATAAGGAAACAACATATGCCACTTTGGTGTCCCCAAAGAAATCAATTGTGACAACGGACCCCAATTCACAGAAAAAAAGACCGTTAAATTCTTCGAGAAATGGCACATCAAGCGAATACTCTCCATCCATATCACCCTACCAGCAACGACCATGCCAAATCCTCCCATAAAAAATACTAAACATCTTGAAAAAAAAGGTTGAAGGTGCCAAGGGACTTTGGCCGGAACTGCTACCAGAAGTGCTATGGGCATACCACACCATGCCAAAAACAAGCACGAGAGAAATTCCATATTCACTAGTCTATAGGACTGATTCCATGATACCATCCGAGGTCGGGGAACCTAGTTTGAGATACTCCAATGAAAGCGGACCAAGCAACGACGAAAATAGGAAATAAGACCTCGATGAAGTAGATGAGCGAAGAGCCATGGCTGATATAATAATGATAGCCCATAATCAGCAAGCGGAACGATACTACAACAAAAATGACAAAGTATGGCCACTCAAAGTTAGAGACTATGTACTTAAGGCGAAAACACAAGCGAGTAAAGACCCAAGAGAAGATAAACTAGGAACCAATTGAGATGGGCCATACAAAATCATGGTAGAAATAAACAAAAGATCATCCCAATTAAAAATAATGGAGGGAAAGCTACTACTAAACAATTGGAACCATCACCCACCTCAAATACTTCAAGTTGTGAAAACAGACTCCCCCAAGTCGTACTCTTTTTCCCTCACCCGGGTTTTGTCCCAATTGGGTTTTCTACTGGCTACTTCTCCAGGCCGAGTGATGAAGGGACTAGGTATACTGGAACTTCTCTAATATATGTATGGAACAAACAGAAACATGTAATATTCTACAATGAATGAAACAAACAAAGCATCATCTTTGAACAACTCCACCATGTCATTTTACATTTTACATTTTACATTCGGCCTCGCTCAAATCACTTTACATTCGACCTCGCTCGAATTACTTTACATTTGACCTCGCTCGAATTACTTTCCAGTCAGCCTCACTTGAATTACTTTACATTCAGCCTCGCTCGAATTACTTTAAATTTGGCCTCGCTCGAATTAGTCTACATTTGACGTCGCTCGAAGTATTTTATATTCGACTCGCTCGAATTACTTGATTTTCGACCTCATCAAACCTTGATTTTGTTCGAGCTATTAATACCCGACCTCAAGTCGGTCTATGTTCGAGTCAGCCAATATCAACCACTACAAACGAACTAAAAATCAAGGACTTCCCCACATAGCAAAAAGGGGGATAAAAAAGAACAAGAATACAGAAATACATAGAAAAAAGGAAATTGTTCCATTTTAATTATCGGATTACAATACTTTTTACAAAGGACTCGATGACGCCCTCACAAAAATAGCAAAGCAAAAAACTAAGTACAAAATTTTCACACCACATTATCCCATCGGTGTACTCATCATCATACCAGGGATCGAAGGCAAGGGTATCCGCAGCTTTATCACCCTCATCCCGGTTAGGTGTATCAGGGTCGTAACCATAAACTTCACGGGCTACAGGTGCCTTGACATGGACGCCCTCAAGCTCTACTTCAAAAACTTTCTCAACATCCTTCAAAGACTTGTACATGTCAAGTTAAGCCTCGACAAGGACCCATATCACATACAACTCCCGCGGTATATCGGGATTAACAGAAGAATGAGATGTAGACGGTTGTGCCTGTCATCGTGCCTCATCGTCCCTCAAGACAATAACTTGCTCATTTAACTAGGACAAATCTGCCTCCAAACCCTAGATCCGTTCTTCCAACCACGCCACCTTGAGCGCCGATGTCTCCACCTTGTTAGCCCGCTCGGACCTACAAACACGAAGGGCATCATTTAGGGCCACCGCTTCAGCCATAGCAGCCATTCTACCTTTCTTGTCCCGAACCAATTCTTTGATCTTGGCACTTAACTCATCCCTTAGATTGATAGCCTTTACCTCTCTCTGCCCGAGTTCAGCGAACCGTTAAGGACACCACATGCACCTGAACATCAGTGTTCTCAACAATCACCCCTTACTCAGCTTGAGCTCATTGTCCATGGCCTTTGGCGCTGCCTCAAGCTTGTTGCACCTACTGATGGCCCTCATAAGCTCATCGTCCTTCTCCCTTATCTCCTCATCTTTCTTTATCAGCTCATCGTCCTTCTGTTTGAGCCCATCATGAAATGACTGAAACTCACCATCCTGGCTGAGAAAGGCGGCCAATGTTTGGTGCTTGGTATGGTACTCCTTGTACTTGGAGGTCACCTTCTTAAAAATGGCCATCCTTCACTAATCCCGTCGCTCGTACTCAATCCCCATACTAAGAGTCTGACATGCAAAAAAAAAAAGAGAAGAAGTCAGTGTAAGCATATGATGGGTTTTTAGTACCTTAGCTTTATATTTTGATGATCTAATAAACTTATTGTCAAAGAACCAGATACACTTGGTACACAACTCAACTCAACGGGCATAAGCTAATGTGAGTTGTTATAACTTCAGAAGATAAATAATCAACACAGGGACCTGATCCTCTTAGGTTCCCTTGACAGCAGTCGAAGTCAAATGTCTACAATTGGAAAGTGAACTGCCTGCACTGTACATATAAATAGTGCAGCACCGTACAACAGTCACATCTCATTGACCAACCAAGTGATTAAATCATTCATGTGATGTCATCCAAGTTGAATTAACAAAGAGAATTACAACAAAACATCAGTTGAACACTTGAGAATTCATTCGAGCACTTCAACCATCTATCCATCAAGCATTCAATTCTCAAGTGCATCAAGAATAAAGTACAACACTACTACGGACCAGTTCCTACAACAAGTATCTTGTATGTCCTTATTTGAGTTGTAACTTTGTAATTATTCTTGTAATTCCTACTTTGCTTATCTAGAAGCTTGAATTAGGAACCCATTTGTAAACCATAAACCTTTAGTGTTTGTGTTGTGACTAGAGTTAGTCATGAGTTAAAGTCTTTGTAGTAGGTGTATTGCAAAGTGTCTTGTAATAGGTGCATTACAAGTTAATGAGGTCTCTATATAGTTTGGTGGACTCATATATTCTATCAGAATATTACACATACGAAACAAACTTAACCTAATATGCAAAAACACTCACTCATTGGGCCATGCCAGATATACCCAACGACAGATCTGCATATTTCATTGTCTGTAACATTGTATTCTCGAAAGTCGTGCATAGGGGACAAAAGGCGGCACCGCTCGTTTTGAGTTGGCCAAGAGGTCATAGTCCACGAGAATGACTACATGCCGATTAGGAACCTCTGTCCGTATCTCCATATGAGTAGTCCTCTCCATGAAGGTTTGTACCTCCTTAGGGTTGATGTCTGATCCAGAGTCGTCGTCCCCCGCATGGACAACTCTACTTCTCCTGGACGCCGATGATGATCCACCTTATGCGATTTGTGTAATCTCTCCGCTATCACGAACCCCCCTTAACTCCAAATAGTCTCCTCTCCATGAAGACACCCACCATAGAAATAGCCTCAACATCTGGTGTAAGCACAGATCTCGTTTCTAAAGCAATGAGTCTTTCCGACTCTACATCAAAAACAATGACCTTTCTGGTATCTACCCTTCATATTTTCCTTGATGATGTTTCCTCGCAATTAGATGGCTCGTCTACAAGGTCAAATATGGGATGAGAAGATATCTCATCCCGCACGGTAACAATTTGAAGGGCATAGTCCCTTATTGGCGAACTTGAGTCCGGCCTCCTTGAGCAGACTAAGGTAAGGAATATTGCATTCCAGCCAATATGATAGCTTGGCAAAATGTAGGCACTACGGCCTTTGCTTGTTTTGCAACTCGCAGACCCGGTACCAAAGAGAGGTCGAATAAAAAAGCAATAGTAAACGATGATAAGTTGAGAGGTAGAAATAACACTTACTGGACGGGGTCTTGGGCCTAAAACGCTTGTGAAACCCATTCACGAATTCCCATGGTGTGGGTAACACGCGAGCCATCCAATCTTCAATATCAAAGACTGGAGAAGGTGCATGCCTTTAAGCTGAAAACAAACAAGCTGCGAGTGAGTCAAAAATGAAAGAAAGAAAGAAAATAACAAGCATATAGCAAGATACTTACGATTGTAGTTCCATTTCTCAGGAAACCCGATTGGATTCACCACTAGGAGCTCAGTCTTGATGAAGAAGAACGTATGCCAGAACTAGTGATTTGTCTTATCATCCATCCCGGCCACCAACCCTTTGATCCCATGATGCTGCAAGTATATCGATGTACCTTTGTAAAAACTGGGCGAAATAGATGCAACAGGTGACAAATGTTGACCTCACAGCTGGCCAAATCTTCGTACTTTGCCAACATCAGAAAGAATTTATACAAATAAGGAGAGAGTTGCGCTGGACAGACATTGTAAAATCAGCAAAACTCCTCCACTAATGGGGGGAGGAAGAGAATAACCAATTAAAAATGGATAAATGTAGAAAGCATAATATCCTGGTGGGTGAACCTGTACTATGTCGCCCACTGCCAGAACAATTTCAACCTGATAAGGAATACGATATTTAGCTCGGAGGTCAGTTATCTAACGCGATCCCGTCTTAGAAAGCTTTTAAGCAGGAGTGGAAACAGGTTCCTTTAGGAAGTCATGTCTGACCAAAGGGTTATTAGGGACTACCTTCTCCACGTTGGGGAAGCTTTCCTCATCTTCAACCACGAATTCCTCACCGCCGAGAGGAAGGGCCACCGATAAAGGAGTGGTGTGAGAGACTTCATCCTTAATATAAGGGGATTCTGACATATTTCCATAGTGAAACGTATGCAACAAAGTCTAAAGAATAGGGTATCAACTGGGTAAGAAGTCAGGGACTAGAGTTGAAGAGGTTGCAAGAAATTGAAAGCGGAGATCGGAAAAGAATATTAGAGAACAAGAATACACATGCGAACTGAGAAATGTTGAAAAGTTTTTAAAATGCCCCCCCCCCCCCCCCAATCTATTTATAGGGTTGGGTGACACCAGAATCGAGGCAAAGGGCCGTCAATGGCACCAAAATTAAAGTGACAGAAGCACAAACACCGCATAAGAAAGATGCAAAATGATGGCGCACGTGGCGATGACGTCACCCCACATTAGCTATGCCAACTGCAGCCCTATTGGCCATGCTGTTTTTTACCTTGTCCAATTCGATTCAATCAGGAAAACCAAATTTCTTCTAAATGGTTATAGATGAGATCAATTTATCGAGGACGTCCAAGATAACGATATCAATAAGCGCGGGGGGGGGGGGGGGGGGGGGGCTAACTGTATTGGTTTAAATTCAGAGGCTTGATAACTTCAAATAAATATGGTAGAGGACGCATCCAACCACGACATAATGGAGAGAAGTCATCTTAAGAGGGGTTATTGTCGAGGTCAAGTAAAGGTAGAAAGGAAGCAACAGTAGGATAGGTTTAGTAATAAACATATGGAATATTCCATTGGATATTCTTTAAGTTGTAATTTTTAGGGTTTCTTACGAACATTCCTTATAAATAGGAAGAGATAAAGAACATAAAAGGGATCTTCACTTTTTGATAAGAGCATATTGTAAAGAGTTGACTATAAAGAATATGCAAAAAACATGTCTTGTTCTTTCTTTGTTTACAAGATCATAAGATTCCTTATCCATCCTTATTTTCCATTATTCTGCATTGCTGTCAGGAAAAAGAATACCCAAGTCATCTAACATTTGGGCGATATATTCATCCTTATTATATTTATTTTCTTTATCTACACTTATTGCATGCTTTTATTACTATATTCATTAACAATCATT
The DNA here is from genome assembly GCA_034376525.1 of Nicotiana benthamiana. Lineage (NCBI taxonomy): Eukaryota > Viridiplantae > Streptophyta > Magnoliopsida > Solanales > Solanaceae > Nicotiana > Nicotiana benthamiana. The sequence continues at coordinate 131,861,629 of CM067324.1, read as the reverse complement.
GATCATATACTTGATATTTTTTGCTCTTGAAGCTCTAGAATTTATTATTTTTTAACTAGGATTCACCCTCTATTTCCTTATTTATTAGTGTAACAAAAAGCTTAACACTTTTTGGTTAAACACATACATAATTAGAGATATGTTTCGCACGAAATGAAAAACACATTTGGAGTAGAATTAAAATTTTCGAACACTGACTAGTGGCTTTATGGCTGAAAAAACTTCCATGTGATTAATTCATTTTCATTTACTCCAAAAAAATATGAAAAAATAATTGTGATAAAATTTCTTCTACTTTGAAAACAAACACCACTTTAAAACAAATGAACTTTAATTGATTCTGCATTAACTGTCCATAGAATAATATTTCTATTAAAATGGTTGTATCGATAACCAGTGATGCAATGAAAGCTCGTCTGTGAAGAGGGAGGAAAGATAGCTAGAGAGAAAGAGAAAAGTGGTCGAGCAAGATAATTTGGAAAATTTTTGTTTTCTATCTTCTATATCAATTGTACAACATGTATACTAATTTATATAAACACAGATCAATCTATTAACCGACCTTACATATACTGTGCTAACCATCTAACTACTCTACTAACTGACATTTCTTCTAGAAGAGTACTATTATAATTAGATGATGTATAACCATATATTTTAACACTCCCTCTCAAGCTGTGAATGAAAAAAAGGTTGCATTCCCAACTTGGACAAAAGAACCATGTGTTGTTGATGCCCCAATGCCTTTGTTAGAAGATCTGAAGGTTGACATTGATTAGAAATATAAGTTATTCTGATAATACTTTGTTGAATCTTTTCTCTAATGAAATGGTAATCTATCTCTATGTGTTTTGTTTTCTCATGACACATGGGGTTGGTTGAGATTTGTAGTGCAACCTTGTTATCACAGTGTAACTCTATTGGCAACCTTATATACACTTGCAATTCTTCCAACAGTACCTTCAACCAAACTAGTTCGGCTATTGTACTTGCCATGCTCCAGTACTCTACTTCTGTAGAGGTTCTTGAGATGGTGTTTTGCTTCTTAGCCTTCCAAGAGAATGAGTGAGCTTCCCAGCCTAGTACAATACCCTGTCACTGATTTTCTTGACATAGGACATGAGGCCCAATTGGAATCACAAAATACATATATTTGCTCTTCACTTTTATTGGAAATAAGCAATCCTAAACTTGGTTGCTTCTTAATATATCTCACAACATGTAATGTTGCTTCATAGTGTGATTTTTTGGTGCGTGCATAAACTGACTAAGGCATTGGACTGCATATGAGATGTCCGACCTGGTAATTATGAGGTATAATAGATTCCCTATTAATCTCTGATAACTCCCCCTATATACCCATGCCTCATCATGGTTGCATGTATAGGTGTAGCTTTCAAACTCTACACTTGTAAGCTTCAGATTTTGTTCCATATGTGTGTCTTTTGGTTTTGATCCTGCTAAGCCTGTTTCTGAAATTATATCATATGCATACTTCCTTTGTGACATAAGTATGCCTTCCTTTGATCTAACAAATTTAATTCCTAAGAAGTATTTTAGCTCTCCTAGGTCCTTCAGTTTGAAATTATTTTCGAGTGGTGCTTTAGCTTGGTTGATTTCCGTTAATCATTTCATGTTATCATATGTCATCCACATATACATGTACTAGAACAATTTGTTATTAACCAGTCTAGTGAAGAAGGAATATTCATGTTTGCTATGTTGAATACCGGCAATTGTGAGGGATTGTGTGAGCTTAAAGTTCCATCGTCTGAAAGCTTTTTTCAATCCATAAAGGGATTAGAGTAGTCTGCACACTTTGGACTCCCCCTAGCTACCAAATCCCTGGGTTAGTTTCATGTAGATCTCCTCATCAAGCTCTCCATTGAGGAATGCATTTTTGCACATCCATTTGGAAAATGGGCAAATGCTTCAGTGCAGTAGTAGCTACAACACTTGTAATAATGGTAAGATTTGCTACAGGTGAGAAGGTATCATGAAAGTCTATATCTTCTTGATGTGTGTACCCCTTAGCAATTAGTCTTGCTTTAAATCTTCCACTGACACATCAATATTGTATTTAATCTTATATACCCACTTGCAACCAATTGGAACCTTCCCAGTAGGTATATCTACTACCTCCTAAGTATGGTTATCCTCTAGAGCCTTAATCTCAAGTTTTATTGCTAGAACCTATTTATCATCCTTGGATGCTTAGGAGATAGTAGAAGGTTCAGAATCGGTAGAAAAAGAGGCAAGAAAGGATCGATAGTATGGAGGAGGATGATTATAGGAAACACAATGATGGATAGGGTAGTTGATTTAACTGGAGGTAGAAGGCAATGGAGGATGGACATAGTTTGTTAATCAAATAGAAGGCTTGGTGGTACTGCCTGACCTTCTAAGAGGAGCTGGACTAGATGGAAGGAGGGGTGAATAAATAGAAACAAAGTTAGATGGATCAGTAGGTACCGTTGGAGATTATGATGGAGGAATCAATAGATTTATCTGGTAAAGATGTGTAAGATGTTGAGGTGAGAGGTCGGCTTATTGGGGTGAATGATCAGGTGAAGCTGTATTAGGGAAGTCTATGGTGAACATTTCAAATATGGATATGTAATAAATTTTCTTTTAGGGTATTTGAAGGGAAATATATGTTCTTGGAATACCACATCTCTATCGAGGAAAAACTTACTAGACTCAATAGCATATAATCTATAGCCTTTTTGTGTGATGAATACATCGTAAAAATTGCAGGAATAGATTAGGAGTAAATTTTTCATTGAAATTGGGTTTTGCGGCATAACATAGGCTACCAAGAGTCCTCATATGGTCAATCTTGGGTGGATGAACATGAAATAATTCATAAGGTGACAGACCTTTTAAGGTTGGACTAGGTGACCTATTTATGATGTATGTGGCTATTAGGATGCAATCCCCCCAGAATCATAATTGTATATGGGCTTGAAATCTTGATGCTCTTACTATCTTAAGAATGTGTCTGTGTTTTCTTTCCACCACCCCATTTAATATGGGGTGTGAACACAACTACTTTAGTGAACTAAACCTTTGGATCTAAATATGCCAGAACACATAATATAAAAATTCATGTCCATTATCAGATATGAAGACTTTAACAGAAGTAGAAGATTGATGTACTAACTGAAGAAAATCAAGCAAGACAGCATAGACATCATTTTTCAATCTCAACAGAAATGTAAAGGTCATTTTGGAGTAATCATCAACAAAAGGAAGGAAGTATGTAAAACCACTGTAAGTAGACACTCTATATGGACCGCTAACATCCATATGAACAAGACTAAATAGAGAATTTGATCTGGTTACACTACTACGAAATGGTAGTCTAACTTGTTTAGCTAATGGACATATAGAACACGCATTAGTTGTTGATTTGGACACATGATCCTTTATTGAGGGTATTTTCTATAGAACAACAACTAAAGCATGCTCGAGCCTTTGATGCACAAACCATTAGAATGACTTTGAATTGAAGAAGACATATATTTTGAACAAAGAGAAGTAGAAATAGCAGCAGCGTATGTGAATGGATTGAGGATGTATAGGCTACCCCTGAGTCTACCAATCCCCTTCGCAATGCCACTGAAGAGATCCCAAAATAGGCAGAATCAGGATAGAAATTAACTGAGGCTTACAATTCTTTGGCGTATTTAGAAATAGAGATGAGGTTATACTTAAAGTCAGGTACATATAACACATTCTGTATAGTTTGTGTAGGAAGTATAGGGCTGGACCAAGTGTGAGTGATCATAGTGTTGTTCCTATTTGGTAATTTCACACATTTGGGTTGGTTTTTTGGCATAGTTTTAGGATTTAATATCAGGTTCAAGGATGAATCCATGTGATTTGAAGCTCCATAGTAATAATCCAGTAATTTTGAGAAGTATTAGATATACCTGCCATGTTTGATGTTTCATGTGGCTCATGTTCCTTGCTCAACAATTTTAGAATCTGTTGGTACTACTTTGAAGTAAACACTGGCACAGTTGGTGATGCCATATTCTTCAGGTTTTCAAACTGCATTTCCCTTTTATCAGCCATGCTCACATTATGAGTGGTAGGCATTTGATTCTGGTTCTCGAAACCACCTCTTCTTCTGTTGTTAAACCTAGAGTTGGATGGATATCCAATTAGTTTATAGAAATTTTCTTTCTTATGGCCCTTCATTTGGTAGTAGTCACAGTAAAGATTAGTGTTACTCTTAGGCCTTCTGTTGGTTGCATTAGTGGCAGCTAAGGCATTACTGGTACCTTCTATAGGTCCACTTACTAGAATACCACTCTATGATATCGAAGTCTCATTCATCCTCTAACTGTCTTCCTATATGGGCATAGAATATGCTTGATCAAATGTGGAAATGGATTCATCATTAAAATCTGACTCCTTTGAGGTGCATAAGTGTTATTAAGTACCGTAAAAAATTTCATTAGTTTCTGTTGGCGTAGGAATTCAACAAATAACCTAGATCTTTGCAAAATCACAACTAGGATATGGTATAATTGACTTAAATTCAAACCACAGATCATTCAATTTCGAGTAATATACCTACACACTAGAGATTCCATGCATTAGACTACTTATTTCTGTGTTCATATGATAGATTTTTATTGCATTTACATTATCAAAACATTCCTTGAAAGCTTCATATAGCATTTGTGCATTGAATGAAACATGATTCCTTTCCTCAGCTACTGCGCTATAGAGCTTATTATCCACATTTGGACAACGACATTGCATCTTTCCTGCTGATACAATCGAAAGCTATCAGTCACATAAGTCTTTCTAGCACATGATCAATCTATAAACCCGTTTTCATTCTTCACAATCAGCGACATCTTCATCGATCTACTCCACTCCAAGTAGTTCTCTTTTCCAATCAGCAATTGTGGTACCGGTGCTACACCTGGCGTATCTCTCGGATGCACATAGAGTGGATCATCACAATCAAATTGTTAAGAACTTGCATGCAAGGTTCCAATTGTGTTATGAGGTCTATCAATTTCCATTTTTAGGTCTTAGTGAGGAATTTGGTATAGAATTTAGCAATAAACGATATTCGAATGAGAGATTAGGGAAATTGAATCAAAGAAGAGGAGACATCAAATATAAGATTCTACTCGGATGTCGACACCGATCGTTTTGACCCTAGATCTGATACCATTTTAAATGAGTGTATCGGCAGCCATTGATGTGATTAAAGCTCGTATGTGAGAAGGGAGAAAATATATCTAAGTGATAAAAAGAGAAGTGGTCAAGTAGAGATATTTTGGAAAAAAATTATTTTCTATTTTCTATATCAAATGTACAGTAAGCACTAATATATATAAACACAGATTGAGTTATCTATTAACGACCTTACCTCTACTCTGATAACCATCTAATTACTCCACTAACTGACATTTCTTCTAGAAGAGTACTATTATACTTACATGATGTACAACTATGTATTTCAACAATTTCTTTTGATTATCCTTATGCTACTGTCCCCAAAGAAAGATTTATATTTGTCAAAAGTAGGGATATCAAATGGGCGGGTTGGGCCGATTTTGGGCGGGTCAAAATGAATTGAGTCAATAATTGGGTGGGGTCAAATGACCCGCCAAAAACTACTTGGGCTAAGATGACCTGGGTCAAGATGGGCTAAAATTTGAGTCATAGCCTGATAATAAGATATAACTGCGTACTTTAGTCTCTTATTACACTCTAATGTACTGCACTTTAATTGAGTTTGAGCTTTAATCACAAGTGTTTTGCACTAATTATGTATTTTATACCTTGTAGAAGTGATTCCAAGCTGTATAGATATTATGGAATGAATTCAACTAATTTACAGCTTTGAAGTCTGAGTAAAAGCCCAAGGAATTAAGTCGGGGTCGTGTTCGGGGATCAGTGGATAATAGTTAAGAACGAAGTAGAGAGTCGAGTAAGCATACAACGTATTGTCTAGTAAAATATACATAACTTTTTGCTCAGAACTCTGTTTGGGCTCCATAATATATCGTTGGAAAGCTATTTGAAAGGGATACAACTTTCATGTTTTGCATTTTCGAGAATTCCCACTACCGAGGCATATGGTGCAGCGTGGAACGACTGTGGAAATTCCCTGCAGCCTGTCAGAATCAGCTCTCTAAACTTCCCCACAAGCACACCACGTGGCGCATTGCCCTATGCGGTGGGCCTCTGCAAATGTTACAGAGCCAGAGTCCTATTTCGCGCAGGAAAAAGGTGTTTCGTCTGGGACCGACCCTTTTTGGTATAAATAGCTGTAAAAATGCTATTTTGAGAAATCAAGGAAACATACTTTTGACATAATATAGACCTAAGAGGCAAAGGAGACCGGGGATTCAACCTAAGGAGGAAAGAACACGCTAAGAGCAAGGCGGAGCATTTTTCTGTAAGTTCTTCACTTCCTTCTTACTATTTTCATTATTGGTTATGAATTCTAGTATTGTATTATGCATACTAATATGAATATCTAATTTGTTATCTAGGGTTTTGATGGAACCTATTGGAGGATGATTTTCCTGTTACGTTAATATAGATTTGCTATAGTATTTTCTCTATTTGTTCAACTACATTAGTATTGTGGTTGGTTGAAGAGCACTCAATCGATTGTTCCTATTTATTGTGCATTACTCCGGTGAGAGTGCATATTTAGGTAGTTGTTGAACAATATCACTCCTAACGAATATGAGGGATAATGAAACTTTGGGTATGATACGAGTGAGCAGTACTTAATGCCAGCTAGTGTAATTCGGGAGACTATATCTAGTAAATTGTGCTAATTACTCAGGATAAAGTTACGAAACTCATATCACTCATGATTGATAGAGAATACTTAGGCGAATATATAAAAAACATAGCGGGAAGGATTCCGACAATAGGGAAAATCATAACTCTAGACTTGTCACGACCTTAAAACCGACCCGGTCGTGATGGAGCATATCATGGAGCTAGGCTAGCTGACACAACTCCTGAATTAACCATTTAATCAATAACAATTATTTTAAGCCTTTAACTAATTAGACATCTCATAATGTAAGCATCAATGAACAGTCGGAATAAATATACAAGCCCGACATCGAGGTGTTACCAGTCACGAGCGTCTACTATGGTCTGAATACAATAAAGAATCTAAAAATGTACTAAATACAGTCTAAGGAAGAAAAGAGGGAGAAAAGTAGTGTTGCAAACATCGGGCAGCTACCTTGCTAACTCCGGTGACTGCCACTAAGCAATCAACACCCACTACTGGGTCCAGAAACGCCTAAGTATGCAACAAGGTGCAGGGAGTAATGTGAGTACACCAACTCAGTAAGTAATAAAAGTAAATGAAAGTTTACCAGTATGAAAACATGTAAGCGACGTCATAACGCTACAACAAATGCAGTATGGAGCACCCCTTTTTCCATTGCGAAGTCCGGGATTCGACATTCATGGGGAACAACTCGTTTCTTTTGGGAATTGGGTATTTGAAGAGTCTCCACCTAACGGATTAAGGAGCATTAGGGAACCTAGTGTGAAATTAACTTATGTAACTAGTTTGCATTACCAGAGATTAGGGTAAAGGCTCGAAATAACCTTGAGGGGAAGGTGTTAGGCACCCCTCGCAGTCCACAACAGTGGGTCCCAGCCGAACATTAACTATGTGATTTAGTCATTTTACAGTCTTAGTATATATTTGTAAATAAAGTAGTTTCCCCTATCTAAATGCGTACATGATCAAAGAAGTTTAGATAATGAAAGTAAAAGAGGTTTGGACAACTTAAACACATATATGTAAAAAAGAACTTTAGATAATTTAAGCATATATAGGAATGGGGAAAGGGAAACCTAAGTTGATTAGCCTACAAGATTAATTTGTGCAATTCTTGGTAATCCTCCTCAACTAGAGGGGCTACACATGATATTAGCGCGCAGGTCATCATATCCTTTTACTACCCACTACCCTCCCCTTAGTAGTTATATAAGAGAGTTCAGTTAACGAACTCTAAGAGTTCTGATACACGTCCCTTCTTTATAGCCCCGGAGGAATTTAAGACCTCTATACTTGGGTAGTTCGAGTTAATCCTAAGGTGTTTAAAAGGGAAAAGTCTAGGCAACAACGAATAATATATAGGATTGCCAATTAAAGAAGTAAGTAAAAGGCTCATGTTTGCCTCCACAAATACATAGGCAAATCAATATCACATCTCAAACAACTGATTTTGAAGAAGTTTAGAAATCCTAATAACATGATATATAGATGAATGTTTCAGATACAGGATATGCAGTATTTGTTTCAAGGGGAATGGAAAATCCTAACCAGTTTGCCTACTGTTTTTCTTTCGAAATATGTTGGACTTAAGCATTTTGTAAACAATCAGAAAACAGTTTTCAATTTTACACAAGGACATTAATTACCTAAGGCTTGCCTAAGCGTAGGATTCTACATAGTCACAGTTGCAGGAGTTGTTTAAACGGTTTGAGGTTATTCAACCTATAGGCATGCTGGATATAAGCAGTTGTCACGACTCCAGTTCACCCTCCGTGAACATGTCATGATGTCACCTAGTTCCTATAACTAGATAAGCCTAACAATGCGAATAATAACATAACTTGCGGAATTTTTAATTAAAAACTAAACAACTCAAAGAGATCTGTATATAACTGTACTTCGGATGATACAACTCAAAATAGATGTGGAAGTCTACTATAACACCCCAAAACCTGGAATCTCACAAAACACAAGCTAAGGGATACATAAGAGGCTCTGACTCAAGAATATCTATACAAAGGAAAAATACTGGAATAGCTATACTTATTACAAAAAGTTGGAAAGGGACTCCTGGTCTGCGGACGTAGCAAATATACCTCGAAGTCTCTACCGATAAGCCTCCTTCCAAGACTGACGGAACTGAGTGGGGGTACCTATATCTGCACAAAAAATGTGCAGAAGAGTAGCATGAGCACACCACGATGGTGCCTAGTAAGTATCAAGACTAACCTCGGTGGAGTAGTGATGAGGAACAGTCAAGACACCTACCGGTCAAACAAAATAATATAATTATAGGAACATCTGAATGATATACATATACTTATATAAAGAGTGCATGGAGTGACTAATAATGCTACAATCACAATGAGGGAAAAAACAAAAAGTAACAACGAGAATATAAAAGGTTGTGATACATAATGACGGCAACAATCCAATTCGTAAGATCACAACATAGTCAGGGGAAAAACAAGACAGTATCTCATGTTCTACAATGATATTCACCTAAGGTCTTATTCGACTATTTCCAAAAATTTACCAAATCTCGGACAAACCACAACTCACAAAATCCCAAGATCTGAAATCTAACACTTCTCATCATGTGCCCCTATCAGTCTCACAGTCATGCTGACAACTAACAAGCCAACTAGGGCCACTCTCACATATATAATGATTAAACGAGGACGTACCTCTATACTTAGCAAAATCAAGGGAACTTCACCTCCAACAGGAGTGTTTCAACTACGCATATGCGTGTGCGAGTGCTTCAACAAGATTTTTACCAGCTAATAAAGATAAGAAGAAGAGCGGCATCACGCACAATGTTCTCTCACCACATCGACAAGATAAATCTCATAAAGGAAAGCAAACTTAAAAGAAATATTAAACGAAGATAGGAATGCCTCCATAGGCCCACAATCCTTACAATCAATCCCTGACATAGCCCTCCTTATTTCGCCACGTGTGCAATTAATAACATAAGAAGTACCGCCTTATTTCGCCACATGTGCATCATAGTATCTCCCACCTTATTTCGCCACATGCGCAACCCACATATAAGTATATGAACATATCTCCTCTTATTTCGCCGCATGTACAATATATCAATAACAATAGTGGCATGGTAAAGACCTCGTGCAAACCCTCAACAAAAATTACACGGTAGAAACCTCGTGCATTACAATATCAACAGTAGCACGTCAGAAACCTCGTGCACCACAATATCAACATCCGCACGGCAGAAACCTCGTGCACCATAATATCAACAGTAGCACGACAAAAATCTCGTGCATCACAATATCAACAGTAGCACGGCAAAAACCTCGTGCATCACAATATCAAGTACAATAGCAACAATTGTAGAAAATCATTCTATCCATGATATGTGCGCTTTGGTTGTACTAGCATGATTTTCAGGTATAGGTTTTGATGAATGACAAACAATGAAGTCAACTTGTTAAACAATGTTATTGTATGACAAACAATGAAGATGCATTAGCAAACAATCAAGATTGAATGCCGAGAAGCATATTGATGAATGGATTGCATGGAAAAGCCAAGAAGACCTCAAAAGTTCAAGACCGAAGACCCAAGGCATAGGTCGCTAGGTAGAACCAATGTAAGAGCAACGTTTAAGTTATCTCGTCGTTTGGCTCAACATAGGTCATCATTAAAATGCATAAAAATCATTTTATTAAATCATATATATCATAAAAAATTTTAATATACTTCAAACAAAAGTACCCTCAATCTTAGTGTGTGAAGTCTTGTGGTGCAGTATCCACGAGCAAGGTGAAGTCTTGAGGTGCGGTATCCTCGAGCAAGTTGAAGTCTTGTAGAGTGTACATCTACGAGCAAGTGTAACGGTTTGTTAGGCACCCGTAAGCTTAACGGAGTTAGTGGAAACTCGAGAGAGTCTCTCGGGGACTGGACTAACCACACGTTGTGGTGAACCAGTATAAATTCGGTGTGTTCTTTCCTTACTATTTTAATAACCGCATTTACTTTACTCCTACAATTTTAATTCCGCAATATTTATCAATATTCTCGTGCCGCACTATTCACCCCCCTCTAGTGACGGGCATAAATCCTAACAACAATTACAATATATACAGGAACAAAGCAAGAGAATCACTCGGGTATTTTCGTCCATCAAAAGGCAGTACAAATAGCTCACAAGGAATAACCGTAGCAGAGAAATACTAAGCGCAACAAGGACACCTCAACAAGGAATAAATGATGAGAAACAATGATCCCATAATACTCAGTTCAAAAACAAGCAAGTTAACACGAACCAAATAATTACAATTAAGGAAGTGTCAACTAAACACATAATATCTAACTTCTTTCCAATTAAGACTAATTAATTATATGAGAGGCAGAAATAATGCTTTCCAAATAAAGACAAGCATTTAGGAATGATAATGTGACTATAGAAGGGTAAGTATCCATAATTAATCAAGTGAAAGTCAATTAGGCAACAAGAACAAACCAAACCGGCCACATAAATTCCAAATAAGACATGTAGAGGTGAAATTGGTAACAGGGAACTCAATTGTATCAAGAACAACTTCATATTCGGTGATTACAAGGGTCTAAGAGCCTAAAATGGGAAAATTGTTCACAAATAGATCCGAGCACGCACTCCTCACCTCGCGTACAAGGAATACAAGTAACAAAGAAAACTTAATTCCTAAAGGGAAGTCCCGCACACAAGGTTAGGCACGATACTTACCTCGAACCGGCCAAAAACAACTAGCAACTCCGTTCTTGCCACGAGTGCTAATCACACATTGTAAATAACATCTCAAGCAACTGATTCTACTATTTAATTCAAGCTAAGACACAAATTTAGGTAAAATAACTAAAATGCCCCTCAGGCCAACGTGGTCAAAAGCCAGGGTTCAAACCAAAACCCGTACCCATTCACCCACAAACACAAATATATGATTTGTTTTGAAATCGGACCTCAACTTGAGGTCCAAATCCCCAATTTTAGGAAAACCTAGTTTCGACCCAAAACCTCCAATTTCACCCATGAAAATCATTGATTTTAAGTTGGAAACATGCTAAATGATGTTAAAGATTGAAATAAATGAGTAAAAACAAACTTATAAATGATTTGGAAGAAGCCTTATTCTTGAAAAATCGCCCAAAGAGGTTTGTTTTTTGGAAGAATGTTAAATAGGCTCAAAATTTTGGCTAAGTGTAAAATATGCAGGCCTCAGATATGGGAAATGCAAAGGTGGGTTCGCATTTGCAAACCCTGCAGTTATGGGAAATGCGAGATTCTTGTTCGTATTTGCGAACTATGAGGGAAAAATTGAGGTTAGCATTTGCGAAGACCTCACCTCCGCATTTGACATGGTACTGTTCGCATTTGCGAACTCTACCAGGAAAGGGGGACTTCGCATTTGTGAGCCCAATATCGCATTTGCGATAACTACAGTTCTGGGGCATTCTCGCATTTGCGAGCTTGCATTTGTGAGCCAGGCTTCACAATTGCGAAGCCTGCAGGTTAGTTGTAGCAGCAAATTTCCCAAGTTCAAAAATGCACTCCGACAACTATCCAAAACTCACTCGAGCCCTCGGGGCTCCAAACCAAATATGCACACAACCTCAAGAATATCTTACGAACTTATTTGCGTGATCAAATCGCCAAAATAAAATTACGTACATCGAATGAAGCCTTGAAACTCATAATTTCCTCCAAATTTTCATAAAACATCAAATTTTCATTTTAAGTCCGAAACACGTCAAACGACGTACGTTTTCAACCAAACATTACAGAAAGCACGTAAACCACATATAAGACCTGTACCGGGCACGGAAACTAGAATACAGGCCCGATATATATACGTTCTAATCGAATTTCAATTTCAAATTTCCTTAAATTTTTTAAAAAACAATTTCACGCAAAAATTCATTTCTCGGGCTTGGGACCTCGGAATTCGATTGCGGGCATACGCCTAAGTCCCATATTTTTGTACGGACCCTCCGAGACCGTCAAATTAGGGGTCCAGATCCGTTTACCTAAAATGTTGACCGAAGTCAAATTTATTCAACTTAATATCAAAATTTAGCATTTTTCTCACAAAAATCATATTTAAGCTTTTTGGATACGCGCCCGGACTGCGCACGTAAATTGAAGCATTCCCAGATGAGATTTTTAAGGCCTTGGAAGTACAAAATAGGTAAAAACAAGTGATGACCCTGTTGGGTCGTCACAGTGGTACAGATTACAACGGCAATTTATTACTATGTAGTTGGAGACATCCTACCTATGCGTGAGTCTATATTTAAAACTTTTTCATGTACAATTATTGATTTAATCAAAATAGACGTGGTTCAAACAGATACAAACAGATTTCCTCAGAACATGATATCTAATGCATGCAAGAATGACAGTTTTATTTAAGATTATTTAATAGTAGGATGTCTATGTGACAATACTTAGGAATTAAGCATGCACCATGCTGAAGCAGTAAACATGAAATCCCTAAAAACATGATATCTAATGCACATGTTAAATAGGGTTTAAACATAAATGAACACATCAATCCTAGAACATGGCTTTAAATACAGATTTGCAAAATATAAAGCCTATAGCGTATTTTCTACCCAGCTTTGCCTACAGTATCATACAGCTACCCTCCCTTTTATTACCCCGATATTTGTTTACAAATAATTAATGAGAATTCTCTTTCCAAATAAATTATGAACTTTCCGAAATTCAATTCCGGCCATGCGTACAAGTGATAATATCTGAAATGAAGCTGCTCATGTCTTCAGACTATTGAACAACACGCTAGAGCTCAAAATAACCAATCGGTTCGTTACAAATTGGGACTCAAACACAAATCTTATCATTATGGAGCATCAGGACTTGATCTTGATGTCTTACCCTCAATCAATAGCATAAAAGGCTAAGCAATAATGAGATTCATTATCTATCCTTAATTTTATTCATATGTCAAGAAAGTTGTACACAACTAATTTTCAACTTAGCAAATCAAATTTGTTGTAACGACTCGGTCAGTCGTCTTGAGAATTAATGCCCTGATCCCCTATTAACTATTTTTCCCATATTTATTTATGTTATTTTGATTTGTCGGGATGTGCGCTACTTAATAAATCAAATTTATTGTGATGACCCAGCCAGTCATCTTAAGAATTAATGCCTTGATCCCCTATTAACTATTTTTCTCGTGTTTATTTTTGCTATTTTGATTTGTGGGGATGTTCGGTTTTAAGTTTCAGAGTATTTTGAGACACTTAGTTCTTAAATGAGAGCTTAAATGTTGGAAAGTTTATCATAGTCGAAACAGTGTGAAGACGCCCTCGAAATGGAAATTCAATGGTTCTGTTAATTACGTTGGGTGATTTCAGGGTTAGGAGCGTGTTCAGATTTTTGTTTTGGAGGTCCGTAGCTAATTCAGGCTTGAAATACCGAAAGTTAAATTTTTGAAGTCTCCGATTCGATAGTGAGATTTTGATCTGAGGGTCAAAATAAAATTTCGAGAGCTACAATAGTTCTGTTTCGTCATTTCGGATGCGTGTGCAAAATTTCATATCATTCGGATGTGGTTTGGTTGGTTTTTTTGATAAAAAGCATAATTTAGAAGATTTTGGAATTCTTAGGCTTGAATCCGATAAGAAAAAAGTGTTTTGATATTGGTTTGAGCGTTCTGAATATTGGAGCAAGTTTGAATGAAGTTATGGGATATGTTGGTAGGTTTGGTTGAGCTCCCGAGGGCCTTGGGTGTGTTTCGGATGCTCAACAAACCATTTTTGGACTTGGAAAGATTGCAGATATTCTGTTGTTGGGTTGCAAAGAAAATACTCATCGCCTTTGCGAGAGGATCTCGCGTTCGCGTAAAGTGTCTAGGTGAAGCAGCTATTTTGTGCTTCATGTTCACGATGATGTCCCGTGTTTGCGAAGGTAAGAACCGGTTGGTCTTCGCATTCACTATTGGACCTCGCGTTCGCAAAATAGGAAATTGGCCCAGTAGGATCTTTTTTTTGCATCGCATTCGCGTGACGCCTGTCACGTTCACGAAGGTTGGTGAAGCTGAGGCATCGTGTTGGTGATGGTGTGATCGTGTTCGTGAGGTAGAGTTTTGGTCAATGGGATTTTTGTGCTTCGCAAATGTGAGGCTTTGACCGCGTTCAAGAAGAAGGATTTAAATATCTGGGCAAAATGATTTAAAAGATCTATCCCGCAATTTTTAGCCTAGGTTCCTCCATTTTTAGGCGATTTTGAAGCTTTTTGAAGAGGGTTGAAGAGAGATTCAAAGGGAATCACTTGAAGGTAATATATTTGACTTCATAACTCATTTTTATGTGATTAAAGACCTAATGAGTAGTGGAAAATTTGGAAAAAATGGGTAACTAGGGCTTGAGATTAAGAGACCTTAAAAGGGGTATTTGAGGGGTCAATTGAACTCCGATTTTAGTATTCTTATTATGCATAGACTCGTGAGAGTATGAGGATTATAAAAATATAAATTTTGCCCGATTTTAAGACATGGGCTTGAGGGGTGTTTTGGTCATTTTACCTAATTTCACATATTAGCTTAGAATTTAATTGTAGAGTCACTTACTTGAAGTTTTATTTACAATATGTAATTGAATTGAATAGATTTAGGCGATTTGGATTCGAAAACTCGTGGCAAGAGCGTGGTTTTGGGTTGATTTGAGCTTGTTCGAGGTAAGTGACTTATCTAACCTTGTGTGAGGGATTTTTCTCTTAGGATTTGGTATATTTGATGAAATACCTTGTATGTAAGGTGACGAGTACTTGTGCTAATTGTTGGAAATATGATTTTCATTAAGTAACTACTAGTATGTTTTCTTTCTTGTTTTATTACTTGTACTATTTAAGCATGTGTTAGCTTAGGAAAATATGTCTAAGTGATGAAATTGCCTTATTTGTTCAATTGCTCTACCTGAATTCTGTGCAACATGCTAGGCTAGACTATTTGTTTGCCTTAATATAAAGTTTGACATTTTGAGAATTTCTCCTATTGTTCCTGTGTATTTACATTGGAACTATGGATGTGGATTCCGGTAGCTCCCCCCTTGTCTATTTATATTTGGGACTACGGATGTGAGATTTTGGTAGATACCGCTGCGCAGTTATATGGAACTACAGAACTACATGAATGTACCCGGTAACTTTCCCCAGTACTGGGTATTTACGTTTGGGATTATGTAACGAGATTCCGATAGATCCCCGTGTACTATGAGATGGACTAGGGGACGGTATCCCGAAAGACTTATTGGATATATATATATATATATATATATATATATATATATATATATATTTGGGACTGCAGAATGGTATCCTGTAAGATCCCCGGCTGATAATATTGGTGTTGAGTTGTATTAATTTCTGTATTTATATCTTGTGTTACTTTTTACTGCTGTACTTATTTACACTACTCTGTTCTTTACTATCGAACCTTATCTTTTATTTAACCTTAGTAGGGACCTGATCATTCCTCGTCACTACTCAACCGAGGTTAAACTTGGCACTTACTGAGTACCGTTGTGGTATACTCATGACCTTTCTATGCATATTTTTTATGTGCAGATCCAGGTACTTCTACCCAGTCCGACCACCCCTGAAGCGAGGCGGCTACTCTAGCGACTTCGAGGTATATCTGCCGCATCCACAGACCAAGGAGTCCCTTTCTGTTCATGCTTTTTAATATTTATCCCTTCTGTATTTTCTGTTCTTGTTAGTCTTTCCGGAGTTACAGCTATTGAGTATTTCTTAGCTTGTGATTTATGAATTTTTGGGTTTTGGGAGTATGTATTGGTTTTGAGAAGTTAAGTATTGTGTATGCCGAATGACATTTAAATATTGTTTTATTCGGGTTTTTTTGCTTTTGATTATTTCTTCAGCAAGTTTTGTTTATGTTCCGCATTGTTAGGCTTACCTAGTCGTAGAGACTAGGTATCGTCACAATGGTTCACGGAAGGCAAACCCAGGGTCTTGACATTTGCTTTCTTAAATAAGTGTATAAATCTCAAATTAGCGTAAAGCTTTATCAACTATTTGTAGCATTTATATGAAATGTAGTTGTTTGTTGTCAGAATATTTCTTCTACATTCTATTAGAGTTTAAATGGATCATAAAATCATTGTCATAATATTTATTGAGCCTCTCTAAAAAAATATTGTTGTTTTCAGGGTATACTCTTCCTATTGAATTTGATTTAACACCATGACTTTCCTTCACTCAATTCAATCAAGCAATTAGTGAATAAATTTATCAAAAGTACATCAGATAGGTTATAACACATACCTATTACTAATACATAAATAGAGCATATACATTACCTGAAAAGTGATATTATAGGTAACAACTTACCAGTTGTAGCTTGTGCATCATTCATATAAAATACGTGAAAATGGTAAGTATACTTTGTCAATAGCCGGTTTATTTTTCAAATTTCAAAGAAGTAATTAATCAACCTAGATAAAGATGTGAAGCATTTATTAATTTCTTTAAGATGATTATGCTTCTAATCAGTATGACCAATATTGTTAGATATTATTTTATTATATTTTTGTACCATATGCAAGTGCAAAAACCGAAAAAGGAAAAAATATTCATCCAAGTAAAAGAAAATGTTAGAAGTGGCAGGACAGATTGAAAATAGTTAAAATACAAATATGTATAAGAAAGCTTATATAACATATCCTTGGTTACCATGCGATGCATCATATCAATAATTAACTGCTACTACGATTTTCACATATAGAACTTCACAAATTTCATTCCATTCATGTAAATAAAAAGATGTAATATTAATATGTGCTTATATAATACAGGTGTAGTACAAAGTTGTGTGCATATGAGATATTAAAGGAATGACAAGTATAAGATAATCATACCTTATTATGTTTCATTACTTACCATATGTAGTTTCTATTTACATCTAACCATGAGATGATATGTATGACTTCTGATTGCAATCTTTCCGGATATAGGACAAATTTGTAGATATATATACAGTTGATTAGAGACTTGTGCCGATAACGTGTTATGAAATATCAATTTAGTAAAGCATGAACAAGAAATAAAAGCATTTAGTAAAATATGAACAAGAAATAGAGATAGAGAGAAGGAAGAGATTTTCTTCTTCAATTGTGTGTATTTTCCTATCTATTACAATGCATTTAAATAGGCATGAAAAGTAAAGAAAATATATCTTGTAATATGTCATTGAACATAGAAAATATGTCATTGAATATGTCATTAAGCATTTGACATTAAGATCATGGAGGAAGAGTAGACATCCACCATAATATGATATTTATCATAACATATGTCTCTTTTAATATTTTTTCTTAATTGCTTAATTATTTTCAATTAATTTAAACGCTACGCAATTAGTAGGCGCGCTTTAACTCATGAAATCGCTTGTGTTACGTGATGTTTAACATTCAATAAATAAATTCAATAATCTCATAACATACCCATTAGTTTTGAGTTAATTTTTAATTTAGTTAATCCTTTGCTAAAATTGCGGATTCGCTTGCGTAGCGTGATAGTTGACTTTTAAATTTTCATGAGCTAATTTTCTCAAATGTAGTAATTTTTAAAAGTATTACAAATAATTGATTGTCATTATTTCGGATTCAATTGCGAGGCGCAATTGTGACAAGTTAATTAGTTTTGTTACCGATCACAGATTTGCTTGCATAGCATGGTTATGACAACGTAATATTATTTAAATTATTTTGTTTTATAATTCTAATAATCAAGAAATAAAGGAGAATATGTAAAATATGAAAATTATATAAATTACAATTTTGTCCATAATTAATTAAAGCCAAGTTTATGTCAATAAAGCGATTGTTCTAGAACCACGAGACTCAGAGAATGCTTTGCACCTTCTCCCCGGTCAATAAAATTCCTTACCCAAAATTTATTTTTGTGGATCGATAAAAATAGAATCAAATCTTCCGTTGACTAGGGATTCAAATAAATGAAGACTTAGAACACCGAAAAATTAATTCCAAATGATAATTCTGAACAATAAAATAATCCGTACTCAAGCTTGTCACTTTAATTGGAAAAATTCTTTTACTCATAAATCCATACACATATCTTTTGGGGTAGAAAAGCGGTGTGCCACTCGTTTTCACGGCTCTATGAGTTCTTTCTTTGCATATTTTGCAATATGATACTTCCTTTATCTAATATTTTTGAGTCCTTGAATTCAAGGAATATTGATTTAATATTTAGGTTTAATACCTTTCCAATTTTGATAGGATGAAAATAATAATTTACATTATTTATCATGTTAATTTGTGTGTGTCAGCCTTGTGCAAAATGACCATTCTAACATTCCAATTTTATCGAATGTTTCAAAAGGACCAATATTTATCAAATGGTTTATTATGTGTATCCTACATATTTTTAATTTTAATAGTTAAATATATCTCAGGTATATGTCGCGTCCTTAGTTGTTAGCTAAGTACACGTGCGGCACTTTACAACTCGCTCACGATCTTGCACAACTTGCTCACGTTCTTGCTATGCCAAATTATCCTTACTACACTCAAAATCGCTAAGATGAATTACAAATGAATGACCCCTTTTATATACTAGTCTCCTAGGGGCTAGTATGTAAATATTAATTGTTGCATAAGTCCCTTATTATTTATAAGTAAGTACTTTTTGTAGAATTCTCTACATAACTAGAATCTTCCAAGGACTTTCCTAGCAAATCCATAGGTTTCTGGAGTCTTCCTAGGAATCTATATTTCTCTAGAACATTCTCATAAGTGCTACTTTATTTCACTGTAAGCTTCCACATGGTATTAACATATGCCAAATGGCACATGTGTAGCATGATTATATGGTGGGTCATCACGCTCTCCCCCACCTAATATTGCAACGACCGCGGCGCAATGCTGTTGCATAACCTCTCGGATCTTATCATTGAATTTCCACAAATCTTCATATCATTCCCATGTGGCCTCCTAAGGTGATTGCCCTTTACAATGGATGAGGAACATAGAGATGGCTTTGCCCTTGTTTTCGCCTGTCCTGGTAATCTATGATAGCCTCAGTCTCCCGGTGATAGTCATTGGTGCTCGACTTGATTGTCCCCTACTCGGATCATCCTTATCGTCATGATATAGCCTAAGCATGCTGGCATGGAATACAATGTAGATATTAAGATACAATGGCATGTCAAGCTTGTATGAGATCTTACCTATCTTGGAGACGATCTTAAATGAACCCTCGTACTAGCGAATCAGATTTTGATGCATGCCCTATAGTGCCTTGAACTATCATGCGTTAAACTTCACCATGACCATGACCATGACCATGACCCCAACTCTATAGTCAATAGGATGCCGCTTACAGTCGCGCAAACTTCTTTATCTTCTTAGTTGCCTTATCCAAGTTAGACTTAGCAGTGTCGAGCTACTCATCCCATCCTTTGGCCATATGATAAGCTCCCAAATGCATTCCCTCGAACATGGCCAGAAATGAATATGGAGTTTTGTGGTTGTTGGTATATGGCTAGCTCAAATGGTGTCCACCCCGTGGACTCATTCTGCTGCAAGTTATAAGAGAATTAGGCAGTGTCTATGAGCCTTCCCCAATCTTTCTAATGCGTGCTTACATAATGCCTCAAGTAGCATTCTAGTAAGGCATTGACCCGTTCCATTTGTCTATCCATTTTTGGGTAGAAACTAGTAGAAAAGTGCAGTTCCATGCCAGGTATGTCTAACAACTCTCTCCAAAAGTTCCTAGTGAAGCGGGGATCTCGATCACTGATGATATGCCTTGGTAAGCGCAATACTTTACCGCGTTCTTAAAGAATAACTTGGCAACTTCCTTAGCTGCTCAACCTGGTAAGGCGTGCATGAAGGTGGCATATTTGGAAAATCTATCCACGAAAACCATAATAGTACCATAACCGTCGAACTTCGGTAGGCAAGTAATAAAGTCGATAGTCACACTCTCCCATGGGCGCTCTGCAACTGGTAGTGGCTCCAAAATTCCTTCGGGTTGTTGTTGTTTAACCTTGTCCTGTTGACAGACAAGACAAGTATGCACATAACACTCTATCATCTCACATGTGTGTCCAATAGTAGACTAACTCGACCAAGGACCTAGTGAAACGTTGACCTGGTTGACCAGCCCACATTGTGTCATGACTGTTGGAACATATATGTATGTTCATATTTATATGTTTTGATAATTGACAAACCAATTTAGATGGAAAATAATATATGCCAAATAAATGTGAGTTATTATTGAATACACTTTGGTTTATATTTTAATTAAAGTGTATTTATTTTGTAGATATGCAAAAGCATACAAGGGGGAAGATAGGATTTGATATGCGAATATAATATGCGCATTATTTGAGCGGACAAGAATTGGAGTCCAAGAAGTTCAAGACAAGATCAAGAAAAGATATGAAGAAATGAAAATAAATGAAGACCTTTTGTTGAGTCTTATTTATATTGTCTCTATTGTGATCTTGATCCGACTTTAAGTTTGAGTCTTGGCGTCTCTCATAAAATGGATTTTACAATATATGCATATCATAAATGATTTTACAATATATGCATATCATAAATGATTTTACAATATATGCATATCATAAATATTTTTATTACATTTAAAACAAATTGATTTTAAATATTATATAATAAATATTTTCAATACATTCAAAACGAAATGATTTTAAATATTTTTATTGATCCGGAATGGTCATTACAATTGTTTTTCATATTTAAGATATTTATAATATTTAATATCTTCAAACAAAGCTTTGAAAAATATTTTATAACTTATTTTCAATAAGTTAGTTGTTTTAAAGACGGACCATTTCCGCAAAGTCAGATAGTCGAATATCTGATATTGGATAGTCGACTATCCTGATGACCGTTGCCAAGATAGTCGAATATCCATATCAGATAGTCGACTATCCTGATGACCGTTGCCAGCCCAACGGCTAGTAGGTAGTCGAATAACCATAAGTTAGTCGACTAACTTACAGATTTTCAGAATCTGTCTTTATGATTTTAGCAACGGCTAGGAGTAATTTTGGAGCTATAAATACACCCCAAAATCACTCATTAAACACACAACTTCTGATCAAAACATTCATAAGCTTTCAAATACTTTCAATATCATTTTGATCACATTTTGAGAGCCAATTCTTTGAATTAATTGTTGTGTTCTTGAGCGTACTTGTTTACTCATATCTACTGTATTAAGAGAGTCTTGTTTAAGTGAGTGTTAAGTGTGTTTTATACACTTGAAGGGAAGTTTATAATCCCTTGTTGTAAGAAGGAATATTTTATTCCTTCGTGTGAAGTCTTGGAGTGTTGTATCTTCGAGCAAGGTTGTCAGAGACTTGTGTGACTCAAGTTCTCAAGTTGCAACGGTTTGTTAGGCACCCGTAAGCTTAACAGAGAAGTCTTGGGGTGAGGTATCCTCGAGCAAGTGAAGTCTTAAGGTGCGGTATCCTTGAGCAAGTGTAACGGTTTGTTAAGCACCCGTAAGCTTAACGAAGTTAGTGGAATCTCGAGAGAGTCTCTCGGGGACTGGACTAGCCACAGGTTGTGGTGAACCAGGATAACATCGGTGCGTTCGTTCCTTATTATTTACTTACCGCACTTATTTCATTCCTGCAATTTTTTAATTCCGCAAGTTTACACTATTTTTTATTATAACGCTATTCACCCCCCCCCCCCTAGCATTAAGCATTTATTCTAACAATTGGTATCAGAGCCTAACTCTCTGTAAGACTTAACAGATTGAGAGAATCCTTCTATGGCTTCTACTAGTAGTGCTTTTGCAGGAATAGGTGAAGGTCACTTTACCTTTTTGCCTCCAATATTTGATGGAAGCAATTACACATATTGGAAAGATCGGATGAGAATCTTCATCAAATCAAACAACTTTTATCTATGGCAAATCATCAAGTATGGTGAGCAAATGACGACTAAAGTTGGGGAAGCCATGGTAAGTGAATACAATACCAAGGCAATTAATATGTTGTATAGCGCTTTGAATCAAGAGGACTATCGGAAAATTTCCCACTGCAAAACTGCTAAAGATATGTGGGACAAGCTTGAGGACACTTATGAAAGTACGCCTCAGTAAGCGGACAGCTCATATGATGAACCAACTGCCCGGTGTCTTATGGCAAACAAAGAAGAAGAGGTAAGTACTTCTAACTCTCACTCGTTTGAAGAAATACAAAATGCCTATAATGAATTGTATGGTGAATTTGTTAATGCTTCCAAAACGATAAGAGAATTGAAGAAAACACCTTCTTTGCAAGAAACAGATTTTCAGAAAACACTCTCTTTGAAAGAAATAGATTTTGAAAGATTGACTAGTGAAAATGAGAAGCTAAAAGAAGAAAAGAATTCTTTTGAAAATGTCACTAGTGTTCTTAAAAATAAAATTGAAGTTTTAGAAATAGAAAATAATTTTTTGAAAAATGACAATGGCGATCTTAGAAATAAAATTAAAGCAATGAATGAAGCTTCTTCAATTGATAAATGTTCTATTTGCTTATCTTGTGATTCCTTGAAATTAGAGAACATAGAACTTAGGAACACACTAGAAAAACGTAGTGTAGACATTCCTAAAACAGTTGAAGAGTTTAAAAAGAAAAAGCCTAAGAAAAATAAAAGGCGTAAAAAGAATAAGAATCATGTTAGAAATTATGATGCACCACCTAGAAATAATTCTAGGATTTGTTCAAGTGAGCCTAGAAATAATCATTTTAGGCAACCTAGAAATAATTCTAGGAATGAGTCTAGAATTAAGCATTTTAGACCACCTAGGAACGATACTAGGATTTTTAATAATAAGTCTAAAAGTAATCTTTTTAGGACACCTAGAAACGACTCTAGGAATTGTGCTAATGAGTCTAGAAATAATTATTCTAGACCGCCTAGAAACAACTCTAGGAATTTCAACGCTCCTAGGAATGATGATTTTAGATCACCTAGAACGTATTTGGCACAACCTAGGCATATGCACAACCCGAATGTTGTATGTCACTACTGCAATCGGGTAGGACACATAGCACCCACATGTTTTGCAAAACATAGGGATTTATCTTTTGGCTATGATTATTATTTGTCTAACCCCCAAGGACCCAAAAGTGTTTGGGTACCAAAAACCTATTTTTAGGTACTTTTGCAGGTGTGCTTGAAGGCTACAATATTGTAGTAGATGCACCAAGCACGACACCTCATTGCATCAAGGGGGAATTTCGGTTAGTTATCTTTTTTGATAAAAACCAAATTGTTGATATGTGCCAACAACCGATATTAACATATTTGTTGTTAATTTGGTTCTTATATTGTTGAAATTTTTGATGTGGTTAATAGTAATAGTTGATATGTGTTAAGAATTGAGATATCCTTGTTAACAATTAATATCAATTATCTTTGTTGATTCATATGTTGAAAATTTGTATCAATTATTAAATGATTGATCCATGTTTTGATAATTATTTTTGGTATCAATTTTTTTTAATTCATGTTTTGATAAACTTTTAAAAACAATTGGTATCAATTATTTTTTAGAAATAATGATTGATCCTTGTTAGTTATTTTTTGATAAGAATCTAATTGTTGATAAGTGTTAACAATTAGTATCTTTTTGATAAAAATAACCTTTGAAATGTTTGTGCAACAATTGATAACAGTTGGTATGTATTAACTGTTAGCTTGCTTCTAATAAAAATATTTCATTTATGATTTGATAATTGTCATTTGTGGTTTAAATAACTGTTGGTATATACTAGAAAAATAAATAATTTTTTTTGGTGTGTATTAACTGTTAGCATATTTTTGTCAAAAAAACTTTTCACTCATGTTTTTGATGAATGCTATTTTTGGTTTGAAAAAAAATTGATATATTCCTGAAATAAATGATTCATGTTTTTGACAGTTGATATAAGTATTTCTGTTAAAAATCGACTCTTGATGAATATATCTTTTGGTCTGAATAATGGTTGGTATATTTTTTCAAAATTTGATTTATGGTTTTAATAAAACTGTTGATTTGTTATATATTAACAGTTGACATTTTTTTTGGTAATATGTTTTACTAAAAATAACAATTAGTATCACTGTTAATAAAATAACATTTGATACATTTGTTATGTTTTCCAACAAATGGTTTTATCATTGTTTTATAACAGTTGGTATATCTATGTTTTGTTGGTATGTCTTGATAAATTTCTAGCAATCTTCATATTGCATACTCCTCATTGTCTTTCCTATTTTATTTTGACATTCTGGAAATGTCGAAAAAGGGAAGTAGCCTTAATATACTCTCTTCTTGCTAAATGCCAAAAGAGGAAGTGTTTAGGCAATATGCGTCAAGTAAGGGGGAATGTCTTTACATTCTAGTTTGCCTTATTTGAGGGGGAATTTTTCATTAAGGAAAAATAGATTGCATGAATTTTATTGATGATATTATCTTGATGATATTTCTTGTATTTTAAAAATAATTTTTATTGATGATATTATGTTTGGAGCAACTAATAAATTTGTATGCAAGGAGTTTTAAAACTCATGACTAGCAAATTTGAGATGTCAATGATGGACGAGCTTAATTTCAACTTGAGGTTGCAAGTGAAACAAATGAAAGAGGGAACTTTCATTTGTCAAACTCAATATTGCAATGAGTTGCTAAATCTAGTTGAAATAAGCAACACCAAAGCAATGGCCACTTCAATGAATTTATATGACCATCTTGACAGAAATGTGAAAGGTAAGGAGAGCAATACCAAGAATTACAAAGGTATGATTGTTCCTTACTTTACCTTATTGCTAGTAGACTTGATATAATATTTAGCATTTATTGATGTGCTAGATATAAATCATGTCCAAAGGAGTCACATATTTCTGCGGTTAAACGAATAATGAAGTACCTAATTGGAACTTTAAATGTGGGACTTCGGTATCCCAAAGGTCCTTCACGCCAATTAATTGGCTATTCCGTCTCTGATCTTGCAGGATGCAGATTAGACCGCAAAAGAATAGTGACACTTGCCATTTGCTTGGTAACTCCTTAGTTTCTTGGTTTAGCAAGAAACAAGTTAGTATTGTTTTTGTTTTATTGAATAATTACTGACTTGAGCGTCGAAGACGTTTACTTTCTTTCTTTTTGCAGGTATCGCCCTAAAGACAGGGGGAACCAAGATGAAGTTTTTAATTCAAGTCGATATTTTTTTGGCTTCTGAATTTTTGATTTTGGAAATAGCATATTTGTTTTGATAAAATTATTTTTATAAAATTATGATATATATTTTTTACCAAAAATATAGTTTATTTTTAAATAAACGAATTCCATAAAATGAAAACTATTTTTCCAATATTTTCTGTTTAAACGATTTTTCAAAGTCGTCGAAGTTAGTCGACTAACTTGCAGTTATTCGAATAACTTGATTATCCAGAAAATCAAGCTATTTCCAGATAGTCGACTATCCCAGAAGATATTCGACTATAGTTCCCAGATAGTCGACTATCCAATAAGATATTCGACTATCCACGGCCAGCTTTCAAAAATCTGACCGTTTTATAGCCGTTCAAATCAGTCCAAAAATCTGATTTTTGTCATTCAGTGCTATGTTTTCTTGAACTCTATAAATAGGAATTGTGTGTACTCATTGTTTCACACCAAAATCATTCTTGTTCAAGAATTCTCTTCAAAAAAATTCTATTCCAAATTTCTTTCAAAAGTTCTTCTAGCCTACAAATTTCAATGGCAAATAGAAGTTCTAAACGTTCTCGTGCCGGAAAGAATGTCCCTTCTTCTTCCAATACTCCTCCATCTATATTTGGCTATGATGATGGATCGGTTCTTTGGTTCGAACAAGAAGTCGAACTACAAAGATTTATTCAAAAGTTTGATAATCGAGAAATTCTTCCAGCTCGATTCACCACCGGAAGATATCTTGCGGATTCCATTCATTCCAATATTCTTCTACAAAGTTCAATAATCGACTTTGTATATTTGAAATATGATTTCATCCTCTTTTGATTCAAGCCTTCTATTCAAATCTTAAGAAAGATGAGGATGGGGTACTCTCTACCAAAGTTAATGGTATTCCTATTCTTCTAAGTGAAGAAATCAATCAATATTCCGGTGTCGAAGGAATACTCTATGATGAACAAGTCCTTTTCAACCTTATTGGAATTGGACCCTTTGAATTTTCTCAAGAGACAAAGAGAGCCCCCATTAAAGGAATGTTTCCGGAATTCCGTTTGATTTTTTACATTATCACTCGGATTCTCAAACCGAGGAAAAGCAATCACACCACAATTGGCCGTGAAGACGCAAAAATCATGCATGCTATTGTTTCCAAAGCACGCATAAATTGGTGTAAATTTGTTCTTACACATATGTTTTATTCTATAGGAGGTGACAAACCTCTTCCGTATGCATTTCTTATAATGCATCTTCTTGAAGCGTCTCAAATCAACACCAATATTGGCACCAAGAAAAATCGTACCAAACATTGGGAAATACAAGAAACTTCTTTCCAAGGCCATGATCAAATTCCTCATCCTCCTCCAACTCAAGCTCGTCGTCCTCGTGCTCAACCGGATGCGTCTCTTCAAACCATCTCGGAACAACTTGCTTCTCTATCAACTTCAATGAATCGAATCGATAGAAATGTGTCTCGCATGGAAAGAAATGTGCGACGACTTAGTGACGAAATCCACGGATATTTTGACCATGTCAATTATTCGTATTCTCACGTCTATTCTGCAAGTACTTCTAGCGACGATTTCGACGACGATGAAAGTTCTTGATTTGTATTTTCATTATTTGAAATGTATTTTCAATTACTCTTATTGTAATTTTCCTTCTTCATTAATAAAATTATCTTTTTGTTAATGTCAAAAGGG
Organism: Nicotiana benthamiana; assembly: GCA_034376525.1. Taxonomy (NCBI): domain Eukaryota; kingdom Viridiplantae; phylum Streptophyta; class Magnoliopsida; order Solanales; family Solanaceae; genus Nicotiana; species Nicotiana benthamiana. The sequence goes on along the minus strand of CM067324.1, from coordinate 131,833,896 downwards.
GGAAGATAAGGGTATATGCATATTTATTTTTTTTAGGGAAGATAAAGGGTATATTTATTCTCCATGCATTAGGGAAGATAAGGGTATATGCATACTTATTTATTTATATGCATATTTATTTTATTGCATAAATTGAGGGGGAACTCAATAATGACTTGTCTTATATTTGGCATAGTTTTATATAAGGGTATATGCATATTCCCATGAAGGTTTGCCATTATCAAAAAGGGGGAAATTGTTGGAACATATATGTATGTTCATATTTATATGTTTTGATAATTGACAAACCGATTTAGATGGAAAATAATATATGCCAAATAAATGTGAGTTATTATTGAATACACTTTGATTTATATTTTAACTAAAGTGTATTTATTTTGTAGATATGCAAAAGAATACAAGGGGGAAGATAGGATTTGATATGCGAATTTAATATGCGCATTATTTGAGCGGACAAGAATTGGAGTCCAAGAAGTTCAAGAAAAGATCAAGAAAAGATATGAAGAAATGAAAATAAATGAAGACCTTTTGTTGAGTCTTATTTATATTGTCTCTATTGTGATCTTGATCCGACTTTAAGTTTGAGTCTTGGCGTCTCTCATAAAATGGATTTTACAATATATGCATATCATAAATGATTTTACAATATATGCATATCATAAATGATTTTACAATATATGCATATCATAAATATTTTTATTACATTTAAAACAAATTGGTTTTAAATGTTATATAATAAATATTTTCAATACATTTAAAACGAAATGATTTTAAATGTTTTTATTGATCCGGAATGGTCATTACAATTGTTTTTCATATTTAAGATATTTATAATATTTAATATCTTCAAACAAAGCTTTGAAAAACATTGTATAACTTATTTTCAATAAGTTAGTTGTTTTTAAGACGGACCATTTCCGCAAGGTCAAATAGTCGAATATCTGATATTGGATAGTCGACTATCCTGATGACCGTTGCCAAGATAGTCGAATATCCATATCAGATAGTCGACTATCCTGATGACCGTTGCCAGCCCAACGGCTAGTAGGTAGTCGAATAACCATAAGTTAGTCGACTAACCTACAGATTTTCAGAATCTGTCTTTATGATTTTAGCAACGGCTAGGAGTAATTTTGGAGCTATAAATACACCCCAAAATCACTCATTAAACACACAAATTCTGATCAAAACATTCATAAGCTTTCAAATACTTTCAATATCATTTTGATCATTTTTATCACATTTTGAGAGCCAATTCTTTGAATTAATTGTTGTGTTCTTGAGCGTACTTGTTTACTCATATCTACTGTATTAAGAGAGTCTTGTTTAAGTGAGTGTTAAGTGTGTTTTATACACTTGAAGGGAAGTTTATAATCCCTTGTTGTAAGAAGGAATATTTTATTCCTTCGTGTGAAGTCTTGGAGTGTTGTATCTCCGAGCAAGGTTGTTTGAGACTTGTGTGACTCAAGTTCTCAAGTTGTAACGGTTTGTTAGGCACCCGTAAGCTTAACAGAGAAGTCTTGGGGTGAGGTATCCTCAAGCAAGTGAAGTCTTAAGGTGCGGTATCCTTGAGCAAGTGTAACGGTTTGTTAAGCACCCGTAAGCTTAACGAAGTTAGTGGAATCTCGAGAGAGTCTCTCGGGGACTGGACTAGCCACAGGTTATGGTGAACCAGGATAACATCGGTGCGTTCGTTCCTTATTATTTACTCACGCACTTATTTCATTCCTGCAATTTTTTAATTCCGCAAGTTTACACTATTTTTTATTATAACGCTATTCACCCCCCCCCCCCCCTCTATTAAGCACTTATTCTAACAATGACTCTCCCTTATGATCTGTCGTCTAATGTCTCCAAACTTAGGCACGTAGATCCGCCGACCCGTGATAAGTAGTAGTCCGTCTTCTATCTAAAACCGTCTCATTTTGCCTTTGTTGGCTAACTCGATAAGCTGTTTGGCAGCTGGATCATGTTGTATGCCTTCATTTATAGCCTCTCGAATGCCCCATCTCGCTGAAGTGGTTGCAGGAAGCTCGACTTTCCCGCTCAAGGCATCGACTATAACGTTACCTTTGCGCAGCTTATACTCCAGTGCATAATCAAACTCGACCAAGAAATCCTACCACCTAGCCTGCTTTGATTTGAGCTTCTTCTGTGTATGAAAGTATCTAGTAGCCCATTATCAGTCTTGACCATGAACCTCGACCCGAGCAGATAATTCCTCCATGTACGAAGGCAATGCACAGTGGTAGTCATTTCCTTCTCTTGAACTGTGTAACATCGCTCCGTCTCATTTAAATTGTGGCTCTCAAATGCTATAGTATGCTTATTCTACATCAGAACACCTCTAATGGCGAAGTCTGAGGCATCTGTGTGAACCTCAAATGCCTTGGCAAAGTCAAGTAACGCCAAGACTGAATCCTCTATTACAGCTGCCTTAAGTCATTCAAACGCCTTTTGACAATGCTTCGTCCAAACCCATGGCTTGTTCTTTTTTAGAAACTCACTCAATGGTGCGGCCTTTGTTGAGTATCCACTAATGAACCGACAATAGTAGTTAACAAGGCCAAGGAAGGATCTCAACTCAGTTGCCTTTATATGTGCCTCCCACTCCTGGATAGGACATACCTTAGCCTCGTACATAATAGCTCGCCATTGCTAATGACATGGCCCAAGAAGTGCACCTTTGATTGTGCAAACACACACTTCTCCCTCTTGATGTATAGCTCGTTCTCCTGCAAGACTTGGAAAACCTTCCTTAAGTGCTTCATATGTTCCTCCAAGGTGTTGTTATAGATGACTATGTCATGTAGGTAGACTACCACAAACTGATCAAGGTAGGGATGAAAAATCTTGTTCATAAGGATGCAAAATGTGGCCGGTGCATTGATTAAGCCGAAGGGCATCAACAACCACTCAAAGGCTCCATATCTTGTAGCACATGTTTTCTTTGGCGCATTCCCTTCCGCAATGCAAACGTGGTAGTAGATTTTCGAAGATCCACCTTGGTAAAGTACTTGGCTTGCCCAATTTTATCGAACAAGTCAGCAATGAGCATTATCGGGTACTTATTCTTCACTAAGATCTTATTAAGTGCTTGGTAGTCTATGCACAAATGCAGTGATCCATCCTTCTTCTTCTGAAAAATACTGGTGCGCTAAAAGGTGCCTTTGATGGACTAATGTGACCAGCATCCAGCAACTCTTTCAATTGTTTCTTGAGCTCCTCTAGCTCGGGTGGTGCCATACGATATAGGGGAAATGTGGATGCCTTAGCCTCGAGCTCCAACTCAATCTTGTGATCCACCTATCACCTAGGCAGCAAGTTTTTAGGCAACTCCTGGGGCATGACATCTTCGGTTTTCTCAAGCAATTTCTCTATGCACTTGAAAATTCTTGTCTTCCTCTAGACTTTCAATGGTTTCCACAAACGTCAGCTCCCCCTTCTTGATCCCCTTAACAACCTACATAGCCGAGAGTTGTGCTTAGATCTGTCTGTGTGGCATAGTCACTATAGGTACCATGCAAGATCCTTCTCTCTTTATAACCAAGAGGAGTTGGAGGTAGGGGTCGATCAAAGTATGACAATTTCTAAAGAATTCTTACCCCAGTATGATGTCAAAAATATCGATATAGATTATGGTAAAGTTTGTCATACCATTCCAAGTTCCCAATTTGACACCAACTCCATTAGCTACCCATAAGCATCTTGACGTGAGAGTTGGTTGGAGCAAGCTTCAATTCTAGTCTCTTTGCGGCAGCCTCAGTCACGAAATTATGAGTTACTCCATTATCCACCATTACATGAGCGGGCTTGTTGTTGATGGTGAGATCCATGTACTGATTGGCATTCTTGGTAGGTTGGATAGCTTGCTTTATGACATCACCACATAATCCAATCATACCCAACTGTGTGGTTCACGAACTCTCTCCTTGCGGCTGTTCATAGACTATGGCACTGAGGTTCTTGAGGAGGGGACAATTTCTAGAAACGTGTGGCCCTCCACATATGTAGCATCCTTTCTTCTCGGCTTATGCCTTCTTTTCAGCGTAGCCTGATGACCACTCGACTTTTTGGGATCTTGAGTCTTGAGTGTTGTTCTTGTATCTCCTTGCATTTGCCACGGTCTCCCCCACCTTTATAGTTTTAACCTTTGACTCCTTGCCATTGCCCGTTGTCGTGCTTGTAATGCCTGAAATCCATCAATGATTTGGCCTCCACTATAGCTTGGTCTGTATTAGTGACTTGTCAGCATTGCAACTCCTGCTTAGCCCAATTTCGCAACCCATCCATGAAACGGAACAACAAGTCATCATTGGTTAGGTTGGGGATTTGAAGCATAAGGGTAGTGAACTCCTTGACATAGTTATGTATGCTCCCCGTTTGTTCAGTTCCCTAAGCTTGCGCCTTGCCTCGTACAAGACATTGTTTGGAAAGAACTGTCACTTGAACTCCGTTTTAAATTGATCCCGTGTGCTAATAGTACACAGACCTTTATTCATGTCGGCCATCTTCCTTCTCCACCATAGCAGGGCCGTCTCTGAGAGGTATAATACTGTAGTGTTGATCTTGGCCTTGTCGTCCCTCACTTTGCCGTGCCTGAAGTAGTTCTCCAAGTTCCAAAGGAAGTTTTCCAATTTTTGTGCATCACAAACACCTTTGAACACCGGGGGTTTAGGCACCTCGACCTTGGCCTGCCTCGTTACCACAACATTACTGGCTACCTCGGTCACGCCAGCATTGACATGCTCATTGGGTGACTCTATATTTGCCTTAATAGCATCGATAGTACTCAAAATCTCCATGAGTCTACACTCCAAGGCAATGATGGTTTGCCTTAGTTCCATCCCAGTCTGTGTACATCCCTCCAAGTCATTTCGGATACTCTCAAAATCTTCAAGAGTGTGCCCCTCAAGAACGCTAAGGGTGACTTCTACCTTCCCTAAGAGTTGTCCAAAGATCTCCACGGCGTCCATCCCCGTGTTCATCTTCATCACCCACGCTTTACCGAGAGAGACGTCCTCTGGAAGGACCTCCACTTCATCTTCGCTCACCTCAGTGGCAGATGGTTCTTGGGATATAAGACATTCATTTTACACAACCTCAGATGGCACCTCCTGGCTCTTGTTAGTGGCATTCCTCTTTTTGCTACGGGCGATCTTGTCAGCAACATCCTGGATGACATTGGCTTGGATGTTAGCAGCATTAATTGCTCTGTCATTCGCCATTCCCTTAGTTGAAACTTTGCTCTGATACCACGTTGTCACATTCTTAGTCGTTAGCTAAGTACACGTGCGGCACTGTACAACTCGCTCACGATCTTGCACAACTTGCTCACGTTCTTTCAATGCCAAATCATCCTTACTACACTCAAAATCGCTAAGGGAATGGTAGAAAGAACATAAGAGAATTGTTAAAGGAAGCTTTGTATTAGAGAGAACTTGAATTGTTTGCTTGGTTGATTAATTACAAATGAATGACCACCTTTATATATTAGTCTCCTAGGGTCTCGTATGTAAATATTAATTGTTGCATGAGTCTTTTATTATTTACAAGTATGTCCCTTTTCTAGAATTCTCTATATAATTTAGAATGTTTCAAGGACTTTCCTAGCAAATTCATAGGTTTCTGGAGTCTTCCTAGGAAAACCTCTATATTTCTCTAGAACCTTCTTATAAGTGCTACTTTATTTCATATGTAAGCTTCCAATTGACATTAATACAGCCAAATGAAACCTATGTGGCATGATGACTTGATGGGTCATCACATATAGCTCAAACGAGTTGGTAAAATTGAAGTTCGATGAGTTAAAAGTGTTAAACAAAAAGATCATACTGTGAATGCAAGAAATGCTAATAAGGGAAATAACACATAACGAAAAACTATGTATTATTAGAGAAGTAAAGAAGAAAGAAAGTCGTGATACTGTGACCCATGCACAGCTTCTTTTTCATCTCTAGTTCAGAAACAACAAACCTCAACAATACTCAATCCTAAGCAACAGAAGTTGCATCTCTAATTTGAAATGAAAACAAAAAACTTCAAAATTCTAAAGTGGGAAAGAAAAATAAGAGCCTATTCTGGCAACCTAAAAGCATAAAATAGGATCTTCATTTCATGCCAGTGGCATTTTTAACTGCATCAGCTGCCCCTTGTGCCTTGGCCTGTATTTGCTGCCCCGCCTATAAAATTGTCATCCAAATATAACACATTAGTGTTTATTTTCTTTTATTATGCATCTGCTAATAGATTATAATAAGAGTTACACTTTAGTCATGTATATATGGATCACAACAAAATAATAGAATAACAATGGCCAAACCTCCTGCATTGTTTCTTTAGCAGATTGTGCAGCATTTGCAGCCTTGTCCATCATCTGGTTACCCTTTTCCTGATGCATAATAATATATATCACTTGTTATCAAGCCAGAGCTACATGATCAGAAATATAAAATTGCTGAATTTCCTAGATATAACAAAACGCCACCAAGGTAATTCAAAATTTGCTTTATATGTTGTAGGTTCAAGTCGCAGACATGATATTCTTATATTTTCTTAATTTTACTCGTTAAAATTTTTAGTTTCGTCACCACATGTTATCTAGCTACTAGCTAGTATAATTAAAGGGAAAGTGAATGTGCAAGAAATAGCATATAGATTACCTGGGCTTGGCCCTTAGCTTGGCCAGCTTGGTAGCTCATGTTCTGGGAGTTATCCATGATTAGTTTTGTGTTTGAAAATTGAGCAAATAGTGTTATAGACTGAGGGAAAAACTATATTTTTTTGAAGAACTTGGAATTGCTTGTTGATGTATTCTTTTAGACGGACTGAGTATTTATAGATCTTGAAACCCATTCAGTGCTTGACATTTGTTATTATAAATTGAAGGCTAAGACACATTCTAGGCCCCAATAGGGGGAAGAAGATGCGAAAAATTAGTCTTTTAGTGGTTAAAAAAACAAAAATGGAAAATGTAAGTTCTTTAGACTCGGATAAGTTTCTAATCTTTCAATTAGCTAGTATAATTTACATCTAATTTTTAGATCATGGAATTCGAATAAGTGTACCTAGTTATAACACTGTACTATAGTACTATGACTACCAATTATATTTACAAATTATGTTTGTAATAATTAGTAGTACTATCATACTTGAATTTTAAATTTATATCTATCTATATTATTATAAAAGCACGAATATTTTACACTAAATGTTAAATAACAAAAATATCCATTAAATATTAGCTGACTTTTTATGCCCTTAAATTTCTATGTACTGTTATCTTGGAATCACTAATTAAAGGACGTTAAAGTCGTCAACAATAGAGTATTTAAACTTTGTATTGGATATTCTGAATCTTTCTCTTACTAGAACAAGAGTTCAAGTTCAACTATTCAGCTATTTGAAATGTTATGGGTTCTTGAGTTTCAAATACATACTAATTTCACATGAATAAGAATACTTTTAAACCGACATTATTAGGAACAATGGTTAGTTAAAGATAACTAGGAAAAGAGTCCGTGATTGTATTATAACTCTGCTATTCTACTTTGAAGTAAATTAATTTACCTATAGAGATGGTAATAACATAAAGCAGTTAGATGTTTCCAGCAAACATAAAATTTGTTGCCTATGACACCCAATATATTTAGTTCTATTTTGTTCGTGTCAGAATTTTATACCTGAGTCGGTTTGGATTATATGTTATATTCTTCTTTTTTTGGTTTTAAGGAATTTGCTATTAAACTTTATACATATTCAGGAACAAGTAGTTTTAAATATTTACTCACTCAATTGAAAGTTTATTATTTCACTATTTTTAGTACCCGTATTATATATTTGATTTAAGATATTCGGGCATTGTACGAACATAGAGACTAGTACTATATTAGCGAAATATCGTTTATTTTTTTTACTCCTTAAAATATATTTTACATTGAATAAAATTGTAAATTCAACAAACTTTCCTACTATTTAGGAGTTCAAAATCAAATAAGTTTTGTCCCAATATAATTCCGTATTTGATATATTTTCCTAATAAGAAAAAAATATTAAGACAATAGAAAAGAATATAAAAAGTAGGAGAAAAGCTTCTTTTTCCACCAAGGGAAGCCTACGATTTGTGTTATTTTTTCATTATTTGTCCTTTAATCATACAAGACCAATGTTACCTTTTTTATTTTCCTTTCTTATGAATTATTTTTTAAAAAAATAATTAAAGCATACATATTTCTTTAGCAGCCTTCTTATTGAATCTGTTAGTTTCTATTCTTATTGCTATGAAATATATCTACCATTAGATTTAGAAATAGTAATTATTGTTGGAAAATAACAATAATATATTTGTAATAAAAGTTAAATACCAGTTGAATTTACAACATTAACTGAATTACCTAATGCATAATAACGTTAAATAGATGGAAAAAGTTTCGGTTAAAAAGAAACTAATATAATTACTAAGATAGTTATTACATAATTTGACTAAAAAATAAGAATTAGCTATGAAATTCAAATTGTAGCTAATAGGTTTTTTTTAATAATCTATCTCTAATTCATCACTACATAGGGCTAGCACAAACTTTTATTAACCACATAATTTGTTCGTGACTAATTCTTTATTCCTTTTATAGTTGATATATCTAGAATACATGGTACCTAGGTGATCATTTTAATACAAAATTAAATCAAAATAAGGGAACGCATAATAGATCGCTTAGCCTTAAAAATTATTTCTATTGTTTTATGCTTAGCTAGGTTATTCGCTACCTTATCAACTGAATATGATAAATATTTGTTAGTTTCAAGTGTTTATATTTTTTGTACATTTTTATTTTCAAGATCTTATTTTAAAAAAAGATTATATACATTATTATAAAATACACGCGTATCGCGCGTATTCTAAAACTAATAAGTACAAAATACTAAAACTATTTGTCTGACGGTTATAAAATTTTGTTGTGAGCATTATGGAGTACTAGTATTAATTAATAGAAATTATTAACTTGCGTATAGTTGAAGTCTTGAAGAATCAACTATATGTTCCGAAAATTGGGGTAATCAAATTTAAATGTTACCCAATTTGCTAATTATTTGACAAATAACGGAGTTATTGAATCATCTACATTTTCTTCTTCAAAATTACAGAATTACCTAACCAAATTTGTTTCATTTTCAGTATGAATAAGAATTAGTTATGTTATGTAATAGAAATTTGTAATGACATGCTAATGTAACTAAATGACATTCAGTTTTCCTCTTTTTTATGATGGTACTTAGCTTTGAAACATTGGCTTTGGGTGTATTATAAACCTAAAGCTCATGATAGATATATATATATATATATTTTTTTGTAAAATTTCATCTCTTATTTTTCTTTTTCTTCAAAATAGTGATAGAAGACTGCATTTCCTTCTTGTTCCTATTATTATCAACTTTTAACATCTCTATTCAAACACATACTTAATTATTTATAAAATTAATTTTACTATTTAAAACAAGATTTAATCTATCTATATATCTACATATTTAAAATAGAGTTCACACTTGACAAAATAGCCATTTACTATTTTTTTAATGTTTAAGAATACTCATTTAAATATTTCCCTATTATTTAAGAATAGTCATTTAATTAATTTCCTACCATATAAAAATTTGTCATTTTATTACTCTTTTAATATATACTTTTTGGTTCTAGAATTTTAAGCACACGTAGTAAGAAAGATTATCATTCACTGCATAATATGAAAGTTTCCGTCCAACTCCATTAATATTTATGAGTATTATTAAATTTTAACTTTTAAATTTAGGAGGGCCTTTTTTTTTACTTAATAAAATTGTGTTTAATTCGCACAGAATAGGAAGGTTTTGGTTTTTTTTAGTTAATAAATATTTCACTAATTCGCATATACTATGAAATTTTAGATACTTTTAACTATATTTATTGGAAAACTAATTCAAAGTTATAGCAGAAAACATTAGTTATTTAGGATTTATTTAATTTAATACATGTCTAAATAACATTTGCAGTTAGGATAAATATAGGAGTAGGCTTTCATGTTTTTAGTCGAAATATGTTTCATATTATTATAAATAGAGGTATTAATAGCTTATTTTATGCGTGAAGAAGTGTGAAAGAAATATAGAATGGTAGAGAGCCTTAAGAGAGATTTGAATATAATATTTTCCTTCAAATTAATATCAGAGCTTCCTACAATCTTGGGAGAGAATCAAGTAGCCGATGGCTGGCCAAAAAATATGTTGACAAAATCATAGTTATTTCTTGACAAAATTAGGTTATTCGATGAAAAGTTTCATGACAGATTAAAAGAAAATAAGTTTAAAGAAGCGCAATAAATATGTCACAAGACGAAGAAACTCTTCTCTAAAAGTTAGAGAGGTTTAAAAAAAGTTGGAAGTTGATTATGTGTTCCAATAAAATTGAGTGTTGGTGACAAAGTGCATTAATGGGTGTTGAAGACAGGTACTTCAACAAATTTGGATGTTAATAACAAAGTGCATTAACGGGAATTGGAGACAAATGCTTCAACAAAATTGGGAGTTGGTGAAAAAACGCATTAACGATTGGTGACAAAAAGCATATTCCTATATTTGTATTAGTTGTTGAATTTTGCTTTCACATATTAATAGTTGAATTTTGCATGCACATATTTAATCCATGCATCTTTATTTTGATGTTCTTGATTGTGAACTAAACTGCATAATCGTCTTTTTACATTAGAGGGTAAGATTCAATCTTTTGTCAAGTTATTTCTTCAACTATTTTTTTGTGATCTCATTGGATCTTTTTTTCCATTTTTAATAGATTTTATATTGAATAAAATTGTAGTAAATTATTTTTTAGAAGATAATTTTAAAAATTATTTTATAACTTAAACACAAATTCTAATGTCGAGACGAGGCACAGGCGCCGCCCTCTTATGGTAAGAACTAGTGAATTTGCGGCGCTTCACGCGGTTATAAAAGATTAGTGAAAGTTTTATAAACTTAATTCATGCATTATTCATTACTATGAAGTTAGAAGTTAGAACATATACTTCCGTATGATATATACCTCTGTAGTATTTTAAGATTTATCTATGTATAAAAAATTCAAAGGACTACTAAAATAAAATAAAAAATTTAATTTAATACGCCTTGAAGTTACAGAAAATTCATCTTAAGACTACTAATGAAACAAATAAATAAAATATTATTGATCGTATATTTGAAGATCATATATATATAAATGACATACAAACGTTCCAAATAGCAATAAAGAATCATTCAAAAAGATTAACATCAACAAAATGAAAAATTTGGTATTGAAGTATTTTTCTTAGAAGGTAAATAGAAACTCAGTTTTTGAGATAAACAAAAGCAACATACTATAATAGAGCAAAAGAACTACCATTATTGGGTTTGTCAAATTAATTTAGTTAAAAATGATAATTGTATGACAATATGAACTGCACTAAGATAGTCCTATCAGGTTACAGATAGACTTTAAAGAAGAGAAGGAACCAAACTTAATATACATCAACGAATAAACGTAACAGGTAGAAAACTAATCACAAACTAACTAACTATAGTTGATCCTTAGAAATCTATTGGTGATTTCTACCTATTCTCAAACTCAACCCGTTGAGCAAAGCGGTTCAAACACAATTGTTGCCAACTTCATCTATTCTAGTATTAGCCTCTAAATGTGGTCATTGAAAGTGAAGGCTAAAATGTCAAGTTGAGAAGAATGACAACTACTCTAGAGACAATAGAAAGAATAAACTTGAGAATGAAAATAATTCAGAGAAAAATAAAAGATGTTTGATTCTCTACATCTCTTCGGGTGGCGCAATTCTTCAAAACTTTGTTGCCTGGAGGTAGAAAAATAACTATGGCTTTAATTTCACATAATACTAACAAATATTGACTTCAATTTTACAGAATATTATGTAAATGCTTGATTAACAAATTACTGAAGGAGTAAAATATATCACCAAATAAATCATATTCCGAATTGATACTACAACAAGGTTAACAAAATATATACGATAATGATAGTTTAGATGCTTACATGATGAAAAATGCTCCAAGGATATCTAAATGAGGCATACGGAGAATTTTGAATAATAAATTAGTTGTGATAATGATTACGCTACAACTAAATTATTCAAACACTCATATGGAGCAGGAAAATTGGAGCTGGAGCATTAACAAACTATGAAATTTTGATTGGTGAAAAATAAAGAAATTTTAACTATTTAAATACCTGGAAAGCGGAACCTCAGACGCTCTCTTCAAGCCCTTACGTTTGTCTCTGACATCTTAGGACTCCAAGTTAAAGATAAATTTCAATTTTCAACGGAATAAAGTGAAAAAAAAACCCATAAATATCAAATCTTCTGAAAATAGAAGGTAAAAAATAGTATAAACAATCAAACATAGCACGGCGACTAATATAACATATCTAAATATCTATTAGCACCAATCAAATGAAAACGTTATCAACCACCACAAAATTTTTGTTGAAAACGAATCTTAGAGACAATGAAAACTAAAAAGTCTGATACCCAAAAAGAATCAAAAGCAACAGTTAAAGATTTTGTAAAATATTCCAGAAGTTGAATAACAAAAAAGACAAAATCCTAAAAATTAAACTTGGGAATAGATAACAGTAGAGATACATTCATCTTGCAGGTAGAAGGTAGAGAAAACAAACAAAATATGAAAGAGAATAACTATGTTCCAAATCACAAAGAAAAAGATTTACCTTGAGAATGAGAGAAACAACTTCTCTTTGATAATTTTTTTTTAAAAAAAAGAAGAGCGCTAAAAACAGAGGAAGAAGGAAAAGAAAAGTATGGTCAAATCTGGTATGATAAAAGATTAGAAGGCATCTCCACATTTATAGAAAAAGCAAGTCGTTAATTTAAATTTGCCAAATATTAAAACTGCATTTTTTGCAAGAGTAAGTGTATGTAGTTTATATCTTCGTGCCATTTAAGTGTTCTTTTCACAAGCTTCATTCTCTCAATTGTCCCAGTTAGATTGATATTGCCGCATCGTGGTGTGCAATTATAGTGGGTTGACTTCTCTGTTATTGCTCCTCATCTACAACGCTTCTTCTCTAACTCATCGGCAGTATTTTATTTTCTCCAAAGCATTGTAATCAGAGTCCTTCAGTTCATCAGTGCGTTCGAAAGGACTGTGCTTGCGTTCATTATTTTGTAGCTGATAGACCACAGGTTTGCCATGTGCTTTCTCTTTGACCTGAATCATTTCTGGAAGTGGTCCTTTCATGAAATAATTAATACCAGCAGCTGCAAGTATCATAAAAAAGATAGCATGCTGAAGAGATTGGTATTGAGGTAGGTAAATACTAAGCATAGTGACACGTCCCGCGTCCATTCCGACGTCCCCATAACCCAACGACGAAGTTCAGATGGCCCGCTCTTTCCTTTGGACTACACGGTCACGACAAACGGGTCGTGACAATAGTCAGTAAAAACTAAGGTTAAAATGGGATATGAAGAGAAACTATTAGTTTTGCAACTTTAACTGTCCCCTTTTTTTAATAGTTTCAATCATTCCAATAGCCGTTAGATAGGGATTTTCGTTATTTCCCAACCCGTATAAAAACTGATCACTGTATAAGCTATCTTTATGCATTATTTAAATGTCAAACCCTCTAAAAAGGCAGAAAAACATGATCTAAGGAAGAGAAAGAACATTTTGATAAAAAGGCAAGAATATGAGAAAATTAAAAAGATAGATTTTCTAAGCATTGCAATGTTCCTGCAAATATGTCAATTTCTGATTGTTAAAATGTTGCTTATATGTTGAATGCATTAGTCGCTCATAAATCAGAACATGAAAGAGTAGATCATGAAATAATAATAGGCAAATATAGTAAACTAATATACAAGAATTCAGTATAATCAAAAGAAAATATGAATTAACAGGAAGTTGAAAATCTTATAATCGAAACTCCACATGACTAAACTATATAATGAACATTTAGAGATACTGTATAATTGAACGACCAATATTATTCAAGGCTGTTTGATTTCGTTTTTCTCCGCAGCTATACAAGAGTGTAAAAGAAATACCGACTTGCATTTGTTGAATGGTTTGTCCAGCAGCCTTCTGTATACGGCTTTTTTCGAACACTTCATCAGTGTCAACATAATATGTCTTTTTAATTTAATTTTTTTTCACAGAATAAATTTGGTAAGCACTTGCAATAAGCAATAGTTAAATTTTTTTTGAAATATTCCTAAAGTTAACAACAACCAAAAAAAAGAAAAAATTCAGTATATTCATTGAATAACATAAGACAAAAACTTAAAAAAATGAAATTGGAAATAAATAATAATATAGAGAAACCTTCATCTTACAGGTAGAACGCAGAAAAAACAAATAAATATGAAAGAGAATTATTATATTCCAGAATCATAAGAAGAGACTTACCTTGAAAATTGAGAGTAACAATTTCTCTGTGGCCACTGAAAAAAAATAACGAATAATAAAACATAAAGAATTGAAGAGAAAGCAAGTATGGTAATTAAGAAAGTAAGGGTATCGGTTACAAAACGAATTTAAGGAGAAACGACTGTTGGATTTTTTCCTTTTGATAAATGACCGTAACCGATGCAATTAAAAAAAACGAGACTGTTTATTTTTCAGTAGGAAATTACTTTTTTTTCATTAAAAAAGGTAAAGCTCTAAGAAAAGAAATAAATAGAAACCCTGACATTTGAGAGATGACACATCAGATTTATATTGCCCTGCTTTATATAATTATATAGATATAGATGGTATTTAGAAGACACGGGATAAAAGAACAAAAAAGGGGTAATGGAGTATATGTTCGAAGAGCCGGGGTCGATTGGAAACAGCCTCTCTGCCCTTTCGGACAATAATAAAGCTTGTCTACATATTATCTTTCCCAAATCTCATCTGGTGAAAGTATACTGGATAATTGTTGTTGTTGTTGGATTATATGGTCGAAGAGGAGAGGGTTAAAGTTTTGTAATTAAAACTTTAGGAGTACTTTTTGTATTTTCACATTTTATTTCCATATACCCTGTGCATCATCTCTTCATTCTCCCGTCTCCAACGAGTCTCGAACTTTATACTTTCACAGACTTCGCCGCTCTCTCACACCTTCTCGCTGAGTGGTGATCAAGTCGTCTTCTTCTTCTACAGTTCTGGTATAGTTTCTGATTAATATTGGTGCACAAGTTAATGTTAAACTATTTTCCTGTGGCAAAGTTTCTGCCTTTTTTTAACTTCTGAATAATATTCCTAATTTTTGTTGTAATCATTAACAGACGTGGGAGAGAAAGATGGGAGCCAAGGACTTGCAGAAGAAGCTAAAGGAAAAGAAGAACAAAGATGTGGAATCCCTGACTATAAATTCTAACCTTGTTCCTAATGGTATTATTTCCTCAAAGTTTCTCTCTTTGAAAATAAATCCCAAATTTTTATTGGCAAAACTCATGGGCAAACGGATCCTAATAAACCCCAAGTAGCAAAAACGTCACATTTTGATTTGAATCTCACTGCACTGCTATCCTATTGGGCAACTACACGTGTAATAAATAGAATAGGGGAGCAATTGAGACATATTCAATCTAATCTATGAAAAAAAAAAAAAGAATCTTGTTTAAGTTTGTTGAGAAGTAATATTACATTCGTAGCTGTTTTCTCAGCTTTCGAGCTGCGTTTGAATTTGTTTTATTACTGTTACTTGGGTTCCTAATTGTCGGCATTTTCTTGTTTATGTCGAAAGCATAATTTAATTGCTTTTGATTTTTCATAGCAAATTCTATCAGCAGACATGTCTTACCTTTCAAACTGAGTAATAAACTCATTATCTCTAATATTCAGCAACTATCACCCCATCTCAAATCTCTGTCATTCAGGAACCTGCAAATTGTCAACTGCTGTAATTAGCTAATATATATTATCTGAGCGAGGAGTTAAGAAGACTTGAGTGACTTTCCGTGGCAGCACTATTATACCATAATTGGAGTTATGCTCCTTCTCCACTATTTGGATTGACAAGCAGTCACTTCTGCTCGGTGCATACATCATCACTTCAATCTTCAAGTGTCAATAGATGGAAGAATCATCATAATATACTCCACAAATTGGTCATCACAATGAACTAGGAAGGATTTCCTTAGCATTTCAAAATAGTTATTTACTTATCAGCCCGTCCACCTGCTCACACTCAGTTTCAAGATTAGTATTGAGCTTCCTCATGCTATTATAATTGAGCTGTACAACATTTCTTTTCCTACTCATTAGTGTAGTATGAGGTTCCACATGCAACTGGAAACTTGAAATTCTAGTTCCCCTGAAATTTCTCGGAATGCTGATTATTAGCCATGAACAGACTATACATTGGTCAAAAGCTCGTAACAAGACATTATTTCTTGCTTACACTTGTTTGCAATATGATTGTATATCAGATATGCTCTGGGAGTTAGCCGGTGCAGCGAGGCTTATCTTTCTCTAATAACCGAATATTGGTGTACGGTTTTGATACGTGGTGGGTACTGGACCCTCCCCTCTACCCTTTTCCACTTACATACTAGATTCTGTGGCAAGGTTCAAACCGGTGATATGCGCCTAAATATCATTTTGCGCTCATACCACTAGACTAGAGCCCCGGGATATTGCCACGAGGCTTATCTTGTTTGCTTATATTCAGTTTTCCATATTGAGGTCTTGTCTTAGGAAGAAACTTTGGGAGGTTCAGTTGCAATATGGCTCTATCTCCTCTAGAAGGTGGCTTCTCTTTTCTTCTTAGGAATATTGCAGGTGGATGAATGTCCCAATATTTTTTTTTGGGCACATCACTCACTTGTATATAAAGCAAATGTCTTCTATGCAGTAGTATCAGCACTCTTCATCATACCACCTAAAAAGGACAGTGATTATAGATATAGGGTTCAACATTATCTATAATATCATCAGTCGATGAGCCAAGATGTTTTAGTAAAGAGCCCAAAGATTAGTTGAACTAGAAAGAGAAGTTTATTCTTATAGGATCTTTTGGACTTCTTCACTCGTTTCCTTGTTTAGTCTTAATTTTTTTCTATGTTTAGTATTTACTTGACAAAAGTGCTGATTTATGGCCTTTTGTTGTAGAGGAAAATTTTGCTGAGTTAACAGAAGAAAAGAAAAGGAAGAAGAAGAAACTGCAAAACAGAAGAAGCAAGGATGAAATAGATGAATGCCATCTATCATATGATAAAGGTAGTGGTTTGGAAAATTTAATTAATAACTTATGTCGGAGCATAAATTGCTGGGATTGGCCTGTATGATTATTGAGGTTTTTAGAAGATGATTTAGATAATGCAGATGGGGAAAAGAAAAAGAGCAAATCATCAAAGCAGAAGAAGAGCAAAAATGACACACTTGCTGAAAGTGGTGTAGTGGATCGATCTAATGACGTAGTGGATGGACTTGGTCAAGAAAATACCATATCAAATACACATGGTAAGCCAGAGAAAAGAAAATTGAAGGGAAAGAAGAGAAAAAGCGAAAAGAAATCCGGGAAAACTGAGGGTAATGATTTCTCAAAACGACAAAAAGGTATGGAGAAAATAGATTCTCGAGTTGACATATTTCTGTTTCTTTATTTATTAATCATGTACTCAAATTTAAAACAACTGAAGAGCTAAACGATGTTGAGTAATTAGTGTAAGTCAATAAACTTTCTCTCAAGCAGGCAGTGTGTATCATTTCCTGGCATGCCTTAGTGTCTAAATATGTTAGCATCTAAACAGTCGAAGAGTTTCACATGTTGGACATAATGGAGTGCAAGTCCTTTACGTGATTAAAAAAAAAAAGAAGAACGAAGTGAAGTCTGATTGTTCTTCCAAAATACATTTTTTTCCACAAAACTATAATAGTTTTGTAGTTTTGCTAGGAGTCTATTAGAATATTTAAAAGCTTATTTGAGTATTGGATTAGAAACACTTAACACTTTTAAACCATATAGTTTGATGGAGAGAGTACTCCAAATGTTGGAAGATACTGAAATACAACTTATATCAATTGAAATGAATTGCATTTGCTTCAGTTATATGCAACTTATTTATTGTACAAGTATGTGAGGTTCTAAATTCATAAGTATAACCAAAAGCCACCAATTGGCAATTTTTAAATGTTATTCATCAAAAAAAAATTGTGATGTTGACGATTTATAACTTATGCAATACTGTCTATCCCCTCTAGGCAAGTCAAAAGAGACCCACAAAATTGTAGAGAAGGATCGTCCATCTTCAATTGCTGAGGATGATTTGCTAGAGAAGACAGAACAAGCTGAAGATGAAGAGATTTATGAGCTATCTTCAGGGGATGAGGATTACTCTAAAGGAGTGAGAAGTATGAATTTCTCTTTATATCATATAAAAGTAATTCTTGTTGCTTCTGTTGTTATGTTCGTTGTGATTTGACATGAGATTTGCCTCATCAAATATGTTATGGAGAAACAAACTCAGTCAATTCTTTCACGGCAAATTAGAAGTTCTTGCTGTTGTATATTTCTTTTCTTTTTTGAAAATTATGGACACATGCTTAGTTTTATTTAAGTTAGGAGTGATTTTTCTCGGCATCTCGCTATATGGAAAAATGATTCTTTTGAGATGAACTGCAGCGAGAAATGACATTATATTAGAAAAAAGTATGAATTACATTGTTGCCTTATAAAGAGTCAATTTCCATTTTCTGGGTGCAGAGTGGGTTACAGATTATTATCAGAGTAGGCCAGGGATAAATGTGTTGCAGGAAAGCATTGATGAGTTTATAACTGATCATGAGGCGAAAAAAGAACAGGTACTCTATATTTCCAGATTATCATGCCATTTCTTGCTGTTAATGATTTTTTCGAAGTATAGGGAGAGAACAACAACTACCCAATATAATCCCACATGTGGGGTCTGGGAAAGGTAGTGTGTACACAGACCTTACCTCTACCCGATGGGTAGAGAGGCTGTTTCCGATAGATCCTCGACTCAATAAGACAAAAAGATGATCGAAGTATAGGGAGAATGCTCGTATTTTCATGAGCTGTCATATCCAGTGGAAAAAGTTTTTATGGTATTTATAGCTTTTTTTCATTTAAAAGAAAATGCTGGACTGAGTCTTTAAGGAGTTTTGCACTTATCTTTTGGCCCTTTCTTGCATCGGCCTATACCGATGAATTTGTTTCTTGTGTTTATTCATATGCCCACAACTAATCATGTTCTTATATTCTAGTGGTTACATATGCTGATTTGCCCATGACTAATTATGTTCTTGTTCCCATTGTCATATTTTTTATTCTGATACATACAGGAAAGGAAAGAAAAAGAAGCCCGTGCTGCTGAAGGTGGATGGACAGTTGTTGTACACCACAAAGGCAGGAAGAAGACAACGGATTCTGAAACCGGAATTGCAGTTGGTTCTGTTTCTCAGACTGCTGTTATGGATAATATGGCCAAAAAGAAAAAGAATGACGTGGGATTAGATTTCTACCGATTTCAGAAAAGAGAAGCAAAAAGAAATGGTATGTTTATTGCATCTTTGCTTTTGTCAACACCTTCTTGCTCCATATTGTTCAAAACTGACTTTGTTTTCCTCGATTATCCTATAGAAGATATTTATAAAAGGTAATAGTTTAAATCGAAAGTTTGATTTTATCCAAACAATCACATTTAAGTTTGAGGTGGAAAGGTATTTACATTTTCTGATGAAACGGTTATGGCTTCTAAGCTTGAATTGAAGATGCATATTGCTGGGGTTGTACTGCCCATCCAACGCTTACATTCTCAAAAGAAAAAGAAACCTATTAGGATGATTGAAAAGCAGCATTTTTTGATAAATTGATGCAGAATTTGTTTAGCAGTTTCTGTCTTTCGTGACAGATAGTGGAAGAGCCTGAAATAATCCACAGCATTGAATTTTACCTCTTGAAAACCACTCAAATAGTATCACAATTTTGCTTGTTCAAGATTTAAACCCTCTTTATCATGGGACTACTAGTTGTTTTCCCTTTATCATGGAATTATGGATCATCTTTCATTCACATAAAAATTGGACTGGTTTAGTTGCCTATGTTTTCTGGTCTCACTGCCTATTGATTCTTTCTGTTCTTCTGCAGTTTATCATTTTTCCTGTCAAGGTCTGTAGGATTCCCTGTTCAACTTTGATTTTATATCGAACCTAAGTCATACAAAGTAAATCTGATCTGATACATTGTCTTGGTAATAGTGATTGTTTCTTGACCCGTCCATTCATCTGAAGCACCTGCTATAATTTGAAACTTTCTGTGTTACTCTAATGTACTTCTCATTTGTTTAGTTGCCAATTTCCCGTGGTGCAAGAGTTTAAAATCTCAATATGATTTTTTTTTCCTGTTTCTTTTGTTTGTGACTTATCATTGTTCGCATTTGTATTATGCACAGAGATCATGGTGCTGCAGAGCAAATTTGAGCAGGATAAGAAGCGGATACAGCAGTTGAGGGCTGCAAGAAAATTTCGACCTTATTGAACCAAGAGAAAATCTCCAGAATTGCTGTTATAAGCTAACGCATAATACTTATGAAGAATGGGTTTCAAAATTCAGTTCATTCTTTTTCTTTAGAGAGAACTAGCTTTACTTAAAGCACAAGATATTTGATAAAGTTGTGACATGAGTATAGATTAGCTAGTGTTCTTGTATGTAATTTCCAGTTTTGGTTGTAGTTTTAGATGCCCAATTGTTTTGGCTGAAGCTATACTTCATGTTTCTAGTGGTAGGCATTTGACTAGAAGCTCAGCCTAGAGTTGATCAGCTGTTTTTATATTAATTTATTCCTAAGCTTGGATGTAGTGCTTATGCTTTCCTGAGCCGCCGAGAGCCTATTAGAAACATCCTCTCTATCGTCGCAAGGTAGGGGTAAGGTCTGTGTATACACTACCTTCCCAAACCCCACGATGTAGGATAATATTGGGTATGTTGTTGCTGCCTAAGATTGGGGAACTAGAACACAATTGTATCTTTTCTACCATAGCAATCTCTCTTCTATAGTTCTATTTATCTTTATTACATAGACTTCTTATTGAGCCTGCTACTTTTGCTAAGTTTTGTCAACGACTAGGAGGTTCTAGCTGCCAACAATTTGGTGGCAGAAGTTATCTTTACCATTAAAATGGTTCTAAGTTGGCCTTTTCACATTCCTTTTTCAGGCACTTCTCTGTTTAATGGACTGGCTTTCGACAGGGAAAATTTGAATACTGAAGTGAAAATTAATCCTTCTTTTCCTTTGGACCTTATGTATTTGAAATTTTCTATTTTGGAAAAGTGAAATTCTTTTGATGAATTAAAAAGAGAAGGTGGACATTCAAGAATCATTATAGATGTGGCAAACTAATACAATGGCAAAACCTAATAATGCCAAATAGTGCAGCTATGTTTAAAGATAAGAAAAAAGGTTATATTATGGAGTCGAAGATATGTACAATTATAGTAGTCTGATAGAGTTATATTATGGAGTAGAAGATATGTACAGTTGCGAGACCAGTCTGGTAGAGTTTTTGTCTATGATAGTAGCAATGTTGTGTTTTGCTATTTCACTTTTCAGCGCAGAAATTATTTACTAGCTAGCACTTTTGCTTTTCATCTTTCTTCTGAATTTTAAGATTTTTCGGAAACAACATCTCTACCCTTAGAGGTAGAGGTAAGATCTGTTAATTCGAATAAGATTATTCAATGAGCCTTCAAACGCTATTAGTCATAGTGTGCTCATAGAGAAACAAATATGTATTGACAAAGGCTTAGCCAGTATTAGTCTCAAAATGATTCACCAAAGCCAATAAATGCCAAAAATATAAACCTAATTTAGATTCACTGCATGGGACTATTAAGATTATTGTTGGGATTTTATGGTGCAGGATTTTATCGAGATGTAGTTTTGCTGATAGTTTTTCCGCCCCGATTAAGGGAAAAATCAAATTTCAGAACTACTTTTAAAAGACTATTTGCCTATCATCTGATAGAAGTTAGAGATTTCTGCTAGATGAGATCAGCAGTGTAAATTAGAAAACAGAAGTGCTTCGACAAATCAAGTGTATGAAACACTTTAGATTTTTTAAAAAATAAAAAAATAGGCAAAAAAACGGAGAGAGCCGATTTTATAGTTGATGAGCAACACTTTAGTAGGACATAGATATTTCCACATAAAAAAGGACATAATACAAACATATCCACAATGACAACACTATGTTATTTGTCTCAAACGGAGTTTTATTACACAACAGAACACTGAATATTGATACCAAACGTCATAAAGCTGGCGACTGAATAGACTCAACGCAGACTGTTTATTTGATGCCAAGACTTACTATATTACTGAATATGAACAACAAAACCTTATAATACTACTAGACTCATAAACCAATAAGAAAAGCATGTCTGGATCGATACCAGCTATAGTATTTGCATACTAAAACGGAGAATAAACAAATTTCTCATTAATTTATCTTCTCGATTTCCTCATCCTCGCTCTCGCTCCAACTGCAATGGAAGATTGACCTAGGAGATCCACAGCTACCATTGCTGCTGAATGTGAGGTACGTAAGTGATCCTCCCTCACCAAGCACTTCAGTAGTCTTTTCTCCACAGGCGTATCCGATAATGTCCAGGCCGGACTCAGTATAAAATTCCTTCCCAGGAGTGTCACAGTGTAGTGATACAGAAAACTCAGCAGGTCCAAAGCAGGACAACACCCTCTCGACCATGGCAGTAAAGTTTATGGCTTTGAAATCATAACCTACTGCTTCAAAACTTGCATAGCTGAATCCATCCTCAGGGGTGACATGAATTGTAGAGATTGCTGGCCCCTCGGAGGTAGCGTTCATTGAGTAACCGCAAGGGTCAAAGTCAAAGTCGCATATATTTGGTTCTGGAAGAATTTTCTGAATGCCTGAAATTTCAGTCATCTCAGCAGCAGTGCTTGATTGAGTCTTGAAAAATACGGATGCCTTCTTCTTGTCGAGACTAGTCATGCACATCTCCAGTGTATAAACTGGATTCGGGTTATTGGCATTGGCAGATTCAGCTGAAGCAGAATAGACATGCCAGTTCTGTTGTTTATCAGAATTACCCATCACATATGCACTGCTGCCTGCACCAAGCTTACCGAAATAGCTGTCAAGCACGGCTACTTCTTCAGAGAAGTGACGATGTGGATATGGCTGAGCCCCAGGGAAGATGAAACTACCACGAGTGTACCTCACTGACTTCACTTTCAGGTTAAGTGCATCAGCTAACTTAAGAATGGGTGGGATCGACAGCAGCAGTTTTGTAGTGCCACAAGTTTTGATGATGATCTTGTATGAGTAGACAAAGAGGCTAGATTCTGAAAGAACATAAGAGTCGACTTCATCATTTGCCAATGAAGACACTATGGTGCATGCAGCCGGTGTCAAAATTTCATCCAATTGGTCTTTGGAGAGAGACCGTAAGCCACATCGCGGGCCATCAGACATTCCTAACTCGAAAAAGGTAATCTCAAGTCGCTTTTCATATCCTTCAAATCCGATGGCAGAAACTGGCACGGCCATCTTGCTTGACGAGAGTGCTTGGGAAAGACTACTTTTTGGAAGAGATTATCACGAGGATGAGGTATGAAGAAAAAGAGTTGAGAAGAACAGAATTCTAAAATTAAACGACTATCTACTTGAACCACCTTTGGTGGTTTATTCTAGATCACGGGTAGTCTCAGGATGGCTTGCGAGTGCACTGCATACAAAAAAGACAGAGATAAGCAAACAATTATCATGTATACACAAAGATATAAACAACTTAGACACATAAGGTGAAGGCTAAGTTGACTCACGTTGGAGTAAGCAGCGGATCTGAATTTCTTGATTCCTCCGTTTGGTCGAACGTCTTCAATAGTGTAACCAAGGGGAGCTTCGTAACATGAGGAACTACTACTAGACTTCTTCTTCCCTCCTTTAGAGTCCATTAGTTCATCGATTCCTACCTGCTCAGAGCATTGAAAAAAATACGATGGTGAGGAATAAATTATGATTGTCCTCTGATAACTTTATGGAAAACTATGTGCAATTAACAAATAGATCAGCAACTATGAATGAAAAAAATTAGAAATTTAGCTTTGATAATTGTAAAGGCATATCCTTTAATAACCTTTGGTCCATACCAGTAAATGGTTGTTACTGCATAGAAGTAGTTCATCTACTTCATCTGGTTGCAAGTCATTTAAATTAGTTAAGTTGTGTATATATATATATATATATATATATATATATATATATATATATATATATATATATATATATATATATATATATATATATATATATATCTTTTATCTTCATCCTATGATTAGCCAATTATTTCCTTCTGAAAATCAGAAGTTCAAAAACGACAAATAAAAAGACAGATAATTGTAGGCAATTGAAGACATGTAATTTCAAGCAGAAAACAGATCATGATAATCTTACTTTACTTGATGTTTAATTTGTATATACGAAATATTCTCCAAAGAACAATTCCACTTTGTCATTATACATCGAAATACACTAAATGACCACACTTACATAGAATAAATCCATAACTAGCAAAAAAAAAAAATATTTTTCCAAAAGAAAAAAATGTTGAATAGGTTTAACCAGCAATCCAGCCTCTAAAGGTATAACCGGTTTTATTCTCTCAACTTCATCCATGCAATTTCACTAATAAGAAATTAAAGTCTAACAATGTTTAAAAGCTTTGATAAGTTTTCCTCAGAAGATAAACCAAACACTAATTTTTCAAAGACAAACCTAAATAGTAATAAAAGGTCTCTCCTAACATCAAAAGAAAAACCAATCTGTTAAAGGGTCCTCTGATATGGTCGAACAGCCCATAGAAAAATTATGAATATTGTACAAACAAGGTGCTATTCACAGCAAAATAAAGGGAGAAATTAAAACTTTAATTACAACAACGCCAAACATTATCTAAATCAACAACGACAAGGATCAAAATCATAAAGGAAAACAGATAGATATAAAGTAACGGAAATTAAACTTACAAAAATTGGTGAAATAAGCAGATGTAGAATCGCAGTGCAACCTCCTTCACTGTTCTTTAACAGAAGAAAAGATTGTTGGAAAAAAACTTTGAATTTGTGAATTAAAGAATATTAAGGAGCAAAATAAGGGACGGGGAAGAGAGAATTTGGGTCTGTTTAGGATTTGGTTTGTTGAGACTCGGCGAAGCACATAATATTACAGAGTCGTGAGTACCCTATTTATATACGCAGTTGAGGACTTGGGCTAAGGAACCGCGTTTAATGAAAAATTGACACGTGTAACTTCGTGAAATTTGTGACCTCTCATTTTTGCCCCGAGAATTGAGTGACATATGAGGACCAAGGGATATTTCGTGTGGTAAACAGCGTCATGACAACGCATCCCTCGTACAAAAAACAGCTGTAGTTTCCTTGTCTCGTTCAAACTCTACCACTACCTCCAAATACTTTGATTTTTATTTCTTGTTTTTTGTCATTCTTTTGGTATGTTGTGGGTTGTTGTGGAAGAGGGGGGAGGCGGCCAAGTAAACCTTAATTCACGTGAAACCATATTGAGAAAAAAAAATTGCGCTTTTCCCGTCCTTGAATTTATGATTTTTTGTAATATTTGATTGAACATAATTAATTTTTATAGTTTTGTTATAAATAGAACTCTAATTAGAGTGAATGTCTATCTTATAGAAGAGTTTTACTTTGAGGCTAAGTCTTTTCTATGCCTATAAATAGACGGGTCTTACCCCATTGTAAATCATCCCAAAGTATCAATAAGAATACTCCTCTCTCTACTTCTCTCTATATTGTTCTTGTTCTTATATTATTTCATAACACGTTATCAGCACGAGTCTCTAACCAATTGAATTTAATATTCAGCAATTATCGCTCGCAGAATCTCGGGTTGCAATCAGATTCATCCACTCTAATCCGTGTTCCGTCGTTTTGATTTTTCTATTTGAGTGAAACGAGATTTGTGATATTTTGGTTACTTAAATTCTTCAATTTTTTTTCTTTCTCGTTTACTTTTGTTTACTTTTGTACTACACAAGAATACCACAATAAAGTGGACGTTTATTGATATAAAAACACATATCATAATAAACTTGAAGTTTATTTATAATTGCACATGTCATGGTGTAAATTTGAAGTTATCAATATTGATAATTTATTCAGTTGGCATTCGGGTTAGCCATATCATTTTAAGTATGATGTGCAGTAATAGAAAATTCACATGGGTAAATATTAAAGAACTAGAAAGTTCTTTACGAATTCTCTTGTATTACTTATTCTCATTAATTAGTTGACCAACTAAAGAGTTCGGGTTGAATCCCATAAATTCTGGAAATATCAAAGGTGAATATGGGCACATTCACCTGCCATGTATACCACATATGATGCATCTATGATATAGTTACATCTGCGATTGTTATTAACCCGCAGCCTGGTCGGTGCTTGCGAGGTAAATTGCTCAGTAATATAACTTCGAGCATAATTTCCAGATTTTCTATTCAAGATAGTTCATCTTGATAAGTTGGTTTATATCATAGTTGGTTTAGCAAGATAATTATTGAGTGCCTCCACTTAATAGCTAAACTGTTTCTTATGAGAACAAAGTTATATATATCAGTTTGATATACGTTGTATACGAGAGTATATTATATTCTCCCCTCACAAGTGGTTCAGGGTCAGGAACCAAATAATTTCATCTTATTATTATTGATGTGCGGTGTATATTTTCATTAACACCATAATGCACAAAGATGGACTCTCAAAGTTGAGGAAACAAGTTAGCTTTTCTAACATGAGGGGGAGACATGATAAACACTTGAGAAAAGGTTACATGGGATGAATTATCATTTGTATATATAGATCCTCGAATATCATAATATGAACCTGAAGTTCATAAAAGGATAATTCAATTGCAATATATTGCAAAGCATGCTATACGCATTTGCTGACCCAAAGAAAGTAACTATATTATCACTGCAAATGCTCATATTAAGTCCTAGAAGGACAAAGTCTTTGATACGCTTAAAGCGTATAGACAAATCGGTTTCAAAATAACTTCTTAATAAAGAAGATGAGCAAATGATCAAAGTGATCATAATGGGGAGGCAAGTGATCTAGAAGATCACATGACATAACACTTCATAAAATCTCATGAGAGATTCAGGTACCTGAAAATATGAATAAAGAGATCTCCATGTTATGTCTTTATGAAAATTTACTGGAACCGATATAAAACGTTCGTCGACGACATCTATGATAGCGCTAAATATCGATGAGGATCTTATGTTTGTTGAATACAAACAAAATATTGGCTAAATGGAAGAGATACAATTCAAGCAGAATTGATTCCATATGAAAGACATGTAGTTTTGGACATGTAGTTCAAATACTTGAAGGTATAAAGTCAATGGTATGTGTAATCAGTTTTCGATATCTTATTTGTTTAGCATGACATGAAAACTTGATATGCATCTAAAGTCTATTATATGGCTTATATGACTTAACTTATATGTCAATCCATGAAAGATTGAAGTTGCTTGAAGCATATACAATTCTTGGTCCTGAAGTACCACATCCTAAGTGCAACTTGTGTACATATGTATCTTGCTATAACTATAAGCATGATGGCATCGAGAATACCTCTATGGAGATATTGAAGAGTCATTCCACGACATTATATGAAGATGTTCATATCTATCAAGAATGATAATTTCAAGGTGCGGAATATTTATTCAAATCAATATGGCTGATTTATTTATCAAATCTCTACAAAAGATCGTTTTGAAGATGGTGCACAAGATTTGAATGCAAATGCTCAAGGATGTGAATTGATGCTCTTTTCAGGGGGAGTTAATGCGCGTTGCACTCTTTTTCCCTTACAAGGTTTTGTCCCACTGGGTTTTCCTTGCAAGGTTTTTAACGAGGCAACCAATAGGCGCATATTCAAACATGTGTACTCTTTTTCCTTTTCTATAATTTTTTTTTCCATTGGGTTTTGTTTTAGTTAAGGTTTTAACGAGGCACATTATTGAATAGACATTCAAGGGGGAGTGTTATAGATAGAACTCCAATTAGAGTGAATGTCTATCTTATAGAAGAGTTTTACTTTGAGGCTAAGTCTTTTCTATGCCTATAAATAGAGGGGTCTTACCCCATTGTAAATCATCCCAAAGTATCAATAAGAATACTCATCTCTCTACTTCTCTCTATATTGTTCTTGTTCTTATATTATTTCATAACATTTATGAAGTTTTATAATTTAACAAATTATTAATTCTTACCAGTTGATTACACATTGGCATGTTAAATTTGTTTTGTTATTCATATTTGGAGTATTTAACGCATATCGTTACTCAACTATCCGAAACTATATACTAAAGTCTATCTTTATTTCGTTTATAACAATAAAATCGCATAATTATGCCTATATCACTCAGAAGGGCACACAACTAAATTTCTCAAACTTCTGATCGCCAAATACCTATTTTATCGTCAAAATTATCAACTTTTATCTTCGTTTTATTTCTTTTAGCTTTTTTTTCATTTGTTAAATTGAAAATTGTATTTAACCAAATATAAATATGTATAACCACCCGCTCATTGGATTCTAGAGTCGAGTCTCACAAAAATAACCTATCATTATTATCACTTAAGTTCACATCTGAAACTCAGATTATATGCTAATATGGATATCTATTTATCCTATCTAGTATTGCCCTTCATTTACAGTGTCTTTGTCCCATAATGTGTAATTGTAAGACAATTTCTCCAATTCTATCCTTATTCTCTTTCCTTGTATTTTGAAATTTTCTAAGGTTTCTTTTGTCCATATATGATATACTGTTGCTACAAATGCACTTCCCAACATTTTTCATTGCACATTTTTACTCCTCATCTTTTTTAGCTTTTTAATATTATAATTTTTTAAAATTTATATTATGGACATATCTTAGAATAAGTAAGTTTTATTTATAAATCAAAAAATAAAAATAGTGTTTAAACATATATAATGTTGGAATAATAAATTATTGAGCACATTAGAAAGTTAATTAGACCAATTTGTTCGTAATAATAATTGTGATATTAATAAAAAAAAACTCAAAAGTATATTTACTCAATTGAGAATGAAACAAAATAAAATTTTAAAAATATATGCATGTATTATAGAAAAAAATACTTAAAATAAAGGTATTTTATAATATACATTATATATTATTGATAATTATCTCAATGACATTATTATTCCAATATTATATATGCTATAAAAATAAATTTTATTTTCTATTTTAAAATAAAAATTATTTATTTTATATGAAAGTCCATAATGTTGATTACCAAAAATAAAAGAATCATAGTATTTGTGAGCATGTAATTTTTGCCTCATTAAAATTACTCTTACAGAACTCTCAGATTTAGGATTTTCTTTTTTTATTATTTATCTTTAGGATTTAATTGCGCATATTAGTGTGTATTATCATTGGTGCATGCATGAAAAGTCATAAAAAATACAAAAAAAATTACATAAGCATTTAGAATTTAATTTCACATATTTTGTTAGAATTAATTGGTAATTAAGGTTTTGTTTTGACAAATATAAAAATCACAAAAAATAAGTAGTTTATTTCGGCGTCTATTTAATTTGTAGCTTCAGAATTGTTAATTTTCATATTTGTTTAGTTTAGGTGGTTATTAGTCTAATCTAGTTGATTTTAGTCTAATAAGAATTTTTTAAATAAAAGTAAGAAGTTTTAAAAATGAAAATGAAAAAAGAAGAAGTAGGAATTAAAGTGAATTAAAATAGGCTGGCCACAATTGGGCCAAGCTTGGATGGCCAAAATCCCCCTTACCCGTCCAAAAATACCCAAAATCCGTCTCTAACCCAAGCTAATATGAGAGAAGCCCCAAAACAACATCGTTTTGGGACGGTCCTAAAACTCCCCCCGAAAACCAAATATAAATGTTCAAATGCGTGTAATATACTTAGAGACAAAC
This sequence comes from Nicotiana benthamiana, assembly GCA_034376525.1. Classification (NCBI taxonomy): domain Eukaryota; kingdom Viridiplantae; phylum Streptophyta; class Magnoliopsida; order Solanales; family Solanaceae; genus Nicotiana; species Nicotiana benthamiana. The sequence goes on along the minus strand of CM067324.1, from coordinate 131,803,825 downwards.
TCATTCATCCTCGTACAAACCCTTACCGGTGTAATACTGCCCATGAGCCAGCACAAACCCACCGTCCGTCAGCAGCCGGAAATCATCTCCGCCTGTGGTAGAACTTAGATTCCTCCCAAAAAATACACCCCCGACTCCCCGTACCCTCCTCTTTCCGATGCCCTAAAAACCAAGTCTCAACTGTGAACCTATCTCTTCAAATATACATATCGTTGGGCACCGCCTCTGCCGTCTACGGCGCCGCCATCACCGAAACCCTTCCAAAATAACAACATATGTTCCTCACCCCATCCCCATAATGAATCCATGGTCATATCCCCTCAAACCCTTACTCATCGCTTCAATTATTAAATCAAAGCACTGACCAAACCTCCAACCTCCCCGGAACCCCTTGAAATTGATACCAGGTGACCTCATCACCTTCCCCTTCACAAATCTACAACCAACATCCTTCGAATACAATCAGAACCGGGCCAAAAATCAGATCGAAAAATGATCTGAAACCCAGACCCACTCCAAACTAACCAACCCTACACCTGATGCTCTCCCACCCTCTCAAATGATGGCACAAGGATCCCAAAAGGCCAAAGACCCTCTCAGAAATTGTCGAAAACCATGAGACGTGAAAGGTTCAAATTTTTTAGGGTTGTAGTGTTAAAGCTAAGTTCCCTGTATTCTCTTGATTTCGTTTATCTTTTCTTTGTTTTCATTTGTGTAAGTACATGAATATTCTATTTGCTCATCTGTAAAATATTCTGATTAGTTGCTTTGTTTCCATCCGTAATCACATGCCTTTTGTTTTAAGTTTTAATAACATGTTCCGGTCCTCTTACCAATTGAAGTCATAGATGTTTCTTTTGACTTATTTGAATTATTCTATTAAGCTTAAATTGTTCATCTTCCCTGGTTTAAATTTCTATTTTTGTTTCAAATTGATCAATGTCCATTTGTGATAAACTTTGTTTCTGAATTTTGTGCTGTTTAGCTTTATCTTTGCTTCTGACTAATTCAGTCCCATATTTTACTTGCCTAAATTCGCCTGTATATATGTGTTTCATTGATTTGTTACTTATCAATTTTGATCCTTTTTTGTTTGCTTTTAAATAGTATAATATAGTCTCCAATTGAATATTTGGCTATGCCTAGCTTTCTTATAAGCTTGAACCCAACTGATAATGAAACCCTGGTTTATGGCTTCGAGTAGTTAACTAGGGTCAATTTTTGACGAAATGGATAGGCACCAGGGTATAAAACATCTAGGCTAGTAATTAAGAAAGGAAGACAGTGGCAATGGGGGTATTTGAGCATAAGAACCTTGTAACAAACCCCTGGAACCTTCTAGTGGAGGTTTGAAATGCAATATCTGTTAATCCTTTCTCAAAACTTGAGGCACAAGTTAAAAAATAAGGGATCAATTAAGCAAATTCGGAAAATGGGGAAGGGACTAATAAGAAAACAAGAAGAAAATTGTTGCCCTAAGGCCTTAGCTATAAAAGGGTATCTTATTGTTTTAGAAAAGGGAATGCATAGTCACGTTCAATAATGAAGACATTTATTTTTATGTTAATGTTATAGTACAAATATTACTAGTTTAGTAGTATTTAGGATATTCGTCTTATCTTGGTGCTGTAATATATGAATATTCGGACTATGCTGGACTATTACTTTGACTGTTAGTTTCAAGTTATCTTAATTTCAGTAGGTTGAAAATAAGATAGTCAATAACTTGCCTGATTTTCATGTTTGATAGGGAGTCCTAATATGTATGTGTATTCTGATTGACGAGTCCATTAGTTTTAGATGTTGAATTCGAAACCTAAGCTTTAGCATATTGGTTTATTAGTATAAAAAAATACTACCTGAATTTCCTTCTGTCGAATGTCTTTAATGTGTTAAGATGATCATCTATAAGTAATCTCAACAGCTATAGTGTAGTAGATGTCTTTCTTGCCTTACGGATAATCTGTAGCACCGAATTCCTGGGCTCAATCGAAGGCCCATATCATTGTAAGTTATGAAGTATGAGAAAAAATATAATTCTGGGACATCTACTTTTGTGGACAAAAGCCCAATTGCAGAAATCTGTTATACAAAATGCTGAAAATATGCATATTGATTTTTCATTTGGACAAACCATTAACATATGAATCGATCAGTGTTGAAACACGTTCTTCTGTCGCTAAAACTAAACGTGTGTTCATCTTTGTAGGTTTTGATAAATGACAAACCGACGCGCATGGAACATTGACATATGCCGAAGTCCAAGCACAAGAGAAATAAAGAACAAGATCAAGTAAAGCAACAAAGTTATACATGAGTCGTTTCATATTGTGATCTTGATCCGACAATAGATTCAAGACTTGGCTTCTCTCGTAAAATCATTTTCATGCATCTTTGATTTAAAACAAAATGATTCTCAAACATTTTTATTTTAGCCAAAATGAATTTTAAACATGTCTTTCAAATCTGGACAGAAATAATCGATTATGTTTTTCTGATAATCGATTATGTTAAGACAGTGTAAATCGGAATTTACAAAATAGCAAAATAATCGATTATGTCTTTTTGATAATCGATTATGTTAAGACAGTGTATAGCCGGAATTTACAAAACAGCAAAATAATCGATTATGTCTTTTTAGGTAATCGATTATGTTAAGACCGTTGCCAAAGTATTTTTGAACGCTGAAAGATAATCGATTATGCACAAGGCAATAATCGATTATGCTAGCATAAAATCAGCGTCTGATTTTTAAACGTTATCACGTAATCGATTATGCAATTTGAATAATTGATTATTCTGCTTAAAATCTGCATATGATTTTTGAACGATTTGCAGATAATCGATTATGCAAATCAGATAATCGATTATCCTAGCACAAAATCAGCAATTAGTGATGGCAATTAAGCAACGGTCTTGGTGACTTTGATGACTATAAATACACCTCAAAATCACTCTTTTAAGCACAACAACTGATTACATTCTTGCTTAAGCTTACATACTCTCATATCAATCATTTTATATTCATTTCATAGTTTTTGAGAGCCAAAATCTTGACGAAGTTATTGTGTTCTTGAGCGTATTAATTTTACTCATATCTACTCTGTAAGAGAGTCTTGTCTTGAGTGCTAAGTGTTTGCATACACTTGAAGGAAGGTTCTAATCCCTTGTTGTAAGAAGGAAAGTTTAGTTCCTTGACTTGAAGTCTTGAGGTGAGGTATCCTCGAGCAGGTTGAAGTCTTGTAGAGTGTATATCAACGAGCAAGTGTAACGGTTTGTTAGGCACCTGTAAGCTTAACGGAGTTAGTGTAAAACTCGAGAGAGTCTCTCGGGGACTGGACTAACCACACGTTGTGCTGAACCAGTATAAATTCGGTGTGTTCTCTCCTTACTACTTTAATTACTGCACTTACTTTATACCTGCAATTTTAATTCCGCAAATTTATCTTGATTTTTATTAAAACGCTATTCACCCCCCTCCCCTCTAGCGTTAACCGTATATTCTAACAATTGGTATCAGAGCCTAACTCTCTGAAAGACTTAACAGTTTGAGAGAAACAATCCATGGTTTCTACTCGTAACGTTTATGCAGGACTAGGTGAAGGACAATGCTTCACAAGGCCACCACTCTTCGATGGCACCAATTACACTTATTGGAAGGAGAGGATGAGAATATTCATCCAATCAAACAATTTTATGCTGTGGAAAATTATAAAGAATGGAGAGCAAATACCAACCAAAAAGGTTGAAAATGAAATGGTTCTTAAATCCAAAGATGAATACGATGCGGACGATATCAGAAAAGTGGAGAACAACGCTAAAGCCATCAACATGATGTACTGTGTTGTAAACCCCGATGATTATAGAAAAATATCGTGTTGCACAACGGCCAAGCAAATGTGGGATAAATTGGAAATCACCTCCGAAGGTACGGTCCAGGTAAGAGAAGCTAAAATAGATTTTCTAACCCATGAATATGAACTTTTTCATATGAAGGAAAACGAGAAGATAGATGATATGTTCGAACGATTTTCAAAAATCGTTAATGATCTTCATGCTCTTAAGAAGACCTTCACGGATAGGGAACTTGTCCGTAAAATTCTTCGAAGTCTCACTCTGGAATGGCGCTCCAAAGCCGACGCTATTCAAGAATCAATCGGCATCGGCATTACAAATGTCACAATCGATGGGCTTAGAGGTAATCTCAAAACCTATGAATCTACTATTCTTAACCCTCCTTTGGATGATCAAAGGAAACGAAGAATCGCCCTTAAAGCAAGCACGGCTCAACCTCAAAATGATGAGGATTCAAGAGACGAAGATAACGAGTTCGGACTCGTTATTAAGAAATTTCACAAGTTCATGCAAAAGAAGTATGAACGAAAAGGTAAGCAACAAGGAGACCAATTAAAGTGCTATGGATGCGGAGAAATCGGGCATATCAAATCAAATTGTCCAAAATACCAAAAAGGAGAAGAAACCCGTCAAGAAACAAAGAGCATACATCTCTTGGGGAGGCGACTCCGGAGACGAATCAAGTGATGGAGAAGGAAACGAGACTGCAAACTTGTGTCTTATGGCACACGAAGAACCTCAAAATGAGGTATGTACTACTTCTAAGAACTATTTCACTTTAGAAGAAATGCAAAATGCATTTAATGAGTTGTATAAAGAGTTTATTAGCGCTTCTAAATCTATAAAAGATTTAAGAAAACAAATTTCTTCAAAAGAAATTTTGAAAAACTAACTCTTGAAAATGAGAAATTAAAAGAGAAAAACAAGTTTTATGGCAAAAGAAGCGCCGATAAACCCGAAAGCTCAAACAATGGTTGTACATCTTGCAAATCTCTAAAAGATGAAGTAGAAAAACTTAAGAGCACCTTGAATAAATTCAACTCCTCCCACAAAAATCTCAATGAGGTTCTTATAAACTTGAAATCTACTAAACATGGAATAGGTTTCAAAAATATGTCTAACAAAAAGGATGAGACCATTCCTAAACAACCTAGAAATAACAATCCTAGGACCACTATACATCCTAGAACAAGCACTAGAAGAAATGTAGAACAATTTAGAACACCTAGAAAAGATTTTCAAAAATTTCAACCTAGAAATACTAGAATCGTTATGCATCCTAGAATAAACACTAGGAGAAATGTTGAGCAATTTAGAACACATAGAAAAGATTTTCGAAAATTACATCAAAACTATATTCCAAAAAATAGGGTAAATGATTTTAGATCCCCAAATTATTATTATCCTAGAAGAATGCACAATCCGAATGTCATTTGTCATTATTGCAATAAAATTGGACATATTGCTCCCGCATGCTTCACTAGACATAGACATTTCACTGCAGGTCAATCACACCACTATTTTGCACCTAACACACAAGGACCCAAAATGGCTTGGGTACCAAAATCTCATTAATCTGTTTTGTAGGTGTGTTTGAAGGGATCAAGTGTACTTTGGTACCTTGATAGTGGATGCTCCAAACATATGACCGGGGATGCATCCAAATTCCTTCAACTAAAACCCACGGAAGGAGGAAATGTTATTTTTGGAGACAATAACAAAGGAAAGATTATCGGCATTGGATCGGTCGGTAAGGACGAATCCTCCTCCATTAAGCATATTTTGCTAGTTAAAGGTCTTAAACATAATCTCTTGAGCATAAGTCAATTATGTGACAAGGGAAATCTTGTATTGTTTGACTCCGAAGAATGCTTAGTTATCCGTCGTAGTGATTTTAAAGTTATTCTTCGTGGTATTAGAATGGATAATATCTATATGGTTGATCTTGAAAATTCTTCACCAAGTTTTGTAAATTGCCTTATGAGTAAAGAAGACGACATGTGGTTATGGCATCGTAGAGTAGCTCATGAAAATATGAATCTTTTAAACAAACTAGTTTCACAAGATTTAGTAATTGGTCTTCCAAACATGAAATTTGAAAAAGATTCTATTTGTGATTCATGTCAAAAAGGGAAACAAACAAAAGCCTCTTTTAAATCCAAAAATGTTATTTCAACCACTAGACCCTTACAACTTCTACACATGGATCTTTTCGGACCATCTAGAATTAAAAGTCATGGTGGAAATCTTTATGCTTTTGTTATTGTTGATGACTACTCTAGATTTACATGGACGTTATTTCTTGCTCATAAAAGTGATGCTTTTCAAGCCTTTAAAAGTTTTCTTAAACGTGTTCAAAATGAAAAGAACACAACCGTCACTTCCATAAGAAGTGATCATGGGGGAGAGTTCGATCATAATATCTTTGCGGATTTTTGTGACGAACTCGGTATTGAACATCTCGGCTCCACGTACACCACAACAAAATGGAGTGGTGGAACGCAAAAATCGATGTCTCGAAGAGATGGCTAGAACCATGCACGATGAGGCTAAGATTCCCAAACAATTTTGGGCTGATGCCGTGAGTACCGCATGCTATGTTTTAAATAGAGTTGTCATAAGACCGATACTCATAAAAACTCCCTATGAACTCTACAAGGGAAGGAAACCTAACCTCTCCCATCTTAGAGTCTTCGGTTGTAAATGTTTCATTCATAACAACGGAAAAGATAACTTGGGAAAATTTGACGCGAAATCTGATGAAGGAATTTTTCTTGGTTATTCATCGCGTAATAAAGCATACAGAGTTTTCAATAATCGAACCAAAACTGTTGAGGAATCTCCTCATATAGTATTTTGTGAAAATGATGCTCGCTTGGCGAGAAAGGATTTTTATGATGGTCTTGCAGATGCTTTAAACAAAATCAATCTTCAAGACGAGGTGCAAAAGGAGAATCCAAAGGAAGTTCAAGATGAAGTCATGGTACAACTCTCGGAAGAAGTACCACCACAAGAAGAAGAATCGATGATGCCTAAGGCTCGGAGGACGTCTAAAGACCATCCTCTCGACAAGGTAATTGGCAACATCGAGAAAGGGGTAAGTACGCGAAACCTTCTTAAAGACACTGTAGGACATATGGCTTTTGTTTCTCAAATCGAACCCTCAACCATTTCCGAAGCAATTGGGGATGAGCATTGGACCTTGGCAATGCAAGAGGATCTTAACCAATTCAAACGTAATGATGTTTGGGAATTGGTGCCAAGACCCGATAATCACACCATAATTGGTACGAAATGGGTTTTTCGAAATAAATTAGATGAAAATGGTATAATCACTAGAAACAAAGCTAGGCTTGTTGCTAAAGGCTATAATCAAGAAGAAGGAATTGATTATGAAGAAACTTATGCACCCGTAGCACGACTAGAAGCCATTCATTTATTACTTGCTTTTTCATCATCTATGAATTTCAAATTATTACAAATGAATGTCAAGAGTGCCTTCCTCAATGGGTTTATTCAAGAGGAAGTGTACGTTGAACAACCCCCGGGCTTTGAAGACTTTAAATCTCCCGATCATGTCTTCAAGCTTAAGAAAGCGCTATATGGACTTAAACAAGCTCCTCGAGCTTGGTACGAGCGCTTAAGCAAATTTCTTTTGGACAATGAGTTCGAAAGGGGGAAAGTTGCACTACACTGTTTATCAAAAATAAAAACAATGACATTCTATTAGTTCAAATTTATGTCGATGATATTATTTTTGGTGCTACTAATGATTTTTTATGCGAGGAATTCTCTAAGTTAATGACTAGCGAATTCGAAATGTCAATGATGGGTGAGCTAAACTTCTTCTTGGGGTTGCAAGTGAAACAAATGAAAGAAGGAACTTTCATTTGTCAATCTAAGTATTGCAAGGAGTTGCTAAATCGTTTTGAAATGAGCAACGCCAAAGCAATGGCCACTCCAATGAGCACATCTGACCATCTTGACAAGGATGAGAAAGGTAAAGAAGTAGATACCAAGAAATACCGAGGTATGATCGGATCCCTTCTTTATCTTACTGCAAGTAGACCGGACATCATGTTTAGCGTGTGTTTATGCGCTCGATATCAATCATGTCCGAAGGAGTCGCACCTAACTGCGGTAAAACGGATAATGAAGTATCTTGTTGGAACTATAAATGTGGGACTATGGTATCCCAAAGGTTCTTCATGCCAACTTGTTGGCTATTCCGATTTCGATTTTGCGGGTTGCAAATTGGACCGCAAGAGCACTAGTGGCACTTGCCATTTGCTCGGTAGCTCTCTAGTTTCTTGGTTTAGCAAGAAACAGGTAAGTGTTGTGTTATCCACAACCGAGGCTGAATATGTAGCCGCGGGGAGTTGTTGTGCTCAAATCCTTTGGATGAAACAACATCTCTCGGATTATGGTCTTAGTATCGATCATATCCCTCTTCGATGTGATAATACTAGTGCCATAAGCTTGACGAAGAACCCTGTTCTTCACTCAAGAACGAAACACATAGAAATTAGGCACCACTTCATAATAGATCACGTTCTCAAAGGTGATGTCGAAATTGAGTTTGTTGAAACCAAATATCAATTGGCCGACATCTTCACAAAGCCTTTAGAGAAAGAGTCCTTTTTCCGAATTCGTAGTGAACTCGGAATTCTTGACTCCACGATGATCTAATACATGCATGGCACTTTTCTTTTAACAATTACTAACTTGAGCGTCGGAGGCGCCTAACTCTTTTTTGCAGGTATCGCCCCAAAGACAGGGGGAATTCTCGGGCACTGGTGATAAATAATTAATTTTTCTTAGTCAATAATCGATTATTACTCCTTTATGTTTTCCTATTATTCTACTGGAAAAATAAACTAATCGATTATACTAATACTAGAATCGATTATCTAACACTTTGATTTTGCAGGAATCTGGCAATCATATTTAATAATCGATTATCAATATTACTAATCGATTATCGAAAGTTCAGTTTTACAAGTGTTAATAAAATAATCGATTGTTGAAAACTGAATAATCGGTTTCCTCTTACCGTCTCGGTTTTTCATCGCACTGCCTAAGAATAATCGATTATCTCCAAATCAAAATCGATTATTCCCCGAGTCCGTATAACACACCGTGCAGCAATAATCGATTACCAAAGTTCAGTAATCGATTACCAACGGTCAGCTCATCAAAATTGTTACCGTTTTTGACCGTTTGGCTTAATAAATCTGCAGCTTTTTGTTCAATAAATGCCTCACTTCTTCAATTCTATAAATAGGTGTTTTCATCCTTCAAATTTCTCACTCCAACTTCACTCTTAGCTTCAAACAATCTTCAAAAACCCTCAAATTTTTGCAACAGCTCTTATTTTTTCATATTAATGGCGAGCAAGCACTCTAAACGCGCTCGTTCCGGCAAACAATTGCCTCCTCTTCCGTCGCTCGTCCACTCTCCCACTACTATAAAGACAGATCCTTCTTACGTTTCGACACTGAACCCGAACTCCTTCGATTCGTCGAAAAATTTGAAAATCGAGAAATCCTTCCTCCTCGATTCTCCACTGATCGCTTCCTTAGCCACAGCGCCCCTCCATCCACAGCAAATATCCTCATACAAAGCCAACTCCTTGAATTCATATATCTTCAATCCCCTTACATTCACCCTGCTCTAATTCGCGCCTTCTATTCCAATCTCGGGAAGGACGAAGATGGTGACCTAGTCTCAAACATCAATGGAGTTCCAATTCTTTTAAATGAGGAACACATGCAACTCCTCACAAAACTTCCACGAAATGGGGAAGATATTTCACTTTACAATAGAGAAGAATGTGCTTTATTTGATGAACAACTTCTTTTCAACCAAATTGGCATTGGCGAATTTATTGCTAGTCCGGAGCATCGTCGCCCAACTATTACGAACATGCTCCAGGAATATCGTGTAATATTTTATTTCATAACCCGAGTTCTAAAACCGCGTAAATTCAATCATACGACTCTCTCTCATAAGGATTCAAAACTCATGCACGCAATTATCACCGGGGCTCGCATCAATTGGTGCCAGTTCGTCATGACTCACATGTATGATGCAATTGGGGATGATAAGCCACTCCCCTATGCTTTTGTCATAATGGCTCTTTTTCAAGCCTCCGGTATCGACACCTCCGTCGGTCCTCACAAAAAGGCAACAAAACATTAGGAAATTCAAGAATCTTCATTTCCCAATATCGGTGAACATCTGGCTCCTCCTCCAACTCAAAGACGTCGTCCTCAGGCCCCTTCCGTTGCTACCCTCCAAACCATTTCTGAGCAACTTGCCTCTTTGTTCACGTTCATGACTCGTATTGATAGGAATGTCACCCGATTATCCCACGAGCTTCATGGATATTTTGACCACGTCCGCTATCCCTATGCCCAAGTTGCCCTTCCGGAAGAAGTGCCGGATGCCGAGGCAGATGTTAATGTTGACAATGAATAATGTCTTGTCTATTTTTTTTCTTGCTTCCATTATGTATCGTTTGAATAATATTTTGTCTATTTTACTTGCTCTATTATGTATTGTTTCCTCAATAAAAGTTTATTATTTTTTTGCTAATGTCAAAAGGGGGAAGAACAAGGGCTATGCACACTAATACATATTGGCATAAATTAAGGGGGAATTCATAAATTGAGGGGGAACTCATTCATATACTTGTCTTGGATTGTCATTATCAATTATTTAATATGCATATCCCGATATTGGTTTGCCATTATCAAAAAGGGGGAAATTGTTGAAACACGTTCTCAAGTCGCTAAAACTAAACGTGTGTTCATCTTTGTAGGTTTTGATAAATGACAACCCGACGCGCATGGAACATTGACATATGCCAAAGTCCAAGCACAAGAGAAACAAAGAACAAGATCAAGTAAAGCAACAAAGTTATACATGAGTCGTTTCATATTGTGATCTTGATCCGACAATAGATTCAAGACTTGGCTTCTCTCGTAAAATCATTTTCATGCATCTTGGATTTAAAACAAAATGATTCTCAAACATTTTTATTTTAGCCAAAATGAATTTTAAACATGTCTTTCAAATCTGGACAGAAATAATCGATTATGTTAAGACAGTATAAACCAGAATTTACAAAACAGCAAAATAATCGATTATGTCTTTTTGATAATCGATTATGTTAAGACAGTGTATAGACGGAATTTACAAAACAGCAAAATAATCGATTATGTCTTTTTAGGTAATCGATTATGTTAAGACCGTTGCCAAAGTATTTTTGAACGCTGAAAGATAATCGATTATGCACAAGGCAATAATCGATTATGCTAGCATAAAATCAGCGTCTGATTTTTAAACGTTATCAGGTAATCGATTATGCAATTTGAATAATCGATTATTCTGCTTAAAATCTGCATATGATTTTTGAACGATTTGCAGATAATCGATTATGCAAATCAGATAATCGATTATCCTAGCACAAAATCAGCAATTAGTGATTGGCAATTAAGCAACGGTCTTGGTGACTTTGAGGACTATAAATACACCTCAAAATCACTCTTTTAAGCACAACAACTGATTACATTCTTGCTTAAGCTTACATACTCTAATATCAATCATTTTATATTCATTTCATAGTTTTTGAGAGCCAAACTCTTGACGAAGTTGTTGTGTTCTTGAGCGTATTAATTTTACTCATATCTACTCTGTAAGAGAGTCTTGTCTTGAGTGCTAAGTGTTTGCATACACTTGAAGGGAAGTTCTAATCCCTTGTTGTAAGAAGGAAAGTTTAGTTCCTTGACTTAAAGTCTTGAGGTGAGGTATCCTCGAGCAGGTTGAAGTCTTGTAGAGTGTATATCTACGAGCAAGTGTAATGGTTTGTTAGGCACCCGTAAGCTTAACGGAGTTAGTAAAACTCGAGAGAGTCTCTCGGAGACTGGACTAACCACACGTTGTGGTGAACCAGTATAAATTCGGTGTGTTCTCTCCTTACTACTTTAATTACTGCACTTACTTTATTCCTGCAATTTTAATTCCGCAAATTTATCTTGATTTTTATGTTAACGATGTATCTTCCTAAATTCGGGTGCGCATTTATGTGACCCAAATTCAAAGTCTCAACGATGTTAAAATGTGTCGAGAACGCAGGTGCATTTATGTGACGTGGTTCGAGATGTGTTTAAATGACGTTGCAATATTCCTAAAATGAATAAAGCGGTTAATAATTTTAATATTGCACTATAGGACCAAACATGTATGAAATCGGGAAATTGGCAATTTATAATAGTTTAAGCGACCGTTTTATAACCACGGAATCTGAGGGTGCCTAACACCTTCCCTCAGATTAACAGAATTCCTTACTCAAGAATTTCTGGTTCGCAAACTTCACAAGGAAAGTCGATTTTTCCTTGATTTGGGATTTTAAAATAAACCGGTGACTTGAGACACCAAAAACCAAACCTATCCCAAGTGGCGACTCTAATAAATAAATAATCACATTTCGAATAATGTCACTTTAATTGGAAAAAATCCCTTATACATTTTTATCCTTCGGGGTAGCCGTATAAAAAAGGAGGAGTGACAATCATAATATTCAAAAAAAAAAAAGAGAGAGAGAGAGAGATGAAGTTGATAATTTAGAGGGTAAAATCGGTATTTGACAATAAAAGTTTTGAAAATTCTAGTTGAGTGACATTCTGAGTACTATATGCATAGTTAAGACTCTTTCATTACAAACGAAAGAAAGATAACTTTAGAAGATAATTTTAAATAGTTAAATCACTATTTAAATAATAATTTGAAACATGCTCAAACTAAAGCATTTTTTTAATTTAGAGGGACTAAAACCGTACAATCTAGTTAAATTCAAAATTAAATATGCTACGAAAATAACAGATGAAGCAACATTAGTATTTGCAATTTGCTAATGACTAAAGGATCAACAGTGAACCAAAAGAAAAGGAATAGGAAAATAAGAATTTGGGGGTAAAATAGTAAAAATATGAATATAAGGAGTTTGGTCAAACTCGACTTCCAAGTGTATTAGGTTTATTCTCTTTTCACCTTTTGAAAATTCTGTAAGGGCTTCTCCTAAATGACCATTTTTTGCCATAATGTGAGGTTTGAGCTTAATTAATCTAATAATAATCGGTATTCTATTTCGAGTTACTTTTTGCCTGCGTGTAGGTTCAAGGTTCGTGACTCAGCGAACAATGGGAGTTTAAAGAGATTATTCTATCGAAGTCCTTAATTTTACAAGAGAATCAAAAAGTGGTCCAAAGCTTAGTGAATAGTAATTTTTAGTTGAGACTTGACAGAGGAATATATCGCGAAGAAGCTGCCAAAGAAATAAAATTGAAAACAAGATAATAACGAATCTAGCGATATATATATATATAGCGAGGTAGGATGGTACATAGGTCGGGAGGTAGAGTGGTACGTAGGTCGGGTTGATTCAAAACTTTAAATTATCAAATCAAGCAAATAGTGTTGATTTTTAAATATATAAACCAAACCAAACCAACAAAGTCGGCTTTTCAATTTCACTTTTTCTCGAATTTTTGAGTTTTTTCCCATAAAGTCTTCATAGAACAAATATACAATCTATGCTTCAAATATTTCTTTAATCCTAGCGAGATACAATTATCTAATGTATTTTTTAAGAAAATAACACAATAATATGGGATAAATCATACAACATTATACTAAAATATTCAATAACAAAAATAATAAAATTGGATAAATCAAATACTGCTAATTAATAAGCCATAGTGAAAATTAATATAATCTAAAAATTAAGTCATGCCAAAATGAGCATAGCTAATAAATACTATTAATCATATAATTAAGCACTAAAGAAAAAGATAAATTAAGTTATGCGTTCTCATTATAAAACCAATATAAAATTAAAAAATAGATATTCAACCTATTGTTGAATTGAGTTTTTTTTAGGATTACTATTGATGCGAACTTTGTTTGAGTTACTGTATTTATGGGCTATAAAATTTATTTACTATTTAAATATGTTAAGTTCAAATTTGAAATAATGCGTTAAAAGATATAATTGTGAAAAAGTTTAAGAGATATTTATAAATTATATTACAACAAAATTTTATATGTATAATCTTTTTAGAAAATGTTTTAAGTGTATTATCGTATTTGGTTTCAATTTAATTTATTTTAGTTAAAATTATACCAAATCAAATTAAAATAAATTACAATCATTTTTTTTTTATTTAACTTAAGTTATTAATTTAATGTGATTTATCGATTTTTTTGTACACTCCTATAACAACGTATAGACTATTCTAACAGCCGTTGGTCTAGAAAAAGGTTAATGCTTATTCTATTATGCTTTAATAATGGTCGCTTTTCTAAAATAGGAGAATTCGCTATCTTTGCCCGCAATTTGGGAGTCAAAACTTACGTCAATCAAGCAGCTATTCCTTACTTGCTCTTCAAGAAAATCAGTTAATTGGACCTTCTCTATTTTCTTGTTACTCGGAACCACTTACTTAATTATGACATTAAACAATTTGTCCTTTAAGATGGTGAAAATTGTATTAAAACTTTTTAAATTTATATCTGTTTTGAAATATTAGATTATGGTGGATATCCATAACTCTTATAACACTTACTACTTTTATCCATTATCTCCATAACTCCCACTACTCCAATACTTATGGTTGTAACTCCCACACCTCCATGATCTCCCCCATAATCTTCCTCCGTGATCTCAAAAGCTTAATGACATATTTATGGAATTCTTTTAGTATACCTCTATGTAGTACTATAAATAGAGGATGAGAAATCATTTTGTAATACACTTGGATACATAGAAGAAATATATTCTCTTCTCTATTTCTTTCTACTTTGTTGTCTATCTTTTTGTTTATTACTTTGAGCTAAGTTTTGTAACACGTTATCAGCACGAAGCTCTACTATCTCAAGAATCTCTTTGAGAAAATTAAGGTATTTTTTCTCCTCCTAATTTTGTTTTAATTATGTCTGACATTATGAAAAGAAAGTTTGTTGCCCTTGAAATTTCGGGCAAGAACTACATGACATGGGTGTTGGATGCTGAAATCCATTTGGATGCAATGGGTCTTGGAGACGCCATTAAAGACAGAAATAATGCATCCACCCAAGACTGTGCTAAGGCCTTGATTTTCTTGCTCCATCACCTTGATGAAGGTATGAAAATTGAATATCTCACAGTCAAAGATCCACTTATCTTGTGGAATGGCTTAATGGAGAGATATGACAACTTAAAGTTGGTCACTCTGCCACAAGCACGATATGATTGTGCTCATCTGAGGCTCCAAGACTTTAAGTCTGTTTCTGAATATAATTCTGCAATGTTTAGAATTACTTCTAAATTGAAACTCTGTGGAGATAATATAACTGATTATGATATGCTTGAAAAAATGTTTACAACGTTTCATGCCTCCAATATGGTTCTGCAACAACAGTACAGAGAGAAAGGTTTCAAAAAGTACTCTGAGCTGATTTCTCTTCTCCTTGTGGCTGAGCGAAACAATGACCTGCTCATGAGAAATCACGAAAATCGACCCACTGGGTCTACACTATTGCCTGAAGTAGATAAGGTGTATTCCCATTATGCTAAGCGTGGAAAAGGCTATGGCTTTAATCATGGTCGTGGTCGTGGTCGTGGTCATGGCCGTGGACGTGGACAAGGAAGAAATTTTCCTGGTGTTAGTCACCCCCCAAAGAGATATAACCACCAAAAGCGGAAATGGAATTATGAGAATCCAAAAGCAAATAGTTCAAAAACCATATGTTATCGTTGCGGTGGAAAAGGGCACTGGGCAAAAATTTGCCGTGTACCAAGACATATGGTTGAGTTTTATCAAGCATCTCTAAAAAGTAAAGACCCTGAAACCAATTTTGTCTCTGACAATAATTTTGACATCACCCACTTGGATGTGGCAGACTTCTTTGAGCACCCTGAGGGGAAAATAGATCACTTGATCGGTGATGGATCCATGGTTAAATTGAGCAGTTTGATATTTTTATTTTTACTTATTCGTAGTAGTTAATGAATAAACAATTATCATATTTTACATAAGTTATCTATTATTGTGATATGGTTCAAATTTTATATTTTCTGCTTTAAGCTAGTAAAGCTAAGTATCAAGCAAGTATTCGTTAAAATTATAATATGCTTGAAATAAAATAAAATAAAATATTAAACAGAATGATCAGTTTCATTTTTTGTAATCCTTTCTAATCTGCTCGGTGTTAATGTGTTAGCGCATTAAAGGTGCTATTATGCTAGTAGTATTATGAACGTGAAACAGATTCACTGCCAACAGCAATTAACTCAATTAGTTGAATCATTCTAGGTGAAACATTCAGTTCAAAACAATTCAATCAATGATCAAATATCGATATGTACCTTAAGAGTTTTATCAACTTGACAAATAATCTGTATTATGGTTTTAAAATATATAACTTTAGATTACACATTCATCTTATGCTTTATTTGTAGCACATTAAATATAGTAATAAAAGAAATATTGTGAAGACTCTTTATGCTACTACTAATTGTTAATACTTTGATATTAAAAGGAGAATAACTATGATA
Organism: Nicotiana benthamiana; assembly: GCA_034376525.1. Classification (NCBI taxonomy): domain Eukaryota; kingdom Viridiplantae; phylum Streptophyta; class Magnoliopsida; order Solanales; family Solanaceae; genus Nicotiana; species Nicotiana benthamiana. The sequence continues at coordinate 131,787,372 of CM067324.1, read as the reverse complement.
AAAGATTTTTTTTTTTCATAATGACCGCACTGAAACTATTATGTTGAATCATAGACTTAAATTTGTTTATTCTCATATCTATAAAAAAAAATACTAATATTTTTCGTATATTTCTTTTGTATGTCAAACCATGGGAAGCAAATATGGATATCTCACAAAGCAAACTTGGATCAACGTCCAATTGTAAAAATATTTGTTTAATTGATCATGTACCACACATACGATATTCAAAGAGAAGAAATATTTCTCTCATTTAAGTATGTGTAAGGCAGATGTTACTACAATTTCTGGTAGTAGTAAATTGATTGAAGGCTCCGGAAGAGCAACTATAACTCTGCCTAAAGGAACAATATTTATCATAGAGAATGCAATATTCTCTTCCAAGTCCAAGAGGAACTTGTTGAGTTTTAAAGATATCCGTCAAAATGGATATCATATTGAGACAATAGATGAGAATAATCTTGAATACCTCATCATTACAAAGAATGTCTCTGGCCAAAAGAGGGTTATTGTGAAGTTCCCATCTTTATCTTGTGGCCTGTATTGGACAAAAATTAGTGCGATTGAGGCGCATTCCATAGTAAACCAAAAGGTTACTGATTCCAATACTTTTGTACTTTGGCATGATCGATTGGGACATCCTGGATCAATTATGATGAGACGGATTATAAAAAACTCATATGGGCATCCATTAAAGAATTTAAAGATTCTTTTAAATAATGAATTTTCTTGCACTTCTTGTTATCAAGGCAAGTTAATTATTAGACCATCACCAACAAAGGTTGGAACTGAGTCACCTACGTTTTTAGAACGTATACAAGGGGATATTTGTGGACCTATTCACCCACCTAGTGGGTCCTTTAGATATTTTATGGTCTTAATAGACGCATCCTCTAAATGGTCTCATGTGTGCCTATTGTCATCACGCAACCTTGCGTTTGCAAAATTAATGGCACAAATAATTCGATTACGAGCACAATTTCCAGATAATCCAATTAAGTCTATTAGACTAGATAATGCTGCTGAGTTTTCATCCCAAGCATTTAATGATTATTGCTTATCAATTGGGATAAAAGTGGAACATCTTGTAGCTCATGTTCACACTCAAAATGGTCTTGCAGAATCTTTAATTAAACGTCTGCAGTTGATTGTAAGACTATTACTCATGAAAACGAGGCTGACCACTTCGGTTTGGGGTCATGCCATTTTGCATACAGCAATGCTAGTTCGTCTCAGACCGACGAATTATCACAAATATTCCCCGTTGCAATTAGGTTTGGGTCATGAACCTAATATATCCCATTTAAGAATTTTTGGATGCGCAGTGTATGTGCCTGTAGCACCGCCATGCCGCACCAAAATGGGTCCGCAAAGAAGGTTAGGAATATATTTTGGGTTTGAATCGCCCTCCATTATTCGCTACCTCGAAACATTGACAGGGGATTTGTTCACTGCACGATTTGCAGACTGTCGATTCGATGAGACACTTTTTCCAAAATTAGGGGGAGAAGTTGGTGAAACCAAACGGGAAATTTTGTGAAAAAATCCATCATTGTCTCATCTTGATCCACATACCTCTATTTGTGAAAAAGAGGTGCAAAATATTATCCATTTGCAAAGAATAGCAAATCAAATGCCTGACGCATTCACGGACTTGAAAAGGATAACAAAATCTCACATCCCCGCAGAGAATGTTCCAATCCGTATTGATGTCCCTATTGGACAATCTTCTAGTATCATATCTAATGAGTCGAAAGCACGCCTAAAACGTGGCAGGCTATTAGGTTCCAAAGATCGAAATCCTAGAAAAAGGAAAGCAAATGATCAAAATGACACTACGAAAGAATCCCATGAGGAAATTCACGATTTAATAAATTCTGAGATTCATGAAGAATCCATTGAGCCCGAGACTCAGGAAAATAAGGAACTATCAATAAATCCAATCGATATTGAGATAAATTTTAATTGAGTGGATATAGTGGTGGATTATGTCTTTGCATATAATGTTGCATCTAGCATTATGCAAGAAAGTGAAGATCTTGAACCTCAATCTGTTGGAGAATGTCGACAAAGACTTGATTGGCCAAAATGGCAAGAAGCAATCCAATCAGAATTGAATTCACTTGCAAAACATGAAGTTTTTGGGCCTATAGTTGAAACACCTAATGGTGTTAAGCCTGTTGGCTATAGATGGGTCTTTGTACGCAAGAGAAATGAGAAAAACAAGGTACAAAGATATAAGACACGCCTTGTTGCACAAGGATTTTCTCAAAGGCCTGGTGTCGATTATGAAGAGACATATTCACCCGTAATGGATGCTATAACTTTCCGTTATCTCATTAGTTTTGCTGTCCTTGAAAAGCTTGACATGCATTTAATGGATGTGGTTACTGCCTATCTTTATGGCTCACTTGATGATGAGATATATATGAAAATTCCCGATGGATTCAAAATGCCAAACACTCATAATTCAAAGTCCCGGGAAATGTTTTCAATCAAATTGCAAAGATCTTTGTATGGTCTAAAGCAATCAGGACGAATGTGGTATAATCGTCTTAGTGAGTATTTATTAAAAGAAGGCTTTATAAACGATGCCATTTGCCCATGTGTTTTTATAAAGAAAACAACATCGAAATTTGTTGTACTTGCCATATATGTCGATGACATAAACCTTATTGGAACTCACATAGAACTCCAAAAGGCAATTGATTATTTAAAGAAGGAATTCGAGATGAAAGATCTCGGAAAGACAAAATTATGTTTTGGTTTGCAAATTGAATATTTGGCAAACGAAATTTTTGTTCATCAATCTGCCTATATAGAAAAGGTATTGAAACGGTTTTACATGGATGGAGCATATCCTTTAAGTACTCCGATGGTTGTTCGATCACTTGATGTGAATAAGGATCCATTCCGACCGCAAGAAAAGAATGAAGAGCTACTTGGTCCTGAAGTACCATATCTTAGTGCAATTGGCGCACTAATGTATCTTGCAAATACTACAAGGCCTGACATAACTTTTTCAGTTAATGTCTTAGCAAGATATAGCTCTGCTCCCACAAGGAGACATTGGAATGGAATCAAACATATATTGCGGTATCTAAAAGGGACTACCGATATGGGCTTATTTTATAGCAATAATTGCAGTCCTGATCTTGTTGGTTATGTTGATGCTGGATTTTTATCTGACCCACACAAGGCTCGATCTCAAACAGGTTATGTGTTTATCTGTGGAGGCACTGCCATATCTTGGCGATCGACTAAACAATCAATTGTGGCTACTTCATCTAATCATGCTGAGATAATCGCTATTCATGAAGCAAGTCGAGAGTGTGTGTGGTTTAGGTCTATAATACATCATATTCGAGACAAATGTGGTTTGAAATGTGACAAACTACCCATGATTTTGTATGAAGACAATGCAGCATGCATAGCCCAATTGAAGGGAGGATTCATAAAAGGAGATATAACAAAGCATATTTCACCAAAGTTATTTTTCACACATAATCTTCAAAAGAATGGTGATATCAATGTGCAACTGATTCGTTCAAGTGATAATATGGCTGATTTGTTCACAAAATCTCTACCAACGTCAACCTTCAAGAAGCTGGTACACAAGATTGGAATGCGAAGGCTCAAGAATGTGAATTGATGCTCTTTTCAGGGGGAGTTAATGCGCGTTGCACTCTTTTTCCTTTACAAGGTTTTGTCCCACTGGGTTTTCCTTGCAAGGTTTTTAACGAGGCAACAAAAATGCATTTTGTTAGATATGTGTACTCTTTTTCGTTTTCTAGATTTTTTTTTTCCCATTGGGTTTTATTTTAGTTAAGGTTTTAATGAGGCACATTATCTTTGGACATCCAAGGGGGAGTGTTATGAAATATTAGATTATGGTGGATGTCCATAACTCCTATAACACCCACTACTTTTATCCATTATCTCCATAACTCCCACTACTCCAATACTTATGGTTGTAACTCCCACACCTCCATGATCTCCCCCATGATCTTCCTCCATGATCTCAAAAGCTTAATGACATATTTATGGAATTCTTTTAGTATACCTCTATGTAGTACTATAAATAGAGGATGAGAAATCATTTTGTAATACACTTGGATACATAGAAGAAATATATTCTCTTCTCTATTTCTTTCTACTTTGTTGTCTATCTTTTTGCTTATTACTTTGAGCTAAGTTTTGTAACAATACCTATTTTTTAAATAATTTTAATCTCTTTTCTCCTCCTCTTCTTCCTCAAAGTTATATTCGTCTTTTCTATCTCAAACTTCTCGTTCTCCCTTATATGCAAAAATCTGTTACATAATATTTTTATTTAGAATTTCGTACCTAAAATACACGAACTCATTCATAATTATAATCTAATCAAATACTATTAATAATAATGGGAAGTACATTTTAGGAAAATCAACTGAACTTATCAAGTCGTTTCTTCGTATTCTCTGCCGCGTCAGCAGGCTCGACCTCCATTTTTGCTCTCTAACATATCAGTCTGTGTTGCTTCCTCCTCATTTCTTGCCATCATCTTCTTTCCCTAAAACATTAATAAACTATTCTTGTAATGCTACAACCAGTTACATTAATAAACTTACGGTCTTAGAATTTTAGTTCTAGAGTTGAAGTTTGCCAGTGTTTTACAAAAATAAAAATTTCAATTCTAGAGTTAAAATTCGACAGTTACAAATAAGAAGTTCCCTAGTTACAAAATAAAAACTTCAGCTCTAGAACTAAATTTCGCCAGTTACAAAACAAAAATTTCAGCTCTAAAGCTGAAGTTCGTCAGTTACAAAACAAAAACTTCAGCTCTAGAGTTGAATTTCAGACCCGACTGCTAGAATGCTGAAGTTATGCGAAAAAGCGGGTATACTTGCATTTTTTTACAAAAACGGGCGCAAATTAAAACGTGATATAAAAAGCGGGTATAGATGCAAATGCTCCTTTAGGACTAGCTTAGTTAGGGGAGAGATTTAAAAATAGTCAGATCTACACGTGGTTATTTAAAAATAGCCACAATTTCAAGAGTAATCGAGATTTAGTCATTTTTTATGTAAAAATAAATTTGAACGAAAACATTGTTCAAAATCCGAAAAATACTCCAGCATAATATACTAGAATTTCAGTATAATATATTGGAGTTTCAGTATAATATGCTGGACTTTCGGCATAATATGCTGAAAGTTCATATACAGATGCACCGATCTCCAATATATTATATTGGAATTTTCTGTGTTACAGTAAAATTGTGATTATTTTTCAATAATTTTATAAATACTAACTATTTTTAAATGACCAATTCAAAAATTGACTAGCCCGTATTATTTTTAGTTAGCCATACTATTCCAACATTCTCAAGGCACTTTCAAAACCTTTATTTAAATGCCATTTGGATGAAATAATTGTCTAACCCTCATAATTTTCAAGACATCATTAGTTCAAGGACTACAGCTAAGGTTTCTGCTGAAAAAAGATAGTAACATTATTAAAGACAGGGGATTGTTTGAGATTGGGCCGATCGACTGTTACTATTGTAGGCGAAGTGTAGTAATAGTAACTTTTAAGTTCGCTCATTAAAATTTATTTATAATTTATAATACATTCAAATATTAGTTAATTCACTTAAATTTCAAAACTAATTATCCTAAATTTAAAAACTCAGTGTCTTGAAATTTTCAAATGTTAATTTGAAATTTAGGAATTAGTATTCTGAATTCTTGAATAGTAATTTAAAATTCAGAACATAAAATTTAAACTTCTGAACATAGTTTTCGAACTTTAGGACACCATCCCCTAAAATTTAAACTTTGAGGTTTAAACTCTAGGATGTCATGTCCTGAAGTTTGAGCGAAATTGGCTAATCTTTAAAGACGGAATTATGTAATAGTACACTGCACAAGTTAACCTTACAACCGGATGACCCAGATTTGTTTACAAATATGCAGACCAATATTATTTGGCTCAAATCCGAAAAAAACCTTCATGCCCTTTTTATCTGACGCAATTTTTTCATAATTTTTTGTTCTATTTCTTAGCCAAGTTTATTCTTCCTATCCCAGCTATAAACATACAAAAAAAACATACCTAAAATCTCTTATTTTTCAAGTTTTATATAGATGAGTTTGCTCCAAAGTTCCTGATTTGACAGAAAACTCAATCCAGCAAAAGAAAATTTTGAAAATTCATCAATTACTAGATCAATGGAAAAATTAACTATATATATAAATTGTTAGATAAAAGTGAAAAAAATACAAAAAATCTATTTCTTAATTTCAATTGCATATGTACAGTAATATATATTGATGTATAAGTTTGTATAAACTTGTATATAAAATGTCGAATAATGTATGGCAGTATTTCACTGGCAAAAAAAAAAAAGCAAACTGAGTGTTAAAAGGAAACATAGAAAATACGAAGGAAAATTAAAAAAGTGTTATGAAATCTCCTATTTAAGGTGAATGTCTATAATTAGAGAGATTCTAGAGTTCTATTCTTGGTAGATAAATCATCCCCCTCCCTATAAATAAAGGGGTCTTCTACCATTGTAAATCATCCCTAACAATCTCTAAGTATCAATTAGAATACTTCTCTCTCTCTATTCTCTCTATTCTTGCATTATTGTTCTTGTCTTTATATTATTTAATAACACGTTATCAGCACGAGACTCTACCGTCTCAAGAAGCTCTCGGAGAAGATTAAGTACAAGGACCTGAAACGATTCTTCCTGTCAGCATTCTACCATGTGAACGATTCTCACCTAGTCTACAATATGCTCTCACTTCTGTGGAAGGGTATACAATTGGAGACATCAATGGGAAGTGCAGAATTTGCATCGACTGTTGCGGCCTTAGTTGCTATGTCCCAAGGCATTACACTATTACTTGCAAAATCACTTCTTTTGTTCTTTGACTACGAGAGACCCTACTACAAGGAATGTGCTGTGGGCTTTTCTGGTGTCCTCTTTGCTATGAAAGTTATTCTCAACGCACAATCAGATGATAATACATATGTGCATGGGCTGCTGGTGCCTACTCGATATGCTGTCTGGGCAGAACTCGTTCTCATACATTGCGGTTACGCTTCAAGAGATAAGTATCGATTTTATATTCGATTAAAATTTATGATTATGTGTTACCTATATTACATGCAAGTGATCCTGGCTATTTGCTTCCACTGTTCATATTTGCTTCCGCTGTTCATATTTGCTTCCGCTTATTTACTGCTAGGATAGTTTGTTTATTTGAAATCATTGAAAATTCTTAATAGTTTATATGTATGATATATACTAAGATAAGTATTTTACTTTTCTCTTTCAAATTCTTGGAATTCTATAAGTTGATTTTATATACAAACATAGACAACAAAGTTTGATTATAACTCTAATGGAGTGTGTAAGAAATTATAACCACATGAAGTGGTTAAATCTCTATGTCCTGCCATGATTAAATTCATGTATGATTGTGGGCAAAAGATTGAAAATCCGTACAATTGAATTTGCTCCATTCCCTTTAGAGAATGTGGTAGCAGTATGTGATAAGTCTGAAAGAAGACAAAATTATTACCGTAAAGGTATCAATGGATGTGGACGTGGCAATAGACGAAATTATAATCGTCATTATTATGATAATGAGAATAATAAAGATTCTCAAAATAATCTTTCACTTTATGAAAGTAATATTTGACATGAGATTGTGTAAAGCACGTGATTATGATCCATTCCCTGAAGTGAATGTGATAATTGTAATAGAGCCCGTAAGTATGAACACGCTCTTGATGTAAATTTGTTTTATGTCTGACATTATGAAAAGAAAGTTCGTTGCCCTTGAAATTTCGGGCAAGAACTATATGACATGGGTGTTGGATGCTGAAATCCACTTAGATGCTATGGGTCTTGGAGACGCCATTAAAGACAGAAATAATGCATACACCCAAAACTATGCTAAGGCCTTGATTTTCTTGCGCCATCACCTTGATGAAGGTTTGAAACTGTGCTAAGGCCTTGATTTACTTGCGCCATCACCTTGATGAAGGTTTGAAAATTGAATATATCACAGTCAAAGATCCACCTATCTTGTGAGATGGCTTAAAGAAGAGATATGACAACCTGAAGTTGGTCACTCTGCCACAAGCACGATACGATAAGAATCCAAAAGCAAATAGTTTATAAACTATATATTATCGTTGCGGTGGAAACGGGCACTAGTCAAAGGCTTGCCGTATACCATGACATTTGGTTGACCTTTATCAAGCATCTCGAAAGAGTAAACGCCCTGAATTTTGTCTCTGACGACAACTTTGACATCACCCACTTGGATGTGGCAGACTTCTTTGAGCAACCCGAGGGAAAAATAGACCACTTGTTCGGTAATGGATCAGTGGTTAAAGATGATTGAGAAGTTAAATTTTTATTCTTGCCTATTCATAGTAATTATTTGTAATCCTTTCTAATCTGCTCGGTTGTTAATCTGCTCGGTGTAGTTTATTTTTTTTCTCTGGGATACTATGTATACATTGGCATAGCATTTTTGCACATGAAATATCCAGATGCAAGTGATTTGTAGTTAAGCTTGAAAAGTGTGTAGATAAATGTAAATATTATACAGACACCACTATGCTCAAGAATATACTAGACGTTGCAAAAATTGGAAAACCATGAAAAGTACATTGTCTGTGTATATTCTGTTTATTACCTAGATTATGCATTTTTTTTTACGCAACTGACATGCTAAGTTGCTATTTGTATGAATTTTTTTTTTTGTTTCATGTGAACCATTACAGCTTCTTTCATAACTCATCAGTTTATTATCAAAGCACCAACACGCCAATAACTTAGACCAATCACCCATTCATTATAATGTAATAATTGCATTATTATCAAATCGAGAACTTACGGTTTTATTCTTTCGCAACTGACATATTAAGTAGGCTCGAAATTGATAGTCATTATTAAGTTATTGACTTTACTTTATCTCTTTTGTTTTATCTTTTGTATGTCAAATCATGGGAATTAAATTGATTGAAGGCTCCGGAAGAGCAACTGTAACTCTGCCCAAAGGCACGACGTTTATCTTAGAGAATGCAATATTCTCCTCCAAGTCTAAGAAGAACTTGTTGAGTTTTAATGATATCAATCGCAATGTTCTCCTCCAAGTCTAAAAGGAACTTGTTGAGTTTTAAAGATATCATTCAAAATGGATATCATATTGAGACAATAGATGAGAATAATCTTCAATTCTTCATGAAAACGAGGCTGCCCATTTCGGTTTGGGTTCACGCCATTTTGCATGCAGCAATACTAGTTCGTCGGCTGCCCACTTCGGTTTGGGGTCACGCCATTTTGCATGTAGCAATGCTAGTTCGTCGGCTGCCCACTTTGGTTTGCGGTCACGCCATTTTGCATGCAGCAATACTAGTTCATCGGCTGCCCACTTCGGTTTGGGGACACGCCATTTTGCATACAGCAATGCTAGTTCGTCTCTGACTGACGAATTGACACAAATATTCCCCGTTGCAATTGGTTTTGGGTCATGGACCCAATATATCCCATTTAAGAATCTTTTGATGCGCAGTATATGTGCCTGTAGCACCGCCATCCCGCACCAAAATGGGTCTGCAAAGAAGGTTAGGAATATATGTTGAGGTTGAATCGCCCTCCATTATTCGCTACCTCGAAACATTGACAGGAGATTTGTTCACTGCACGATTTGCAGACTGTCAATTTGATGAGACACTTTTCCCAAAATTAGGGGGAGAAGTTGGTGAAACCAAACGGGAAATTTTGTGGGAAAATGCATCATTATCTCATCTTGATCCACATACCTCTATTTGTGAAAGAGGCACAAAAGATTATCCATTTGCAAAGAATAGCAAATCAAATGCCTGACGCATTTATAGATTTGAAAAGGATAACAAAATCACATATCCCCGAAGTGAATGTGACAACATCTGATTCACGAATACATATTCATTATTGGAAGAATATGAACATGAAATTGGTATTAAATATACCACACTCACCCCTAGAAGGAGGTTTGAGATGATACCACACTCACCCCTAGAAGGAGGTTTGAGATGATATATGGCATGAATGATCGTTGGTTACGTACCTATTGTACGCCAAAGTATTTTGGAAATATGACTATTAAAGGACAACGATAATGCAAGAAACATATCTTGCATATAAGTTTGACATGACCATAACGGTATAACTTTCTCTTTAAGAAAGATATTCACCACATGGATGTTGATGAATCTGTGGTAGTACAAAATTAATTGAGAGCTCTAGAAGAGCCAATTATTACTATGTTGGAGAAACACAATTGAGTATTGTGCTGTAGTAAGTCTCAAAGAAACTTATTCAGTTTCCAAAGTACACGTGAAAGCGATTGATTATATTGAGACTATAAATAAAGGAAGGCTTTGATATCTCCTATTACTACAACTTGTAGCGGGGTAATTTGCATATGAAAAGCTACCCGCTTTGTTCTCCAGTTTGTACTACACAAACGAAAGAATGCCACAATAAAGTGGATATCTATTGGTATAAAACCCATGTCATAATAAACCTGAAGTTTATTGATAAGTGCACATGTCATGGTGTAAATTTGAAGTTTACCAATATTGATAATTTATTCAGTTGGCATTCGTGTTAGCCATCTCATTTTAAGTATGATGTGCAAATTCACATAGGTGAATATTAAAGAACTAGAAAGTTCTTTACGAATTCTCTTGTATCACTTGTTCTCATTAATGAACTGACCAACTAAAGAGTTCAGGTTGAAGCCCATAAATTCTGGAAATATCAAAGGTGAATATGGGCCCATTCACCTGCCATGTATACCACATATGATGCATCTATGATATGTTACATGCGCAATTGTTATTAACCCGCAGCCTGGCCGGTGCTTGCGAGGTAAATTGCTCAGTAATCTAACTTCGAGCATAATTTCCAGATTCTCTACTCAAGATAGTTCATCTTGATAAGTTGGTTTATATCAAAGTTGGTTTAGCAAGATAATTATTGAGTTCTTCCACTTAATAGCTAAATTGTTTCTTATGAGAACAAAGTTATATATATCAGTTTGATATAAGTTGTATACGAGAGTATATTCTCCCCTCACAAGTGGTTCAGGGTCAGGAACCAAATAATTTCATCTTATTATTAATGTGCCGTGTATATTGACATGATAATGCACAAAGATGATTTTCCAAAGTTGAGGAAACAAGTTAGCTTTTCTAACATGAGGGAGAGACATGATAAACACTTGAGAAAAGGTTACATGGGATGAATTATCATTTGTATATGTATATCCCCGGATATCATGATATGAATCTGAAGTTCATAAAAGGGATAATTCAATTGCAACATATTGCAAAGCATGCTATACGCATTTGCTGACCCAAAGAAAGTAACTAAATGGAAGAGATACAATTCAAGAAGAATTGATTCCATATGAAAGACATGTAGTTTTGAACCTATAGTTCAAATGCTTGAAAGTATAAAGTCAAAGGAATGTATAATCAGTTTTCGATATCTTATTTGTCTAGCATGACATAGAAAACTTGATATGCATCTAAAGTCTATTATATGGCTTATATGACTTAACTTGAAAGATTTAAGTTGCTTGAAGCATATGCAATTCTTTGTCCTGAAGTACCACATCCTTAGTACAATTTGTGTACATATGTATCTTGCTATTATAAGGATGATGGCATTGAGAATGCATCTATGAAGATATTGAAGAGTTATTCCATGACATTATATGAAGATGTTCATATCTATCAAGAATGATGATTTCAAGGTGCAGAATATTTATTCAAGTCAATATGGTTGATTTATTTATCAAATCTCTACCAAAGATCGTTTTGAAGATGATGCACAAGATTGGAATGCAAATGCTCAAGGATATAAATTGATGTACTCATTAGGGGGAGTTAATGCGCGTTGCACTCTTTTTCCCTTACAAGGTTTTGTCCCACTGGGTTTTCCTTGCAAGGTTTTTAACGAGGCAACCAATAGGCGCATATTCAAACATGTGTACTCTTTTTCCTTTCTTTAATTTTTCCCATCGGGTTTTGGTTTTAAGGTTTTAACAAGGCACATTGTTGAATAGACATTCAAGGGGGAGTGTTATGAAATCTCCTATTTAAGGTGAATGTCTATAATTAGAGAGATTCTAGAGTTCTATTCTTGGTAGATAAATCATCCCCCTCCCTATAAATAAAGGGGTCTTCTACCATTGTAAACCATCCCTAACAATCTCTAAGTATCAATAAGAATACTTCTCTCTCTCTATTCTCTCTATTCTTGCATTATTGTTCTTGTCTTTATATTATTTCATAACAAAAATAAAAATCTAAACAAAAAGTAACCAAAACAAAAGCAAAAAGGAACTGTGGAAAAACCAAAAATAAAAAAACATGCAACAAAACTAAAATTAATATCATGAAAGAGAAATTTACTCCAACAAAAAAATCAATATTTGATAATAATATTTTCACACCCAATATACAATATTATACGATATTATACCCTTATTATAATTTTATATAATATCGTATAATGATGTAGAACAGTGTTATATAAAACTAAATTTCATCTTGACCTTCTTTCTTCAACTAGTATAGTTCCGAAAATCAATGTTAATCAAACACAATTAACCCAACACTCAAGATTCTTATTATTACAAGCTTTTACAATAACTTTTAGCTTAACCCATCACTTTAGAGTTAGATTTTCCAAATTTGAGTTGAACTTAGAGCTTCAAAGCTCCTTCAATGGAGATTAGAATATAGATGCGACAAAACTTCAATTTTAAATTTTGACATACATAAATCGAGATTCAACTATTTGAGATCTATAAAAATTTATGAAGATTAAGCAACTTAATAGAGAAAATGCTTTAAATTAAGTTTGAGTTCTACAAATATTCACATCTATGTGAGTTACAGAAGAGAAAGAAAGGAGAAAGCAAAGAGAGACGGATTGAGAGTATAGAGTGTGGTGGGAAAATAAAAAATAAAAAATAAAAACCATAAAAGTGTGTTTGTAATGGTGGCTAAAAGCTAAAAATTTTCTTTCAGCTTATATACAATCTAGGCTAAATTAGATATGAACTTCAAACGTGAGCCAATTTTGATTAGGCCGTTAGGCCAAGTGACAGGGGTTGTAATTATCCTATCTTTTAAATATATTGTAAGCAACATGCTTAAAAATGGGTACCTTGTGTTATTTCCACTTGTTCCAAATTATTCCAATTCGTTTGGGCTGGTCATAATGCTGATATGCATTTATGTTGTTGCAATTCTAGTCGAGGGGCAAATACCCAGTTAGGCCCAGCAGCTGATTTGCCCAAGTTCCCAATAGTTCAAGTATGAAAATACATAATATCCCGGCCCATTATAAAGAATTTTTATTCACTTAACCACCTTTTCTCATCCTCAGGGATCACGTTGGGTAAATATTACTGTGGAGAACTTACTCTTAGATTCCCTACTATATATCAAGCTTGTTGTATAGAGCTAGACACTCTACCTTTTCAACATTAAAGATGATACTTAAGAAACACCTATATTTGTCACAGCTTCTGGGTTGCATTTCTAAAGAGTAAATTCATGTGCTTTAATTTCTAAGTTCATGGAAGATCTCTTGTACACGGTGGCGGATGCACGTGGTGGCATACGGGTTCAACTGAACCTGCTTCATCAAAAAATAATAATGCGTATATGTATAAATTATGATTAAAGTTGCATAAATTTTGTATAAATATTTTATTTGAACCCATTTGACAATATATTATACTTTACAACTTAAGTTGTATACTTTTAAGATTGAACCCGCTTGCACAAAATCTTGGATGCGTCTACGTTGTTAGGGATATAGTAGATATGCCCTAGATCCAATATCATATTTGATAACTTGAACATATTTTTGTGAATGTCATTTGATATAAAATATATGGCATTTGATATTCTTTTATCATTATTATCAATTGTTTGATTATTTTGATAAGGTCCTTGATTAAATTTTGAGATGTGTCATCGTGATAGAGATCATGATAATGAGAGCAAAGTCTTGTACAATTTAATCTAAATTTGTTCTTGATCGTAGGATTATTAATTTGGGCATTAGTAATCCGGTTAGATCAATATTTATGTGATCGTCTTTACCGGATAAAGATTAGTTGATCTCATTAACTAAATCACATAGATAGATGATGCATATAGAGATATGATCATTGAACCGACTCATTGGATAATTCATTATGGTTAGAATTACCATAAACTGTCACTATGATATTTTCTTGAAGAATGTGATGTAACCGTTTCCTTTGACTTGAAATCGTCATAGTAATTGACAAGTTATTTATTGTGCTTTGATACTAGACACCTATGGCCCTAGGGCGATAGTTGAAAGGATATTGGGTACGATTAAATACTTGTAGAATTAGTGATTGATCAAGACGGAATCTTTCAACTCTTGGTAATGAGTTTAAGCTCCATGTTGTCATGAATTATAAACGACCAAACTAAGACCTTGGCCAGGGCAATTGAATGAAAGAAGAAATGAGTTTCTTAAGTCATTCAATGGTCGATTATATTTGACGTTAACACATGTTGATCGCCTATTAGGATTTGACAGTTGAACCATATACCAGGGTGATCCAGAGCTATAAGGACAGAAGGAATTACTACATTATTCTTCTACTGGTTCTTGAGAGTAAATTGTATACTTCATGCTATCTGGCCGTTAAGGAGTGTTGCTAGACTCCACCCTTGATTAGTATATTGATATGATCAATTTACTACTGGTTTAGTATTGAACCTATGGGGTCGCACACTGACGAGTGTTCTGATCTTTGCAAAAGGATTAATTAATTTATTATTTGATAATTAAATTAAAGAATTTAATTAGTCAAATAAATTTAGTTATTAGTCCAAATAAAATATTATTATATTCTTTGCTAGCACAAAGATTATAATTAATATTGTGAATAAATTGAAGTTTCTATTTGGAATAGAAATTAAATAATATCTCATGGTTGAAATATATGTGATATATATATATATATATATATATATATATATATATATATATATATATATATATATATAAAATTAATATTATTTTATATAATAGATATATATAAAATATAATATTAATAAAGGATTGTTAATAAATCTAATTTTTAATTGGATTATTAATTGAAGTTTTATCCTATTTGGAATAGAATTAATATTTTCAATAGGAAAATATTATATTAATATAAAAGTTTATATATTATAATCCAGTTTGGTATTGGAATTTATGGAAAGTCCATAAATCAAAAAGTTCACAAATTGTCGTTAATTGAGAAAGAGAAATCCGGTTTTTTTCCATGCAAATTTTCATAAGAAATCTTACAACGTGATTTTATAGATATTAGTTTATTTTTGGAATAAACTTTTACCCTAAGTAAATTATTACCTCAACCAAATAGGAAAAGGTTTTGTAGGTGATGCTATATAAAGGGTGATGGAGAAAATTTGCAAAGTTTTTAGTTTTTGGATTTTTCTTGAGAAGAAAACCTACTTTGTGAAAGTAAGAGTGCAATACAAAGCCAAGAGAGAAAATACAATTACAAGAAAAGTGTTTCTTGTTTTTCTAATTTGAGTTGAGATTTTTGAGAAAACTTTCAACACAATATTCTTCGTTCAATTTGTTCGCGGGTTTCATTGATCAAAGAGTTGATAGCAAGGATCGATCTCGGTGTGGATACGCATAGAGTCTTCGCACTATCGAAGAAATTTCGAAAAAAAAACTCTCTTCACCAGGTACGTCTTAGATCCGATCTTTGACACGTAAATAAATTTTAAACATGAAAAATCTACCTAGAATTGTTGATACGCATAGAGTCTTCGCACTATCGAAGAAATTTCGGAAAAGAAACCCTCTTCACCAGGTACGTCTTAGATCCGATCTTTGACACGTAAATAAATTTTAAACATGAAAAATCTACCTAGGATTGTTATTGTCTTCCACTGCGTGTTACGAACACCTATAAGCAATCCTTCAGTGGTATCAGAGCCATGTTTATTGTGTCTAAAATTTATTAATAAAATTTATTAATATTATATTTGAAGAGTTCAAATCATAATAGATGTACCTTGTGCAATAGTCAAATCGTTTGAATGATTGATAATTGTGGATAAAGTATGCATTCATATAACTATCGAGATAGTTTATAACTTGAATTTGAAATTTTATATTAGATACAATGGGAATCTATAATAGGTTACATGATTCTATTGTTAATTTAATTGTTATTAGTTCATGAGATGTTAATTAATTATAATATTCTAGCATGAATTCGATTTATGTGATATATAAGATAAATATGTTAGAGGATGTTGAATTTTGTTTTATACCATGTTCTTGTTCAATGCATAATTTTGAATTATTTATTACATGTAATGTAAATTAATTTAGGACTAAGCATGTAGACAAATTGAACTAAATTCACATGCTATAAAATATTCGATCTTCGTGTTATTAAAAATTATTTTTGTAACAATTCCCTCTTACTAAAATTTGAGTTCTTAAATAATAAAATATAAGATATTTTATTATAGAGCTATCCATCAAGGTATTAATTTTACTTATTTCTTGTTTATAAGAAGCGGCCTGACTACCAGGAGGCTTATGGTTCGAGAATATGTTAAAATTATTTATTGCATTAGATGTATGGATTGAAAGAATTATTCAATTTTACACTAGACGCCTGGACTACCCGGGGGAGTATAAAATTTAATAAGTTCTTTGCTATCATGATGGATTGAACTCAACTATGCCAATAGGATCGACCTGACTACCAGGGGACTATTTGACATAGAGCTATTTAAGGAAATTGTATGTGGATACAATTGGTAGGAGTACCTACCTTTAAAATATATGTGAGAAACGACTTGATTCCCAAGGGGCTCATACATACTGTTAAAGGATTCCTTTACTCCACTAAAAGAAATAAAGATTTCGTAAACTATAATGAGGGTAAATAGTTTAAAATAATTAGTGAAAATATCATTTAGATAAAAGTCCATGTCTTTATGATATATGCAAATATGTTCTTATATTACTGCTTTTTCTTTTCTATATATTAGATTTCTCAATATGTCTGTTATATCACTGTGTGAAATACTTGAGACCAACAAATTGGTAGGACCAAACTTTGATGACTGGTATAGAAATTTGAGAATTGTTCTCGTGCATAAAAAGCTTATGGATGTGATCGATATACCTGCAAAGATAATCCTTCCAGAGAATGTTGTTCAAGGCAACAAGGTTTATCATAAGTAATTGGAAGATAAACTGCATGGGGTACCTTGCAACTCTAAAGGACAAGAAACAAGGTGAGACATTAATGAAAAATATTTTCAAGGTTTCTTCAGCTACCACTGATTCTACACTGTGGGTATTAGATACTGACAGTGGTTATAACATCTGCAATATGTTGCAATGGTTCAAGATAAGTAGGAGGCTAAAGAAAGGAGAAATTAATTTACAAGTTGGAAATGGTGCAAAAGTTGCGGCCGTAGCTATAGCATCAACTTCTTTAATAATGCTACGGGAAAAGTACTTATGTTGGATAATTGTTATCATGTTCCTAAAAATTTTTTCGAACATAATTTCAGCTTCTATGTTAGACAAACATGATTTTCACATTAATATAGGAAATGGTATTTGCTCTATTTATTATAGTGATAATTTATATGTGAATGACTATCTCCAACATGATGTTTATGTCTTACCTAGTGTGAATGCTAATTCGATTATGCATGTTTCAAGTCTTAAGAGGAAAAGAAATGATCATGTAAATCAAACATGCCTTTGGCATTGTAGGCTTGGTCATATTGTAGAGAAAAGAATCAACAAGTTGTACAAGGAATGGTACCTTAACGAGTATGATTTTGAATCATATCCAACTTGTGAATCTTGTCTCAAAGGAAAAATGACCAAATCTCCATTTACTGGAAGTGGAGAAAGAGCTTCTGAATTATTGGGACTAATTGATACAGATGTTTGTGGGTCCATGAAAATTTAAGCTAGAGATGGATATTCTTACTTCATTATTACTGATGATATGTCAAGATATAGATTTGTATATCTTATGAAACACAAGTCTGAATCTTTTGAAATGTTCAAAAGATTCCGTAGTGAAGTTGAGAAGCAGACTGGTAAAAGTATCAAAGTACTAAGGTGTGATAGAGGTGGAGAATATCTTAGTGAAGATTTTACCAGATATCTAAAAGAGAATGGGATTCTCTCACAGTGGACACCTCCAGGAACACCACAACACAATGGTGTGTCTGAAAGGAGAAATAGAACCTTATTAGATATGGTGAGATCTATGATGGGGTTCACTGATCTTCCAATAAATTTATGGAGATATGCTTTGGAAGCAGCAACATACTTACTTAATAAAGTTCCCACTAAGTCAGTCTCTACAACAACATATGAGATATGGAAAGGATGTAAGCCTAACCTTAAACATATTAAGATTTGGGGTTGTCCAGTTTATGTTAAGAAACTACAGTCTGATAAACTTAACTCAAGATCTGATAAGTGTAGATTCACTGGGTATCCCAAGGAAAAAAGGGGATATTATTTCTATCACCCTTCTGACCATAAAGTGTTTGTGGCTAGAGGAGCAACCTTTTTGGAAAGGAAATTTCTTTTGGAAGAAAATTACAATGGAGAAATAGAACTTGATGAAGATGCCAAGGAAATTGTCATCTTCAACGGTTGAAGGTCAAGAACTAAATGAAGTTCAAGAACAGGTTAATGAACCAGTTCCGAACCATATTGAGCAACAACAAAATCCAACACAAGGTGAACAGGTTGTACAAGTACCTCTTCGAAGGTCTACATGAGAACGTCATGTACCAACTAGATTAAATTTATTGGTACAAGATGATTTATCAAATGAGGTTGATCATAATGATGATGACCCTAAGACCTATGAAGAGGCTATACAAAGTTATGATTATGAGAAGTGGCAAAAGGCCATGGAATCCGAAATGGAATCCATGAAGGAAAATAAAGTATGGACTTTAGTTGAACCTTCAAAGGATATAAAACCTATAGGTTGTAAATGGGTTTCTAAGAAAAAGATTGGAGCAGACGGAAAGGTGGAGACCTACAAAGCTCGTCTTGTTGCCAGGGGATATCGTCAGAAAGAAGGAGTCGACTATGATGATACTTTCTCTCCCGTGGCGATGCTCAAATCTATTCGGATTTTGCTTGCTATAGCAGCATACTATAATTATGAAATATGGCAAATGGATGTGAAAACAACTTTCCTTAATGGTGAGCTGGAAGAGGATGTGTACATGACACAACCTGAAGGTTCCACATCTTCGTCTGATTATAATAAAATTTGTAAGGCCTGGTCAATAAGAGGGAGTCATACTTTGGACTACTTTTTTCAAAAGAAACTATCTTAAGCTACAAAGATCTATTTATGGGTTAAAGCAAGCTTCTCGAAGTTGGAATAATCGATTTAACAAAACAATTGAAAAGTTCAATTTTGTTAGATGCGAAGAAGAACCTTGTGTGTACAAAAAGGTTAGTGGGAGCACAATTATATTTTTAGTGTTGTATGTTGATAATATATTGCTCATAGGGAATGACGTACCGGCATTGCAAAATACCAAGATTTGGCTATCTGAACAGTTTTCCATGAAAGACTTGAGAGAAGCAGCTTATATATTAGGAATAAAGATCTATAGAGATAGATTTAGAAAGCTGCTTGGACTTTCTCAGTCTTTGTACATTGATACTATCTTAAAGGGGTATAACATGGATAATTCCAAAAGAGGCTATCTACTGATAGACACTGTAATTTCTCTCAGTAGGGAGGATTGTCCTAAAACACCTGAAGAGAGAGAACGCATGAGTAGGATCCCATACGCTAGTGCAGTGGGAGCTATCATGTATACCATGACATGTACACGTCCTGATGTGGCTTATGCACTTGGAGTGACTAGCCGATATCAGGAAAATCCTGGTGAGGAACATTGGAAGGTGGTGAAGACCATTCTTAAGTACTTAAGAAGGACTAAAGACCAATTCCTCGTCAATAAGGATTCTGAGTTGAAACTTGAAGGTTATACTGATGCAAGTTTCTCTTCAGATAGGGATGATAGCAAATCTATTTCTGGTTATGTATTCACCTTAAATGGTGGTGCAGTGAGTTGGAAAAGTTTCAAACAAGCTACAGTAGCTGATTCAGTGACTGAAGCAGAATATATAGCAGCTAGTGAAGATGCTAAGGAAGCTGTATGGATTAAAAAGTTTTTAATTGAACTTGGTGAGGTTCCTTCAATGGAAGGTGTGGTTCCATTGTTGTGTGACAATACTAGAGCCATTGCTCAAGCAAAAGAACCAAGATCACACCAAAAGTCCAAAAACGTTCTGCGAAGGTATCACTTCATAAGAGAGATCATTGAACATGGAGACGTCGAGATTCAAAAGGTTGATGGAAAGGAAAATGATGCAGACCCATTCACTAAAGCGCTTGGCACAAAGGAGTTTGACAAGCATATGTGGAAATTGGGGATGAAGTACAAGAGCGATTGACTCCAGTGCAAGTGGGAGATTGTTAGGGATATAGTAGATATGCCCTAGATCCAGTATCATATTCGATAACTTGAACATATTTTTGTGAATGTCATTTAATATAAAATATATGACATTTGATATTTTTTTATCATTATTATCAATTGTTTGATTATTTTGATAAGGTCTTTGACTAAATTTTGAGATTTGTCATCGTGATAGAGATCATGATAATGAGAGCAAAGTCTTTTACAATTTAATCTAAATTTATTCTGGATCGTAGGATTATTAATTTGGGCATTAGTAATCCGGTTAGATCAATATTTATGTGATCGTATTTATCGGATAAAGATTAGTTGATCTCATTAACTAAATCACATAGATAGATGATGCATATAGAGATATGATCATTGAACCGACTCATTGGATAATTCCTAATTGTTAGAATTACCATAAACTGTCAATAGGATATTTTCTTGAAGAATGTGATGTAACTGTTTCCTTTGACTTGAGATCGTCATAGTAATTGACAAGTTATTTATTGTGCTTTGATACTAGACACTTATGGCCCTAGGGCGATAGTTGAAAGGATATTGGGTACGATTAAATACTTGTAGAACTAGTGATAGATCAAGACGAAATATGTCAACTCTTGGTAATGAGTTTAAGCTCCATGTTGTCATGAATTATAAACGACCAAACTGAGACCTTGGCCAGGGCAATTGAATGAAAGAAAAAATGAGTTTCTTAGGTCATTCAATGGTCGATTATATTTGACGTGAACACATAATTGATCGCCTATTAGGAATTGACAGTTGAACCATATCCTAGGGTGATCCAGAGCTATAAGGACAGAAGGAATTACTACATTATTCTTCTACTGGTTCTTGAGAGTAAATTGTATACTTCATGCTATCTGGTCGTTAAGGAGTGTTGCTAGACGCCACCCTTGATTAGTATATTGATATGATCAATTTACTACCGGTTTAGTATTGAACCTATGTGGTCGCACACTAACGAGTGTTCTGATCTTTGCTAAAGGATTAATTAATTTATTATTTGATAATTAAATTAAAAAATTTAATTAGTCAAATAAATTTAGTTATTAGTCCAAATAAAATATTATTATATTCTTTGCTAGCACAAAGATTGAAATTAATATTGTGAATAAATTGATGTTTCTATTTGGAATAGAAATTAAATAATATCTCTTGGTTGAAATATATGATATATATATATATATATATATATATATATATATATATATATATATATATATATATATATATATATATAAAATTAATATTATTTTATATAATACATGTATATAAAATATAATATTAATAAAGGCTTGTTAATAAATCTAATTTTAAATTGGATTATTAATTGAAGTTTTATCCTATTTGAAATGAGATTAATATTTTCAATAGGAAAATGTTATATTAATATAAAAGTTTATATATTATAATCCAATTTGGTATTGGAATTTATGAAAAGTTCATAAATCAAAAAGTCCACAAATTGTCGTTAATTGAGAAAGGGAAATTCGGCTTTTTCCATGCAAATTTTCATGAGAAAACGTGATTTTATAGATATTAGTTTATTTTTGGAATAAATTTTTACCCTAAGTAAATTATTAACTAAACCAAATAGGAAAATATTTTGTAGGTGATGCTATATAAAGGGTGATGGAGAAAATTTGTAAAGTTTTTAGTTTTTGAATTTTCTTGAGAAGAAAACCTACTTTGTGAAAGTAAGAATGCAATACAAAGCCAAGAGAGAAAATACAATTACAAGAAAAGTGTTTCTTGTTCTTCTAATTTAAGTTGAGATTTTTGAGAAAAATTTTCAACACAATATTCTTCATTCAATTTGTTCGCGGGTTTCATTGATCAAAGAGTTAATTGCAAGGATCGGTCTCGGTGTGGATACGCATAAAGTTTTCGCACTATCGAAGAAATTTTGGAAAAGAAACTCTTTTCATCAGATACGTCTTAGATCCGATCTTTGATACATAAATAAATTTTAAATATAAAAGATCTACCTAGAATTGTAATTTTCTTCCGCTATATGTTACGAACATCTATAAACAATTCTTAATACGTGTCATAGAAAAAGCAGCTTACTGTTTCGCACTGCTATAAAACGACCTATTATTGGTAGCTCAAAAGAAATGGACTGAATGTTTGAAAGTTTTAATCTTTGACATTCAAAAATTGGCCACCAATTTACTTTGTGTAAAGTAATCATGATCACTTTTTTAAGTGAAATGTGATGTTGAGATATTGTGATTTGCTAACAAAAAAATAGTTAATGTCCCCAACAAACTTATAGCTATGAAAAATTAACTTGTATTTATCGGTCTGCATCTCCAATATAAGAAAATTGATGAGTCATGATTTTCCTACTGACCGTGTACGAGTTTTGTTGGTAATATGTGATGATTGAGGATATTGATCTACTCATGAATGAGTCATGACTGACTCATCTGCATCTCTCTTCTAACAACATGATGTTTCAACTACCTGTCTTATTTGCATGTCGGGACACCCCGAAATTCTCTTTCTTTTTTTGTTCACGCTAAAATACAAACAATAAAATACTGATGAACTTTTGCATAATAAGTAGTGTCTCAGTTAATATTGTGGCTCCACACCTGCTTTTAAGCAAGGAACTATAGAAAGTATTATTCCTTGGGTACCTTCTCTAACGAGGAAAACTTACACAGGACAGCCCTTGGCCGGTGGCGGATGTAGCGCAGTATTAATGAGTTCAACTGAACTCATAACTTTTAACATAGAATAAATTTTTAAATGTTAAAATTATAAAAATAATAAATATAACTTTATATCATTATAAATATAATAAAATCAATGCTAAATACTTTAAAAGTTAAACATATAAAATTTAAATCGTAAATGTGTCACGACCCTCGGCTCTGTTGTTCCAAATATGACTACATAACATTTTGAAGTGCATACTTGTAACAAATGAGTGAAAAATGTTTGGACGCGATTTTCATTTTCAACTTTCTATCTTCACACAGATAGAGGAGTGTGTTAGGTGAAGGGTGGGTGTTGGGACATGGCCAATTAATGAGCTGGAGCTACTGTAACGTTGTTCTAATTTGGAATTCAACTATCTCCAGAGTTATTTTGGATGTCACTTCTATATTTGGACGTTCGTGAAGCTTCCACGAAATTTCGGAGGTAGGCAGGGCTGACGTAGTAATGCATCCAGCAGTGAAATTTTAAAAAAGAATTTTTACCTATTTAAATCATATAACAAATCTTATTATTAAAAATGTATAAAGTTTGATATTTACTTGCCTAGACCATATTTTGTTTACACAAATTGTACCAAATCAAAAATAGTTGAAAAAACGCCAATTTTATAGCAATCAGAATTAATGTGATTCTGTCACCATTAATTTCGAGTTTGAAAATGGAACAAAATCATACAACAGCGTGATTCTCTCATTCTGTTACAAAAATATCTCTCATCTGTAACTCAAAAAATACGAGAATCTCCAGCAATCAAATTGTAGAACTTCAAAATTGTTGAATATAATTCTTCGTCTACATCAGTAAATAAATTGTCGAATTGTTGAATACAGTTCTTCGTCTACATCAGTACACAAATTCTCGAATCTAAATATGTTCTTTGTCTACATCAGTACAAAATTTGTCGAATTGTTGAATACAGTTCTTCGTCGACGTACAAAAATTCTCTAATTGTTGAATACAGCTCTTCGTCGAAATCAGTACAAAAATTCTCGTATTGTTGAATACAGATCTTCGTCGACATCAGTACAAAAATTCACGAATCTAAATCTGTTCTTTGTCTGCTTTTCTATCAACTACACAAAATTATGTCAAAAATCCCGATAATGCTGAAATCGAATGGTTATTGGGATAACTATGGCAGATTCCGAGATTTTGAAGTTGATGCCATTTTGGTAGATGATAATGCAAGCTACGGAAGTCTCCTTTCTACAATTGCAGAATAATTACCAATTGAATGATAATTGTCCCCCATTGGAAATTAGGAATGATATGGGGGTTCGTGTATATATGGAAACGAAAAAGGAGAATAAAAACTTAGGTCTGTATCCCTTATGTATTAGCGTAAGAGATTTCAATATGGAATTGGCTATCACCAATGAAAACATCAGTACAGGTATATTTGATTCGACAATGCTGAGAGTTTTTGTGTTACCTAGTAATCTACAATTTAACGACATGTATCTACAATTAAACTACAATGATGATATAGTACTGGAAAAGACACAGCGATGTTGCTTTCAAATTTACCTACTTAGTTACTACAGTTGTGAATTTATTGTCTGCAGGTTCTTCAGGATCCCTAAGGTTACTAGAAATTTCATCCTCACCAGCTATAGAGGAATATCAAAGTGAAATAATAATTGAATCTACACAAACATGTATTGAAGAAGGACAAGTGTACCAGGACAAGAAAACAATAGCTGTTGCAATGAAGAATTATTCAATTATGCACAAGTTACAGTTCAGAGTGAAAAGATCAAGTAATAGAAGGTATGTAGTTATTTATGGATCATAGATTTGCAAAATTACTGTATTATTGAAGATACGTTTGTTTATGCAATTGTAGTTACATTGTAGTCAACGTAGTTAATTGTAGTGTTTAATAAATATGTCTGAATATTGTACTTTTTTGTAGCTACTGGCTTGTATGTGTAGTTGAAAACTACAAATGGAATTTCAAGGCAACGTCAATTAATGATTCTTCATTGTTCAAGACAAGAAGTTTTAGCCGATAACACACACGCTGCCTAATGAACGTAACATTCATTCATCGCAAATGTACTGCAACAGTAGTTGGTAGCATGGTCGTTCCAAAGTATTGTGATCCTAAGACTGTTTACACGCCAAAGGACATACAAACTGATATGTTATCCGAACATGGAGTGAACTTAAGCTACATGCAAGCATGGAGAGCAAAGGAAAAAGCATTACAATTTTTGAGAGGGAATCTGTGTGACTCATACAACAGATTACCAAAATATTTTTATATTCTTGAGAAGAATTATCCCGGTTCTGTTGTTAAATTGAAGAAGGCAGCAAATGATTGCTTCTTATGCGCATTTGCTGCTCTTTGTACATCAATAAATGGTTGGCAACATTGTAGGCCGGTAGTAGTGGTTGATGGGACATTCTTAAAATCAGCATACAGGGGTATTATGCTGACAGCAAGTACCATGGATGCAGCAGGTACATAATGCAATAATTTTGTAATTATTTTGTAGACAGTCTAAACAATGTAGGTAAATTGTAGTTATAATATAGTTAGTTAGTATCTAGATAAATGAATGTAGTTAAATTGCCTAAATTCTCAATATATATTTGTATTTAATAGTTAATCTTATTTTATGTCTAAAAATTGTAGGTTCTATTTTGCCTTTGGCATATGCTGTTGTTGATTCTGAAAACGACGCATCTTGGAAGTGGTTCTTTGAACAATTCAAGGAGGCATATGGTGAAAGACCTTCAATGTGTGTTGTCTCAATAGGCATGAGAGTATATCGAAGGCAACATCAATTGTCTATCCGGGCATGACACACTATTTTTGCATGTGGCATATATGGACAAATATAAGGTCAAAGTTCAAGAAGGCACATCTACAGTTACATGAATTGTACTTTGCTACAGCACGGTCATACACTCTGGATGAATGCAATGAAAGGATGATGAAGATTGAAGAGGTAGACCCGCATGTATTGTCTTACCTACATGATATCGTCTTACCTACATGATATTGGATATCATTGATGGTATAGAGTACATGCAACGGTGAATAAAACTTTTACTATGACGTCAAACATTGCTGAGTCGTTGAATGCTGTAACAAAAGAGGCAAGAGAGCTGCCAATATTTGATATATTTGAGTATATGAGGACTATTCTAGAACGTTGGACAAAAGAAAAGTTATTGAAGGCAAAGAGTACTTTCACATTCCTTGGTCCCAAATTCAACAAAGAATTGGAAGCTAACAATACATTATCCCAGAAACTAAAGGTAATATATTCTTGTTTGGTGCAGGAGAAAAAACAAATATAGTAGTAGCTTCACTGTTTCCAGTTTGTATTTACAATGTAGTCACGTTGTGGGTAAATGTAGTTATCGTTTATATGAAGTTAAATTGTAGATGATTTATAGTTAACTGATTGTTCCTAATCTAGTTAACTGATTGATGTATTATTATTTCTCATTGGTCCTGAAATGTAGGTGAGTGCTTCAACAGATCATATACATACTGTGCTAGATGGTGTGAAGAGGTACATTGTATGTCTAGAAAACAAGAAATGTAGTTGTGGACAATTCCAACTTGATAAACTTCCATGTGACCATGCTTTGGAAGCATTAAGGCATAGGAATGAAAGGCCTGACAACTATTGCTCTCCGTATTACACAAGGAAGAGCCTTCTTCTTACCTATGAAATGCCAGTAAATCCTCTTCCTGATGAAGCCAAATGGGATGTTCCACAACATATTTTAGATGAGGTAGTAAAGCCATCGACCGGAGATAAAAGGCAGCCAGGTATACCTCACAAGGAAAGATATAAAATATGTGATGAAATAAACTCAAAGAAGTACAAGGTGTCATGTGGCAATTGTGGAGGTGAAGGGCATAACAAAGGAACTTGCAAGAATGCGCCGAAAAGAAATGAATATCATGTAGCTAGAATAGTTATTCAAAATAAATATTAGTGAGCTCAAATTATCGGAATTTATTGTGTAGCTGTTCTACGTTTTGACGATGATTAAGAAGTATAACCATATATTTGAGTGTCTGCACTATTTACATTTTTATGTATTCCGTCAAGCATCAATTCTTTTTATTTTTTATTGATGAATATAAACTGTTGCCAGATTGTAGTTAAAATATAGTGTAATTGTGGTCTAAATGTAGTACTGGGAATCACCTAATAGGAATTTGTAGTTATAATGTAGTTCAATGTAGTTTAATTGTAGATAAATTTATTTTTTCTGAAAATAATTGTTGATAAGGGATGGCTAAATTATTTATCTGAGACCTATATACATTTCATCTTTATGCTGTGTAAGAACTGACAGTTATATAAACATATTAAATGGCAACTGAATGTATTATATAAAAATAACTCTAACATTAAAGTGAAATTATAAGACAAAGTTGTTACTGCAAAAATGCTATCAGATAACTCGAATACTCGAGTATAATGTAATCAAGAAAAATTGCTGATTACAACCAAAATGACTTAATTCATACATTGTTTTCCAATTCAACTACCAAATAGGAATAAAATAGTCTACTTCTTCTTTCGTTGAACTTTAGTCCTCTCATTCTTTGCCGGTGCACCCTTCCTCCTTGCAAGTCTGCCAGTAACCTCACTCTCACTGATTGAACTATCTGTTAGCTTCTTTGTGGCGTAGTCCCACTGTAGAGCTCCATAGCGTCTACGGTGTTGGTAAATATCAGTAAGATCTTCCTTTGGGATAAACAAATCACCATTGCTAATATACTCCGCAAAGGCAGCCACAAATACACCACAATCCCTGCAGAAGCTGAGAAATTTTTATTATATAACAAATGATAAAAAAAAATAATTAAACACATAGAAAGGGAGATTAGTTTTTTATAGTGAGCCTTCCTTTTGTTGTGAAATCTCAGCAACCATCCATTGTATGTCGAGAGGGTCTGTAACTGGTTTCTCTATGTATGACTTTGTAGTCTTGATGTCAATGTCTTTGCGTTTACCATAGAAACCAGTGCATGACAAATAAAGAGGAATAATGACTAAAAATTTCTCAACCAATGTCTGAACTATTTGATTACGCTTTGCTCTCACCAATGAATCATAAACATAAAGTTGTCGGTCCTTTATGTCAAAAACTAGCAACAACCAATGAAAGTTCTCCACAAGGTTAACAGACATGAGCACATAGTCAACAAGATCTCATGCTGCATTAGCAAGAATTCTGTAGCCCATAATATATTCTCCAATACCATCATCGGCTTTAACAACAGAATTCCTTTGATCCAGTAGAGAACTAGTTAACTTCTCATAGATTCTTTCAATCTTTGTCTTGAACAAGCAATCGGTTGTTGTAAACCTAGTTTGGATGTTAGGGCCATATTTTTCCTTTTTCTCAGATAATACATAATAACATCAATGTGCTGCCAAAGTAAAAGTGCAATATACAATAAGTTGTAGTGTAGCCAATCACATCTACAAAATAATTACATATTAACTACAATTAGAAATTATGAAAAAATCTAACAGCTTGCTTCACTTTAACAACACCATAACTACAGCTATATAACAGTTAGCCCAAGTGCGTCATAAAATGTAATTTGATTGCATTTACCATGAAAGATATAGAAAACAAGTACTATATCTATAATTGACCAATCATAAATACATAAGAACTACACATTAACTACATTTTTCACGCTGACTGTATAAGGTTCAAAAAAGCAAAATTTTACAGTTGAAGAATAAATATAGTAACATATCTATGATGTGTACAATATAACTACATTTAAATATCATAGTTAAAGACAAAACTACAATTAAAAACTATATACTTACTGTGCTATTGATTACTTATTCGGGGTGAGCAAGGGCATAGAACTAGTCCTTCTTATCAATCTTATCACAACCCAAATCCAACCAAGGATTGATTTGGTTATCCTTCTTTGAAAAGAAATCTTTCCTCCTGTAATAATAAGAGAATGAATCAAATACAAAAGAATTTTAAAAATATTCACAACTTTAAAGTCTAAAAGGGTGAACAGACAGTGTAAATTTAAGCACCATAACTCCTTGATACTTTGTCAGTACGATGGTATAACCAGGTTGTGAACCTATCTATCAATTAATGATCTACATCTTCACCTATGACACTTGTGAAAGGGTGCTTTAGGTAAAAATATTTTGGCCCAACAGAGGTGCTGCCTTCAGTACTATTCAGGGGACTGAATTGTGATCGTGCATATTTTCCTGGTATCCTTGTTCTTCCTTGATGAACAGGGGTTGAATCAACTTGTATGGGCTCGTCATACATGACCAACTGTGATAGGTTTTCCGGCATCTCAAAATCATCTAATGTCACACCTTTGTTTTCAATGCCTTCAGGCACAACTTCAGTCTCCTCTTTTTTATCAAGGCATTCATGGACAACTTCAGTCACTGTTACACCATGAATTGGTGACTGTGGAATGTTATCTTCAACATCTGTTACATAAAAAATGACATACTTAACAGCATTATACCAGTGTATAATCAACTATTTTCTATTAAAAGCTACATTATTAAATAATACCTTTTTTTTGCTACCTCATCTGCTTCTTGGAAATCAACATACAAGTCAACTTGTGGTTGAACATGTTGTGGAGAAGTGGGAGCTGAAAAACTTAGTGAAAAGTGATTAGCAATTCTTGAAGTTTGTAGATATGTATGTAGGAATTATGTAGATACCTGTATTACTTGTGCTTGCATGGAGTTGATCACCAACATTAAACTGAAAATGATTGTTTTTGTCTCCTTTTTATTTTGGTCATTATATTTTGTTGAACTACCAGCAAACTACATTTTTTAGGGAATATTTGAGAATGTTTTTTTGTCATAAGTATTATATACTCTTAGCATAAGATTATATGTAATTTCTTACCTTTGACTCATCCAAATCATTCCTCATGTTTACAACATTCATTACACTATTCAAAGATTGATCTATGAACACTCGAAGGCTTGAGAGTTCATCAAAAACATCCTTCTTAAACTCATCTAACTTTACATCAACCTAAAAATTAATTATGTGTAATTAGTTGGTAAGCATATTTTATTAGTTACACTTAAAATACAAAGAAACTACAAAGTAGTAGGAATGAATTCAAGTGGTGCTAAATTATGACAAAATATTGTAGGTTCTCACAATACCTGCTCAAGCATCTTTTCCAAATTGCTGATCTTGCTACTGACAGATTCCATGGCCATTTGAAAATTAGCTTCTTTGGGTTCAACTATCAGAGAAGCAGCAGTTGGGACATTTGATGGTTGAGCAACCTGTTCATCTTCATATTTAATATTCTCTGGGAGATTAAGCACTCCAAGGTCTTCTCCAGATTCAACCATGTTTGTGAACTGAATGATGGAAGTGACAGTTAATTCAATTGAAAAGAAAAATGTAGATGAAATGTTGTTACTATAGCTGTAATTGTAAAATCATACAAAGGTAAAAAAAACCTCGAGCCACTCAGGCTTGATCATCTTGTCTTCAATTGCAGTTAACCAAGTCTGTCCCTTTGTAGCTAACCATCTTAAAATACGAGGAATCGATTCAGAACACCATGTAGCAAGCTCGGTGCTGATGAAAGAGCAACACTCGTGTAGCCACACTTGCAAGGCTAATGAGCATCCATGTATAAGATAAGAATATACATTGGGATTAAGACGATGTCGGACAGATTCAATAACCTTCTTGAAGGATTTTGTACCCCATGGGTACAACTCAAAATTACCAGACTCGATAAGAAAGAACATAAACTTGTCTATGAAGGTAACATTGTCCTTATCTGAAGGACAAACAAAGAATTCCAACATATAAAGGACGCACAACTGCACCACATCCACATCGTTTGTCCATGCTTTTTTAGTGACTACATTTTTCAGAAGCCATTTCTCAACCCTTTCATTGTTAGGGAAATATGCATTCATTAAAGGGCTAACATAGTTCGAATTGTAACCATAGTCTGAAAAACTATTGACACAACTAAAACCATTTATCAAACCAAATTCTCTCAATGAAGAAATCAATTTTCACCCTTTTAAAGAACAGAAAAGTATGCGTCAGTAGACTTTGACAACTCATACTTCATTAGAAGATGAATGGACTGGTTTTGCATACATATTGGGGGCAGATTTAATAAGTAACCAAAACATGTGTTTCTTGAAAACACGTAGTTTATTTGGGGATAGTAAAGCCTTTATCTGGCTAGGTATTGTAGGATCACACAAGCTGTGGAATCGAAGCACACCATAATCAATATTTTGTTGAGCAAAGTAAGGTCCATTCTGCAAAAAAAAAAGTATATTAACTGTGGTTAGAATGACGTTATAGATTTAAACATTACAGGATAGAATGTAACATATCATACCTACAATTTTAATCGATAGATTACAATTAAACTACAATCTAACTACATTTATAAACTGTATAAGAGGCATTGCTCCAATTAAACTACAAAATGGATCCAAATAATCTACAAAATTAGGACCAGACCACATTTTACAAAAATACACTTGAACAGACAAATAAGAACAATATAACAGTTAAATATAACAATTACTTAATGTAACCTTGAAAAAATGTAGTATAACTGTATTGAGAATGAAGTTAAATGTAGCAGCTATACAAGTTGCAATACAAAAACCATAGATACAATTTACTTAGCAGACTACAAATCAACTGCAATCTAACTACATTTATACACTGTCTATTAATCACAGTGCCAAATAAACCTACAAAATTGCGACAAATAATCTACAAAATTGAGACCATATCACATTTTGCCAAAAAACACTTCAACACCAAAAAAGCATTTGCAGAATAATTTTTTGGCAAACAAAATTATACTACAAAACAGTGACTACAAATAAATATTGTTTACCTTTAATGAAATTTTTTAGGAACCAATTTTGGTAATTTTTTCTGAGGGTTTCTTCTTTTTTTGTTTTGACGGTGAATGAGACACCTTTTGTTTTTTTTGCACTTGGAAGTTTGGGTGAATCTTTTTCAAAATCATCATCTACCATCAACTCTTTCCCCTTGCGTTTAAGTTGTTTGTCGACTGCTTTTTCTACTCCGCTAGCATCAACATAGTGCAAATGCTTGCTTCGCATTTCAGCACGGATTTGTCTTGGAGATGAAAGACCTGTATTTTTTTCACTTGCATGTGTAGATTATGGGTTTTTGGGTGGTGATTTAGGTGTTAAAACACCCAAATCAAAAGATGAAATATCTGCTAATACAGCTTTTGATGATTTTTTTGTGGAGTATTTGGTATTTTCATGATTTATGAGTTGAATACAAAGTTGGAATGAGGGTTGAAAATGGTGGGGGATTCAACAGAAATGATGGAATGTGAAGGTTAGGGCTGTGCGACAATGGTGGAAAAATTGCGGGAAAAAAATTGAAGAAAAATGGTGTGTGGGGGGGTAATTAAAACGGAAGGTAAATCGTGGGTATTCAGAAAGAGAGAAGTGTGTACTATACAAAATCGTGAAGATACGGTTCAAAAAATAAAGCCTACAATAAATGAGGCTATAATTAAAGACTCAATTTGAATTATAGTACATAAATTGAAATTTAGTATGCTTAAATGTAATAAAAACAAATCTTAAACATGTGAGGTAATAAAGTTTGCTATATGATATAAATATGTAAAAATTCCTTTAAAAAATTTTAAAGGTTGAAACTAACATTATTCTAATTCCACCAATTGGGGTAGGTGAATTATGCAGCTAATTAAGATATCTTTGTTTAATACGTCGTCTGATCTGTTAATAAATTATAGTCATGATATCTCATAAAGACTTTGTTTATTTCATCGTGATATAGACAAGATTCAGTACGGATTGTGAAAGTTACATTCTTTTACAGATGTTTGTAGGCAAATAAGGGTTCATTAAATACAGTATCTGACAACTTGCCTGTTAGGTAGGGATATAAAGTATACGACGTGGTACGTAAAAATCATGCTATTGCATTAATTGACGGCGGAGAAAGACTCGGCGTTCAGCCGAGTTATCCGGTAATAGGGTACGTAGTGGGTTTAGTACGTCCGTCCAAACTTCTAAAATTAGTGCCCGTCTAGACATAAAATTTGATTGAATACTCTAGATAATGGAAGAAGTCTTGCATCGTGTCAGGGTTTGAAAGGTTATTTGTTCATAAAATTTTTATTTGAAAATACAATAATAATAATAATAATAATAATAGCTAAATATAATTTAACAAGTAAGGTATGGAGAAGATAATATGTACGTAGACCTTAATTCTACCCCGAAAGACAGAGAAGTTGTTTCTAGGAGATTTGTGGCTCAAGAAAGCAACAAGTTTCACTTAAAGATGTATTTTGAAAATTTTCGAAAATTTGAAAAACTACAAAAAGCTATTTTTCAAAATTTTCGCTCAAAGCACTCACAAAACTTCAGAAACAACTCAAATTGAAATTTATGTCCAAATACAACTCTAAATTTCAAATATTATTTTCACTTAAAAATTAATTTTACAATTTTTTCAAATTTTACAATTCTTATGTCCAAATGCATGCTTAGATGTATTTTTTTTTTTCTCAAATTTATTTTTTGACAAAAAACAATTTGTGATTGGAGCAGCAAAAAAGTGCTTAGCTATGCTTCTAAACAAAATTTGTAAGTATATTTTTCTCAAAATTAAGGAGAAACTACTTTTTTAGTATTTCTACAAAATTGCTTCTATTTCTATTTAAAAGAATATATTTTTTCTTCTAAAAGCTTGCCAGACGCTACAACATTAAAAAAAAAGTGTTTTTAAATTTGGAGAAACTTATTAACCACACAAACAAAGCTTAGTCTTTTTATTTCCATTATTTACTGAAGATCGCACAAGGGCTTTGCAGCCTCCCGAAGAGTATTATACTTAATTGGGGACAATGAGAACTTAAATCTTCAAATCATAAACTGATATAGGTCTATGGTTGTTCATGATTCATATATTCGTCCGCAACGAATTTTAGAAAATCAAGTTCATTTTTTTGTTATAAGCATTCGTACTATGAATCACAAAATTGAAATTTCATGAAAATGATGCGTCATTATAGATAATATATGTATTATTGGAGAAGGGTTATTATCATGTGCCATGTCCTTTTCACGATTGACGTTCGGAAACAACTAGTACTAATTTGTTAATAACTAGTAGGTCAAATTGCCTGTTCCTTTTTGTACATCAAATTGCTTTAAAATGATTGAACCCGAATTCTCTTGCTTCTTCGATTCTTCTGATGTTGAGTTTGTGCAACAACTTGTCGTTCATTTTGCGGCTCTTTTGGAAGAGAAAAAAGAATATTTTTAAAGAGAAACAGAAGCAAAAAAAATAATTTGTCTAAAATACTTTTATGAAAAATATTTTCGGAAAAATACATTAAAAAAAACTATTTAAAAGTTTTGTTAAACACTAATTACTATTTAGAAGTTGGCAAAACATAAACTATTTTTCGCCAAAAATACATTTTAAGAAAAAGTACTTGACCAAACATGATATTAGATGTCTGCTTTTTACATCTTCAGTTAGTTTTATAGTTGAGGACTTCAAATTTTAATCATGATCAATAAATCATAAATTAACATACAATCATAAAGGGAGAAAGAAATAAACACTTTTATTTTTTCAACATTTCGGCTCCACATTGAGTACCTTTCTTCCATTTCTAACACGAAACCAAATATAACAAAGGTGCTACAACACAATAGACCTAAAAATAACAGATGGAGAAAGATACTACAAGAGGACCATTTTGTGGTCAGTGAGGATACCAACTCTAAGATTACTTAAGAGGCTACGTACATAGCTTATTTTCATAAAATAACACAAGAAGATATCCCCTGAGCATGCTCCTTGTGCATTTTAACCAGATGGTTTGCTTGATCAAGATCATTTCTGCCACGCCGTTGAATTATTTACAGTAGTTGGGTCATGGTTTCTCGCTTATTCTTACTACTAATATAGACTTCCATTTTCAATATGAATTCAAGAAGTTGCCACTTTAAGTCTCCTGCCCAACTCCTTCCTGCAAACATATATGGAGTCAAATTAAGAACATTGAAGAATAATAGTAATGTTCTTTTCTATTTTTTTTGAATTTTTTTATTGATGTTTACCTCATGAGTTGCCTGTCGAATGCTGATGTAGATAACATGCCTCTGTTTTCTTCAGCTCTCCTCATAAGGTAGTGCATAATCTGGTCTACAGGTCCAAATGGCAAATACTTGCTTACTTGAAATCCTGCATTTCTCAGCCCAAAAGTAAGGCCCTCTGCCATACCATACAGCTGAGCAAATTGGAGCTTTTGACTATCCTTGATTCCCATATCTATTGCTTTAGTTGCAGCAAGCTTTCCTATTTATGACAAAAACGCATTATACTGGTTAGACGACACCTTAAAAATTCATCAAACATAAGTAAAAAGACCAATTTTTTGGATCATTACCTGACTCAATGTTATGAGTAGCAAGAACAACAGCTCCAGAGCCATTAGCAATCTCTTCAATCATAAACTCAGCACAAGAATTGAAGCAAGCATGTGTTTGTTCAATGCTATCATGAATTGGAGATTGGAATCCTAATCGAGAAGCCAACTCTCTTTCACTACACATATAAGCACCTCTCACTAGCTTAAAACCCATTGGAACTCCCATTTTCTCTGCAGACTTTTTCGCTATCGCCATTCTTTCTTTCGCGTCTTTCAAGTAAGCTTGAATTGTTCCGAAAATCAAAGGACCATCGTCTTTATGGTACTTAATTGCCGCAGAATACGCCATGTAATCAATTCCAGGTTGAATAGTTGTATCCTCGGCATCAATGAGTAAAGGAACATCGTGTTCCAAACATTTCTCGCAAATTTTCGTAAGTCTTTCGTGAGCTAATTGTAGATCACGCTCTTCCTCTACTGTTAGAGGCTCTGGTTTTTTCGAAGTGTGATAAAGAGGGCTTGATTCGGCGAAAAGTGGAAGTGTCTTTTGCATCCATGGAAGATTGAATGAAGGATCTTTCTGTTGCCATCTCAGCAAATCACTCATTCTTTTGAGCAGCCGAGGTGTACAAATTGCAGTTATCTTCACCACCACAAAGCTAGTCTGTTTCATCATAATGGAGTAACTTTATTAGAGATCTTTCTAATTTCGTTGCCAAAGTTTTGATGTATAGATCCAAAAAACCAAAAAGTGAGATCTTTACTGTTAATTGAAAGTAGATCCAAGAATTTTGGAAGAATCTAAAAGATTCTTTTAGTGTAAAAGTGAATCTTTGAATTCCTTTTCGTTAATAAAATCATTCAACAAAAAAAATTAAATTATGTACAGAAGATCTTCCTTTTCAGGAATATTAAAATATTACTCCGTACTATACTAAATTACTAGTATCTGTCTGTTAAAATTCTGAAAACAACTTAAGGAATTGGATCTTACCGAAGATTGTGGTAGTGATTTGGTTGATTCAATTGTCTGAATAAAGGCTTTCATACTCTGTTCACAAGACTCATTATTAGTGGCATGTTCCACCCCATAATCAAGCATGGCTTTTAAGCCGCCGTCCGATAGTTTGCTAACGGTCCTACGGACTTCCGTTAAGTCTTTTCCAGCACAAAAATGTTCATAAAATGTATTCTTAACAAACCCCAGCATTACCTCCCTAAAAATAGGCATTTCCATGAGCTTAGAATTCATGGCCCACATCCCCATATCAACCATTGGATCAATCGCTGCCATCTGTAGCGTTAGCGATGATCTTATCAACTTTGAGGTAGGAACGCCGTAGAACAGCTCCTTAACATCGTCAAAATTGATAATATTACTTTTGTCGGGGACTGTATTAATCTGTGGTACGGTGTCCACCAGATTTGGTGTTGTGACGGTGGTGGCGTTAAAATCGCCGGTGAAACTTAAAGGCGGGACGGCGGAAAGGGGAGAGGGAGCCGAGTTTAAACGGCGGACATGAAATCCGAGGTTTTTGAGTAGTTTCGGACAAACAACCTTGTTGGCCATGCAACGGTGGGCGGCGGAATTTGTATTTTGTGTGTGTTTATTTCTTTCTCTGTTTAATGAATGTGTAAAGTTTCTTAATGTTGCATGTTATTTATAGAAGAGGAACAATGTATATTTGGTCAAAGTGATAACTTAAAATACGGGTAATTTCTAGAATTTTTAAATCATGCTGAGTAGATGCTGTGTTGTGACTGACGATGTATCACTGTGGATAGTCAGTACCACCATGTGTATTTTACGGTTAAAGTTTCATCTCTTAGCTGTCATTTGTTCCACTTGTCTTGGATTCCGCCTTTTTGTACTACATTTAATTATGATTCAATATTTTCCTAGTTTCTTGGACGCTTCTCAATATTGAGTTCGTGACTACTTTGTATTACAACTTGTTTTTTGCTTTGCGGCGAAATAATTTTTTTTAAGCCCTCTTGTTAGAATAATGTTAAGCCAACTTGTTAGAATTAGAATTAATACTTACTTTTTACTAGTTAACAAATGATTTCACTTGATCATCTATTTTTCATTGCTCGGAATAAATAAAAAATGTGGTTTCAAGAATCAGAATCTTCTCAATATCAGATTCCAATGAGAGAATCTTTAGATCATGATGGCTAGTAAATTTTTAATAATTTTTCGTGCACTACCTTGCAACACATCAATTTTTTTTATTAATCTAACCTTATTAAAGAATTTAATATTTTAACTTGTCAATCTTTCTTAAAAATGTTACTTCTATTATACTAAGTGTAATAGGGAAAAGATTGATTAGTTTTATTTTAACAATTCATTACCATAATAATAAAGGACAGGAGTATCTATTATCTTTGGGCATAGATGGAATCTCCATCATGATCAAAGTTTTAAAATCCTTAAAAGGGGTAATGAATTTTCTTCTTAGTTTGCATCATGGTATAAAGGATTTTCTTAGTTGACGGATCAAAATTCCATTGTAGACCGTTTAACACGTGATTTAGATTCCATGGTGGCTTTCCAAAACAGGGATGGTTGGGAAAGCACCCGCCAATAAACAACAACAACAACTACTACTAAGTATTATCTCACAAAGTGGGATCTGAAGAAGGTAATATGTAGATGAACCTTATCCTTATCCGAAAGAATAGAAAGGCTGTTTCCAATATGCAATGTAATAGGCTTACGTGTACATTACGTGCGAAGTGTGAATGTGGAATTTATTGAGCGAAATAAATGGTGCGTTACAGCCGTTACTATGTTTTGAATAGTTTTGATCGAAAATTTTGTTTAATATCTTATACAATATACATTAATTGTATGAGTTAATTTTTTATTTTACAATTTTATTAATTCAAAAGTTTATAAATCCAAATATATAAAATTGAAGTTCATAATTTTATGAGATAAAAAGAAATTTTTATATAATTAGTACAAGTTATAAATAAAACATTTCGCTTTGATCTTATGCCCGCGCGTGACATTAGGATCTACCCCGGAGGAGATAAAGTTTGCTGTATCAGCAGTGTGTCAGACTAGGTACCACTGCCACCTAATATGGAAGCATTCAATTCCCCTTTTTTGCTTATTTTCCGTATTTTTCGATATTAAGATTAGGAGCTTATTTTCCGTTCGTATTTTTCGGTATTCAGATTAGGAGCTTATTTTCCGTTCGTATTTTTCGGTATTCAGATTAGGAGCTTATTTTCCGTTCGTATTTTTCGAATTTGGATTAGGGCAATTTTATTGTGCTCATATTTTTCTTTCAGCAGATCTTACTGATGTGACAGAGATTCGGAATCTTTATAAATCAATTAGCACATCTTTTACATATTATAAATTAAAGTTTAATAATAGAACATTTTGACATTCATACTCACAATTTATGACAAATGGTAAATAACTTTATAACTTAAGTAAATAAATCATAATCATGAGAAGTTGTTTACACGTATGCTATTGGCACTTCTTATAGTTAAAATTTTACGATAAAATTCTCTTAATTATTGTTTAATTAGTTCGTAGACATAAATTAGAACTAATAAAATATACTGCATACATCGAAAATATATGGGATTAAATGAAAGTGTTATGAAATAGAAGATTCTTACACTTCTATTTAAGGTGAATGTCTTTAATGTATTTAATTAGAGAGATTTTAGAGTCCTATTATTGGTAGCAAGATCTTCCTCCTTCCTATAAATAGAGGTGCTCTCTACCATTGTAATTGACCCCTCTCAACACAATAAGAAGAACTCTCTCTACTCTTCTCTCTATTGCTATTGTTCTTGCTCTATTGTTCTTGTCTTTTGCTTTAGTTTATAACAGAAAGCTTAAAATGATCGCTTTATAGGTTTGGTAATTTTAAAATGATTGATTTATAGGTTTGGTGATTTTCCTTTTCTGGTTTAAGCCGTAAATAGTGATATAGGTGATGAAGAGTTTTACATTGTACAGCTCATTTAATATTTAAATTTTAAAAACAAAAATTGCCGAAGAAGACCTTTCTTGGTACATAATTACATTCTACTCTTTTTTCCTTTGGCGGGCAGAACAATGTATGGGTTCGTAGAGATGTGAATCCCCCGAACTAGTATAGGGCCAAATTTTGGACCAGTAATCAATGGCAAAAGATAGCCAGAAATAACCCCTACTCAATCAAAGGATTCGTTCTTTAAATGATATGATAACGATTGATGCGTCATGCGTGGTAACTAATAGTAGTAACTAACAGCTAACTAAACCTAAATATGTTATGACATAGTATCTTGTAGTGGATATCTATAAATTCTTTTCATCACAATTAGTTCATCATCAGGAATCAAATATTCCTATCTAGAAATATAAATATGCTATATGATTTAATTGTGATACCACAATACACAAATATGAGTTCTCAAGAAGATTGGAAAATATGTTGGGATCAAATATGTTGGTGATCCCGATATTAGGGGAAGAAAATGGGCAGCTGAAAAGATGATGCGTGAAATGAATCATCATCAATATATCTAGATCCTCGTACAAGAAATGTAAACTTGAAGTTCAAGTGATAATTCATTTCTAAAATACTTCCAAGCACATTGCTGACCCAAAGCTAAATGTCATGTTGCAGCTGCTAATGCTCAAAATAGAATAACGTCCATGATGGATAGCGTTTATGGCACGCATGAAGCATAATAGACAAATCGGTTCCAAAAATAAAACTTCTTGAAAAAGGAGGGAGCAAATGTTTAACAACAATAACAATAACAACAACTACCCAGTATAGTCCCACAAAGTGGGGTTTGGGGAGGGTAATATGTCGACGAGCCTTACCCCTACCCGAAAGGGCAGAGAGGCTGTTTCCAATCGACCCTCGGCTCAGTGAAGGAAAGGAAAACAAAAACAAAAACAAAAGAGCATTATTAACTCCAGTAGAAATAGCGTAAATAATTATCTAAACATAAGAACCATAAATAAGATAGCATGCAACAATATCATACAGTAACTACCACAAATAACTACATAAGGGAGACACACTCCAAAACACAAATCATATATGGATAGCCCTGCCAAGCTCACCCAACCCCGGGTGAGGAGTACAAAAAACTCTAGGAGCCCCTAACCTACAACCCTGATACTAGACCTCCAGATTTTCCAGTCAAGGGTCATGTCCTCGGAAACCCGCATTCTAGCCATGTCATGCCTAATCACCTCTCCCCAATACCTCTTAGGCCTCCCTCCGCCTCGCCGAACGCCGACAATCGCCAGCCGCTCACAACTCCTCACCGGGACATCAGGACTTCTCCTCTGCACATGCCCGAATCACCTCAGCCTCACTTCTCGCATCTTCTCATCCACCGGGGCCACCCCCACCTTCTCTCGAATAACTTCATTCTTAATCTTATCTAACCTGGTGAGCCTGCACATCCACCTGAGCATCCTCATCTCCGCAACTTTCATTCTCTGAACATGAGAGTTCTTCACTGGCCAATGCTTAAGATGGTCATAATAAGGAGGCAAGTGCTTAAGATGGTCATAATAAGGAGGGAGCAAATGTTTAAGATGGTCATAATAAGGAGGCAAGTGTTTTATAAGAGCACCATGACATAATATTTTGGCTCAAGTACGTGAAAATAATGAAATCTCAATAAGTTATGTCTTTGTTGTGCGTTGATGGAACCGATGTAAAATGATCATCGACGATATGGTTAATATAATGTAGCGCTCAATATTATTAATATTGACGAGGATCTTGAGCTCAAATCTGTCATGAAATTTGGACAGATCAATGGTTGGCCAAATTAAAATTATGCAATGAAATTGACTTCACCTGAAAAATGTGAAGTTAGACAAATAGTCCCCACACCTGAAAATGAAATGAAAAATCAAATTGATAGACATAAAAATGATTTGTAGCACAAAATTTTCATAAATATCCTGGTATTAGAGAAATAAATTCTTTTCTCTCTTTCATTCTATATCTCATATCTATTTTCATATTTTATATTATTACTTTAAGCTAAATATTATAATATATTATCAGCACAAATCTTTAATCAATTAAGTTATAATGGTCTAGAAATTTGTTCTACATAATAAAAGGTTGCAATCGAAAGCCAATCAGCATATTCTGATAAGCACATGAAAGAAAAGGGAAGCTCAGATGTGCAACTCATCTTCCTACAAATTTATAAGAGTGTGGAGACCGTAATCAACACATTGATCGCAAATAAGCTATCTCAGCAAGCCCAAGCCCTGTGAGTCGGCTCTGCGTGTATTACACGGGTTGATGATTACTTGTATTAATATGCATATACAATATATATATATATATATATATATATATATATATATATATATATATATATATATATATATATATATATATATATATATATATATATATATATATATATATATATATATATATATATATATATATATTATATTAAAGGATGATGTGTATGTTATTAAATTGTATTTGTAAAATAATTCTGGAAAATATAATTGAACATAAATAGAAATATAAACTAAATAACAAAAAATTAATTCGAGCCCCATGAATTCATAATGTTTTATTAAGGAATTTAATTCCCTCCTAGTACTCAGGTTATGGATTATTTATTTCAGGATAGAACGAATTACACACTGGTATATTCGTACTTTAAACCTTAGTGTTTCGGCAAACACAAAGTTCGATAGCAAATTACATTTACTGTTCCTTCTTTCGAAGTTAAAATATGGAGAAGAAAGGAAAGAACTCACAAAATTCTTATGAAAATTCTGAGCAGAATAGTTTTGTATTTATAGTCAAAGTTGGGCTAAAATCTAAAGAGGTGCAACTCTTCAGAATGACTGTTTATGCAAAACGGCCACAACATAAATGTCATAACATAAATAACTATTTACTCAACAATAAAGAGGAAAAATTGAAGAGAGTAGTATAATTTTCAATTTTCACAATTGTAAAACAGATTGAATTTAATATTAAAATTAATATTCTGTTATTAAAATAAATATTTAGGAATCTGAAATCGAGCGAGCGAGCGAGCGACAACATCACAAGGCTTACCTTCTTCCTAACTCTTTAGAGTTAGAAGAAGAGCAATTGCTTGTATACCCATAAAAAATCTCTCTTCCAATATGGGACATGTCCCGTTGCCAAGGGGGAAACTTAAAATTTCACTTAAATTTTTTATTTCTTTCTTTTCTCATTCACCATATTTTAAGCATATCATATACTTAAAATCCCAATAATTTATTCTTTAATCAACATAACTTATTTTTTACTTTTATCTACATACGTCAAGATGTAGAATCTCTAAAGAGAATTCTATTTTACGTACATTTCCAACTAGAATTAGCAAGCAAGATAAACGAAT
The DNA here is from genome assembly GCA_034376525.1 of Nicotiana benthamiana. Taxonomy (NCBI): domain Eukaryota; kingdom Viridiplantae; phylum Streptophyta; class Magnoliopsida; order Solanales; family Solanaceae; genus Nicotiana; species Nicotiana benthamiana. The sequence continues at coordinate 131,744,105 of CM067324.1, read as the reverse complement.
ATATTTTGTTCAAGTAAACTAACGTCATTGGGAGAATTAGATAGATTTATGGGAGAATACCCACTTATTGACATTTATAGATCGACATTTAGACAACTTTGAATTAAATTATTCAGATCTTCATAATTCGTAAATGAAACTTTTTATAACAAGATTCAAGGCAATGACAAGCATATAACTAATATCTTATTAATTTACATTAACTCTTATCAATATAAATAATAATAATATAGCTATGTGCAATTAAAGATGTAATGTCTTCTAAAAAAAATCCTTATAAAGGAAACTACTCTATAAACAACAATTATATTATATGGGGCGCAACGATCTATCACACATGGCAAGTCAGTAACTGAAAATTATCTAGGAATGCCACTGTAAATACTGAGTATATTATAAATCAAATTCATAGTGAGATTAGAGAAATATTAGAATCACTGCATAGATATAGGACTACAACTGTTACATTAATAGTTTATGTAACTAGTTTGGGACACAATAGTGGAATTAACCTTGTTTACTGATAGCTGTCAACCTTGCTGGAAGGGGCATTAACATTGGATAATCTTTTAAGTGTACAAAAGTTTGTTGTTAATGGTAATTTTACTGGTTATTAAAAAAAACAATTATGATTAACAAACAAGTGACATTAATACGTTAGCATTTCTACATGTTGCATGGTATGCGCAGAGGAGGGTTCTTGAATATTTGGTCAAAGTGATAACTTAAAATATGATAATTTCCTGAATATTTAAATCATATAGTCAGTACCACCATGTGTATTCCACGGTTAAATTTATCTCTCTTAGCTGTTATGTTGTCCATTTGTCTTTGATTCTACCTTTTTGTATATCAAGTTGGCTTTAATTATGACTGAATCCCCTCATTGTCCTACTTTCTTGGACACTTCTAAATATTGAGTTCGTGACCACTTTCGTACTCCAACTTGTCTTTTTGCTTTGTGGCTCTTTACATGCCCTTTTGGAATTATTCTTACTCAATAACCAAATTTTTAAATATTTTTATATAAATTAAGAAATTTTTCTTTTAGCATTTAATAATAAATTAATTATACTAACCTTTATTGTTTCATATAAATACTCATATACTTCAACACTATTTACTCCAAGAATAATATATGAAAAAAATAATTCATTCGTTCTTGAAATCTAAAAAATTACTTATTTTGAACTACAAAAAATGCTAAAAAATTACTTATTTTGAACCCGGGGAAGTATTGTTTAAAGCCCTCTTGCTAGTATCTAACTCAGGTTATTCTCCTATTGTTAAGCCCACTTGTTAGAAATTAGTACTTACTTTATTAATTAACCAATGATTACACTTGATAATCTGTTTTCCACAACATTAATTTTAATTATATTGCGCGTACACTCGGAATGTATAAAAAAAACATGAATTCAAAGGAATCTGAATCTCGTCTCAAAATCAGATTCCAACCAGGGAATCTTTAGATCACAATCATGACTAATAAGTTTGATCAACTAGGCCATAGTTCACATGGGACAAATAGATGCGTGTAATTTTATCATTTTGCGTGTACCACCTTCTAGACATCAATTTTTTTCATCCAGCATCCCGGAGATAACTTTGTTTTTTTATTATAAAACCAAATAACAAAAGTATGTTTGAATAAACTTCCAACGAAAAAGTAATGAATACGCCTTAGGATTGCCCTTAAAAATTATATGTTACGTTGAGAAAAAGACAAATTCAAAAATTACAAAAATAAAAAATATTAAATTTTAATATGGAAAACATTTCAATTCGTCTAATCTTCCCACAGAAATCAAATTGAAAGGAAAATATAAAGTATGTTTGACATCTTGAAGAACTAACGTTGAATCATTATTAGTTTTCAAATAATTGTGTCATCACCAAATACCTTAACTTCACTGGCATTGTCTACTTTTAACACTCTAGAATCAACAGGAGTATAAGATGAGAAAAAACCTTTTCTTGATGTGACATGTGAAGTAGCTCCAGAATCTACTATCCAACTCGTCTCATGGATACCAACAACAACAACAATAACTACCCAGTATACTCCCACCAGGTGGGGTCTGAGGAGGGTAATATGTAGACAAGCCTTACCCCTACCCGAAAGAGCAGAGAGGCTGTTTCCAATCGACCCCCGGCTCATAGGATAAAAGGAAAAACAGCAGTAAAACAAAAACAAAGACAAAAAGACAAACAATAGAGCATTAGTAACTCCAGCAGAAATAGCGTAAATAATTATCTAAACATACGAAACATAAATACAATCGCATGCAATAATATCATGCAGTAACTACCATAACTAACAGCCATAGGGGGGGACATAAGCTAAAACACAAATCATCTATGGGTAACCCTGCTGACCCACACCCAACCCCGGATGAGGCGTACGAAAAACTCTATGAGCCCTTATCCTACAACTCTGATTCTAGACCTCCAGACTTTCCTATCAAGAGTCATGTCCTCGGAAACCTGCATTCTAGTCATATCCTGCCTAATCACCTCTCCCCAATACTTCTTAGGCCTCCCTCTGCCTCACCGACCGCCAACAACCTCCAGCCCCGCTCGCAGCTCCTCACCGGGGCATCAGGACTTCTCCTCCGCACATGCCCGAACCACCTCAGCCTCGCTTCTCGCATCTTCTCATCCACCGGGGCCACCCCCACCTTCTCTTGAATAACTTCATTCTTAATCTTATCTAGCCTGGTGTGACCGCACATCCACCTAAGCATCCTCATCTCCGCAACCTTCATTCTCTGAACATGAGAGTTCTTCACGGGCCAGCACTCCGTCCCATACAATACAGGTCTAACCACGGCTCTATAGAATTTCCCCCTGAGTTTGTGTGGAACTTTCTTGTCACAAAGGACTCCTGATGCAAGCCTCCACTTTGACCACCCCGCTCCTATGCGATGAGTGACATCCCCGTCAATCTCTCCGTCCCCCTGAATCACAGACCCAAGGTATCGAACACTGTCCCTCTTGGAGATGGCATGGGAACCAATCATCATGTCCCTGCCTACTTCGCTCGGCTCGGCGCTAAACTTGCACTCCAGGTACTCTGTCTTAGATCTGCTTATTTTGAAACCATTAGACTCGAGAGTCTGTCTCATACCTCTAACCTTTCAATAACACCGACCCTCGTCTCATCTGTCAATACTATGTCATCAGCAAATAGCATACACCAAGGCACATCCCCCTTGAATATGTCGGGTTAGAGCATCTATCACTAAGGTAAACAAGAGGGGGCTCAACGCCGATCCTTAATGGAGCCCCATAACCACTGGAAAATGGTCTGATTCGCCACCCACTGTCCTAACCCTAGTCTTAGCTCCATTGTACATGTCCTTGATTACTTTGATGTAGGCTTCCGGCACGCTCTTCGCCTCGAAGCACCTCCATAGCACCTCCCTTGGGACCTTGTCATACGCCTTCTCCAAGTCGATAAGCACCATGTATAGGTCCTTCTTATTATCCCTGAATTGCTCCGCCAGCCGCCTGACAAGGTGGATAGCCTCTGTAGTGGAGCGGCCCGGCATGAAACCGAACTGGTTCCCAGATATAGTTGTCACCTCCCTCACCCGCGCCTCAATCACCCTCTCCCAAACCTTCATCGTGTGACTTATTAATTTGATACCCCTATAGTTGTTGCAGCACTGAATGTCCCCTTTGTTCTTGTACAAGGGCACCACTGTACTCCACCTCCACTCATCTGGCATCTTTTTGGTCCTGAAGATCGCATTGAACAACCTGGAGAGCCACTCCCCTCCTGACTTACCCATGCACTTCCAGAACTTCACCGGGATCTCGTCAGGCCCGGTTGCTCTACCCCATGACCTCCTCCGCCCTAATGCACCTGCAGTATCCAAGGTCTCTATGTTGATCTGAATGCCCGAGCTCCCCTAGCTCTATGTTACGATCCCCCTCCTCGTTAAGTAAGTCTCGAAAGTACGCCTGCCACCTCTGTTTGATTTGAGATTCCCCCATCAGAACTCTACCATCCTCGTCCTTGATACACCTAACTTGGTCTAGATCACGTGCCTTCCTTTCCCTTACTTTAGCTAACCGGAATAACTTTTTATCCCTGCCTCTCTCCCCTAGTTCCTCGTACATGCGATCGAACGCGCGTTTTTAGCTTCTGTGACTGCCATCTTTGCTTCTTTCCACGCCACCTTGTAGATCACCCTGTTCACTCTCCGTTCTTCCTCGCTTGTGCTCCCTGCCAACCTAGCGAACGCCGCCTTCTTCACCTCCACTTTTCCTTTGATTACATCATTCCACCACCAATCATTCTGATGTCTGCCTGAATAACCCTTGGCTACCCCGAGCACGTCCCGCGCTACCCCCTAACCAAGTTCGCCGTCACTGTCCACATAGCGTCCGCTTCCCCAGAACTTCTCCAAGCTCCGCCCTCAACTAACCTCCTTTCCAACTCATGTGCTTTCTCCTTAGTCAAAGCACCCCATCTAATCCGCGGTTGTCCCCGAGCGCCCTCCCTCTTCCTCTTCACCCAGAGACCGACATCCATCACTAGGAGTCTATGAAGAGTTGAAAGAGACTCTCCCGGAATAACCTTGCAGTCCTTGCACATACCCCTATCGCTCCTTATGATGAGAATGTAATCAATCTGAGTCCTCGCCGTCGAACTCTTGAAGGTGACCAGCTGCTCCTCCCTCTTCTGAAATGTCGAGTTCGCAATCAGAAGCTCGAAAGCCCTGGCGAAATCAAGCAGCGAAGTGCCTCCTCTGTTCCTAACCCCAAAGCCGAAGCCACCGTGCACCTCATAATAGCCACCAGCATCAGCCCCAATATGACCATTAAAGTCCCCTCCAATAACTAACTTCTCAAATTGGGGAATACTACTCACCAGATCATCCAAGTCCTCCCAAAAGCACCTCTTAGCCTCCTCGTCTAAGCCCGCTTGCGGTGCGTAAGCGCTGATGACGTTGAGGACGTAACCCCCAATAACTAGCTTAATAGACATTAACCTATCATTCACTCGCCTAACCTCGACCACGGACTCCCTTAGGTCCCTATCTACCAAGATGCCCACTCCATTCTTACCTCTCACGACCCCAGAATACCACAGCTTATACCCATCTACATTCCTCGCCTTCGACCCTTTCCACCTAGTCTCCTGGACACACGCTATGTTAACCCTCTTCCTTTGAAGAACCTTCGCCAACTCTATGGACTTACCCGTCAGATTCTCATGGGATACCAAATTGATGACATTTTCATCACAAATAAAAAGAAGGTCATCTTGAACAATATCACAACATTGTTCTCGTTATTTTCAGCTTTCTTTCCTTCTCTAGTGTCTTGATTCATCTTGCGGTAAAACCTTTTGATGTGTCCTTTCTTGCCAGAGCGGTTGCATGTAATATTATAGTATTTGGACCTTGTCTTACTTCTACTTCTACCTCTATTTCTTGAGCCTCTTGTTCTATCTCTCACCCGGTCTTCTATAACCAAGATATCTACTTGTGAGGATGAACCTAGAGATTTTCTCCTTACTTCCTCGTTCAACACACCACTCTTAGCATATTCCATGGTCACTTTACCTCCAGGAGCTGAATTTGTCAAAAAAACATGAAGAGTTTCCCAAGAGTTTGGTAGAGTATTAAGAAACCAAAGTCCTTGTATTTCATCATCAAAATTAACTTCCATTCGAGATAGCTAATCAAGGACGCCCTGAAAATCATTGATGTGATCAAGGATAGCGCTACCTTCATCGCATTTAAAGATTCATCAATTGCATTAGCAGAAATAATTTGTTATTCCTAGTTTTTGAAGCATAAAGAGTCTCTAGCTTTTCCCACAATGATCTTGCATGTATCTCGTTCACAATATGGTTGCGAACATTATCATCAACCCATTGTTTGTATATATCCACATACTTGTTGGTGCTTAAAATCCCAGTCTTCATCAGATATACTCGAATTTATGAGCTGAAAAAATGGGTAGATGCATCTTCTTCACAAACAACAAGTCTTTCATCTTACTTCTCCAAACATTATAATTTCTCCCATTTAAACATACCATCTTGCTCATATTCACCTCCATTTCATAATAGCCCAGATAAATAATCAAGGCTCTGATACCACTGTTATGTTGAGGAAGAGGCAAACCCGAAAATAAAGAAAATAAATAACACCAAAATTTTATGTGAAAAACCCTTCTCTGTTTGCCAACTAAACAATGTATGCACCTTTTAAGCTTTGCTTGTTTCACTCAACAAACTTTTCTTAGCCAAACACCTAATCCCTTCTCACTCATATGACTCAATCTTCGATGCCACAATTCTGGCAAAGTATCACTTTCCACCAGATTTATTGAGTCATTAAAAATAGAGTCCAGTATCACATATAAATAACCAGAATTTACTCCTCGTGCCATTACTAACGAGCCCTTGGTGAGCTTATATTGGCCATTAAAGAGGGAACTATGGTAAACTTTCAAATATATTTTGGTCGGGAGCACTTATTATTATTGCCTATGTTATCAATTTGTCTCATGCAGTTGCTTCGGATGGTGATATCTCAAACAGAGTTTGGTTTGCCAAAGATGTTTCTTATGATCTCCTGAGAGTTTTTGTGTATAAAGCTTGTGTGCATGTTCCTAAATATGAGAGATCGAAACTGGTTGTCAAAACTAAGCAGTGCATCTTTATCGGTTATGGTCAAGATGAGTTTGGTATCGTTTTTATGATCTACTTGGCAATACAATTATTAGATGTCATGATGTAATATTCTTTTAAGACCAAACTGTTGAAGATATTGACAAAACTGGGACGATATATTCTCAGAGTAATGAGAGCTTAGTTGATATTGATCCAGTTTCAATTGCTAAGGCACCTATTGCACATGAAGGAACCCAAAACAATGATGGAGATAGTGATCAAGATCAAAATAATCATCATAGTGTAGATGTTATGGACGTTCCAGTTGATGAAGTTGTGGTTGATAAACAACCAATTCATGCACGGGTAACTACTCCAAATGCTCCTGAAACCTCTCTTAGAAGATCTATAAGGGAGAAGAAAAAATTCATGCGCTATCCTCCTGATGAGTATGTACTTTTAGCTGACATGGGAGAACTTTAGAATTATGATGAAGCCATCCAAGATACATATAAAAATTAGTGGATCGAAGCGATGGGAAGATGAGATGAAGTTACTCTATGAGAATGGCAGATATGAGTTAGTGAAATTGCCGAAAAGAGAGCTTTATCTAATAAAGCAAGATAACCATACCTTTGCGCCTAGGTACAAGGCAAGGTTAGTTGTTAAAGGTTTATTCTAGAAGAAGGGAGTTGACTTAGACGAAATTTTCTTCCACGTTGTGAAGATGTCTTCTATTTGTGTGGTTTTAGGCTTAGCTGCAACTCCAGATTTAGAGGTTGAGCAAATGGATGTCAAGATTACTTTTTTCATGGTGATTTAGATGAGGAGATTTATATGGAGCAACCTAAGGGTTTTGTAACTAAGGGAAAAGAAAATTATGTGTGCAAATTGAAAAAGAGCCTGTATGGATTGAAACAAGCTCCAAGGCAATGGTATTTGAAGTTTGAATCTGTCATAGAAGAATAATGATACAAGAAAACTTCTTCAGACCACTGTGTATTCTTCCAAAAGTTATCTGATGATGATTTTATTATTTTATTTCTTTATGTGGATGACATGCTTATTGTTGGGAATAATAAATTCAGAATTGTAGTCCTTAAGAAGCAATTGAGTAAATCATTTGCGATGACGGACTTGGGGACAACAAATAAAATCTTGGGCATTCAAATCCACCGACAAAGAGATAGATAAGAGTTATTTTTGTCCCAAAAGCAATACGTTGAGAAGGTACTCAAGAAGTTCAATATGACAGATACAAAGTGGTTAGGACTCCTCTTGCTAAACACTTCCAATTGAGTATTAGTCCGAGTCCATCTACTGATGAAGATAAAAATGAGATGTCTCGCATTCCTTACTCTTTTGCCGTTGGTAGCTTGATGTATGCTATGGGTTGCACTAGATCAGATATTGCACATGCCGTTGGTTCTGTTAGTAGATTCCTTTTTAATCCTGAAAAAGAACATAGGGATGCAGTAAAATGGATAATAAGGTATTTGACAGGTACTACAGATTTGAAGTTGTTCTTTGGCAATGGAAATCCTGAATTTGTTTGTTACACAGACTCTAATTTAGGAGGCAATCTTGATAATTCAATATCCACTTTCGGTTATTTAATCACTTTTGTAGTAGGAGCTGTTTTTTGGCAACCTAGACTACAGAAATACATAGCTCTATCCGCCATAGAAGCCGAATATATTGCTGCCATAAAAGGTGCCAAAGAACTATTATGTACGAAGGAGTTTATCAATGATCTTGGCTTTGAGCAGCCAAGGTACATCTTATTTTGTGATAATTAGAGTGCTATCTGTCTCATCATGCACTCCACTTTTCATTCTAAGACCAAATATATAAATAAAAAGTATCATTGGATAAGAATGATCGTGAAAGAGAAATTATTTGAGGTTGAGAAGATACACATTGATGAAAATCCTTCGAATATGCTGACAAAGGCGGTGGTTGCGGATTAACACGAATTTTGTAGAAAATTGGCAAACATGAAGCATGTCAATAGTTCCTCTACTTGAAGACACATTTGGTCCCTTGGCTGGACGGGGAGTTTGTTGGGCTCATGCCCATGTTGTCCAACTAACGACCCATTGACCTAATCCTATTCTTTTTTGGTTTCCAATCCTATTTGGAATTGGATTTGGTTTATTCCTATTTCAAGTAGGTTTTGGCTTTAAGAGAAAGCACCACTCATGATTTATAAATAGGAAAACCTTGGAGAATTATTCTATGCTCATTGATACAAGTCTTTGAAAAAGTTAAGCACATAGAGTGGTTTTTGAGAGAGCTTTCGTCAAATGAGAAGAGAGAAGAAAAATATTTGTTTTGCTACAGATTTTTATCTCGACTAGCCAATATTCAAATCACATTTTTCGATTTATTAACCGTTAGATTGGGCTGTAATTTTGACTGATTGTTTGTAATATTTTGGTCTTGAATTTGAACGGTAGAGAGGAATTTGAAGGCTTGTAGCATCTAATTTCGAGCCTCAAACAACTGCTTTATTTTTTGTAGGTTATACTTTTTCTTCAATTGTTTAGTTGTTGTTATTGTTGCTTTGTGTTAGCAAATTTAAAGAACTTTTATAATCCTTTTATTATTATAGTCAAATATTTCGATCTTTGTAACTTTTAACTTCGATTTAAAGAGTTTCTCATATTAAAATTTAATATTTTTTATCTTCCTTATTTTTAATTTCCTCTTTCTTATCGTATCAATATATTAGAGATGGACTTGTCTGTGCCACTTGAATTATCGTTATAATTCTAAGCTCTTCTTACAAACGAATACCCACATTTCACTAGTAAACCAACGACATTTACCTTGGTAGTTTGCTTTTTCTTTCCACCACTTTTTTAAGTCAATATTTTTTAATATGTGGGGTCATGGAATCTGCATCTTTCCCATCAAAATCAATTTCCTAGAAGATACTTGCCGTATTGTTTACTCATGTTGAAGAATCTTTAAATCACACCCATGCGAGTTGTAAAAGCGATCGACGTATCACGTGGGGACAGTAAATGAAGGCTTGTAATATTCAGCATTACGGCAACTATGATTTGTATTATGAAACCCATATAAAAAGTTGTCATGCATATTATAATGAGCTACGAAACCAAAATTTTTGAAAAAAAATTTCAAACTTAAAAAAGATAAAACAAAAAATAAAAACTATTTAATATACATTATATATTTCTAAAATAATTTAATATTTTATTTGTATATAAAATATAATTTTTGATGACGGATGACGGTTGATCACCTTCGAATAATATAGCTTCGCCTGATTGTAGCCAATAAAGTTCTAAAAAGCATGAATATGTTATGAAATAGAAGATCCTTACACTTCTATTTAAGGTGAATGTCTTTAATGTATGTAATTAGAGAGATTTTAGAGTTCTATTAGTGGTAGCTAAATCTTCCTCTCCCCTATAAATAGAGGTGCCCCCTACCATTGTAAATCATCCCTTGAGACTCTCAACTCAATTCAATAAGAAGAACTCTCTCTACTCTTCTCTCTATTTGCTCTTGTTCTTGCTCTATTGTTATTGTCTTTTATATTATTTCATAACACGTTATCAGCACGAGTCTCTAACCAATTGAAATTTTCGATTGTCTTAACTTTTGTTTGTCTACAGGATTTTGCTTCAAAGAAAGAAAACGAAAAAAAAAGGAAAAGAAACAAAAGAAAGAAAAAAAAAAAAAGGAACGAATGCTGGAGGGCAAACAGAGCCAAAGAAAAGAACGAAAAAGTTGAAAAGAAAAGAAGAAAGAAAGAAAGGAAAATCTTTCTGGAAAGACAAAGAAAGGAAAACGTTGAAAGAAAGAAAAGGAAAGAAAGAAAGGAAGAAAATATTGAAAATATATTTGGTATACCTTAAAGGTAAGTATTTTATTTTTCCCTTTCAAATTCTTGGAATTCTATAATTTGATTTTATATACAAATATAGACAATCAAGTTTGAATACAACTCTAATGGAGTTTGTAAGAAATTATAATCACACGAAGTGGTATAATCTCTATGTCCTGCCATGATTAAATTCATGTATGACTGTGGACAAAGAATTGAAAACCCGTCCCATTAAATTTGCTCCATTCCCTGAAGTGAATGTGGAAGCAGTATGTGGTAAGTCTGAAAGAAGACAAAAGTATTACCATGGACGTGGCAATAGACGAAACTATAATCGTCATTATTGTGATAATGAGAACAATAAGGATTCTCAAAATAATCTTTCACTTTATGAAAGTAATATTTGACATAAGATTGTGAAAAACACATGATTATGATCCATTCCCTGAAGTGAATGTGATAATTGTAATAGAGCCCGTACGTATGAACACGCTCTTGATGCAATTGTGTCATATGTATGACAATATGAAAAGAAAGTTCGTTGCCCTCGAAATTTCGGGCAAGAACTATATGATATGGGTGTTGGATACTTAAATCCATTTTGGATACTATGGGTCTTGAAGACGCCATTAAAGAAAGAAATAGTGCATCCACCCAAAACTATGCTAAGGCCTTGATTTTCTTGCGCCATCACCTTAATGAAGGTTTGAAACTGTATGAAGGCCTTGATTTACTTGCGCCATCACCTTAATGAAGGTTTGAAACTGCTTGTTATTATAACTGCAATGTTGCAATATGCTTAAATAATGTTAAATAGCATTATTATCGTGTCTATCGACAATGAAAATATGGCAGCAGTAAATAATTATGCATAATTAAAATTATGTAAAAGTTAATTTGCCTTATTTGATTGTAATGTAATCATCACAGTATCACATTCGTCGCCACATGAACTTGTGACCACAATAATTCTGCTAAGAAAATGCAGATAATAAGTGTGGATAAAATGTGAATTTAAATATTGTGCATTAAATGCTTTATTATGTGTATGTATAATAAACATTAATGGATTGTGTAATAATTTTGTGTTTACAGCATAATTGCTAAAGGTTAACAACGTGTTGTTAGTTGGAGCTATATATATATATATATATATATATATGTTATTTTGTAAACATACAGTAAATAAATATTTCTTGATATACTATACATACAATACTCAAAGAAAAGAAGAGTAATTGTGTAAGGCAAACATTACTACAATCTATAGAAGTAGTAAATTGATTAAAGGCTCCAGAAGAGCATATGTAACTCTGCCCAAAGGCATGACGTTTATCAAGGAAAGCTGATTATCGGACCATCCCCAACAAAGGTTGGGACCGTGTCACCCCCGTTTCTGGAACGTATACAAGGGGACATTTGTGGACCTATTCACCCACCTAGTGGGTCGTTTAGGTACTTCATGGTCTTGATAGACGCATCCTGTAGATGGTCTCATGTGTGCCTGTTGTCATCTCGCAACCTGGCGTTTGCGAAGTTAATGGCACAAATCATTCAGCTACGAGCACACTTTCCAGACAATCCAATCAAGTCCATTAGACTGGATAATGCTGCTGAGTTTACATCCCAAGCATTTAATGATTATTGCTTATCAATAGGGATAAAAGTTGAACATTCCGTAGCACATGTTCACACTCAGAACGGTCTTGCAGAATCGTTAATTAAGCGCTTGCAGTTGATTGCAAGGCCATTACTGATGAGAACGAGGCTGCCCACTTCAGTGTGGGGTCACGCCATATTGCATGCTGCAATACTAATTCGTCTCAGGCCGACGAATTACCACAAGTATTCCCCATTACAAATGGTTTTGGGTCATGAACCCGATATATCCCATTTAAGGATATTTGGATGTGCCGTATATGTGCCTGTAGCACCGCCATCCCGAACCAAAATGGGTTCACAAAGAAGGTTAGGAATATATGTTGGGTTTGAGTCGCCCTCCATCATTCGCTACCTTGAAACATTGACAGGCGACCTGTTTACTGCACGATTTGCAGACTGTCGATTTGATGAAACACTTTTCCCAAAATTAGGGGGAGAAGTTGGTGAAACCAAAAGGGAAATTTTGTGGAAAAATGAATCAGTACCTCATCTTGATCCATATACCTCTACTTGTGAGAAAGAGGTACAAAAGATTATCCATTTGCAAAGAATAGCAAATCAAATGCCTGACGCATTTACGGACTTGAAAAGGATAACGAAATCCCACATTCCTGCGGAAAATGCTCCGATCCGTATTGAAGTCCCTATTGGACAATTATCCAGTGTCATATCCAATGAGTCAAATGCACGCCAGAAGCGGGGCAGACCATTAGGTTCTAAAGATCGAAATCCTAGAAAGAGGAAAAAGAACGATCTAAATGACACTATGAAAGAATCACATGAGGACGCTCATGATTTGATTAATCCCGAGATTCACGAAGAATCCATCGAGCCTGAGACTCTTGTCAATACGGAACTACCCCCAAATCCAATTAATATTGAGGCAAATATTAATCGAGTGGATGTTGTGGTGGATAATGTCTTTGCTTATAATGTAGCATCTAACATTATGAAAGAATGTGAGGATCTTGAACCCCAATCTGTGAAAGAATGTCGAGAAAGACATGATTGGCCAAAATGGCAAGAAGCAATTCAATCTGAATTGAATTCGCTGGCAAAACGGGAAGTTTTTTGCCCTATAGTTGAAACACCTAATGGTGTTAAGCCCGTTGGCTACAAATGGGTATTTGTACGCAAAAGAAATGAAAGAATGCCACAATAAAGTGGATATCTATTGGTATAAAACCCCATGTCATAATAAACCCGAAGTTTATTGATAAGTGCAAATGTCATGGTGTAAATTTGAAGTTTACCAATATTGATAATTTATGTTAGCCATCTCATTTGAAGTATGATGTGCAAATTCACATAGGTGAATATTAAAAAAAAAAACTAGAAAGTTCTTTATGAATACCCTTGTATTACTTGTTCTCATTAATGAACTGACCAACTAAAGAGTTCGGGTTGAAGCCCCTAAATTCTGGAAATATCAAAGGTGAATATGGGCCCATTCACCTGCCATGTATACCACATATGATGCATCTATGAAATGGTTACATGCGCAATTGTTATTGACCCGCAGCCTAGCAGTGCTTGCGAGATAAATTGCTCAGTACTCTAACTTCGAGCGTAGTTTCCAGATTCTCTACTCAAGACAGTTAATCTTGATAAGTTGGTTTATATCAAAGTTGGTTTAGCAAGATAAGTATTGAGTGCTTCCACTTAATAGCTAAACTGTTTCTTATGAGAACAAAGTTATACATATAAGTTGTATACGAGAGTATATTCTCCCCTCAAAAGTGGTTCAGAGTCAGGAACCAAATAATTTCATCTTATTATTAAGGTGCTGTGTAATGCACAAAGATGATTTCCCAAAGTTGAGGAAACAAGTTAGCTTTACTAACTTGAGGGGGAGACATGATAAACACTTGAGAAAGTATGAATTATCATTTGTATATGTAAATCCCCGAATATTATGATATGAACCTGAAGTTCATATAAGGGATAATTCAAGTTGCAACATATTGCAAAGCATGCTATACGCATTTGCTGATCCAAAGAAAGCAACTAAATGGAAGAGATACAATTCAAGAAGAATTGATTCCATATGAAAGACATGTAGCTTTGAACCTGTAGTTCATATGCTTGAAGGTATAAAGTCAAAGGTATGTATAATCAGTTTTCGATATCTTATTTGTTTAGCATGACATGAAAACTTGATATGCAGCTAAAGTCTATTATGTGACTTATATGACTTAACTTGAAAGATTTAAGTTGCTTGAAGCATATGCAAGTCTTGGTCCTGAAGCACCACATTCTAAGTACAACTTGTGTACATATGTATCTTGCCATAACTATAAGCATGATGGCATTGAGAATGCATCTATGGAGATATTGAAGAGCTATTCCACGACATTATATGAAGATGTTCATATCTATCAAGAATGATGATTTCAAGGTGCGGGATATTTATTCAAGATGGCCGATTTATTCATCAAGCATCTATCAAAGATCGTTTTGAAGATGATGCACAAGATTGGAATGCAAATGCTCAAGGCTTAAATTGATGTACTCATTAGGGGGAGTCAATGCGCGTTGCACTCTTTTTCCCTTACAAGGTTTTGTCCCAATTGGGTTTTCCTTGCGAGGTTTTTAACGAGGCAACCAATAGGCGCATATTCAAACATGTGTACTCTTTCCTTACTTTAATTTTTCCCATTGGGTTTTGTTTTAAGGTTTTAACGAGGCACATCATTGAATAGACATTCAAGGGGGAGTGTTATGAAATAGAAGATCCTTACACTTCTATTTAAGGTGAATGTCTTTAATGTATGTAATTAGAGAGATTTTAGAGTTCTATTAGTGGTAGCTAAATCTTCCTCTCCCCTATAAATAGAGGTGCCCCCTACCATTGTAAATCATCCCTTGAGACTCTCAACTCAATTCAATAAGAAGAACTCTCTCTACTCTTCTCTCTATTTGCTCTTGTTCTTGCTCTATTGCTATTGTCTTTTATATTATTTCATAACAGAATACATATTAAATTGGCCAAGAAGAAAGGATGTATATCCAACCAAAGTTACTACTGATTTGTTTATTTCTATACATTGATAAATTGTATATTTCTATACATTTTAATATTAAAAGGCAAATTTATTTATTTTGTCCAATCATTATAATATAAATTATTTTGATATATACTAAGTCCAAGCGCAATCACCCATTCCTGCACCCTTAGGTCTCAAATTCTATAATTAAAAAATAGAGTCATATTTTTATAAATATAATAATAAAGAAAGTATCTATTTATAGTGGAAAAGTTTAATTCATTTTTTAGTTGTCAAACAAATTTATTGTCATATTTAAATCAATATCAAAACTGTTACTACTAAGTATTGTTCTTCCCCTCACGCAAAACATTTATCTTGCAATTCTGAATATAAGATATCATTATTTTCATAAATTAGAATATATATATATATATATATATATATATATATATATATATATATATATATATATATATATATATATATATGAGTTAATACTTTACCTTTTTATTTTTAAAAAAGCTCCTGATATATAGTATTCTCTTATAAAAATGAGATAACAGTATACTCTTTTTTTTGGGGGTAAAAGAAATTTTTTATTTATCTCTCTCAGAACATTTACAACTTAGTAGTTATGTTATGCATATAAGCTTATCTCTTTATGAGTACTTTTATATATCTCTACTAGGTAGGTTTGCTCTCTAATATCCTATCGATACAATGTATTTATCTATTCTTTTCTTTAATATTTTTCCTGCTATCTTTTATTTCCTGCACTCTATATTTGTTGTCTTCCTTGGTTCTTTGCCATACTTTTTCTGGAATTGGTGTTACTTTATTCCACAGTGCCTCATTTCTTGCTTTCCAGATCCCATACATGATTGTTGTGATGATGGATACTCTAAAGTTCCTGCATATTCTCCCTTTGATGCATCTTCATATTGTCTTCCATATATTGTTCTGATCTGCATTGTCTATTTTGATCTTCAGCCACTTGCATAAGAATTCTAGTAGTCTGCTTAAGTACTTGCATTCCAAATACAAGTATTGGATTGTTTCATCTGCTCTTTCACATAGGAGACATGTCTTCTCTTGGTTCAACCCTATCATGTTCAAGCGATCTCTAGTTAGTAATTTCTTCTTCATAATCAACGATCCCATGAAATAATGTTTTGGAACATTTAGCCCGTTCCAAATCCATCTAGCATATGGCCATTTGGTTGCTTCTCCTCTTCTTCAGTTATATCCATCTTTGATTGTATACTGTTTATTCTTTCCTTTCCATCCTTTTTGTTCAAAGCCATCTTCAATTTTTTCTTTAATATCACAGATTTTCTTCCAATACCATGTGCAATCCTAAGGTGGCTTGTATTGCCACCAATCATTTCCTTTTATGTATATATGATTCACTCATCTTATCCATAATGTATCACATTTCTGCTCTATATTCCATACATATTTGGCAATTGCTGCTTTATTCCAGGCTATGCATTCCTGTATCCCTAGTCCTCTTTCTTCCTTTGGTCTGCATACAGTATCCCCGGCTACTAATGGAGGTTTATTAGTAATCATTCTCCTATCCCATATATAATTCCTGTAGATAGTTACTATGGTCTTCATCACTTTCTTTGGAAGTATGAACATGGATGCCCAATAGGTATGAAGATGCAGTAGCACAATGTTAACTAATTGAACCATTCCAATATATGAGAGATTTCCGGACCTACATCCCTTAACTTTTATTAGTATATTATCGATTAATCTTTCACAATCCATTGCATTCAACTTCTTAGGAGAAATAGGGACTTCTAAGTAGTTGAATGGAAGCTTTCCTTTTTTGTAGCCAGTAATCTGATATAGGTCTTCCATTTCTTTATCGTTCATGTTTGCACAGAACATGTTCGATTTCTCAGCATTTACTGTCATCCCTGAAGTGTTGGAAAATATCATTAGTCCTCTCATCATCAACATTGCAGAGCTATATTCCCCTTTACAAAATAGAACCATATCATCTGTAAAACACAGGGGTGTTAGTTGCTTCTCCCTGAATTACGTGTGATACTTGAATTCCGTTTGCTTTACAACTGGGCCCATTACTCTTGTGAAGTATTCCATGCAGATAATAAATAGCAAGGGTGATACTGGATCCCCTTGTCTAAGTTCTCCCCTGCCCTCCCCATAATAGCCTTCATTCAAGTTTATGCAATAGCTTGTTGTTGTTATACATACCATTATCCACCCAATGTATTTAGTTGGGAAATTAAGACCATGTAACATTTCCTTTACAAATTTCCATTCAATCGAGTCATAGGCTTTCTTCAGGTCTACCTTAATCAAGTAGTTTTTTGTTGTGTTCTTCCTATTATACAATCTGACTAGATCCTGACATATCAGAATGTTCTGTACTATTGTCCTTCCTGCCACAAATGCACTTTGATTCTGTGATATTATCTCTGGTAACACCAATTTTAGTTTGTTGTATATCATCTTTGAAATGATCTTATAAACTACATTATATCATGCTATAAGTCTGTAATCACCTACTGTTGCTGCATGTATAGACTTTGGTATCAGTGTGATTACAGTAGTATTCATTTCTCTAAGCATCTTCCCATATTGATAGAACTCTAGAACTGCATCAGCAACATCTTTCCCTACTATCTTCCAACTCTCCTTCAAGAATTGACTTCCATATCTATCAGGTCTTGGAGCTTTTGAATCATCTATTTTCCATTATGTCTCTTTGATTTCTGCATTGTAAATCTCTTTATCATCTTTGCACTTTGATCTTCTAATACCATTGGTCCTGCTTGTATTAATCTGCTTACTAAATGACTCTTGTCCTTCTTATATGTTCCCAGTAGCTTCTCATAGAACTCTACAAAAGCTGCTGCTACTTCCTTTGTTGTTTGCACTATTTTCCTGGCTATCCTGAATAGTGAATATTCTAGTTGCTATATTTTTTGATAGAGTGAAAGTATCTAGTGTTCATATCCCCTTTGTTTGATCCATTGTACCTTACTTCTTTGCCGTATGTATTTTATCTTTGCTTCCTTCCAGTACACATATTCCTTTGTCAATTTCCTTTCTTCTATGCTTAGTCCTTCATTTCTAGGATCTTTTTGTATTTTCTCCTGGCATTCTACCAGCTTCTGCAACCAGATTTCTTCCTTTTTCTCAACATCACTAAACCCGTCCTTGTTTATTTGTCTTAACACTTTCTTGAGTTTGTTCAGCTTTTCCACAATCTTATACATTTTTCATCCTTGAATACGTTATTCACAGCTTTCTTCTACAGGAATCCATGCTCCACATGTTATAATATCTGGATGTCTTTTGTCTTTGTCTATCATTCCCTTTCCATTGTATTATTGCTGGATTGTGATCATATTCTCCAGGTAGCAGGTATTGTACTTCAGCTATTGGTAGTTTGTCCACCCATTCTGTATTTATGAAAATTTCATTTCCTGTAGTCCCCAATATTCCACACACTCTTTCAAGTCTTTGATTTCTTCATATGTTACCCTGCTTCCCATTCTCTCCTCTTTGTTGAGAATTGAGTTCAAATCCCCTATTATTGCCCATGCCCCATTCATTTAATCTGCTATATTATTGATGTCTTTCCATAATTCAGTCCATGGTGCTAGAACATTAAATTCATATATCATTGTAATACTCATTCTTTTTCCTGTACTTCTGTGTATCACTGTGCTATGAATTATTTGTTCTGTCATCTTCTCCACTTGTATAGTGAAGACTTGAGGCCTCCATAACAACCATATTCTCCCTGCATTATGCTTTGCATGATTAGTAGTATATGACCATCATGTACATAGATTATGAGCAGCTTTATTGACTTTTTCTCTTTTAATCTTAGTTTATAGGAGCCCAAACATCCTAACTTGTTGTCTTTGACGAAACATGTTAATTTCCTTCTATTTAGCTGGTCTATTTAGGCCCCTAGAATTCCAGAATCTCATTCTATCCATTAGGGCATTGGGGTTGAGGCTCCCTAACCTGCCCTTTTGTCCTTCTTTCCTCTTTGTTTTGAGTTCCTCTTTCCTTCTCTTTCTCTACTTCATCAGTTCTTACATTACATCTATTCCTCGCATTAGTGTCCATATCCTGTTTTGCTGGTCATTAGTTTTGTTTTCCATATTTTTTCCCTTGTACCACTTGCCATTTGTCATGCTCCCCTGCAATTCTGCCTGCTTCTTCACCCTGCTTCAATTTATCCTTCTATTTCTCAACACTTTGCTCGCCGGTATCACCTTCCTCTGGCTGCTTTTCCTTCTGCGTCCCACTGTTATTGTTTTGTTTTTTTTCATTGCATTCCTGTTCCTTTCTTTTTCAGCTTATTCTCTTATTTGTTTCATGTATTCCTTATTATCATGCCCATAGTTCCCACATGCATCATAATATATTGTCTTCCATTCATATCGCACTTTCTGCTCCATGATTATCCCCCTTTATTCTCAAATATAATTACTTCTGGAAATTCCTGATCTGCTTTCACTTCAACTAGAATTCTAGCAAATTGGAGCCTCTGCTTCTATGTTGTAGCCCTATCAACTTTCAAAGGATTCCCTATCATTCCTACTATTTTTGTTAGTGCATTTTGTCCCCATTATTTGATGCTAAGTTCATCAACCTAATCCACACATGCATTTTCTCAACCATCTGTTAGTTAAATTTTACATCCAGTCTCCATGGCTTCACTACCATAGGTTTCTTATCAAACGTTATTATCCCTTCTTCAACAGCTTTTTCTTTACTTCCCAGTGAATGAAATCTCACTATGAACACTCCTCGATTCACTTGTGCTATTTTATCAATTCCTATTTTTTCCCATATCCTTTTGAAATAACCTACCATCATAATTTGAGGAGGATTTGAATCAAGCACATAACATATAACTGCCGATTTCCAATAGATTATTTCATCCTTAATGTCATCCATAGTAATTTTCACATTTAATGTTACTTTTTTTCCTCTCCTCTCAGATAGGTCATATCCTTCACTTGATTCTCCATTTCCTACTATTTTACTCCAATTCATCTCAGTTTTTGCATGGTTATGTTCCGTAGTTAAATTTAGTTTGTTTAACTCGTCCTCTACTTGATCAGCACAGGATTTGCTGCTCGGTGTGCTTTCCACCATTGTTGCTGGTGTCTCCATCAATTCCTCCAAATCTAGCGATTCAATTCCTTGGATTTCATTCAAATTTCTGAATTTCCTTGCTTTCAATGACTGTGGAACTTTTCGTGGGTTGTGCTCCTTCCTCCTCCTCCTGATTTGGATTTCCTCGCCATTTCAGTTGCTTGAGAGAAAATTTAGTTTCTAGAGAGAGAAAGTTTCATATCTCCTCTCACACTACGGAATAATACTCTTGGAATGTCGCAAGTTCGTCTTTTAGTTAAAGTTCATCAATTAATTTAACATTTTTTAAAGTTATGTAGAAGGAATATATGAGTGAAATTCTGTTAAAATAAACCATTGCAGAAAAATTGCGTTGCTAATGCGTAAAAAGATACTAGAAGTGGACTTATTGTTCTGAGGCAGAGAGGAACTAATTATTGGAGTTACTTCTGTTGAGGTTCTTTAAATCGCAATCCAAGTTTTTGATTTAATATGCAATATTATCACACGGGAGAGAACAACAATAATTCAATAAATAAAGGTTTATGCTTTACATCATTTCGGGAACTTTGATTTGTATTATAATACTCAACTACAACAGTTGCTACAAATGCTGGAATAAACTTCCAACTAAAACTATGTAATAAACCTTAAGATTGCTCATGAAGAAAGATACAAAATTTGAACTAATTTTAGTGTAAGTGGCACCAACTATTAGAGTTACTCCATTCAGGAGTTGCTCCTTATCTAATTCACTTCCCATTTGTTACTTTGATAATAGTCACGCATCTAATAAGTGGTTGATCCTGAGAACCAATTTATCGAGTCCATGTTTGTACTTCATTACTTTGATGATATCGTTTTTTTTACCACATCATTGATATTTACAGATGTTGTTAACAGCCTTTAATGCACGTTCACTTACTAAAATCATCAATTAAGGATTTTTGGAGCATCAATATCTTGATCACAAGCTTGGTATGGCTCCTCAGTTTATTGTTGCTACAATATATATATATATACACTTCCATTAATTCTCAAGATTTTAACTCATGAAGTTGCCACTTTAAATCTCCTGGTTAACTCCTTCCTGCAAACAAACATATACATAATCAATAAAAGAAATTTGAGTATTAATTATTTAATATCTCTCGTTTTTTGGATTTTTTTACTAATGTTTACCTCATTAGTTGCCTGTCGAAGGCCGACGTAGACAAGAGACCTCTGTTTTCTTCAGCTCTCCGTATAAGGTATGGCATCACTTGCTCTACTGGTCCGAATGGTAAATACTTGCTTACTTGAAATCCTGCATTTCTCAGGCCAAATGAAAGACCTTCTGACATACCATATAGCTGAGCAAATTGGAGTTTTTGACTATCCTTTCTGATTCCTAAATCTGTAGCCTTTGATGCAGCAAGTTTTCCTATTTACCAAAACATCTAATATTGGTTAAGCAATTCCTTTTAGAGGAAATAATTAAGTAAATAAATATAATTTAACATAGTATCATAACATTATAAAAAGAATTTCGTAGAAATAATATTAAAAGATTTTTCATCTACTTAGTCATAAAAATAATTAGGCCGGGCGCGTATGAGGAGGTGTTAAAAGATATGTCTAAAAAAAGGATAGTCGGATGTGCTAAGCTCCTGCTACACGTGGGATCCAGGGAAAGATCGAATTATAAAGGTCTATTATATGTTGTCTTATCTTGAATTTCTGCAAGTAATTGTTTTCACGGCTTGAACCTATAACCTCCTGCTCAAATGATAGCAATTTTACCGGTTAAAGATATGTCTATGTAAATAAAATTGCATCTTCTCAAAATTTACCTGACTCAATATTATGAGTAGCAATAACAACTGCTCCAGAGCCATTAGAAATCTCGTCAAGCATAAACTCAGCACAAGAATTAAAACAGTCATGTGTTTGTCCAATGCTATCATGAATTGGAGACTGAAAACCTAAACGAGAAGCCAATTCTCTTTCACTTGACATATAAGCACCTCTCACAAGCTTAAAACCCATTGGAACTCCCATTTTCTCTGCAGCCTTTTTAGCTATCACCATTCTTTCTTTAGCATCTTTTAAGTAAGCTTGAATTGTTCCAAAAATCATAGGGCGATCATCTTTGTGATACTTAATTGCTGCAGAATATGCAAAGTAATCAATTGCAGGTTGAATAGCTGTATCTTCAGCATCAATAAGTAAATCAACGTCAAGTTCTAAGCATTTCTTGCAAATAGTCATGAGTCTTTCATGAGCTAATTGTAGATCATGTTCTTCTTCTGCCGTTAGAGGCTCTGGCTTTTGTGGAGTGTGATAAAAAGGGCTGGAATCTGAGAAAAGTGGAAGGGATTTGTGCTTCCATGGGAGATTGAAGGATGGATTATTGTATTCCCATCGCAGCAAATTGCTCATTCTTTTGAGAAGCTTAGGTGTACAAATTGCTGTTATCTTCACTACCACAAAGCTGACCTGTTTCATCATAATACACCTTTTAAAAGTCTACCTAATTGAGATTAACTTCTATATCAGTATCCAAAATGATAATTAGAAGTAACTAACACAAAATTAAAACAAATTAAAATTGTATAATAATATGAAGGATAAAAAAAGGAGATCATCAAAAAAAATTATATGGTCAGTGTATACAAGTAATTATTTTTTATTTGACCCAATAAGAGTAACTGATATATACTCAAAAGTCAAAAGATTAAAATCCGGTTAATTGTTAGACGAGGTTAAATGAAAGTTTACTCCAATAATAAAGTAGTAAAACCTAAACTGTTTTCTAGTACTCCATAAGGGTAAGTATGATCATGTGGTACATTACAACAACAACAACTACCCAGTATATTTCTATCAGGTGGGGTCTGGGGATGGTAATATGTAGACGAGCCTTATCCCTGCCTGAAAGGGCAGAGAGGCTGTTTCCAGTCGACCCTCGACGTATAGGATAAAAAAGGGAAAGCTGCATTAAGAAACAAAGGTAAAATTAGAAACACAAGCAAGACAAAACAAAATAATAAAGCACAAGTACTCCCGCAGAAATAACGTAAATAATTATGGAAACATAAGCAACATAAATACAGTCGCATGCAATAATAACAGGCAGTAACTACCATACTAACACCCTCTGGGGACATAAGCTAAAACACTAATCACCTATGGGTAACCCTACTATCGCACACCCAACCCCGGGAAAGGCGTACGGAGAACTCTATGAGCCCCTAGCCTACAATCCTGATTCTAGACTTCCAGACTCCCCTATAAAGGGTCATGTCCTCGGTAACCTGCATTCTGGTCATGTCCTGTCTAATCACCTCTCCCCAATGCTTCTTAGGCCTCCCTCTCCCTCGCCGACCACCAACAATCTCCAGCCCCTCGCAGCTCCTCACCGGGGCATCGGGGCCCCTCCTCCGAACATGTCCGAACCACCTCAGCCTCGCTTCCCGCATCTTCTTGTCCACCGGGGCCACCCCTACCTTCTGTCAAATAACTTCATTCTTGATCTTATCTAGCCTGGTGTGCCCACACATCCACCTAAGTATCCTCATATCCGCAACCTTCATTCTCTGAACATGCGAGTTCTTCACGGGCCAGCACTCCTCCCCATACAACATCGCAGGTCTAACCACGGCATTGAAGAATTTCCCCTTGAGTTTGTGTGGAATTTCTTATCACACAGGACCCCTGAAGCGAGCCTCCACTTTGACTACCCCGCTCCTATCCGATGGGTGACGTCCCCATCGGGGCCCCTCCTCCGAACATGTCCGAACCACCTCAGCCTCGCTTCCCGCATCTTCTCGTCCACCGGGGCCACCCCTACCTTCTGTCGAATAACTTCATTCTTGATCTTATCTAGCCTGGTGTGCCCACACATCCACCTAAGTATCCTCATATCCGCAACCTTCATTCTCTGAACATGCGAGTTCTTCACGGGCCAGCACTCCTCCCCATACAACATCGCAGGTCTAACCACGGCATTGAAGAATTTCCCCTTGAGTTTGTGTGGAATTTTCTTATCACACAGGACCCCTGAAGCGAGCCTCCACTTTGACTACCCCACTCCTATCCGATGGGTGATGTCCCCATCAATCTCTCCGTCCCCCTGAATCACAGACCCCCTGATCATGTGATACATTAAGGAGAGAAAAATGAAAAAAGTAGTATGATCATGTCTTTTGTTAATAAGACGTTGAAAAACAATTAAATTGTGTTAAGGGGTGTTACTTGTGTGCTACGCAATAGACACGTTAAAATTAAGGATCAGTAACAGTGATTTAGTAGGCGTCTGGACATAAGAATGGTAAAATTTCGTAAAAAAAGAAAATAATATTTGAAAATTAGAGTTGAATTTGGACATGAAAATAATATTAGGTTATTTTTGATCTTTTGTAAGTGGCCTGAGTACAAATTTTGAAGAATAATTTTTTTGGAGCTTTTTAAAATTTCGCAAAATCAAAAATTTATATTCAAGTTAAAATTGAAAATGTTATGATCAAATATTGATTTCGAAAAAAAAGTGTATAATTTTCAAAAAAACAAGTGAAATGATTTCTTCGTGCCCAAACGGGCTCTTAATAACGGCGAGAAATATTGCTAATGTTTTGACTTTGGCTCGTGTTATCTATGGATTATCCTCTCCAACTACATATTTTCATTTTTCACCTGCTCTTCTTTTGGATTTATGATAATTAGTTCGATCTAAAGAAGAAATAAATCCTAAAAGATCTGTCTGAGTTCGATCATACTGAAGAGGACGGAAGTGACTTGGTTGATTCAGCAGTCTGAAGAAAAACCTTCATACTTTGATCACAAGACTCATTTTCAGTTGCATGTTCCACCCCATAATCAAGCATTCCTTTTAACCCCACATCCGACAGCTTAGTAACTGTCCTGCGTACTTCTGTTAAATCTTTTCCAGCACAAAAATGTTCATAAAATGTACCTTTTACAAACCCCAGTATTACCTCCTTGACTATTGGCATATGCATGAGTCTAGAATTCATTACCCATATGCCTACGTCAACCATAGGCTCACTCGCTGCCATTTGAAGTGTCAACGTTGATCTAATCAACTTTGAGGTTGACACTCCAGTAAAAAGCTCCTTAACATCCTCAAAATTGATCACTTTTTTATCAGCAGTGATTACTTGGTCCGTTGGTATCATGGTCGGTGTTGTGCCAGTCGCTGCATCATATGTGCCGGAGAAGTTCATCGGCGGGACAGTTGGGGCCGTGTTTAGACATCGGACAAAAGATCGGAGGTCCCGGAAAACCTTAGGACATACAACTTTGTTTGCCATGAAAATAAAACCTCGGTGGTGTATTGTGTATTTATCGTCTGAAAATATTTGTGTCTAATGGATGTGCAACGTTTCAAAAGTTGCATGATATATATAGAGGAGGATCATTTCTTAGTCAAAGTCAAAGCTTAAAATTTTTAGAGATAATATTCCTTAAAAAGCGTAATGAAGTTTCTTCACTTTTTACTTCAAGGTTTAATGAATTTTCTTATTTGACGGTTCAAAATTCTATATTAGACCGTCAAACACGTGATTCAGATTCTATAGCAACTGGGTTTCCAAACTAGGGATTGTTGGGAGACCACTCGCGAATAAGCCTTATAATCAGCCGACGTGTGTGTTACGCGCTGGCTGTGAAAGTGGAATTTATTGTACGAGAAAAATGGTGCGTTACAGCCGTTACTGTGTTTTTGGGACAGCTATGATTTGGTTGGTGTTTTCTCAGGCGTGACATTAGCATATAAATTAGTGTGTTTCGGAAAAGGATAAAGTTTGCTGTGTCAGCAGTGTGTCAGAGTAGGTACGACTGCCACCTAGTATGGAAGCATTCAATTCCCTTTTTTGCTTATTTTCCGTTCGTATTTTCCGGTATTTGGATTAGTAGTAGCTTATTTTCCTTTCTTATTTTTTCGGTATTTAGATTAGGACAATTTCTTGTGTTCATATCCTACTGATGTAACTGAGATTCGGAATCTTTATAAATCAATTACCACATCTTTTATAAGGGTTAAACTAAGGAGTGTAAATAAGTTTATAAATTAAATAAAAAATCATAATTATGACAGAAAGTGTTTAACGGTGTGTTTGGTAAAAAAAAATATTTTCCACTTTTGGCTGACTTAAATATTAATTTTTTTTTCAACAATTTATTTTTTTCTAATTGGAGAAAAATATTTTTCAAAGCTTTTTATGAATAACTTTCTCCACTCTTTTCTCTATGTCCATGCACCCAACCCTACCATCTCACCACCAAACCACCCCGACCGCACCCCCCACACACCAACCTCGCCAACCACTCACTCTAAATAGAAATATATTTATTAATAATATTTTCTTTTCATATTGTAGATAGAGTAGTTTTTTTATTTTAATAAAATGAGTATATTCTTTTCATGATGTAATAAAAATATTTTCTTTCATTTCAATAAAGCGAGTACTTTTTTTCATGACTTTGAAAAAATGAGTACTTTCTTTTCATGATGTAGAAAAAATATCTTTTCTCGTTTCAACAAACTAAGTATTTTCTTTTCCTAGTATAGAAAAAATATTTTTTTTCTTCAAAATGAATGCTTTCTTTTCATGATGCGGAAGTAATCTCTTTCTGTTATAAAATATTCTATTTTAGGTGAATGTCCATATTTAGAGAGATTCTAGGGTTTACTTCTTGGTGGCTAAGTCACCACCTCCCTATAAATAAAGGGGTTCTATTCCATTGTAAACCATCCCAAAGTATCAATAAGAATACTCCTCTCTCTACTTTTCTCTCTATTGTTCTTGTTCTTGTATTATTGTCTTGTTCTTATATTATTTCATAACACGTTATCAGCACGAGACTCTACCGTCTCAAGAATCCTCTTGAGAAAATTAAGGTATTTCCCTTTTTCCGAATTTGGTTTTAATTATGTCTGATATTATGAAAAGAAAGTTCGTTGCCCTTGAAATTTCGGGCAAGAACTATATGACATGGGTGTTGGATGCTGAAATCCACTTAGATGCTATGGGACTTGGAGACACCATTAAAGACAGAGATAAAGCATCCACCCAAGACTGTGCTAAGGCCTTGATTTTCTTGCGCCATCACCTTGATGAAGTTTTGACAATTGAATATCTCACAGTCAAAGATCCACTCATCTTGTGGAAAGGCTTAAAGGAGAGATATGACAACCTGAAGTTGGTCACTCTGCCACAAGCACGATATGATTGGGCTCATCTGAGGCTCCAAGACTTTAAGTCTGTTTCTGAATATAATTCTGCAATGTTCAGAATTACTTCTAAATTGAAACTCTGTGGAGATAATATCTCTGATTATGATATGCTTGAAAAAACGTTTACAACGTTTCATGCTCCAATATGGTACTGCAACAACAGTACAGAGAGAAAGGTTTCAAAAAGTACTCTGAACTGATTTCTCTTCTCCTTGTGGCTGAGCGAAACAATGACCTGCTCATGAGAAATCACGAAAATCGACCCACTGGGTCTACACCATTGCCTGAAGCAGATAAGGTGTATTCTCATTATGCCAAGCATGAAAAAGGCTTTGGCTTTAATCATGGTCGTGGTCGTAATCGGGGTCATGGCCGTGGACGTAGACAAGGAAGAAATTTCCCTGATGTCCGTCACCCCCCAAAGAGATATAACCACCAAAGGCAGAAATGGGATTATGAGGATCCAAAGGCAAATAGTTCAGAAACTACATGTTATCGTTGCGGTGGAAAAGGGCACTGGTCAAAAGCTTGCCGTGTACCAAGACATTTGGTTGATCTTTATCAAGCATCTCTAAAGAATAAAGGCCCTGAAACAAATTTTGTCTCTGACGACAATTTTGACATCACCCACCTGGATGTGGCAGACTTCTTTGAGCAACCCGAGGGGAAAATAGACCACTTAATCGATGATGGATCTGTGATGAAGGAAGATGGAATTGTTTGATTTTGTTTTTCTTATTTGTATTAGTTAGTGAATAAACTAATAGTCATTAGTATCAGCTCGTATTAGTTAGTTTATGATATAATGTTAGTATTAGTTCTTTGTAATGTTTCAATTTGCTTAAATTTCAAAGATATTTTTATTTTCCAGTAGAGTTAATCGATTAACCTAACAGTTAGTTGATTATCTAATATTTCGCATTAAAACTGGACTTTTCCGCAAGCTAAGTTAGTCGACTATCTGATTTAGTTAGTCGACTAACCTGATGACTGTTTACTAAGTTAGTCGACTATCAACTTAGTTAGTCGACTAACTAATATTTCGCATTAAAACTGGACTTTTCCGCAAGGCAAGATAGTCGACTATCTGATTTAGTTAGTCGACTAACGTAATGACTGCTTCCCAAGATAGTCGACTATCAACTAAGTTAATCGACTAACCTCAGCAGATTTTGAAAATATTGTTTAAATGTGAAACAAACGGATTGAATTTGTTTATTCTCATGTTCGTGTAGTTCTTTTGTATGTCAAACCATGGGAAAGCAAATATGGATATCTCACAAAGCAAGCTTGGATCAACGTCCAACTGTAAAAATATTTGTTTAGTTGAATCATGTACTACACATACGATACTCAAAGAAAAGAAATATTTCTCTCAACTAAGTATGTGTAAGGCAGATGTTACTACAATCTCTGGTAGTAGTAAATTGATTGAAGGCTCCGGAAGAGCAACTATAACTCTGCCTAGAGGAACAATGTTTATCATAGAGAATGCAATGTTCTCCTCCAAGTCTAAGAGAAACTTGTTGAGTTTTAAAGATATACGCCGGAATGGCTATCATATTGAGACAATAGATGAGAATAATCTTGAATATCTCATCATGTCTCTGGCCAAAAGAGGGTTATTGAGAAATTCCCGTCTTTATCTTGTGGCCTGTATTGGACAAAAATTAGTGCAATTGAGGCACATTCAACAGTAAACCAAAAGGTTACTGATTCCAATACTTTTGTACTTTGGCATGATCGATTGGGACACCCTGGATCAATCATGATGAGACGGATTATAGAAAGCTCATATGGGCATCCGTTAAAGAATTTCAAAATTCTTTTAAATAATGAATTTTCTTGCACTTCTTGTTATCAAGGCAAGTTAATTATTAGACCGTCACCAACAAAGGTTGGGACTGAGTCACCTACGTTTTTGGAACGTATACAAGGGGACATTTGTGGACCTATTCACCCACCTAGTGGGTCCTTTAGATATTTTATGGTCTTAATAGATGCATCCTGTAGATGGTCTCATGTGTGCCTATTGTCATCACGCAACCTTGCATTTGCAAAACTAATGGCACAAATAATTCGACTACGAGCACAATTTCCTGATAATCCAATCAAGTCTATTAGACTGGATAATGCTGATGAGTTTTCATCCCAAGCATTTAATGATTATTGCTTATCAATTGGGATAAAAGTGGAACATTCTGTAGCTCATGTTCACACTCAAAACGGTCTTGTAAAATTTTTAATTAAACGCCTGCAGTTGATTGCAAGACCATTACTCATGAAAACGAGGCTGCCCACTTCGGTATGGGGTCACGCCATTTTGCATGCAGCAATGCTAATTCGTCTCAGACCGACGAATTATCACAAATACTCCCCGTTGCAATTGGTTTTGGGTCATGAACCCAATATATCCCATTTAAGAATTTTTGGATGCGCAGTATATGTGCCTATAGCACCGCCATACCGCACCAAAATGGGTCCGCAAAGAAGGTTTAGAATATATGTTGGGTTTGAATCGCCCTCCATTATTCGCTACCTCGAAACATTGATAGGGGATTTGTTCACTGCACGATTTGCAGACTGTCAATTTGATGAGACACTTTTCCCAAAATTAGGGGGAGAAGTTGGTGAAACCAAACGGGAAATTTTGTGGAAAAATGCATCATTATCTCATCTTGATCCACATACCTCTATTTGTGAAAAAGAGGTGCAAAAGATTATCCATTTGCAAAGAATAGCAAATCAAATGCCTGACGCATTTACGGACTTGAAAAGGATAACAAAATCCCACATCCCCGCAGAGAATGTTCCAATCCGTATTGATGTCCCTGTTGGACAATCATCTAGTGTCATATCCAATGAGTCGAATGCACGCCTGAAGCGTGGCAGGCCATTAGGTTCCAAAGATCGAAATCCTAGAAAGAGGAAAGCAAACGATCAAAATGACACTACGAAAGAATCTCATGAGGAAATTCACGATTTAATAAATTCTGAGATTCATGAAATCCATTGAGCCCGAGACTCAAGAAAATAAGGAACTATCAATAAATCCAATCGATATTGAGGCAAATTTTAATCGAGTGGATTTAGTGGTGGATTATGTCTTTGCTTTTAATGTCGCATCTAGCATTATGCAAGAAAGTGAGGATCTTGAACCTCAATCTGATGGCAAGAAGCAATCCAATCAGAATAGAATTCACTGGCAAAACGTGAAGTTTTTGGCCCTATAGTTGAAACACCTAATGGTGTTAAGCCTGTTGGCTATAAATGGGTCTTTGTACGCAAGAGAAATGAGAAAAACGAGGTACAAAGATATAAGGCACGCCTTGTTGCACAAGGATTTTCTCAAAGGCCTGGTGTCGATTATGAAGAGACATATTCGCCTGTAATGGATGCCATAACTTTTCGTTATCTCATTAGCTTTGCTGTCCTTGAAAAGCTTGACATGCATTTAATGGATGTGGTTACTGCCTATCTTTATGGCTCACTGGATAACGAGATATACATGAAAATTCCCGATGGACTCAAAATGCCAAACGCTCATAATTCAAAGTCCCGGGAAATGTTTTCAATCAAATTGTAAAGATCCTTGTATGGTCTAAAGCAATCAGGACGAATGTGGTATAATCGTCTTAGTGAGTATTTATTAAAAGAAGGCTATATAAATGATGCCATTTGCCCGTTTGTTTTTATAAAGAAAACAACATCGGAATTTGTTGTACTTGCCGTATATGTCGATGACATAAACCTTATTGGAACCCCCATAGAACTCCAAAAGGCAATTGATTATCTAAAGAATGAATTCGAGATGAAAGATCTCGGAAAGACAAAATAATGTCTTGGTTTGCAAATTGAATATTTGGCAAACGGAATTTTTGTTCATCAATCTACCTATATAGAAAAGGTACTGAAATGGTTTTACATGGATGGAGCATATCCTTTAAGTACTCCGATGGTTGTTCGATCACTTGATGTGAATAAATATCCATTCCGACCGCAAGAAAGGAATGAAGAGCTACTTGGTCCTGAAGTACCATATCTTAGTGCAATTGGCGCACTAATGTATCTTGCAAATACTACAAGGCCTGACATAACCTTTCCAGTTAATGTCTTAGCAAGGTATAGCTCGGCCCCTACAAGGAGACATTGGAATGGGATCAAACATATATTGCCGTACCTAAAAGGGACTACCGATATGGGCTTATTTTATAGCAATAATTGCAGTCCTGATCTTGTTGGTTATGCTGATGATGGATATTTATCCGACCCACACAAGGCTCGATCTCAAACGGGTTATGTGTTTACCTGTGGAGGCACCGCCATGTCTTGGCGATCGACTAAGCAATCAATTGTGGCTACTTCATCTAATCATGCCGAGATAAACGCTATTCATGAAGCAAGTCGAGAGTGTGTGTGGTTGAGGTCTATAATACATCATATTCAAGACAAATGTGGTTTGAAGTGTAACAAACTACCCACGACTTTGTATGAAGACAATGCAGCATGTATAGCTCAATTGAAGGGAGGATTCATAAAAGGAGATAGAACAAAGCATATTTCACCAAAGTTATTTTTCAC
This sequence comes from Nicotiana benthamiana, assembly GCA_034376525.1. Classification (NCBI taxonomy): domain Eukaryota; kingdom Viridiplantae; phylum Streptophyta; class Magnoliopsida; order Solanales; family Solanaceae; genus Nicotiana; species Nicotiana benthamiana. Next base: position 131,712,000 of record CM067324.1, on the reverse strand, counting down.
ACATGATCTTCAAAAGAATGATGATATCAATGTGCAACAGATTCGTTCAAGCGATAATATGGCTGATTTGTTCACAAAATCTCTACAAACGTCAACCTTCAAGAAGCTGGTTCACAAGATCGGAATACGAAGACTCAAGGATATTAATTGATGCTCTTTTCAGGGGGAGTTAATGCGCGTTGCACTCTTTTTTCCTTACAAGATTTTGTTCCAATGGGTTTTCCTTGCAAGGTTTTTAACGAGGCAACCAATAGGCGCATATTCAAACATGTGTACTCTTTTTCCTTTTCTTTAATTTTTTCCCATTGGGTTTTGTTTTAGTTAAGGTTTTAACGAGGCACATTATTGAATAGACATTCAAGGGAGAGTGTTATAAAATATTCTATTTTAGGTGAATGTCCATATTTAGAGAGATTCTAGGGTTTACTTCTTGGTGGCTAAGTCACCACCTCCCTATAAATAAAGGGGTTCTATTCCATTGTAAACCATCCCAAAGTATCAATAAGAATACTCCTCTCTCTACTTTTCTCTCTATTGTTCTTGTTCTTGTATTATTGTTCTTGTTCTTATATTATTTCATAACACTTTCATTACAAAATATAAGTACTTTCTTTTCATGATACAGAAGAGTACCATAAAAAAATATTTTATACTTTCTAATCAAACACTAAAAATATTTTTGAAAAAAGTTTTTCTCTCACCAATCAAACAAGGAAATAAGTGATAAATATTTTGTATAAAAATATTTTTCTTCGTACTAAACACCCTAAGTAGTATGCTATTGGCACTTCTTAGAGTTAGAGTATTAAAATAAATTTTCTTAATTATTTTTAATCAATTCTTAGAGTTTAATTAAAATTAAGTAAATTTACTATATGCATCGAACATGTATTGGACCTAATAATAGCTTAAATGATTGCCTTATAGGTTTGGTAATTTTCCTTATCTGGTCTATCAGCCGTAAAAGATGAACATGGTGATATTTGACAAGAGTTCTGCATATTGTACATCTCATTATATTTAACATTTAAAAACAAAAATTGCTGAGGAAGACTTTTTTGGTACACAATCACATTTTGCTCTTTTTTCCTTTCGTGGGCACAACAATGTATGGGGTTCACAGAGATGTGAATCCCTCGAACTCGAACAAGGGAAACTTTTGAACCGCTCATCTATGGCAAAAAATAGCCAGAAATCATCACATATCAAAGAAAGGATTCTTTCTTTAAAAAGTGTAATAATATGATCGCTACGCAGTACCAAATAATAGCTAGTAATAATTAACATTTTTCATTTGTAACTGCTCGTGTATTACATCGTCGGCTACTTCTATTAATATATGCACACCATATATTAAAGGCAGCGATGGAAGCGGAATCTTCTTTAAGAGAGTTAAAAAAAATTAAGAAGTTTGTAGTTAGTAAGAATTGAATCTATGACTTTACAAAGGATATGAACTCCTTGACCAATAAATTACATTTTTGGATTGTGTCAAAGGGATTCAAAACTTAATATATAAATGTAAAAAAAGATTATGTTTTATATGTATAATGTAATTTTTTGACGATCCGTTCCGCCCCTGATTAAAGGATTGTGTTTATTGCTTAACCAACAAAACTTATTTTTATTGTTATCTGTTCATGTCAAGACGTAGCGTAGCATATCTAAAGAGAACTTTTACTTTTACGTACGTCTTCCAAGAACCAGCAAGCAAAATAACGAATATATTATGTTCAAGTAATTAATGTAGGCGAGGGAATTAGATATTTTTGTGGGAGAATTGTCAATGTTTATTCAGAATAGTTACAACGTTAGCAAAATGGTAGCATATTGGTTGGAACACGGAATATTAACTGTTTCCTTAATATGTTAGTTAGTATCATTCAACGTCTTTGATCTTTATTTATGTTACACGCTAATCCCGTAACGTCAATCCTAGCTAACAATACACATGACTATATTGAATTAATGATGTAGGCAAAAAGATACATTTAATATAATACAGTAGAGGAAAGGTATGCACCGACTTTAATTTCTTATAAGTTGTATGCGTTCAATTGTCAAAAGATAAGATATTGCCCCTACATAGTAGTAGTACAACAACTTGCATATTCTTACATTTAGAAAATGCTGAAAACGTCGGTAATTATCATAACGAAAACAACGTACGATAATAAGTAATGTTGGTAGACATATGGAGAAGATAAACCTAATATTCATATTTCACGAGAAGGTATATTCCAACTTTCCTCAAGTTGTCTTCGTTCAATTATCCAAAGTTTATGTATTTTTTTATTCAGAATATAACAAAACGGTCAGGCTCATTCTGAAAGACTCAAACTTCTGAATTTTTAATTTTAATTAGCATATTCTTCATATGACTTTCCGCCAATCGTGTTTTAGTTGAAAAATATTGAGGAAACAATCAACTTAATTTTCTATTGTTTGAAAAGACGGTAAGAAAAAGCTTATATACTCTTTGAAGAGTATTCTGCGGAGAGAGAAATGTTTTCAAATTATAATTCTATTTCAAGATATATATCTCAATAGGGATTTTTACCTATATATACCATATAGCAAACCTTATTATCAAAAATGTGTATGGTTTGGTATTTACCCGCCTATACCATATTTTGTTTACAAAAATTGTACCAAACCAAAAATAGCTGAATTCTATCCTAAAATAGAGCTAATTTCATAGCAATCACAATTAATGTGATTCTGTCACCACTAATTTCGAGTTTGAAAATGGAACAAAATCATAAAGCAGCGTGATTCTCTCATTCTGTTACAGAAATATCTCTCTCATCTGTAACTCAAAAAATACGAGAATCTCCAGCAATTAAATTGTAGAACTTCAAAATTGTTGAATATAGTTCTTCGTCGACATCAGTACAAAAATTCTCTAATTGTTGAATACATGTCTTCGTCGAAATCAATACATAAATTCTCGTATTGTTGAATACAGCTCTTCGTCGACATCACTACCAAAATTCACGAATCTAAATCTGTTCTTCGTCTGTTCTTCTATCAACTACACAAAATTATATCGAAAATCCCAATAATACTGAAATCGAATGGTTATTGGGATAACTATGACAGATTCCGAGATTTTGAAGTTGATGCCATTTTGGTAGATGATAATGCAAGTTACGGAATTCTCCAATCTACAATTGCAGAACAATTATCGATTGATACATCAGATAAAATTGTAGAAATAAAATACATTGTGAATGATAATTGTCCTCCATTGGAGATTAGGAATGATATGGGGGTTCGTGTATATATGAAAATGAAAAAAAAGAATAAAAACTAAGGTTCGTATCCCTTATGTATTAGCGTTAGAGATTTCAATATGGAATTGGCAATCACCATTGAAAGCATCAGTACATGTATGTTTGATTCGACAATGCTGGTGTTTTTGTGTTACCTACTAATCTACAATTTAACGGCATGTATCTACAATTAAACTACAATGATGATATAGTACTGGAAATGACACAACGATGTTGCTTTCAGATTTACCTACATAGTTACTACATTTGTGAATTTAATGTCTGCAGGTTCTTCAGGATCCCTAAGGTTACTAGAAATTCCATCCTCACCAGCTATAGAGGAATATCAAAGTGAAATAATAATTGAATCTACGCAAACATGTATTGAAGAAGGACAAGTGTACCAGGACAAGAAAACAATAGCTGTTGCAATGAAGAATTATTCAGTTATGCATAAGTTCCAGCTCAGAGTGAAAAGATCAAGTAATAGAAGGTATGTAGTTATTTATGGATCATGGATTTGAAAAATTACTATATTATTGAAGATATGTTTGTTTATGCAATTGTAGTTAAATTGTAGTCAATTTGTAGTTAATTGTAGTGTTTAATAAATATGTCTGAATATTGTATTTTTTTGTAGCTACTGACTTGTATGTGTAGCTGAAAACTGCAAATGGAATTTCAAGGCAACGTCAATTAATGATTCTTCATTGTTCAAGATAAGAAGTTTTAGCTGACAAACACACATGCTGCCCAATGGACGAAACATTCATACAGCGCAAATGTACTGCAACAGTAGTTGGTAGCATGATCGTTCCAAAGTATTGTGATCCTAAGACTGTTTACACGCCAAAGGACATACAAACTGACATGTTATCCGAATATGGAGTGAACCTAAGCTACATGCAAGCATGGAGAGCAAAGGAAAAAGCATTACAGTTTTTTAGAGGGAATTCGTGTGACTCATATAACAGATTACCAAAATATTTTTATATTCTTGAGAATAATTATCACGGTTCTGTTGTTAAATTGAATAAGGCAGCAAATGATTGCTTCTTATACGCATTTGTTGCTCTTTGTACATCAATAAATGGTTGGCAACATTGTAGTAGTGGTTGATGGGACATTCTTAAAATCAGCATATAGGGGTATTATGCTGACAGCAAGCACCATGAATGCAACATGTACTAGATGCAATAATTTTGTAGTTATTTTGTAGACAGTTTAAACAAAGTAGGTAAATTGTAGTTATAATGTAGTTAGTTAGTATTTAGATAAATCAATGTAGTTAAATTGCCTAAATTCTCAATATATATTTGTATTTAATAGTTAATCTTATTTACAAATTGTAGGTTCTATTTTGCCCTTGGCATATGCTGTTGTTGATTCTGAAAACGACGCGTGAAGTGGTTCTTTGAACAATTCAAGGAAGCATATGGTGAAAGACCTTCAATGTGTGTTGTCTCAAATAGGCATGAGAGTATATCGAAGGCAATATCAGTTGTCTATCCGGGCATGGCACACTACTTTTGCATGTGGCATATATGGACAAATATAAGGTCAAACTTCAAGAAGGCACATCTACAGTTACATGAATTGTACTTTGCTACAGCACGGTCATACACTCTGGATGAATTCAATGAAAGGATGATGAAGATTGAAGATGTAGACCTGCGTGTATCGTCTTACCTACATGATATTGGCTATCATAGATGGTCAAGAGTACATGCAACAGTGAATAGAACTTTTACTATGACGTCAAATATTGCTGAGTCGTTGAATGCTGTAACAAAAGAGGCAAGAGAGCTGCCAATATTTGATCTATTTGAGTATATGAGGACTATTCTAGAACGTTGGACAAAAGAAAAGTTATTGAAGATAAAGGGTACTTTCACATTCCTTGGTCCCAAATTCAACAAAGAATTTAAAGATAATAATACATTATCCCATAAGCTAAAGGTAATATATTCTTGGTTGGTACAGGAGAAAAAAACAAAAACAGTAGTAGCTTTAGTGTTTCCAGTTTGTAGTTACAATGTAGTCACGTTGGGGTAAATGTAGTTATCGTTTATATGAAGTTTATTTGTAGATGATTTGTAGTTAACTGATTGTTGCTAATCTAGTTAACTGATTGATGTATTATTATTTCTCTTTGGTCTTGAAATGTAGGTGAGGGCTTCAACAGATCATATACATACTGTGCTAGATGGTGTGAAGCGGTACATTGTATGTCTAGAAAACAAGAAATGTAGCTGTGGACAATTCCAACTTGATGAACTTCCATGTGCCCATGCTTTGGCAGCATTAGGGCATATGAATGAAAGGCCTGACAACTATTGCTCTCCGTATTACACAAGGAAGAGCCTTCTTCTTACCTATGAAATGCCAGTAAATCCTCTTCCTGTTGAAGCCAAATGGGATGTTCCACAACATATTATGGATGAGGTAGCAAAGCCACCGGCGGGAGATAAAAGGCGGCTAGGTAGACCTCAAAAGGAAATACATAAAACATTTGATGAAATAAACTCAAAGAAGTACAAGGTGTCGTGTGGCAATTGTGGAGGTGAAGGGCATAACAAAAGAACTTTCAAGAATGCGCCGAAAAAGAAATGAATATCATGTAGCTAGAATAGTTATTCAAAATAAATGTTAGTGAGCTCAAATTATCAGAATTTATTGTGTAACTGTTCTACGTTTTGACGATAATTAAGAAGTATAACCATATATTTGAGTGTCTGCACTATTTACATTTTTTATGTATTCCGTCCAGCATCAATTCTTTTCATTTTTTATGAATAGTTAAACTTTTGTAAAAGCTATATGAAAAACGTATGATGTTTATAAAGAAAACAATGAATGTAAACTGTTGACAGATTGTAATTAAAATGTAGTGTAAGTGTGGTCTAATGTAGTACTGGGAATCACCTAACGGGAATTTGTAGTTATAATGTAGTTTAATTGTAGATAAATTTATTTTTCCTGAAAAAAATTATTGATAAGGGATGGCTAAATTATTTATCTGAGACATATATACATTTCATCTTTATGTTGTGCAAGAACTGACAGTTATATAAACGTATTAAATGGCAACTGAAGGTATTATATAAAAATAACTCCAACATTAAAGTGAATTTATAAGACAAAGTTGTTACTGCAAAAATGCTATTAGATAACTCGAATACTCGAGTATAATGTAATCAAAAAAAATTATTGATTACAACCAAAATGACTTAATGATTATATTGTTTTCCAATTCAACTACCAAATATGAACAAAATAGTCTACTTCTTCTTTCGTTGAACTCTAGTCCTCTCATACTTTGCCGGTGCACCCTTCCTCTTTGCAAGTCTGCCAGTAACCTCACTCTCACTGATTGAACCATCTATTAGCTTCTTTGTGGCATAGTCCCATAATAGAGCTCCATGGCGTCTACGGTGTTGGTCAATATCAGTAAGATCTTCCTTTGTGATAGACAAATCACCATTGCTAATATACTCCGCAAAGGCAGCCATAAATACACCACAATCCCTGCAGAAGACGAGAAATTTTCATTATATACCAAACGATTAAAAATATTTAATTAAACATATAGAAAGAGAGATTAGTTTTTTACAATGAGCCTTCCTTTTGTTGTGGAATCTCAGCAACCATCCATTGTATGTCGAGAGGGTCTGTAACTGGTTTCTCTATGTATGACTTTGTAGTCTTGAACTCAATGTCTTTGCGTTTACCATAGAAACTAGTGTATGATAAATAAAGAGGAATAATGACTGAAAATTTCTCAACCAATGTCTGAACTGTTTGATTACGCTTTGCTCTCACCAATGAATTATAAAGATAAAGTTGCCGGTCCTTTATGTCAAAAACTAGCAACAACCAATGAAAGTTCTCCACAAGGTTAACAGGCATGAGCACATAGTCAACAAGATCCCATGCTACATTAGCAAGAATTCTATAGCCCATAATATATTCTCCAATATCATCCTCGGCTTTAACAAGAGAATTCGTTTGATCCAGTGGAGAACTAGTGAACTTCTCATAGATTCTTTCAATCTTTGTCTTGAACAAGCAATCGGTTGTTGTAAACCTAGTTTGGATGTTGGGGCCATATTTTTCCTTTTTTCTCAGATAGTACATAATAACATCAATGTGATGCCAAAGTAAAAGTGCAATATACAATAAGTTGTAGTGTAGACAATCACATCTATAAAATAACAACATATTAACTACAATTAGAAATTATGAAAAAATCTAACAGCCTGCTTCACTTTAACAACACCATAACTACAGATATATAAGAGTTAGCCCAAGTGCATCACAAAATGTAATTTGATTGTATTTAGCATGAAAGAAATAGAAACAAGTATTATATCTACAATTGACCAATCATAATTACATAAGAACTACACATTAACTACATTTTTTACACTGACTGCATAAGGTTCAAAAAAGTAAAATTTTACAGTTGAAGAATAAATATAGTAACATATATATGATATGTACAATATAACTACATTTAAACATCGTAGCTAAAGACAAAACTACAATTAGAAACTATATACTTACTGTGCTATTGATTACTTGTTCGGGGTAAACAAGGGCATAGAACCAGTCCTTCTTATCAATCTTCTCACAACCCAAGTCCAACCAAGCATTGATTTGGTTATCCTTATTTGAAAAGAAATCTTTCCTCCTATAATAATAAGAGAATGAATCAAATACAAAAAATTTTCAAAAAGATTTACAACTTTAAAGTCTAAAAAGGGTGAACAGACATTGTAAATTTAAGCACCATACCTCCTAGGTACTTTGTCAGTTCGATGGTATAACTAGGTTGTGAACCTATCTATTAATTCAGGATCTACATCTTCACCTATGACACTTGTGAAGGGGTGCTTTAGGTAAAAATATTTTGGACCAACCGAGGTGCTGCCTTCAGTACTATAGAGGGGAGTGAATGGTGATCGTACATGTTTTCCAGGTATCCTTGTTCTTCCTTGATGAACGGGGGTTGAATCAACTTGTATGGGCTCACCATACATGACCAACTGTGATAGGTTTTCCGGCAGCTCAAAATCATCCAATGTCACACCTTTGTTTTCAATGCCTTCAGGCACAACTCCAGTCTCCTCTTTTTTATCAAGGCATTCCTGGACAACTTCAGTAACAGTTACATCATGAATTGGTGACTGTGGAATGTTATATTCAACATATGTTACATAAAAAATGACATACTTAACAATATTATACCAGTGTATAATCAACTATTTTCTATTAAAAACTACATTATTAAACAATACCTTCTTTTGCTACCTCAGCTGCTTCTTGGAAGTCAGCATACAAGTCAACTTGTGGTTCAACATGTTGTGGAGAAGTGGGAGCTGAAAAACATAGTGAAAAAGTTATTAGCAATTCTTGAAGTTTGTAGATATGTATGTAGGAATTATGTAGATACCTGTATTACTTGTGCTTGCATGGAGTTGATCACCAACATTGAGCTGAAATGATTGTTTTTGTCTCCTTGATTTTGTTATTATATTTTGTTGAACTAACTGCAAACTACATTTTTTGAGGAATATTTGAGAATGCTTTTTTGTCATATGTATTATATAGTATTAGCATAAATTATATGTAAATTCTTACCTTTGACTCATCCAAATCATTCCTCCTGTTTACAGCATTCATTACACTGTTCAAAGATTGATCTATGAACTCTCGAAGGCTTGAGAGTTCATCAAAAACATCCTTCTTAAACTGATCTAACTTTATATCAACCTAAAAATTAATTATGTGTAATTAGTTGGTAAGCATATTCTATTAGTTACACTTAAATAATAAGAAATTACAAAGTAGTAGGAATGAATTCAAGTGGTGCTAAATTATGACAAAATATTGTAGTTTCTCACAATAACTGCTCAAGCCTCTTTTCCAAATTGCTGATCTTGTTACTGACAGATTCCATGGCATTTTGAGAATTAGCTTCTTTGGGTTCAACTGTCAGAGAAGTAGCAGTTGGGACATTTGATGGTTGATCAACCTCTTCCTCTTCATATTTAATCTTCTCTGGGAGATTAAGCACTCCAAGCTCTTCTCCAGATTCAACCATGTCTTAGAACTGAATGATGGAAGTGACAGTTAATTCAATTGAAAAGAAAAATGTAGATGTAATGTAGTTACTATAAGTTTAATTGTAAAATCATACAAAGGTTAAAAAAAAACCTTGAGCCACTCAGGCTTGATGATCTTGTCTTCAATTGTAGTTAACCAAATCTGTCCCTTTGTAGCTGACCATCTTGAAATACGAGGAATCGATTCAGATTACCGTGTAGCAAGCTCGGTGCTGACAGAAGAGCAACACTCGCATAGCCACACTTGTAAGGCTAATGAGCATCCACGTATAAGATAAGAATGTACATTGGGATTAAGACGATGTCGGACAGATTCTATAACCTGCTTGAAGGATTTTGTTCCCCATGGGTACGTCTCAAAATTACCAGACTCGATAAGAAAGAACATAAACTTGTCTATGAAAGTAACATTGTCCTTATCAGAAGGACAAACAAAGAATTCCAACATATAAAGGACGCACAACTGCACAACATCCACATCGTTTGTCCATGATCTCTTAGTGACTACATTTTTCAGAAGCCATTTCTCAACCCTTTCTTTGTTAGGGGAATATGTATTCATTACATAGTTCGAATTGTAACCATAGTTTGAGAAACTATTAACACAATTAAAACCAGTAATCAAACAAAATTCTTTCAAAGAAAAAAAATCAAATTTTCACCATTTAAAAGAACAGAAAAGTATGCGTCAGTAGACTTTGACAACTCATACTTCATTAGAAGATGAATGGACTGGTTTTGCATACATATTGGGGGCAGATCTAATAAGTAACTAAAACATGTTTTCTTAAAAACACGTAGTTGATTTGGGGATAGTAAAGCCTTTATCTGGCTAGGTATTGTAGGATCACACAAGCTGTGGAATCGAAGCACACCATAATCAATATTTTGTTGAGCAAAGTAAGGTCCATTCTGCAAAAAAAGTATATTAACTGTGGTTAGAATGACGTTATAGATTTCAGCACTACAAGATAAAATGTAACATATCATACCTACAATTTTAATCAACATACTACATTTAAACTACAATTTAACTACATTTGTAAACTGTATAAAAGACATGCTCCAATTAAACTACAAAATTGAGCCAAATAATCTACAAAATTAGGACCATACCACATTTTACAAAAATACACTTGAACCATATAACAGTTAAATGTAACAGTTACTTAATGTAACCTTGAAAAAATGTAGTATAATTTTATTGAGAATGAAGTTAAATGTAGCATCTATACAAGTTTCAATACAAAAACCATATATACAATTTACTTAGCAGACTACAAATCAACTACAATCTAACTGTCTATTAATCACAGTGCCAAATAAACCTACAAAATTGCGACAAATAATCTACAAAATTGAAACCATATCACATTTTGCCAAAAAACACTATAACACCAAAAAAACACTTGCAGAATATCTTTTGGCAAACAAAATTAAACTATAAAACAGCGAGGACAAATAAATATTATTTATCTTTAATGAAATTTTTTGAGGAACCAATTTTTGTAATTTTTTGAGGGTTTCTTCTTTTTTTGTTTTGATGGTGAAGGAGACACCTTTTGTTTTTTTCCCAGTTTGAAGTTTGGATGAATCTTCTACAAAATCATCATCTACCATCAACTCTTTCCCCTTCCGCTTAAGTTTTTTGTCAACTTCTTTTTCTACTCCGCTAGCATCAACATAGTGCAAATGCTTGCTTCGCATTTCAGCAAGGATTTGTCTTGGAGATGAAATACCTGTAATTTTTTCACTTGCATGTGAAGATTGTGGGGTTTTGGGTGGTGATTTAGGTATTAAAACACCCAAATCAAAAGACGAAATATCTGCTAATACAGATTTTGATTGTTTTTCTTTGTGTGGAGTATTTGGTTTTTTCATCATTCATGTGTTGAATAGAAATTTGGAATGGGGGTTGAAAATGGTGGGGGATTCAACAGAAATTTTCGATTTAGAAGTTTAGGGCTCTACGACAATGGTGGAAAAACAGCGGGAAAAAACTGAAGAAAAATGGTGTGGGGGGAGGGGGGGTAATTAAAACAGAGGTAAATCGTGGGTATTGAGAGAGAGAGAAGCGTGTGTAGATATGTAAAAATCGTAAAGATACTGTTCCAAAAATAAAGCCTAAATTAAATAAGGCTATAATTAACACTTAATTTGAATTATGGTACATAAATTGAAATTTGATATGCTTAAATATAATAAATATAAATCTTAAACATGGGAGGTAATAAAATTTGTTATATGGTATAGATATGTAAAAATCTCATCTCAATAAGCAAGATACAATGTTCTTTAATTCTTTATTTTTTTCAGTCAAGTGAATGACAAAATTAGGAGCAAATGTGATTGTGATGTTGATTCGTATGTTGAGTAGTCAGATATTTGCCCACTCTTCTAAGTAATAACCTTTGCAGGAGATTTTTCTTGGAAACTTCTTTAGTATTACATTTTCCTCAAATAGTGCATGTAACCTATAGGAAAATACTTTAGACAAAATATCTATAAAAAAAACTTTTTAAACGCTCAATTGTATGGTGTTCTTTTCTTTGTGGTGTTTTCTATATAGTGTGGATAGATAGAATTATTGGTGTTTACTAATAATTAATTAATTAGTGCACTTAAATCACCAGAATAATCCCCCCTCTCCCGCCAAATGAAAAGGAAAGGAAATAAAACAATGAAAAATACTGTATAATGAAAAATGTGAGAAATAAGAAGCACCTCTTTATATCCACCAATAATAGATTCATAATGCAAGAAGAACATAATTAATTAGCAACTTGCAAGAAGAGCATAATTAGCAACTAGCAAGAAGAGAATAAATTAATTAACAACTAGCAATAAGTGGCAATACATACTTAATCACGTCAAATTCACCGACTAAAGCAAGTGACATCATAGATCACTTCCTTCAATTTCTTATGTTTGAGAAATCATTAATCTTTATCTTTCATAATCATCTTTTTCTTTACTACAGAGTCTCATGACCCAACATCTCATCAACTTAATTTTGCTTCTACATAAGAAATTCATTTATACTTGTAAAACAATTTACGAAGTTGAGTTTTTGAGTTTTTTTTATTCAAATTTATATCCTAATCCCACATTTTAAGTTTTACATTAAAATTTGAACTTTATGGTAATTAGTAACTAAGCACAAAGAAGAAATAACCCAGGCCTCCATAAACCCGGCCTGGCCCATCTCACTTGCTTAACGGGTCATGGGCTGTGGCGGACACTTCTGTTTTGTAATGAACCCGGTTCATTTAATTGGGCTCGTATTGGCCCAGAGCAGCATCCCTTACGCGCCCATCACTTAATGGGCTGAGTTGGGCCCAGCATGATACACACAATATGTATAGTTGGCATTTGCCTGGATACCCAGTTTTTGAATCACCATTTAACTTAGACCCGCTATATATAAAAAACTACAAGTATATCTCCTTTTTGAATAACTTTAGACATACGGGTCTAAAATAGCAAAAATTTATGTATAAAGTTAGAACTTCAGAATTTTTTGCCTGAAGTGTAGCCTTATTAAAGCAAAACTTCAGATTTTTTTTGCATAAAGTTTGGCCTGACTTGCAAAGACAATCACACAAACTTCAATTCACAATGCAAGGGTAAACTTCCGTTCAATTATTCATATCTGAAGTTTGAAGTTTAGAGTTTTTGCCTGAAGTGTAGCCTTATCATAGCAAAACATTAGATATTTGCCTGAAGTTTGGCATGACTTGCTAAGGCAATCAGGCAAACTTCAGTTCAATTGTATATGTCTGGAGTTTAAACTTGAGAATTTTTTGCCTGAAGTATGACCTTATTAAAGCAAACCTTCAAAGTATTTTTCCCCTGAACTTTGGCCTAACTTGCAAAAGTAATCGGGAAAACTTCACTTCATAATACAAACTTCAGACAAATTAATTTGAAGTTCTTCAATTTATAGTGCAAACTTCAGGACAAAATCAACTTATTATATTTGAACTTTAGATAGTGTAAACTTTGGATATGTAGTGCAAATTTCCATATAAGTGATGGTTTGTGATTTTGGCGTTAGTTGAAGAAAAACTTTATGCATACTTTTCGGTAATGAAATTGCACAAGCGATCTTCACTTTTGGATGGTCAAGAAAGCGGTCAGCTCAAAGTCACTGACATCCTTTTACACTATTTATCTCAAAAGTACAACCTCCTTGAAAAAGAGAAAAAAAAGATTTTGGTCAAATCCTACTGAACTGCTCTCAGTCTCATTAGAAAAGAAGAGGAGGAAGAAGGGAGCGCATAGGTCAAGAGAAAGAAAATGAGATGTTTGAAATTATTAAAATTAGGGTATGAATTAAATAATTTTAAAAATATGGATACAGATTAAATGGGAACAATCAAATAAGGCGTTCCATGTAATTTTTACTTTGTATAGTTGTGAGCTAAGAAATTCGGGACAAATGCACGGATAGCCATTCTTAGGGATGCTATTTAGAGATTAACCAATATTTATTTTTTCCTAAAATTTTAAACTAAAAATCTTAACTTCAAGACAATTCAAAATATTTTTGTCCTGAAATTTTAAACTGAAAAATTGAAATTCATAATATACTGGTTAATTCTTAAATAACAGCCCTTTAGAGCGGCTACCTAGTATAATTTGTACAAAAATTCGAACATCGAATTCGGCTAGAAGGTTCAACTACTATAGAAACTATTTTTTTCCTTTCTTTTTTTGCACCTAATAATTAGCTCCATTGACTAATTAGCTACTAACAACATTAAGTTCCCATGCTCAAGCCTCTAAGCATGAATTACAAACAGGAATAAATTAGTACACGCGTATATAGTTAGATTTTGAGTTTCGAGTTTAGAATTTTAAAAACTATAGTTTAGAGTGTCAAAATAAATAATTTATACACATTAAATAATTTTTTATTATAAATAAAGGATGTGAAGCAAAGTTATTGAACCCGCAAGGAAAATTCTAGCTCCAAGGGTAACTCCTGGCTTAAGGAATAGTGTCAAGAGAAATTAAACTGAGAGAGTATGTAAGTCATATATGCCACATCAGTTCTTTTAATTATGAGTGGTGGGGCAGAATTAACACCTACTATGTGAATACGAAAATTCAGAGTTTGGAATCTAAATGTTATTCTTTTAGACAAAAAATATATTTTTAAGTGTAATTTCTTTTTTGGTATATTTATATAAAACACAGCTATGATCTACATTTTATCTAAATGGCCGTTTAGAACGTTAAGATAACATAAAACACAATAACAAACCGTGATTTATATAAAATTGAAAAGGACAATTATGTAAAATGCAATTCATTACAACATTTTATATAAAGCGTCATATTGAATCGCATTATATATATAAATATCAAAATCCTTTCCCCCACGTTCTGTCCAGCCTTCTTCTTCGTTTTTAAAAAAAAAGGGTACCCCCTCCATTAACAACAAACAAAGCTCGTGTGGACCTCACTTGTCCCGTAAAAATTAAATATTGTTGGTCCCACGTCCTAGCCAAGCCTTATGTTGTTGTGACTTGCTTATTTCGGGGTTAAAATTTCAAATCTTTAACTTTCCGGAAAACATAAATCGAGGTATTCCAATTTAGTTTATGTCCAGACTCGTATAAATAATCCATATTAGTTGTTTTGAATGTGTTGTATGTTGTTTTGTATTTTTTTTACGATTAAATTGGTATATTAGTTTTATCCGAATTAAAATATTAATGTTGTGCAAAATCTAATATAATTGTGAAATCGTTATTATTTGTTAATAAAAATATTAATAAATAATTATTATTGTTTTATATGTATTTTTGTGATTATAATGTATTTGTTGTATTTTATATGGTTTAAACTAATTTTTGCTTAAAGAGCAGTAATATAGTGACTTTTAGCGTAGTAAAATGTAATGCCTTTTAATGTAGTTTTCTTGTAGTTTAAGTATTTCTTATACTAAAAAATACGCCAAATAACTAATAGATCAAATACAAACTTTGTCCAATAACAGTTCACATATATTTGGTGCTACTGGACCGCAAATATCGAGACCGGAACCCATATATGAATCTTTAATAATTAAATATTTTATAATTATAAAAATTAATCATTTTTTACAACAAAAATAAAAAATTTATAAAACTAACACATAGAAAAATTCATGATAAATTGGTGCTACTAGGCTCCAAATATGGAGCATGGAATCCATGTGTGATTATTTAATTATAAAAATTAAATATAAAATTTACAAACTAACATTTACAATAATAAAATTAAAACATAGAATAAATTGGTACTAGTGGACTCAAAATATAGAGCCTCAAACAGTGAAACCCGTATATGAATATTTAAATAAAAAAATTAAAATTTTATTTACAAATTAATATGTAAAATAATAAAACTAACACATAGAATAAATTGGTACTACTGGACTCCAAACATCAAGCCTGAAACCCATATGTGAATATTAAATTCAAAAAGTTAATTACTAGGTAACAAACTAACATATAAAATTATAATAAAACTAACAAATGAAAAGATTTAGGAAATCTTGGTGCTACTGAACCTCAAATATTTAGCATGGAACCCATATGTAAATATTTACTTATAAAAAATAATTATTTTATTTACAAACTAACATATAAAATTATAATAAAACTAACACATGGAAGAATTTAGAATAACTTGATGCTACTGGGCCTCAAATATCTAGCATGGAACTCATATGTGAATATTTAATTACAAAAATTAATTATTTAATTTACAACTAACATATAAATTATAATAATACTAACACATGGAAGAATTTCGAATATATTGGTGCTACTAAGCCTCAAATATCTAGCCTGGAACCGTTATGTGAATACATCATAATTAAATATTATTTAATTATAAAATTTAATTATCTAACTTACAAACAAACATTTAAAATTATAAAACTATTATGCAGTTAATGTTATTTAATTTATAGTAGACAACATGGAGGTGTCACCTATTCATCTCGGACCCTACAACGATGTGCTATTCTCATTACAGGGTGATCATAGGTCCTCCCACATATGGGAGGGTGAGTTATAGAACCAGACTCTCGGCGCCAGGAGAGTGAAAAACATGTGGGACTTTCTACATGCTAGAGATCTCCATGATCGTGTAGTCGCAAGCCTGTGGGACACGGGTTTCTACAGGATGAATGAGATTGGGCGGCTGCATCTCGACTGGTCTTTGATCACGGTTCTGATAGAGCGGTGACGAACGGAGACGCACATATTTTACCTACACATTGGTGAGGCCACCACCAGACTACATGACGTGGATGTGTTATATGGGCTGCTAGTAGATGGACTGCCCGTTTCTCTATCGGATGGCATGAGAGAGATGACACGTGTCTAGTACCTAGATATGCTGCAGGGCCTCACTGGTTTCTGGCCCGAGGATGAGACTGTACTGCATGGGACCAGCCGTTTTTCCATTGGCCACTATTTGACTGTGTTTGGAGGGGCCTTGTTCTCAAACACTTCGAGAACCTAGTAAGCTTACGATTTCTTCATCATCTTGAGCGGCTAGATGATTTACCCCAGTACAATTGGGGCTCTACTATTCTCGCCTACCTGTACAGATGCATGTGACGAGCGAGCATGAGCACCCACCGTGAGGTTGCTCGATTGTTGCCGCTGCTACAATTGACAACATATTCGAATACTCTATTCATTTTGACATACCTTGTAAAAGTATATCTTAACTTTTACGTCAACTTTTTGTGTTAAGTTTGGGCTTGGGAGTGGTTCCTGCAGTTGCAGCCACCTCTACCACCATTATATCCGGAGTTGCTCCCACTAGCTAGGGGTGGGTATGCCGACGGGGACATATGCTCGAGTACGAGGCTCAACATAATCTCTCCTTGTGCTGGAATATATTGGATTTGCTGGCTGGCGCACAGGTAAATATATATCTAAGTTTACTTGTCATTGCTTCAAACAAAAGTTGTGTATACTGACACTTTGTGTTCTTCCATAATAGTTTATCTGGATGCCATAGATCTACGCGTTGGTAGTTGGCATGCCCGATTGTTGCTCGGACAGCTGTGATATATGGGCCTCTTCCGTCCCGTTGTTCTACCTTGATATTGTGGAGCATCATGCCACTGAGCGGATAGTTTGCCAGTTTGGTAGGACGCATCTCGTATCGACAGCGCCTACCTGGGAGGCCACAGATTACTAATGGAATGATCGTAACAGGGTGGACGATGCATATTTGGCATGACTACAAGATCAGATATTTACATAGCACCAGCGATTAGAGCTGATTCTGCCCCCCTCCACCGACTCTAGAGGACGCTAAGCATGATTATCTGCCTTGGTACCGTGGCGTTACCCGACTTTTTATTGGGAACCCCATTCATCGAGCTAGCAATCGATACATTCCATACGTTCGGAGACACGACACAGTGATATGTTATTTGGTATTCTTATTTATAACTGTCATATGACGTTTTATAATTTATATTTTTACATATTGTGTATGATATTGGTCTACATTTAGTCCACCAGTTGGGACTGCAGATGCAGCAGCATGCCGGCAATCCTGCAATCGCTTTGTAGGAGTATGACAGTTGATGGAGCTGGCTGCTCGGACACTGCTTCGAGCAAGAGGAAGAGCGCTTAGAGCACGTCCCTGCTTATTTGGCGCCAGAGAACTACCATATGTCACACCTCTTTTTGCCACATAACCCTACTACAAGGTTGAGTTAGAAGAGTTTTTTCAATTAAAGTGATATTTAGAAAAGAGATTATTTATTATTTAGAGTCGCTGCTTGGAATTGATTTTTGGCATTCCAAATCACCTTTTATTGAATCCCTTATCAAACGGAAGATTTGACTTCTATTCATGGCCTACGAAAATAGAAAACTGAGTAAGGGATTCTGTTGACCGAGGGGAAAGTGTAAGGCACCCCTCGAGTCCCGTGGTTCTAGCATGGTCGCTTTATTAACTAATTTAAGGCTTAAATCAAATTTTGGCTATTCTTCTATTTTATTTGTTATGGCTTGTCTATTACTGCTTAATTGATTATTATATTTTATTAATTGTGTTCACCCAGATGCGATACACACACAAGGTATTTCTTTGAAGTTACATATTAAATAAAGGTATGGAATGTACACATATTTATAACATAATTATTTTAATTTAAAGGCATCGAGATGCGGGATGCGTATATTACCCTTTTATTATTTAATCGTATCAATTCAAGGTTTGGATATTAACATATGGACTAATATTTAAAGTACATCTAAAAAAAATTTCTAACATTTTAAAATATTGCAATTTTTTTTTTCGGATTCGAGATATTTATTTGACTATCTCACTACCTTATAGATATTTTTTCTTTAACGATAGGCCTAGACGCTTCTATCGGCCCAAGTGTTATCCTATTTTGCAAAGTCCAAAGAACCAATTATTACATGCCAATTTTTAAAACTTTCTTGAGCCATTCGGCAACATAATAAAAATATTGATACGAGCAAACAACTTAACGTTAACAAATATAAAATTTAACTATTACACACATGATAAATATTAAATGAAATGACACTAAACACGAGATTATAATCTAAGCTCTTAAGATGGAAATATGACCGAGAATAAAAGAAATAAAAAATATAAACTAATGGAATTATCCTGCTAACTAAAAAAAGCTTTGAACTGAACTATAAAAAAATTTTACTAAAGAAAAAAATGAAATGAGAAAAACTATTATATTCGTATATTCATCTTTAATAAAGGTACTCTCTTAATTTTACTAATTAAACTACACCTAATTTAATTATTGTCCTAAATAATATTTTTGTTTGATACAATTTTAAAATATAATTCATGACTCAATCTCCAAATAATATTCATATGGCAGAATACTTCAAAGGTCAATTTGTTCTAAATTTTGCTAAATTCCCAACATCCCATCTTATTTGTTCACCAATTTTTCCAAATTTTCAAACAGTATGGTAATCTAAATACCAACATGAAAATAAATAATATCACTAGTACTTCCATTGGTTTAAAATAACAAACAAAAAGAATTCAAAAGATTCAATGATTTATAAACCAAAAGATGCCACCGTATAAATGGATAGTCACTACTCTCATTAATATTATGCACTCTAAACCCATTTGGTAATTCATCACAAAAAACTAATCCTTCAATATAAAAACATAAACTGAAATTATAAAGCCAAATTCATTTCATCCTTTATCACATAATCAAAACGAGGACATATCAAAATGAGATAGAATGATTAAGATATGGATCCAATATTCAAAATTGAGAAGGCAAAGGAAGTAATGAACCTTTATGCAAAATTCAAAATATCTCCAATATTTCACAACTGAGATAATTTCTGAGCTCGAAAATTTACAACAAACATAATGTATGAAACTTGAGAAGTAATTGCACAACCAAACCGCGGCCGTAGACCTATTTCTTTGACTATTGTCGTCCTCTATACAAGGAAGAAAGCGAGTTTTTTTTTGGTGGTATTTTGATGGATGATTTTCTCTCAAATTTTTCCTTCCCTCGTCAGTTGCCTCTTTTCTCCTTTTTTGAAAGATCTCCCCCCTTTCTCTTGTTGTCTTCTCTAAAATAGCAGGATCCCCTTTCTCATGTGCCAAAGAATTTAAAAGAGCCTTCTTCACGATATGGTTGTTGGGATTTGTAACGTGAGGGAGTGGGGGAATTTGGTAAAGCAACGGGAGGGGTTAGGATTTGTGGGGAAGGACGTGATGCAACGGGGAAGTTGGGAATATAGTTCTTTTTTTTTAAAAACATTTTACTTAATTAAAATAAATAAATAAAGGTAAAACACGCAGACACATATACATACACATATATATAAATACAAGCATATAATTAAGAAAATTATATAAATAAGAAAATCCAATTGTCACGACCGAGTTCGTCCTCCGTGAACTATCGTGACGGCACATAGTCTCTACGACTAGGTAAGCCTAACAAATGTGGAAAATAAACTAATCTTGCAGAATTAAAAAATCAAAAGTCGAAAATAACTGAAGGAATAATATTTAAATGTCACTTGAAATATACACACAACTTCTCAAAATCTGATACATTATCCCAAAATCCGAAAACTCACGGATCCATAAGCTAAGAAAATACTACATAGCTCTAATCTCTAGAATGTCTAGCAAGAATAGAAAGTATAGAAGGTCTAAATACTAATGCAGTAATAGAGAGAGACTCCTCGGTCTGCGAACTCGGCAGATATACCTCAAAGTCCAGTAAAATCCCCATCGCCTCAAGAATGGTAAGCTTGAGTAGAAGTACCTAGATCTGCACATGAAAAACATATGCAGAAAGGGAATGAGTACATCACAGTGGTACTTAGTACGTGCCAAGCCTAGCCTCGGTCGGGCGCTGATGAGGGAGGTTAGGGCCCTACTGAGATAAGATAATAATATAAGATATGACGACATAGGATAAGCAATGCAGTTGAAAGCTAAAATAAGAATTTAATATGAGAAAGTAAGGAACGCAACAATCAAACAGAGGCTAAAACAAACACAAGGTAATAACAGGGTATCTCTTAGTATCCTAAGAATCTCTTAGTACCCTCAATCTATACTAGGAATCTCTTGGCATCCTGACGATCTCTCGGTACCCTTAATATATGCTAGGGGTCTCTTGGTATTCCGAGGATCTCTTGGTATCCCGCACCTCAGTTAAATCCATGAATACGTACAGAGAGATGGATGCAGTCCCGTAGTCCCAAGGTAAAGCACACAGCAGCAAATACAGGAATATTCAATTATGCTTAATATCATACCAAGTAAACAGTTAATTCTTTCCTAACATGCTTCACGTAATGCAACTAAGGCAGTTTAAGCAAATATGCAATTAAGTCAATTAAACATGCTTTTCTAAACTAACAACAGGATAAATTCGCAAGTAGAATAAAAGAGGAAAAGGGAACTCAATTAAAATACTTAATGAAAAATCGGATTTCCAATAATTAGCTCAAGTACGTACTCGTCACCTCAAGCACAATGCATTTCAATTATCAAATATATCATAACCTAAGGGGAAGGACCCTCATACAAGGTTAGACAAGCCACTTACCTCGAACCGGCTCAATAATTAATCTAAAATCACGTGCTTGCCGCGAGTACTCGACTCCAAATGGCTCAAATCTATTCAATTCAATTGCATATTATAACCTCAAGTAACTGATTCTATAATTAAATTATAAGCTAATACGCAGAATTAGGTAAAATAACCAAAATGGCCCTCAAGCCCACGTCTCGGAATCGGGTAACATTTACGTTTTCAGAAACAACGTACTCTCACGAGTCCAACCATACAAAACTTATCCACATCTGATGTCAAATCCCAATAAAAACTCAATTTCTTGGTCTAAGAACTTTTCCCCAATTTTCATACAATTTTCGAAATTAACGGATGAATTCATGTTTAGATTAATGGGTTACAAACAAAACTGAGTTAGGAATTGTTACCCAATCGATATCTCTGAAAATCCTTAAAATTATCGCTCCCAAGCTTAAGTTTTGATAAAAATAGCCACCCTCATATTTGAAATTAATTATATTCTGCCTAGAAGATCCTTAATCGCGATCGCGGAAGCTTCCACGCGATCGTGAAGAGAAACTTTGTTGGATCCCAAATTTACTCTATGCGAACGCGATGCTTCCGATGCTCAGCTCTACGCAATTGCGGTTGACCTCAAGCGATTAAGAAGAGAAATCTTCCACTTCTCAGTTGCTCACTTCATCCTTTTCGCGAATACGGCGTAGCCCATGAATTCGCGATTAAACTTCTGCCAATACTGCGCGTTTGCACTCCTCTTATAGCGATCGCGTAGAACAAAATCCCTATGCCTCATATCAAGCGTTAGCAATCGCGAGCCTCCTCATGCGATCGCGATGAAGAAAAGCCTGCAACAAAAACCAGCGAAAATCTAATCCTTCTCCACGTCCAAAATTGGTCTGTTGAGCATTGGAAACACACCCGAGGCCCTCGGGACCTCAACCGAACCTACCAAACAATCCTAAAAAATCATTCTTACTTCTACCAACCTTCGAAACACTCAAATCAACATCAAAACACCTATTTTTTATCAGATTCAAGCTAAGAATTCCAAAAACTATAAAAACACGCTTTCGATCAAAAAGTCTATCAAACCTCGTCTAAATGACCTGAAATTTTGCACTCATGCCACATTCAACACTACGGAGTTACTCTAACTTCCGGAATTCCATTCCGACCCTCAGATCAAAATCTCACTATCGAACTGAAAACTTCAAGAATTCAACTTTCGGCATTTCAAGCCTAAACTAGTTGCAGACCTCCAAAACACAATCCTAACACGCCCCTAAACTCGAAATCACCCAACGGAGCTAGCAAAACCATCTGATTTTCATTCTAAGGCCATTTTCATATTGTTCCAAATACAGTCAACTTTCCAACAATTAATCTCTCATTTAGGGAGCCATATCTCTCCAAAACTCAAAATCGAACGTCCCGGCAAATCAAAATAGTAGAAATAAACTCAGGAGAAGCAGTTAATATGGGATTGTGGCATTAATTCTTAGGATGAATCCTCCTACACATAACTATTCATTCGTCATCTAACTAGTATATTGACATACCTGAAGTAGTGAAAAGATGAGGGTAACAACTGCGTATATCCTGATCGGTCTCCCAGGTCGCCTCCTCGATCGACTGACCCCGCCACTGAACCTTCACTGATAGAATG
Source organism: Nicotiana benthamiana (assembly GCA_034376525.1). NCBI lineage: Eukaryota > Viridiplantae > Streptophyta > Magnoliopsida > Solanales > Solanaceae > Nicotiana > Nicotiana benthamiana. Next base: position 131,688,819 of record CM067324.1, on the reverse strand, counting down.
TTCTTTGACCTGAGCTTTCTCACCTACCTGTCCTATATTGCCACTGGCTCCTCAACATAGGATAGATCCTTGTCCAGCTGGACTAAACTAAAATCAACACGTGCGACAGATCACTGTGATACGTCCAGAGCATCAAAGCAGGAAATACCAGATGGACTTCTGCCAAGTTGGGAGGTAAGGCAAGCTCATAAGCAACCTCTCCAACACCCTTCAACATCTCAAAAGTGCGAATTAACCTCGGACTCAACCTCCCTTTCTTCCCGAATCTCATAATGCCCTTCATAGGTGAAACCCGAAGTAGAACTCGCTCTCGAACCATATAGGAAACATCGCAAAGCTTCTAGTATACATAGCTCTTTTGTCTTGACTTGGTTGTACGGAGTCTATCCTAAATCATCTTAACCTTCTCCAAAGCATCAGCATCCTAGACTAAGTCTGTGCCCAATAATCTACCCTCACCTGACTCGAACCAACCCAGCGGAGATCTACACCGCCTACCATATCAAGCCTCATTTGGTGCCATATGAATGCTGGACTGATAGGTGTTGTTCTAAGGAAACTCCTCCAATGGCAAGGACTGACCCCAAGACCCTCCAAAATTGATCACACATGCACACAGCATATCTTCAAGAATCTGAATAGTGCGCTTGGAACTGCCCCGTGTGTCTGAGGGTGAAATGTTGTACTCAACTCTACCCGAGTACCCAACTCATGCTGAACGTTCCTCCAAAACCGTGATGTGAGCTGAGTACCTCTATATGAAATGATGGAAACTGGAATACCATGCAGATGAACAATCTCCTGGATATAAATCTCCACCAACCTCTCTGAAGAATAAGTAGTATACACAGGAATGAAATGAGCAGATTTAGTCAACCGATCCACAATGACCCAAACAGTGTCGAACTTTCTCAAAGTCCGTGGAAGCCCAACTATAAAGTCCATGGTGATTCGTTCCCACTTTCACTCGAAATCTCTATCTGATGAAGCAATTCACCAGGTTTCAGGTGCTTATACTTCACCTACTGACTGTTGAGGCACCAAGCTACAAACCCAACTATATCTTTCTTTATCCGCCTCCACCAATAGTGCTACCTAAAATTATGCTACATCTTTGCGGCACCCGTATGGATGGAATAATGCAATCTATTGGCCCTTTTCTAGAATCAACTCTCGAAGCCCATCAAAATTAGGTACAAAGACCCGACACTGCATCCTTAATACTCCATCCTCGCTAATGCTCACATCTCTGGCATGACCATACTGAACCTTGTCCTTAAGGACAAGCAAATGAGGGATCATCATACTGCCGATCCCTGATACGATCAAATAAGGAAGACTGAGAAACCATGCAAACTAGAACCCGACTAGGATTTGAAAGATCCAATATCACAAACTAGCTGGGTAAGGCCTGAACATCCACTTACATTGGACTCTCTGATGCTGGTAGATAAGCGAAACTCCCCAAACTATCTGACCGGTGACTTAAAGCACCGGCTACCACATTAGCCTTACCTCGGTGATACAAAATAGTGATATCATAGTTCTTCAACAACATTAACCACCTCCTCTGGTGAAAATTTAGATCCTTTTGCTTGAACAGATGCTGCAAGCTCCGATGATCAGTATAAATCTCACAAGGCACATCGTATAGATAATGGCGCCAAATATTCAGGGCGTGAACAATGGCAGCTAACTCAAGGTCGTGGACATGATAATGTTTCTCATGTATCTTCAGTTGTCTGGACGCGTATGCAATCACCCTACCATCCTACATCAAAACCACTCCGAGGCCCACCCTAGAGGCATCACAATAGACCTTATAAGACCTCGAATTTGTAGGAAATATCAAAACTTGGGTTGTAGTCAAAGCCGTCTTGAGCTTCTGATAAGCTCGCTTCACACTCTTTTGTCCACTAGCACGGAGCACCCGTCTAGGTTAGTCTGATCATAGGGGATGCAATTGATGAAAACCCATCCACAAAACGACGGTAGTAACTCGCCAAACCAAGGAAATTATTGATCTTTGTAGCTGAAGATAGTCTGGGCCAACTCTGCACTGCCTCTACCTTATTCGGATCCACCCAAACACCCTCACTCGATACCACGTAGCCAAAGAATGCCACAGAATCAACCAAAACTTACACTTTGAAAACTTTACATATATCTTCTTTTCCCTTAGAGCCTGAAGCACTGTCCTCAAATGCTGCTCATGATCTTCCAGACTCCGGGAATATACAAAAATATTATCAATAAAGACATGGACAAAAGAGTCAAGATATAGTCAGAATACACTATGCATAAAAATTCATAAAAGCTGCTGGGGCATTGGTCAGCCCAAATGACATAACAAGAAACTCATAATGACCGTATCGAGTCATGAAAGCAGTTTTTGAGATATCTGCCTCCTGAATCTTCAAATGATGGTAACATGAGCGCATATCAATTATAGAAAACACATGTGCACCCTAAAGCAGATCAAACAGATCATTAATACGAGGCAAAATGGTTCTTCACTGTAACCTTGTTCAACTTGCGATAATCAATGCACATGCGCATAGAACCATCCTTTTCATTCACAAACAAGACAGGAGCATCCCAAGGCTATACACCAGGCCGAATATAGACCTTATCAAGAAATTCCTACTATTGATCCTTCAACTCTTTCAAATCAGGAGGAGCCATACGATACAGAGAAATGGAAATGAGCTAAGTGCCTGGCAACAAATCAATGCCAAAATCATATCTCTATCAGGAAGCATGCCTGGAAGATTAGTTGGAAATACATCGGTAAAGTCCTGCACTATTGGAACTGAATCAACTAAAGCGATATCAATACTGACATCTATTACATAGGCTAGATACGCGTCTCACCCCTTCTCAACCTATGCTGAGCTTTAAGAAAAGAAATAACTCTAACGGAAGTGTGATCTAAAGAACCCCTCCACTCAACACGCGACACACCTGGCATAGCCAACATCACTGTCTTGGCATGACAATCAAGAATAGCATAATGGGGCAACAACAGTCCATGCCCATGATAATATAAAAGTCTACCATATTGAACAACAATAAATTGGTTCTGGTTTCAAAACCACTAAGAACAACCAAACACAATCGATAAACGCGGTCCACAACAAGAGAATCTCCTATAAGAGTAGAAACATAAATAGGGGAACTCAAATAATCCTGAGATACACCCAAATGCGAAGAAAAATTATAAGACAAACAAGAATAAGTGGAGCCTGGATCGAATAGAACCGATGCATCTCTGTGACAAACCAGTCTAATACTTATGATGATAGATCAGAGGCAATAACCTCAGTACGGGTAGGAAGGGCATAGTATCTGGCATGGACTCCCCCTCTAGGGCAACCTCTACCTCCCGAACCTCCACATCTAACTAGCTAAGCATGTGGGGTAGCAACTAGAGTTGTGACCATAGCTTGAGAACTCTGTTGCGCACGCAGTGGCTGAGAAGTCTGTGGAGGTGTACTCTTCCCAAGTCTAGGGAAATACCTCACCACTTGGCATGTGTCAACACATTCAAAACAAGCTCTGGGAGGATGTGGTAGCTGTGACTGGCTCAAGCCAAGTCTGCTGGACTGACCTTGGAAAGCGGTGGCTGTGACTGGCTCAAGCCAAGTCTGCTGGACTGACCTCGGAAAGCTCCTCTCGCAGGAGGTGTGTTAGAAATTGGAGGCGCATAATAAGGCTCCAGAGGCCTAGGAGGAGCTGGAGCACTACTGGATATTAGAAGAGCTGCATGAATAGGGTGACTCATATAACCTCTATCACGACGACCAGCAGCTGGGGTACGGGTACTAGAGTAATGGCCCGACTCTCGAGACCTCTTGGCCTGTCTCTCCTCTCTCTCCCTAGCATACATACCCTCAATCCTCCTAGAAATGCTCACCACCTGCTGATATGTAATATCCATCTCCAACTCATGAGCCATGCTAGACCTAATGATAGGAATAATCCCCTTAATAAATTGTCGAACCCTTTCACAAACAGTAGAAACCAAAACTGGTGCATGCCTCGCCAAACTGGTGTAACAGACAACACACTCTGAAATAGTCATAGCACCCTGGCGCAAATGCTCAAACTCTGTGCGCCATAGTCCCTGAGGCTATGAGAGCATACTCCAAGAACAAATTAAAAAATCGAGTCCAAGTCAATGAAGCTGCCTGATCCGGGTTGTCTAACTCGTAAGTATGCCACCACTCATGGGTGGCTCCTTGAAGCTGGAAGGTTATGAAAGAAACCCCACTCGATCCTACGATAACCATGGTATGAAGACTGCGGTAGCACTCATCCAGAAATCCCAGAGCATCGTTTGATGCAAAACCACTAAAAATAGGAGGCTTATACTTCTTGAACCTCTCAAGCCTCTGCTGCTCATTCTCGGAAGCCGCTGCCCTATCCTTGGGCTGATATGGAACTATGGGATATACCGAAAAAATCTTTGGAACTTGCTACACATGCACTCGCTACTGAAGAGTGTGGGTGGCGGGAGTCTGTGCTCTTCTCCCATTCTAGGATATGGCTGCAACAAGGGGAAGCAACCCTGTCTGAGCCAAAGTGGTGTACATGCTCGTAAACTGTGCCAGAGTCTCCTGAAGTGCTGGCGTGGTAGTAGCAGTAGGTGCGTCAGGTGCCTAGACCCCGACTGGCACTGCTGGTGGCTCCTCGATGGCAGCTCGTGTAGGTGCTCCAGCTGCACCACGTGCACGTCCTCGACCTCTACCCCTGCCCCAGCCTCTGACGGCTACAGAAGGGGGCACGGGTACTTGATCATCTCGAGTAGCATGTGTTCTCACCATCTGTGATAGAATAGAAGATAGAAATTTAGAATTGTGATATCAAAAGTCTCGCACGACAAGGAAATCAAATGAAGTGGAATTTTCCTAACAGATGTCTCAATACCGATCAGCGAGACTCTAATAAACTGGCTTGTGATCCATGACTCCTATGAATCTAGAGCTCTAATACCAACTTTTAATGATTCAGTTCAGCCTCCGTGAACTAACATGACGGCACCTAGTCTGTACGACAATATAAGCCTAAAAATGTGAAAAATAAACTAAACTTGCAGAATTAAAAAATGAAAAGCCGAAAATAACTAAAGAAACAATTTTTAAATGCCGCTCGGCATATACACACATCTTCTAAAAATTTGATGCATTATCCCAAAACCTGGAAACTCATGGATCCACAAGCTAAGAAAATACTACATAGCCTTAATCTCTAGAACATCTAGCAAGAACAAAAAGTACAGAAGGGGTAAATACTAAATGTAGGAATAGAGAGGGACTCCTTGGTCTATGGACGTGGAAAATATACCTCAAAGTCCCATATAATCGCGTCGCCTCAAGAGTGGTAAACCTGAGTAGAGGTACCTGGATCTGCATATGAAAAATATGCGCAGAAAGGATATGAGTACAACACAATGGTACTCAGTAAGTGCCAAGCTAACCTCGGTCGAGTAGTGACGAGGAAGGTCAGGGCCCTGTTGAGATAAGATAATAATATAATATACACTGACATAAGATAAGCAATGCAGTTGAAAGCTAACAATAACAATTTAATACGAGAAAGTAAGGTACACAATAATCGAACAAAGGCTAAAACAACACAAGGTAATAACCAAGGATCTCTTAGTATCCCGAAGATCTCTTAGTACCCTCAATCCATACTAGGGATCTCTTGGTATCCCGAAGATCTCTCGATATCCTCAATATATGCAATGAATCTCTTGGTATCCTCAATATACGTGTCAGGGATCTCTATATACCAAAGATCTCTTGGTATCCTCAATATATGTTAGGGATCTCTTAGTATCCTCAATATACGTGTCAGGGATCTCTTGGTATCCCGCACCTCAGTTAAATCCATAAATACGTATAGGGGATCTCCTAGGATGTCGTCCCATAGCCCAAGGTAAAAGCACACAACACAAAATACAAGAATATTCAACTATGCTCAATATCGTACAAAGTAAACCGTTAATTCTAGCCTAACATGCTTTATGTAATACAATTAAGCAAGTTTAAGAAAATAGGCAATTAAGTCAACTAAACATGCTTCTCTAAACTAACAGAAAGCTAAATTCACAAGTAGAATAAAATAGGAAAAGGGAACTCAATTGAAATACTTAAAGAAAAACCAGATTTCCAACAATTAGATCATGTACACACTTGTCACCTCACGTACAATTCATTTGAATAATCAAATATATCATATCCTAAAAGGAAGGTCCCCCACACAAGGTTAGACAAGCTAGTTACCTCGAACCGGCTCAATAATCAATCCGAAACCATGTTCTTGCCACGAGTACTCGACTCCAAATGGCCCAAATCTATTCAACTCAATTGCATATTGTAAATAACACCTCAAGTAATTGATTCTATAATTAAATACTAAGCTAATACGTGAAGTTAGTTAAAATGACCAAAATGCCACTCGGGCCCACATCTCGGAATCAGGTAAAATTTACATTTTCAGAATCTCATACTCTCATGAGTCCAACCATACCCAAATTATCCAAATCCAATGTCAAATCCCCAATTAAAACTCAATTTCTTGGTCTAAGAACTTTTCCCCAATTTTCATACAATTCCCGAAATTAAAGGATGAATTCATGTTTAGATTAATAGGTTACAAGCAAAAAGGAGTTAGGAAATTGTTACCCAATCGATATCTCTGAAAATCCCTCAAATTCTCGCTCAAATACGAGCTTCCAAGATTAAGTTTTGACAAAAATGGCCAAATCATCATCTTCAAAATTTTTATATTTTGCCCAGAAGATCCTTAATCGCGATTGCGGAAGCTTTCACGCGATCGCGAAGAAAAACTTTGCTGAATCCCTAATTTATGCAAATGCGATAGTCCACACGCGAATGTGATGCTTCCACTACTCCGCTCTCCGCAATCACGGTTGACCTCACGCGATGGCGAAAAGGAATCTTCCACTCCTCAGCTGCTCACTTCTTCCTCTTCCCGAATGCACCGTAGCCCATACATTCGCGATTCAACTTCAGCCAATACTACTCGTTCCTACTCCTCATCCAACAATCACATAGAAAAAGATTCCTCTGCCTCATTCAAGCTTTCGCGATCGCGATGAAGAAAAGCCTGCAACAAAAAACAGCAAAGATCTTATCCTTCTCCAAGTCCAAAATTTGTCTGTTGAGCATCTGAAATTCACCCAAGGCCCCCGAGACCTCAACTAAACCTACCAACCAATCCTAAAATATCATTTAAACTTTTTTCAACCTTCGAAATGCTCAAGCCAATATGAAAACACCTATTTTTCATAGAATTCAATCCTAAGAATTTCAAAAACTCTAAAAACACGCTTTTGATCAAAAAGCCTATCAAATCTCGTCCGAATGACTTGAAATTTTGCAAACACGTCACATTCAAAACTATGGAGCTACTCCAATTTTGAAAAATTCTATTCCGACCCTCGGATCAAAATCTCACTATCGAACCGAAAACTTCAAGAATTCATTTTTCGGCATTTCAAGCCTAAATTAGCTACGGACCTCCAAAATACAATCCGAACATGACCCTAAGCCCGAAATCACCCAATGGAGCTAACACAACCATCAAATTTCTATCTTGAGGCCGTCTTCACACTGTTCCAACTGAGGTCAACTTTCCGGCACTTGCTGTTATTTAGGGACTAAGTGTCCTATACCTCTCCGAAACTCAAAATCGAGCGTTCTGGAAAATCAAAATAGTAGAAATAAACTCGGGGGAATCAGTTAATAGGGTATTGAGGCATTAATTCTTAAGACGACCGGCTGGATGATCACACAAATATTTACACTATAGTTAAATTATACCAACTAAAATGATATATAATATGTATAGTATATGTACATATATATATGATTTTTTTTGGTTTTTTTCTTGAAATAAAAACTATTAAGAGCAAGATAAAAGTTTTATATTAAGAATAGACCTAAAAGAAATGATTATACTAAACTAGTATTGAATTTGGGTGTGGTAAAAAAATTAGTTGTTCACATTATTGGGGTAAGCCTATCTCGCGACTGAGAGACATGGCTGTCCCATAAGGTAGGGGTACCCCTTGGGGTCGTAAGGGTCGACGAGGAGGAGGTCTCCAGCAAGGGGGCGTTGAGGCACATGTTGAGACACCTGATGAGGATGTTGGAGTTGATCTGCTAGATTACCTTCATTAGCCAGATGAGCCTCTCACCAACATGCCATTGTACAGCCTTCGGCTGGTACTGCCAGCATCACAGGTGGCCCTGTTAGATCCATTTTTTATCACGAACACAAGCTTCACTGGAGATTGGGAGCTGTTTTTTTCTAGCCCATCGACCGCAGTTGAGGATCGACCAGCAAAGATGTGGATGGTGGGTGCCGACTGAGCTTTGGCTCATCATCGACAGGTGTTGTGGGTCTATCACAGGCGCATGTATGTTTGTATTACTATTAAATTTTGTTTGTTTTTATCTCATTGATTCGCCATAGATAAACTTTATAATTTTCTTATTAAGGCTTCATCCCAACTCGTCACGGAGGCCACTTTGTGCGATACTGAGTAGGACACCACAGTTGCTTATATTTAGGAGCCCGATGATACCATGGTAAGAAAAAAGTTTTGACTTAACACGTATATATATTTTCATCTACTGAGCTTACTTATTGTTTTGTAGGTTACTGATGGACTGACGACCCTATCTATCGATCCTGCCAGCCCTACTGATGATCGTGCTGTAACGCATCCTCATTTAAAGAGGCAACGTGATAAGGATGATCCTGATAGTGTATCCGGGCGGGAGGGGATGTGCCTTAGGCCAGCGGCTGCATTGAAGCACACAGGCTGTGGGACACATTGATTTTTTTATATTTTATGTAAATAATAACAATAATTTTTTATGCTTACATAATATGCACATTATGTTTTTATTACCCTGTTTCTTCTTTATTTTAATACTACAACACAAACACAAACATAGAAACTTAACATAACTTAAATTCAATACGACTAATGAGAATACATGATACAGGAAATATAAAGATCTACTACTACGCTCAATATATACATGTCATTGTTAAGTCACTACCGCCTAGTATTCTCTGCTCCAACCACTTAAATTTTTCTTCCAGCTTATTTTATTCTTCTTCCACCTCTTTGAGTTTCTCATTCAACTCCGCAACTTCTCGTTTGTATTGTCGTTCATATTCCCATTGTTTTCTAGCCAAATAATGAAAATACTGCAACATTTCTTTGTAAAATTTATGCTGATAGGATTCATCAATCCATATCTCAAAATTGCAAAAAGATTCATCGAGAACCCTATAAAAGTTGTTCATACACATCAACTTACGGCGTCCAACTTCACCATCATCTCAACAGTCTTTTATCATACATTTTTTGCTGCACTCACACCATGGTGCATAAAGGGGTTCAAACATTTGTTAAAGCATTAAAAAAAAGAAACCTTGCTTTTATAGAAATATTTGCTATTGGTTACTGTTAAGCGTAGAAAATAACTAGAATGCGCCCGTTATTTATAGGCAAGGCAACAAAAAGCGTAGTACTTATCCACGCACTATATATATTGATTTTTCTGAAACGAAATAGCTTATCCGTAGTCAGGCAGCTTTCAGAACGACAAGACAACACACATAACATAGTATTCAACCGCGCAATATGTATTCACACATAATATATTATTCAATAGCATTATGCTATTCGTATCCCTATATATATATAGTGACATACTCAAAACATAAAACACACTCACATACTCAAACCCTAAAGACAGAAAACACACTCACATACTCAAACCCTAAACTATGGATGCCTCTTCCTCTATCAAACGAGCATTAGATTACTCTTCTACTAGCACTGATGCCCTATCTTACTATTGTACTAGCAATGATAATGAAGAAGAGAATCCTCCAATATTTAAAGTGGTTATGAGTGATTCATGCATTGACGATAACGATCTGATAAATTATTATCTCCATTAAACTTTATTTCTTTAACATAAAATATTTTTGTTTCTTATACCTTAACTCCATAAAATATATATACATCAGTATTATATATCTTTATTTAGTTTCATATTTTCCAAAACCTAATATTATTTTTTTTAAAAGAATATTCCAAGAAAAATCGGCATGCATCTTCCTCCAACATTAAAACACGCGATTCTTCACCATCGTGGAAAAGAGTGGTATGTAAATATGAGTGTTGGTGATCAAAGAAGGTTCAAGATAGGCTGGAGACTTTTTGTGTTGGAGAATTTTATCAGTCGAGGTTTCATTGTCAAACTTATTTTGGTTGATGTTGCACCACTACGTGCTATCTTTGATTTTGAAATGAAGGGGGCCAGATATCCTGTTTGTACAAATCCATTTTTTACTTTCTTCTAGGATGTGTTTGTGTTGATTTATCCTTTTATTATCTTTTATTATTATGTATGTTGCTTTAGTTATGATTGTTGTGCTTTTTTCACTTGAAGTATTATGCTATGAAGACAATCTTCATATTGGTCTTTTTTAATAACACCAATAAGTTAAATATTGGAACTATCATATGATCATCCCAATTCAAAAGGACATTTTAGAACGATAAGACAACACACAAAATGCAGTATTTAATCGGTGTGTAGATTATTCCTCCGGTGTCCACGGATAGTGGTGCAAACTTCAAAAATACCCCCCGCCGTGATCATACCATAAATATGAATGTCAATGTGCTTGCCTCATATATTTCTCAAATCTTTTCAGCCGACTGGCATAAATTCAACACCCATGTCAATCAATTCCAATACAACTCTAGTCTTTTCAAAAAACTTCTCCGCCAGCTGTTTGAATATCATCCGGACTATGGCAGTGACAGACAATCCGTGTGCAGACTTCAATATCCCGTGGAATGACTCCGGTGAATTTGTAGTTAGGGCTCCCCATCGTCTGCCACCATCATCATGCAATGTCCGTATGTGAAGCTCATGTCCCATCAACCAATTATAGGCTCTTTCATTTAACTGCAAGATCGATTCCATATGCCTCTTGAATTTGTCGGTGCTCAGTTGCAGCCATCCACATAAATCATACAAGGCCTAGTCGGGATATTTCTTCTAAAAGTTGGTCTTCAGGTGCCGCACATAGTAACAGTGGTATGCATAGGGTTCCTGCCATTCAGGCAAATGCCATACAAAACATAAAATACCACCATGCCGACCAGTATTAGACAAATACCTAAACGCTATTTGACAACATGCTACTTCAAGTGGTTCGAAAAATAGTGTCCACGTCTCTTAGGTTTGTTGGCTCAAATGGCAAAAGCTAGTGGAAATATTTGTCCATTGGCATCTACTGCAACTGAGATCGACAACTTAATATCATACTTTCTATAGACATGATTACCGTCTATGGAAATTGCCAGACGGCAATATATAAACCATCAATTGCTAGTTTAAATGCCCAGATTACGTATCTGAATATATATTCTGGTATTTCTGGACTCCACTCATGCTTCCATTCAACAACAGTCCCGGGTTAAAGTGTTTCAGTACGGCCATGTACCTGGTTAAAGATGAAAATGACTTATCCCAGTCACTATAAATAATTTCAAATGCACGTTTATGCCCGAGATATGCATTTCTTTTGGTAATAGTACACCCATATTCACTCTTTCATATTGTACCTAATGGACACTTTCAAGTGTGGAATCAAGACAAGAAAAATCAAGTCAACATCCAAGTTGAAGTGATTCTCATTTAATGTGTCCATTTCACAATTGTGGGGGCTAATATATTTACCGACTTTCCACAGCTCTGTTTTATTCTTACTCGCACGCAGCATCCAGTTACAACCTATAAAGTATCTATGGCACATGGCCTTGCATACCTTTGGAGTTGACTCTCATACTATCATCTCACGACGCTCTCTTACGTTGTACCTTTTACAAGCCCTGGATAGGCGAGCTTTATCGGGAAGATACATGCCCTTTGCTAGCACCGATGGTCTAGGCTCATCCCACATTGATGATTGAATTTCGTCAAGATTCCTTGTGAGGGCATCCATATCCGGCATACTTGACAAATTATTAAGGTAGGGAATATGCCGTTTATGAAAAGGCACGTGAGACTCGTACACTTTTGGTCTAACAGTAGGTGGAGGAGCATGCTCCTTTGTCAGCTCAGGTTCGACATTCACTTCCTCCTCCTCATCACCCTCGTCAAGGAAGGGTGTGTTATTTTCAGACTCATCGACATTATTATCATAATCACTATTATCTTTTTTACTCTGCACATCTGCCAAATCACGAGTAAATACGTCATCCAAGGGCAACCGAGTGAAGTCAGGACCATCAAATTGCTCGTTTTCACTGCACAAAAAGAACTAAATAATAAGCTACTCAAATTGATAAATACTTTACATATAGCTATATCATTTCACTTACAAGTCGTACTGTGTTGACATTCTATGATGGACATTTTTCTATTGGCGTTGACTCCCAGATGGACCATCGTGATCCAACACACCAAAACTACGCATATACCAACTGGGCATAAGGTCATAACTTGTAAAATTTATATCCGGAGAATAACCCTTGTGAAATATATAAGTGTTAATACAAATTCAATTCAACAAAAAAAATAAACGTCATAATAGAAAAAAAAATTGAAGTTTACCAGTTATCTTGTGGATTATGTAAAGTAGGAGAGAAACTATTTCCTCTCTCCTTGTTCGCCCGAGGAGATAAGTTTAGATCCGGCCAAACTCTTTCAGGCAGAACCCGTTGGGCTAAAATTGCTCTAGAATAACCACCCGCTGATTGAGGGTTATCCCTGCTTTGCGCAATCTTATTATTGCGAACGTGTTCAGCCTTGATGTATATTTCCAATAATTTCATCAAAATAAATTCCTTCTATTCATCCGAAATTCCCAAAAAATCTCTCAGATTTCCATCATCTTTGATGTTAAACTCAGAATAACAAGCAAACCCATGCGGAGTCATAGAATATGAATATCTTCCAGTTATTTTAAGATTTACTGAACATTTGCTCAATCTCATTTCATTGCATAACAATGATACCAGTCTATTGTACTCCATCGTAAGTGACAACTTAACTTGACTCTTTGGAGATAAACTGTAGCTCACTGAGTTATTTGCCACCACAACCTCATCCCCTAATATAATAAAACCTTTACTTTTCACTCTTTAGACATTATGAAAAAAGCTTGAGAATTTAACAACAAAAAAAAAATTATCACGAAGTTGGAGTATTTCTGAATGATAATTCTCAAAAACCTTAAAGCCTACATATAAGGCAATACCCAATCCGGGGGGGGGGGGGGGGATCAAATTTTTGGAAGTAAAAACGCGATTTAAAAGAGCGTTTTACATATTTGAATTATTGTTATATCAATTAAGCTCAGAAGAATTATTTGTGATCTTAACAAGTAAAATGCGATTTATTATCGCATTTTATATAAATTGCGATAATGAATTGTGTTTTATATAACAGTCTTATCAGCTTTATATAAAAAACATCATCTGTTAGAGCGTTCTATATAAAATGCGATTATGTACCGTAAAACTACGGCCAAACGGTCTTTAAGGTAAAATAGTACATAACTGTATTTTATATAAAAATATAACTTTTTTATATTTAAAAATATATTGTGAGTAAAAAAAACACATTTAAATTCGGGCTCGCAAAAACTCACATGCCTGCTTTATATCAGCGAAGAATTTTCAAGAGTACTTACTGATGTTACGTTGTAACTTTTGTGTGGGCACCTACATGGTGCGTAAAGATGGCTATTATTACTGAGTTTGAGCTAAAATTGCCCCCACTCCAAGTCTAGTGTAATTTGCTTTATTTGTCCGGACAAAAACAAAAGATACCAAATTTTTATTTTATTTTATTTTTTATATATGGTTCGTAAAAATTTGACAAAAGCCCACTGCCCACACCCTACCAAGCTGCCCGTTAGAACACTATCTTTATGTATCATCGGCAAATAACAATATCCCCTAAAGTAAGTGGAAATATAATTGAGTTGAGTATCGCCAATCATTGTTCTGTTCTCGTATTCTTTTTGTGGTGCTTACTTTCGTTTATTTTTTAATCTTTATATAAGTGCTCGTCTTTTCGTGCGCACTTTGAACTACATCGTCGTTCTTTATTCCTCGTGACTGAATCTTTAGTAATAGTAGTAACAACATATTCCTAACCTTTTCAACCCAACTTTTTATCCTATCAATCCATAAGAGTCACTAAGAAAGATAGTAGAAGCATTCTGTATATTCCTTCTCTCATAAGAAAACATAATTATATCATAGTATAAATAACCCATCCAATTTCCAAACCTAAGGCAGCAAACATCAAACATTAGCACAGAATTTAGCAGAAGTAATGTTTGCCACAACACCACGTTCTTTATACCGTAACTTTTCAAAAGCACATTCGAAACCTCCTGCAAATCCACCAACTATTACAGGGTATTTAGTACTTACTGATGAAGATTCAGAAGAAATGGATACTTTTTGCTGGGGAATATGCAAGCACAGCAGTATAACCAACCTCCCATTTCCTCAAGACAGAATTTTGAAAGTTGTTCATAATCCCGAGTTTGGCGAGCCTAGTGTTCATAAAGTCTGGTTCTTACCTGTTCTTGACCAACCCCTAGCATCCAATCGCTACTATGTTATCAAAGCCAAAGGCAGACACAAAGGGTATGTCACTTAGAATTTCTTCATATTCCATGAAAAAAATAGACAGTGGAAATAATTTTTATTCTACAATGCATTTAAACTAAACGTAGCCGGTTATTTAGTTGATTTACTATGTTATTACATTAAGATTGTTACTATCAACAATTATATAAGTTGCTGTAGACCGCCTCACTACTAAAAAAATAGGAATTAGAGACGGACAAATTCTGTAGCTAAACAACAAAGCTCGTTGCTAATTCTACTTAGCGACGGATTAGTGATAGATAATCAAAAACTTCTGTTAGCTACGGATGATTAAGCAACATATCAGCGACAAAGTTCATAGCTAATTTCAATTTTTTAGTAGTGCTTTAACTTGATGGTATAAGAGAATAAGACCCTAGTTCAAGGAAGTTAAATCCATTTAAGTTATATGCATTGGCTATGTCAGTATCAGTGTAATTAAACATGTGATAACTAGTTAGTTACTACTATTTCTAAACTTCAATCTACATCATTCCTCGTTTATAATCGATCAGTTCATGCAGGCGGGCTTATACATCTTGGAAAGAAGCAGATATGGATAGTTGTTGTTTTGACAATTCTATGAATGATCTAAAGCCAAAGCCTTTTAATCACAAAGACCCGTATCAGCAATTTGAGATTTGTCCCTACGATTTTGGTGGTTTTTATGCTAAATCTGTTGCCTATGATGGAGTTCCTCCAAAATTCCTCAGAAGAAAAGGGTGGCACGTTAATAGTGTCCAGTCACTTAAAGTGAATTTGAGAGAAGCTCAAGGCCTACAATTATCCTCTCAACCATCTGATTCTGATACCCCGGAACTAAATATTCCAGCGTCTTCCAAACGTTCAGTTCCAGTAATTCTTGGCAAGTGGTATTGTCCATGTGTGCTAGTAAAAGAGAGAAATGTTAGAACTAAAGAACAGATGAATAAATCTTTGTTCTATGAGGTGACTCTTAAGTGTTGGTGGGAGCAAATATTTTCTTGTGAGAATCAAACAAGAAAAAAGAAAGCACACGTGGAAGTCGATGCACGTGTGAGAAAGTTGTTAACTTTAATTAGTGGGACAGAAGCTGTAAAAGATGAAGAAGGGAGTGGAGGTTTTGTTTGGTATAGAGTGAAAGAGGAATATAGAAAGAAATGTACAGCAGAGAAAGTAGGTTTGAGTTGTGCTATAGTTGAGAAAATGAGATGGATGCAGGAAAGAAGGGGATGGTTTGATGGAGGAGAGAGTGATGTAAGAGTGGAAGGTATAGAAGAGATAGAAAGCGAGAATGGGTATTGGACAAAGTTTAGTTGTTATGTTTTGGTGGAAAGCTTTGTGTTTAGGAGAACGGATGGGAGTTTGTTAATTAACTTCAATTTCAAGAATACTCAGAAAATTGTGTGCCAGTGGGAATAAGGACATATATCTATAAGAATATTTTGAATATGAACATGTTAATGTATTTCTGTAGACTTCTGCCGCCGATTTTCTTCACACTGTCGTCTCTGATACAGAATGTCTCTTTTTGTATAAATCATCTTCTGTTGTACTCCATCACAATAACTGTTTTACCTATGGTATCAGTTGTACATAATAACAGAATACACTAAACAGTTACGGCACTACAATCCCCCCCCCCCTCCCACCACCACTACCACCACCACCACATGAATAGTCTAATTGCAATCTACTTCAGATGATAGGTTTCAGTTTTTTATCCTATGCAACTTGTTTGGTAACTTTGGGATATTTGACATTGATGACGGTTTACTCGGTTAAGCATGTTGGAGATTTGAGATATAGGTGTCTCGGAGTTAATTGTCAAGTCGTTTTGCTTATCAGCAGAAAGTAGCGACTTCTTTCTCAAATTGGAACTGTTGATCCTGATATATTGTGCTCTATATAGTTGGAACTGTTGGTTAATTTCAGTCTCATAAACTTCACTCCTGTTGGTGGAGTTCTATTTTTTGAGTTTCATCTTTTTGCCGAGGAGAAGAAGTTGGGCTGATAACATAAATATTACACTAATTAGAGAAAGTAATCCACCCAATCACCAATTTAATTAGACAAAATTGTAACTTCCTTTGAATGCAAATGAAACTTTTGATCAATATCCTGATATTTACGTCCTGATATTTACCTCTAATCTCTCTGATCAATATCCTCAGTATAGCCATCAGACAGAAAGGTTCCCACATGCCCTAGCCTGGTTTTATTGCCATTACAAAGGTGGATGATGCTGATCCTATTTATTAAAATTAAAAGATATACTTTCAAACCATTCCAAAAAATCGTCAAAGGGAGGGACATATATGTAGTTTCTATTTAGACAATCATCAAGGTTTCCTTCTAATATAAGTTTACTGAGTGGATGTGCTTCATGTTTTCCATTATAAAGTTACTATTAGAAGTACCCCTGATAGCCAACTTTAGGCCATTGTATAGCAATGGATTGGATGTTTTACAGAACCAAAATCGACGATACATCATTCATTTCCAAGAGCTTTTATAACAGTTAATGTATGTAGAGAGCAGTCCCATCTTCGATTAAATTCCCTTTTCTTCCCTGGTAAGAAGGCTGGTTTTTATTCTTCCCTGGGAGGAGTGGAGTGTAGGCTGGAGGAGAAGGTGAAAACATTTCATAGAAAATGTCAGAGGATAAATGCTAGAGTCCACAGTTAAAGAGTTCTGTGCCAAGTCATTTTATATCCTAAGCCCAATTGGCTGTTTTAAGTGGACGGCCTCACGTAAACGAGAGAACCAGAGAAGTCCATCTAAATTGCTCTTTGTGGATTTAGTCTTGGTTGTATTGGATAGAAAAGAGGCTTTTCAATTCGTTTCCATATTCAACAGCACGAGAGGAAGATCATATAGTAGTTTGTGTCTATGCCATATTTGTTTACATATGTTCAGATGATTTCTCTCAATTGCTAAAGTTTTTTCTCCAGGAGCTTGTATACTTCCTACGAACTCCTGATATAGAAAATTTGTGTGACACACTGTGTGACAGTCATGTTTTATAATCATGTGTAAAATGTGGCTATTGCCTTCTTGTCATGTCTACCTTCTTGTTTCTCTGCAGTAAATGCACACTCTTGGGGTATTTCTTGCATGTAAACTAAGATTTGTAGGCATATTTACCAAGTAGGTTTTGGCAGGAAGCATGCAACAATGACAAAGGCTACAGTAGATTAATCATATAGTTAGTTGTTTGAGCAAAAAGTATAAAGTTTTTGTTAAACTAATTAAATAAAAGGATAATGAGTAAACCCCAATTAAAGACAATGACCTTAGATTTAAAATAGGTTTATGCAAATAACGTAGGACCACGTTAAAATGAATTTAATACAATACATTAAATGTTACCGTTATTAATGGAATGAGAATAATGATAAGCAATAAATATAATAAATGCACTAAATGTAAATAGATAGAATGATTCACCCAATAATGAATGAGGTGAATGATTCTTCTTCCTGACAATGATGTAAGACAAATTTCTATGAGAATATTAGAGACTTTATCGGATCTGATATGAGAAATGTAGAACAAGCAACAAATCGAATCTCTTTGGAAAGATAAGTTTTGTATTTTACTAGAGAATCAACTTTTCAAGAGAATTTTTATCATATAAAATATTAGATGCTCTTTATCTTCTCTCAACCTTTTTATTTATAAGGGACATCCTCTTAATCTGACCTAACGTAGAGGTACAGAGAATATTCTAAACTAGTTGTTACTGTTGACTTAAACATTTGACTTCGGCCATAACCAACAACTCGACAGTAAGTTCCATTAATCTTTCATTCGACCTCGACCTAGTCGCCTCTTAATAATTTCTCCAAATATCGGGTTTCCTTAGTCAGATTTTGACCCATACAAAGTTTCCAAGTGTTATTACATTGTTTGGTAGTAATATAGAGCTGTGTAGAGGGAAGTAAAGTTTGTTTTCCTCAACATTGGCCTCCCGTCCCTTTTTTCCCTCCATTTCTCATCTTTGTTCATTTATTATTGTTGTCCATCCCTAGTAAAATGGGAACTTATGTGTTAATTTTGTTTGTTATTGACTAGAATTTTATTTTCTCAAAATGCCGTCGACATGTTGAGCATTGAAATGTCTATGGACTAAGAATTTCTCAGATTTTTGGTTGATCAAATGCTGTTCTAGAAGATGCATAAAGACAACAAAATTGCTATTTATCATTTATCCCTGCCAGTTTGAAAATGATTTGAATAGCTAACACAGACCATGGGAGACAATTATAAAACAAGAACCTCTGTCCACAAAATGTTCTACCCTGCATTTTATGCAGTGTTTGTCATTGACTTATTAACATGTGTAAACTGGAAATTATAGTATGGACGAGTTGAATATTCACATAAGGCTCCAGTATTTTATACTTGTGACAAGTTAAAACTATCTGACCATGCTGCCATAAAATTTGCATTATTTAGAACAATTCTTTCACTCCTCCATATCACCGTATCAATTTCCTCGGTGATGTTTTGAAATATATTCCACAATCATAACTACACCAAGTTTTGCTGCGGCTATATGGTCTATGGCTACCTTTGTGTTTTATCTTTGACCTTTGTAAGATTGAGCTAGTTCTAACTATCTGTCTACCCAAAAAAAATGCATAAATCAGAATTACTATAATAGAAGTATTTCGTAATGATTGAAAATAGCATCTATTTGTTCCATTATTGTGGCAAACCTAATGAATCTGTATAATAATCAGTATGAAGAAAAAAGTCAACATATACAAATGTGTTGATTTGCAGGAAAGTTGCTCAAATCAAATCAACGGAATGATGGTGTCACTCAACATTACTTTTTCATGATGTATGTTTTTTCGAACGTTGTGACTATTATTTTTCCCTACAAGAAAGGCAATCTATCTAATTATGCTTGTAAACAACTTATAAGAGTATAACTTTCGATAGAAAATTATTCTTATACGAGTCAAAAGAATGGAAGAGAGAAGTATGTTTGTTTGCTAATAATAATACCGATCATGCGCAATTATACCATATAAACAAGACATGCGGACGTTGAAAATATAATTTGAGTATTTAGCCCAGAGTCGAACCCACAAGGAATTAACCTATCAATTACTTTTATTGGACTTACTAAATTCTACGGAATCAATTTTCCAAACATTGTCAATAGCACTTGTTGATATTTCTGCTAACTACGAATGACACTAAATAAACAACTGAAAACTAACTATGATTAAAGTGTAAACAATTAAGAGAAGGTTCTAAGGCTATGATTTCCCCAATTGATAGAATTCCTTCTAGTTATGCTTCATACAGATTCACCAAATCATCTCTATCAATCATGAGCGCTCCTCTTACCGTAAAATCTCTCCCGAGTAATTACAATAATTTATTAGACGCACTCTCCCGAGATACGCTAACCGTAAAATCTCTCCCGAGTAATTACAATAATTTATTAGACGCACTCTCCCGAGATACGCTAGCTGACTTTGTTTATTACAGCTCACTTTAGATTGCACCCAAGGCTTCGTTATCCCTTATCCCGCCTTTAAACCCGCAGTTTTAGATCCCTCTTATACTTTAGGAGTGGCGTTGTTCAACAATTACCTAAATATGCACACTCTCACGAGCAATCCACCATACTCCATCGAAGTTCCTTCTCTAAGCTTTTCCCTTAGCGATTCACACCTTGAACATTTTCCCAACGTTGCACTAGTAGTGAACAATCTTTACCTTAAAAATCAAATCTTTCGTACCATGCAACATTCGCACTTACTCAAACCACTTTATACAAGAGTCAAGACTTGCCCTTCCTTTGTGAATCACATGCCCTCACATCACACAAGAGAGTAGTTCCACATATGATGATATTCAGAATAATTAGGAACTTAAATAGACAAAATTGTCTCAATCTCACAAAGAACATTTACATTCCATAAAGATGCACAATAAGCTTGTCCGTAGTGTAATACTCTACTAATCGAGCCCACTCAGTCTAAGATCAATAGGACTTCACTTGGTTGTAATGTAGGCTAAAGGACGGGTATGATATATTTGGATATAGTGACTAACCTCCTTAAATACTTTTAATACAATTATATCAACATTCAAAATCATACTTATGTCAACCAAAATTTCAGCTACTTTTTATTTAAAACATCCCCATCCACTCGGTGCATTTGCATCAAGCTACCATTTATCAACCACTTTATTTATTCATAATATATTGTTTTTCGTGGTGCTTCTTCTTTTATTCTTCAAAATTCTGCACCTTTTCACTATTTCAATGGTTCAACTCAAAAATCAAACCACCACCCCACACTTTTGCTTTTTGCATAATTTCAATACCATTCAAGTGCTTACGGGAGGTAAAAGGGTTCAAACAGCATGCTATTCAAATAACTGGGTAAGGTTCGCAATGTGGTTACCAAAGAAACAGGCTTATAGGCTCAATTAAGATGTATTACATTCAAGTGGATTTACTTTATATGTCTGGCTCAACAAAGAAATGCATATATCACTTCTGAAACTGAGTGACACTACTATTTTGCTTTGCAAACATACCAGGCAAGTTCTAGGCATCAAATGCGAATCATGGAATACAGTAAAACTTACACACACATGGCACAGGAATCATTCTGAATTGATTTATCAAGACATTTTCTTTTGAGTGTTCAAGTTAGATGCAAACATACAATTTTAAGACACATTAGCAAGATTCAACCATTGAGACTAAGCGTTACACTCTAGTGTCTATGTGTTCAGGTATATCAATGCTCAGGGTTTATCCTTCGATTTTAGCTCATAGCCCATAAATCCTAATCTAAAAACTAAAAAGAAATAAAATAAACAAAAACTACCTACACTTGGTTCAAGCTAAACCCTTGAAAAAGAACCGTGACCCAAAGAAAAATCAAGGGAGAGTTACTACACTACCTACAAATAAAATAAAATAAAAATCGGTATTTTCTCTAGACTAACTTCTCTCAAGAAAACTGTCTAAAGGATCCGTTATTAGGAAAAGTCTTTATATTCCCGTCTTTTTGTTTTTGTTTATATATATATATATATATATATATACACACACACACACAACAACAACAACATCAACAATAACAATAACCCAGTATATTCCCACAGGTGGGGTCTGGGGAGGGTAATATGTACACAGACCTTACCTCTACCCCGAGAGGCAGAGGCTGTTTCCAGGAGACCCTCGACTCAAGAAGGAAACAAGTGACAGAAACAAGTGATGATATATTAGTACTAGCAATAGACTCATAATAAAGAACATAAAATACACAACATAACATAAAATAACAAAATAACATCAATATAAGGAATATAGGAAATACAAAAAAAGGAAAGTATACTAATATCTAGAATATAAAACCCTGCATCAGTAGCTGATCAGTGGCATCCTAAGCCTAACTCCTAACTGTCTAGTCTCACTCTAGCGTGTTGTAGTAATATTTCCAACTTCCCCCTAACCTACAACCTTAATGCTCGACCTTCACAATCCCCCGTCAAGGGCCATGTCCTCGGTAATCCTAATTCGCGTCATGTCCTTCCTGATCACCTCTCCCTAATACTTCTTAGGTCTCTCTCTACCTCTCCTCGTGCCCCCTACCGCCAGTCGCTCACAACTTCTCACCGGTGCATCAGTGCTCCTCCTCTGAATGTGCCTGAACCATCTGAGTCTTACTTCCCGCATCTTATCCTCCATGGACGCCACACCTGCCCTTTATAAAATATCTTCATTCTTAATCTTATCCATCCTTGTATGACCATATATCCACCTCAACACTCTACTACTTACATCTTCTGGATGTGTGAGTTCTTAACCGGCCAACACTCGATCCCATACAACATGGCTGGTCTAACCACTGCTCTATAAAACTTACCTTTTAGTGACGGTGGAACTTTCTTGTCATACAGGACTCCCGTTTCTAACCTCCACTTCATCCACCCCACCCCTATACGGTGTGTGACATCCTCGTCGATCTCCCCGCCCCCCTGAATAACTGACCCAAGGTACTTGAAACTAACCCCTCTAAGGGATGACTTGTAAGTCAAACCTCACTTCCACTTCCGCGTTCGTCGGCTCGAGCCTAAATTTGCACTCGAGATATTTTATCTTTGTCCTGCTCAACCTGAAACCTTTAGACTCAAGGGTCTATTCCAAACCTCTAGCTTCTCGTTGACGTCGCGTCTTGTCTCATCAATTAGGACTATATCATCAACAAATAGCATACATCATGGCGGCTCCCCTTGAATATTGTGTGTTATGGCATCCATCACCATGGAAAATAGAAAAGGGCTAAACGCAGACCCTTGGTGCAACCTTGTAACAACTGGAAAATGCTCAAAGTCACCTCCTACTGTTCTAACCCGAGTCTTAGCTCTATCATACCTGTCTTTAATCACCCTAATGTAGGAAACCGGGACCATTTTAACCTCTAATCATCTCCATAAGACCTCACTAGGGACCCTATCGTACGCTTTCTCTAGGTCGATAAGCACCATGTGGAGATCCTTCTTCTTATCCCTGTATTGTTCCACCATCCTCCTAATAAGGTGGATAGCTTCTATGGTAGATCGCTCTGGCATGAATCCGAACTGGTTGTCTGAAGTGGACACCATCCTTCGCACTCTCATTTCTACCACAATCTTCCAGACTTTCATGGTATGACTCAGTAGTTTGATACCCCTATAATTGTTACAGCTCTGGACATCGCCTTTGTTCTTATATAACTGGACCATTGTGCTCTTCCTCCACTCTTCAGGCATCCTATTAGTCTTGAATATAACATTAAACAACCCAGAAAGCCATTCCAAGCGTGCTCCACCCACACACCCCTAAAGTTCAACCGAAATTTTGTCAGGCCCGGTAGCTCTGCCCCTCCTAATCTTATGCATTTCCTTCATGAACTCATTGACCTTAATGTCCCTACAATCACTTATCACATGTGGGCTGTCAGCATTTCGCAAATCACCTAGTACAATATCCTGATCCCCTTCTCCATTTAGAAGTTTATGAAAGAGATCTGCCATCTCCTCTTAATCTGGTCATCCCCCACTTTACCATCATTATCTTTTATGCACCTCACTTGGTCCATATGACGAGCCGTCCTCTCTCTCACCTTAGCGAGTCGGAATAGCTTCTTCTCCCCTCCTTTGTTCCCTAGCTCCTCATACAGACGAGCAAAAGTTTTCGTCTTAGCCTCCGTAACTGCCATCTTCGCGTCCCTCCTAGCAACTTTATATCTCTCACCGTTTGCTCTCTTCTCCTTCTTGCTAGTGTTCCCTGCTAATCACATGTAAGCTTGTGTCCCGAAGATACCCCTAGCACCTCTCTCGCCGCCTTTCTTATATAGTTTGCCGTCATCGACCACATAGTGTTTGCATCCCCACTACTTCTCCTAGCTCTAATTGCCGATAACATTCCTGCAAACTCCTAAGCTTTATCCTCAGTCAAGGAGCACCACCTAATCCTCAGGCGGCCTCGTACTGACCTCTTCTTCCTACTTATCATTATACCAACGTCCATCACCAAAAGCCTATGTTACGTCGCAAAGGTCTCACCGGGGATAACTTTGCAATCCTCGCACAACCTTCTGTCACAACTCTTGAGAAGGAGATAGTCAATCTGAGTCCTCGCCAACTTTGGTAAGTAGCCAAATGCTCCTCCCACTTAGGAAAACTAGAGTTCGCAATCACCAGATCGAATGCCTTGCAAAGTCCAACAACGAAGTGCCCCCTCCGTTTCGCTCCCCAAAACCAAAGCCGCCATGTTCCTCAGTATAACCACGTGCAGACGACCAATATGAACATTAAAATTTCCTCCTATAAATAACCTCTCGGAAAGCGGAATACTACGAATGATGTCATCCAACCCCTCCCAAAAGCGCCTTTTAGTCTCCTCATCCAAGGCTACTTGCGGCGCGTACACGCTAATGACATTTAAAGTACACTCACCTACCACAAATTTAATGGTCATTATTCTGTCACTCACCCTTCTAACCTCAACCACTGATTCTCTAAGGTGGCTATCTACTAGAATACCCATTCCGTTCTTACCCCTCAGTACTTCAGAGTACCACAGTTTATACCCATCCACATTTTTCGCCTTCGATCCGGCCCACCTAGTCTCTTGGACACGCGCTATATTAATCTTCCTCTTCCAAAGGATCTTCGCCAACTCTATGGATTTAATTGTTAGAGAACCTATGTTCCAGGACCCGATTCTCAACCTAAAGGATCCCTTTCCCCCTCTACCTCCCCTGCCTCCTGTTCCACACCCTGACCCTGACCCCGGCCCCACTCTCTGCCCATACAAGGACATGCCTTTAATATATCATCCCAGACTGCAGCCACTACAACTACGACCAATCTAAAGAAGACTCGCTAGTGCACAAGTGACAACGAATCAAACTAGAAGGAAGCAAGTTACTACAAGTAGACAAGTAGAATAACTGAACTATTGTGAACTAAAGTAACATCAAATTAGCTAACACCAAAAGTTAAATCGTAGAACGGGAGGTACCAACTCTCGAGAACCAAACTTGTGTTGGCTTGCTATACTCGATGTAGTTGTACTCTTCCCACCGCCCTCTGATACCATTCTTCCCAACTTGTCTAGTGTTTGCTACTGTTTGTGCGCCCAACTTGTCTTCAACAAGTTCGAGAATTCCCCTGAAAACACAAAAAATACCACAACCCAAAAACAAAAAGGGTTGTCACTGCTACCACTAGTGTAGCCCTGACAGTAGTATGGGAAATATAGGAGAAAAGCAGAGGAAAAAAGATACTTGGAAAAAGACTACTTTATCACCAAATATCTATAGGAGCTAGAACAAAGAACTGGTTCATGAATTTTCTGTACACAAGAATAAGATTTAATACAACAGAAAGAATATAAAATTACAATTTAAGAACAAAAAAGGCATCAAAAAGGATTTGGTATACCCTGTAGAGTTGTAGACTAGTTAAGCAAAGAGCATTTATACTTGAGTTATAATAGTAAGGAGATTAGCGATCAACAAAGTTAGGGATCGCTAAAATTACTTAAAGCTTTAGCCCCTAAAATTCTCTACGCAATAACCTTAACAATTTAAGCAATGATTAGGTACTGGTAAACTATTGTTGACTTCACAATGGTAAAATATTAAGTATGATATGCAACATATCAATGAAAAAGCAAGAAACAAAATTTGAATGATTTATGCTCAATCAATTCTTGAAAAATAAACCCAGTGAAAAAAATCAAAGGAAATTTGCTAGTCGTTCTTGGGCCTTGGTTCCAGGAGGGAGATGCGCTCGAAAAAGTTATAACGTGCTGGAAAACAGGCTATACTACGGCACACGCACCAGCGCGCGGCTGGATCTTCGTCGGAAGGTTCCCTTGATCTTCGCCACCCAAGATCTATCGTCGGGACAAGTCACTTACCTATTTGAACGCACCTAATGAACTATTACTCAAAACACCAAAATAATCAAAGCAAACAAAACACAACCAAATCAAACCATCAAATGTTGTAATTACACACATACAATGAAGTATCCCTTACCTCACACTTAAAATGAAGACATGTCCTCTTGGCTTAAAAATTTAAAGTACAGTAAGGTAAAAGAACTTCCTTAAAGGATCAATCCTGATCGGAGATAGTGTCTGGGTTCACGTTGCAAGCACGACCCAGAGCTCTCATCCAGCCCAAGAATTTCTTCTCCAACTTCACCTGCTGGTCAGCCACCGCGTCTATGCGGGCACCTAAATCATTGAATGAGGTAGCAATCCAGCCATCTCATGCTCCAAAGTTGTCATGCGGGTGCTCCGGCGAGGCTGTGATGGGCCTGCCTCGTCAACACTTGGAGGCGGGGGGACCGCAGCTGCTTCAGCATCATCATTATCATCATCAGGCTCATCAACATTCACCACCAGCTCTATCCCAGTTCTGATTTTTCAAGCTAGGAATGGGGCTTTCATTACTAAATTCCCATCAATTCGAAGGTCATTAGGGACTCTAGCAAGACGGTACAGCCTAGTGACTAGAGAAGGGAAGTAGAAGCCTTTGATAAACTCGAGTAATTTAACGAATATTTCGTCATGGAGAAGTCGGGCCACATCAAAATCCCTGTATGCCATGAAATAGTAAATAGCAGCCGCCCGTGGTAGATTGACATCAGTTGTGTTACTGGAGGGCGACAGCCGACTGTTGATAATGGTGAGCCAACACTTCGCCTCCCAATTGAAAGATTGAGAGTTAAGTTTGATCCTGGGCTTTATCCAAATATATTCCTTGTCGATCACACATATAATCTCAAGAATAGGCCACCACAAAGCTCGTATTAAGCTATAAGTCCGATAATCATCAGTATCTCCCCTGAACAATGGCAGCCGGTACACCCTGCGGATGGCCTCAATGGACGCATTTACTAGTGTATTCCTGACAGTAACAATTCCCTCCTCATGTTTCAGACAGTTCGCATAAAACTCCCATACTATCCGAACATTGGCCTCCTCCGGTATCTCGAAGAAGATATCTAGCTGACACCTTCTCAACTTAGTGAAGATATTTGGGCATTCCACATCTAATGCTTAGCGGTCAATATGCACCTCATGTAGCAATTTCTTTGCTGCCTTTGAATTGTACCTGGCCTCCGCCGCTTGGGATACAACCTAATATTGTCAAACTATGGTGCATTTGCTTGCCCCTAGCTCTCAAGGAGCTTCCCGGACCACTAATGGAGGGCCTGATGGTGCGTATCTTCCTAGATGAACTTATTATACCTGTCAAGCAGAGAAACTCCTATTAGTGAGTGTGTGAAATGTGTGATTATGGGTGGTTACTCAGACTTCACCACAACCATGTAACATTAGCCCTTAAAACTCCATTGAGGCAATTTCCCAAACACCTTATGGGCAAGGAATTATCCTAGCACATATAGCCCAAATGGGTACATCAAAACTTCGCCCACATCAAAGATAATACTACAACATCACACCCAATAATACGTCAAGTAACACCCACCAACATACACCTCTCCACCACAATAAACATACAGCCCCTTCACTAATCAGTATCAAAAACGAAATTCAAAAGAAAAAAAAAACAAGAAGAAACTAAGAAAAATCTACTAAAAGTACTACATCATAACAACATTAAAGTAGCATAAACTACAACCAAATACAAAAAGAAAAGAGAGGGGAGAGGTGAGCAGCATACCTCAATGGAAAAATGGTGAGGGGAATGGAGATTGGGAAGTGGGATGAGAGAAGAAGAAGAAGAGAGGGATTTGGGGTGTTATGGTTTAGAGAGAGAGAGAGAATTTGAGAATTGGAAGAATGGGGCGCAGATGTTTTGGGGGAGGGGGGATATTGTTTAATTAGGAGTTATAAAATTAAAAGAAGAAGGAAAAGAAAGAAAAAATAATAAATAAATAAATAAAAATACATGGTACCCACCGCGGCCGCGGTGGGTTTTAAAAATCTAAGGCAGAATGATTAAGTCTCACCGTGGTTTCCTGCAGTCCTGCCGTGAACGCGGTAAGGTAAATTCCCCGAGGCAGAATATTTGCCTCTTACCGCGGTCAAGCCGCGGCCTCTGTGCTTCCCAGTTTTTTTTATATTAGAGAACGTTACATAAGAATATACTAACAACATATTCGTGGGTTGCCTCCCATGCATCGCCTGATTTAACATCACAGCACGACACATACAAGCACATTTAAGGCTCGCTTAACCTCTGAGGTTATGTTAGTTGAATCTTTGACACATCCTTTGGTACTTTAATGCCTATGTATAGCTTCAGTCTCTGCCGATTGACTTTAAATGTGTGAGAGTCTTTCTCCAAGGCAATTTCCACAGCTCCCAATGGGAATACTTCTACCACCTGAAATGACCAGACCAGCGTGACTTAGCTTACCAGGGAACAACTGTAATCTTGAGTTGTAGACCAATACCATGTCCTCGGGTGTGAAATATTGCTCAAAAATGTTCTGGTCGTGCAACCTCTTCATTCTCTCCTTGTACAACCTTGTGCTCTCAAAAACATGATGTCTGAACTCATCGAGCTTATGGAATTCAGTGATTTTGTTGTGCATGTAACCTTAATGTCTAGGTTCTGCTATTTCATTGCCCACCACGCTTTATTTTCAAGTTCCACTAGCAAGTGGCAGGCTTTTCCGAACGCCAACTTATATGGTAGCATACCAATTGGTGTTTTAAAAGTAGTTCTATATGCCCAAAGTGCATCATCTAGTATTTTCGCCCAATCAGTTCTTGTGGCATTAACAGTCTTGGTCAATACACTCTTTATCTCTCTATTAGACACTTTCACCTGTCCACTTGTCTGCGGATGATACGGTGTTGCCACATTGTGACGCACATCAAACTTCGCTAGCAATTTTTCAAAGGCTCGATTATAAAAGTGGGTGCCCCCGTCGCTGATGATAGCTTTTGGTATCCCAAAGAGGATGAATATGTTCTTCTTGAAAAATTCCACCACCATTCTTGCATCATTAGTGGGCAACACTGCAGCTTCTACCCTTTTCGACACGTAATTCATAGCAACGAGTATGTACTTATTACCAAAAGAGCTGACAAATGGACCCATGAAGTCAATCCCCCAGACATCAAACACTTCTACCTCTTGATTCGGGTTCATGGGCATCTCTTAGAGACGGGAAATGTTCCTAGTCCACTAACATTCATTGCAGCCCTTCACCTATTGGTGCGCATCTTTAAACACTTCTGGCCTAATGAATTCAGCCTCTATCACTTTCGCATCTATCTTTTCCCCTCCAAAATATCCTCCATATGCTGATGCATGAAAAGCCTGCAAAACAGAAGATTGTTCTATCTCGGGGACACACCTCTGGATCATATTGTCTACACATATTCTAAACAGATAAGGCTCATCCCAATAATACATATAGCAATCACGATAAAACTTTTTCTTTTGTAGAAGTGAAAGGTCATAGGGAACTAAACCACTGGTCAGGTAATTTGCAAAGTCTGCAGACCATAGAGCTTCCTCAAGACTAGTAGCGAGCAACTGCTCGTCTGGAAAGGTTTCCAGAATATCCTCAACCTCAACTGAGTTTTTAGCTCCCTCAAGTCGTGATGGATGATCAGCGACTTGGTTTTCTGTGCTCTTACGGTCACAAATTTCGAGGTCGAATTCTTGAAGTAGCAATACCCAACGAATCAGGAGTGGCTTAAACTCCTTCTTCTCAATCAAGTACCTGAGAGCTGCATGATCAGTGTATACAATTACCTTAGAGACAATTAGGTATGATATGAACTTTTCGAAAGCAAACACTACAACCAAATATCTCATTCTCAGTCATAGCGTAGTTCAACTAGGTTCCACTCAGTGTTCTACTAGCATAGTAGATTGGATGTGTTAGCTTGTCTTTCCGTTATCCCAGCATTGCCCCCATTGCATAGTCACTGGCATCACACTTAAGTTCAAATGGTTGCTCCCAATCAGGGGCAACAATGATAGATATGTGACCAACCTCTTTTTCAGCTCCTCGAATGCTGCCCTGCAATCATCAAAAAATAAGAAAGGGTGATCTTTTTCTAATAACTTACAAAGAGGGAACAAGGGAAGGTCAAGGCTTTCCTCTCATTACTCTTTCCACGGCAAAGTCAGCATCTTAGCCCGAAGAGCAAGGATTTCTTCCTCTGCGTCTGCTGCTATTGATGTGTCTACTCCCATTGACTCTTTTTGAGTAAGATCAGTAGGCGATAAGCTCACATCCGGCTCCATAGAAGGAAAGATCAGAGTCATCTTATCTTGACTACTCCCTAGAAGACAGCCTTGAGATCTTTCTTTTGCTATTCTCCGGCCAGATCTAGGTGTGAACCAGGAGCTTGCCATTGTGGAGAGAGAATGGATATGCCAATTACTACTCTGCGTATCTGATGTGTGCTTCGGAGTATTGGAATGCTGATCAGAGGCGGGCGACGGTAGAAGGAGGTAAGAGCCGGGTTAGGCGCTCCAGCAGCTCTAGGAGTTCCCGTTCTCGCTTTTCTTGATCTTCCAAGCTTGAAGCTCGCCTGCTTTGAGCCCAAGGCCTGTCTTAAGAGAAGTGACCCTCGGATACGGGTCAAACAGTAAAGTGCTTTCTCTGAGGTGAATCCAATAGTTTAGATATCCCCGCACAGATGTTCTCGAATGCGCCGTTCTCTTTGTTAGAAAGCCCTCTTGCTGCTTGAAAAGGAGCTCATGACAAATTTTGAGAAGTCTCTTATAAATCTCTGATAGAAACTAGTATGTCCGAGGAAGGTCCTGATTGCCTTGACTGAAGTTGGAAGAGGCAGCTTTGCTATCACATCCACTTTAGCACGATCCACCTTAATTCTTTTGCTTGACACTGGTGCCCCAAGACTATACCCTCTTGTACCATGAAATGGCACTTCTCCCAATTAAGAACCAAGTTAGTCTCGATACACCGTTTCAGCATACGAGTCAGATTTATAAGGCACTCATCAAATGAGTTCCCACCACTGAGAAATCATCCATGAACACCTCCATAATGCCCTCTACCATGTTAGTGAATATGACCATCATGCACCTTCAGAATGTGGTGGGTGCATTGCATAGGCCAAAGGGCATCCTTCAAAAGGCATAAATGCCGTACGAGCAAGTGAAGGAAGTCTTCTCTCTGTCCTCTGTTGTAATGGATATCTAATTGTACCCTGAGTACCAATCCAGAATACAAAAGTGTGACCTCCCTGCCAACCCGTCTAACATCTAATCAATGAAGGGAAGTGGGAAGTGGTCTTTCCGGGTGGCTATATTTAACTTCCCATAATCCATGCAAATTCTCCAGACCGTGACTGTTCTCGTAGAGAACAGTTCATTGTTATCATTCTTAACTACCACCATGCCACCCTTTTTAGGTACACATTGAACCGGGCTAACCCAGCTGTCGTTAGAGATTGGGAAAATGATTCTGCATCTAATCACTTTATCAATTCTTTCTTTACCACGTCCTTCATGTTGGGGTTCAGCCTTCTTTGGTGTTCCCTGGAAGGTTTGTGTCCCTCTTCCAGTAGAATTTTCTACATACAATAGGCGGGGCTGATCCCCTTTATGTCTGCCATGGTCCACTTAATAGCAGTCTTACACTCCTTGAGTACCTGCAAGAGTTGTTGTGCCTGCACATCTAACAAACTAGATAAGATAATAACAGGTAATGTGGAGTCAGGTCCAAGAAACTCATACCTGAGATGGGTAGGTAATGGCTTTAACTCCAGCTTTAGTGGTTCTTTGATAGATAGTTTGGCTGTAGAGTTTCTCTATTTTCCAAATGCAAGGGCTCAAATTTAAGAGTTCTATCCCAGAACCCTCTACCCTCTAACGCCAACACCCATTCTACTAGTTCTTCTCCATTCACCTCATTTAAATTCATCAAACATGTAGCAAGAAGGTCCTCAATAGTCAGTATCTCATCATCAGTCTCTACAATTACATCCACGGCATCAATTAAAGAACAATTGGCGAATTCACTTGGTCGCCTCATAGATTTCTGCACTTTGGATGTTATCGCTTCATCGTTCAATCTCATCTTGAGCTCCCCAGTCTCACAATCAATGAGAGCTCTCCTAGTGGCCAAGAACGGCCTTCCCAAAATTATAGGAATGTCCTTATCCACTTGTAGTCTAAGATCACAAAATCTACAGGGCACACAAATTTCCCTACCTGACTCAATACATCATCCAAGATATCATAGGTTCTTTTTACAGTCCTGTTAGCCAGCTACAACAATATAAAGATGGGTCTAGCTCTTCTAATCCACAACCTTTTATAAATCACTAGGGCATAAGATTTATGCTAGCCCCTGGATCACACAGCTCCTTA
The DNA here is from genome assembly GCA_034376525.1 of Nicotiana benthamiana. Lineage (NCBI taxonomy): Eukaryota > Viridiplantae > Streptophyta > Magnoliopsida > Solanales > Solanaceae > Nicotiana > Nicotiana benthamiana. The sequence goes on along the minus strand of CM067324.1, from coordinate 131,656,215 downwards.
GCAAAAGCAAAATTACCAATCGTGCATTGAATTGTAAAGCTCCCTAGGTCAGATAGCTTCTCAGCAATTGGTCTAGTCACCATTGCACTACAGGTCTGAGTAAGAGTAATTGTGGCTAAGTCTTGAAAAATGAATTTTCGGGACATTAAGTCCTTCATCATTTTTGCATACCCAGGATCTCTTTCAAAGCATCATTCAATGGAACATTTACCTGGATTTGTTTCAGCATCTCCAAGAACTTCTTATATTGTTCCTATTTTTGGTACTTAGCTAGCCTCTAAGGGAATGGTACATGAGGTTCTTCTTCCCAATGATTTGGGCTTGATCTTTATCTTCTGCCACCTCAACTACTGGTTCCTAGGTTGTCTCAGCTTCTTTCTCAATATCAATCTAAATGTTATTTCTTCCTGGGCAGGCTTGACTGTCAGCTCTGTCACTTTCTTTGACTCATCCAGATAAATGGGAAATGGTATAAGTGTCTCAGCCTATCTGGTTTCTCGGACTCTCTCTTGATCTACATCAAAATATCTGCCATTACGTAGACTCACAGCCATCAACTGCTTCGGGCCTTGATCTTTTGGATTTATCTGGGTGTTTGCAGGTAATGTCCCATGAGGACGATTGTTCAGATGCATCGAAATTTGGCCCATCTGCACTTTAATATTCTTGATAGCTGAATCATGTGCATCTACTCTCTCACTAATTTTTGCATTTAGACCCAATAACTTGTTGCATCATTGCTTCAAGTCTAGCAAACCCATCTTCCTGCCTTACACCATACTGCTGTTGAGGAGGGTGATATCCTTACTGTTGATTCTGATTATTATGTCCCTGTGGCCTTAGGTAAGGTTCCATATTGTTAGGGGGTCTGTACTGCTGATTCTGCTGGCCCCAATTCTGACAACCCTGCCTCTGGCCTCCAAAATTAGACATATAGTTCATGTTTCAGGGTAGTGATGATGATCAAGTCCTGCATTCCACTGGCTACCAATTGGTTAACTGATGTAAGATGTGCACAAACCCCATTGGTAATATCTATAATGTGTAACTGCTGCTTCTGCCCTGACTCCTCCACATTTTTGGTGAGTATACTCATCTGTGTCAATAGGGTGGCCACATTTTTAGCTATAGAGTTGGATGGATCAAAGGGACTAAGTGTACCACTGGAGTGATAGGTGCATTCCTGGATGTCCATCCCGAATTCTGTGCCATCTTGTCAAGCAAACTCTGTCCTTCTCTCCAAGTTTTGCTCAAAAATGCCCCACCAGATGAAGCATCAATAATGTTCTTCACACTATCTGACAATCCCATGTAAAACTGTTGCCCCAACATCAGATCTGGAATACCATGGTGCGAGCATATGACCAACATCCCTTTAAAATGCTCCCATGTCTCATGCAGTATCTCCATTGGTTTCTGTTTAAAACTCAAAATTTTATCAATTTGTTGAGCAGTCTTGTTGGGTGGGTGGAACTTGTTATGGAATTGCCCAACTAACTCCTCCCAAGTTGTTATGGAATTTACGGGGAGTGAGTTTAGCCAGGTATGGGCAGCTTTTATCACTGAGAATGGAAACAATAACAGCTTGATTGCTTTCGAAGTTACGTTGGGTTGCCTTTGGATTTTGCAGATAGACAGGAAATTCTTCAAGTGTTGCTGAGGACCTTCAACTTGTGACCCCGAAAATAGTCCCTTGTTTTGTAGCAAGTGCGGAATGTTATTCGTGATTTGGAATGATTCAGTCTGTATCTGTGGGAGTACAATCGTTGTGACCAAATTTTCAGCTGTGGGTTGTGCTCAGTCATAGATTGCAGCCTCCGACACTATTGGTACAGTTGGGTCCTTTTCGTGATCTCCCATTTCTGTTTCGAATTGTTCAGTTGTTTTTTGTTGTTTGCTTTTCAGGTTGGCCCGATTCAAGGCCTTGAAAACTTTCTCGGGAATTGATAATGCTTCAAACTCTTCACCAGTTCTCGATGAGTTTCTAGGCATGTACATGTACAACCCAGTCAACAAACATTAGACTTTCAATCTAAAGATTGGGTATGAGAAAACTGACTACATTGAGAATTTTTGTACTTCTTTCAATAGCAACTGATAACACCGTTAATTTCCCGGCAATGACACCAAAATTTGATCACGCGCAACTATGTCTTATAAAAAGGACACGCGGACGTTGCAAATAAAATCTGAGTATTTAGGCCAAAGTTGAACGCACAGGGAATTAACCTGTTTTTTACTTTTGTTGGACGTAATAAATTCTATGGAATCAATTTTCCAAACGTTATCAATAACACTTGATGGTATTTCTGCTAACTATGAATGACAATAAATAAACAACTGAAAACTAACTATCATTAACGTGTAAACAATTAAGAGAAGGTTCTAAGGTTATGATTTCCCCTATTGATGAAATCCCTTCCGGTTATGTTTCATACAGATTCACCAAATCATCTCTATCAATCATGAGCGCTCCTCTTACCATAAATCTCTTCCGAATAATTACAACAATTTACTAGACGCATTCTCCCGAGATACGCTAGCTGGCTTTATTTATTGTAGTTCACATTAGATTGCACACAAGGCTTTATTATCCCTAATCCCGTCTTTAAACCCGTAGTTATAGATCCCTCTTATACTTTTGGGAGTGGTATTGTTCAACAATTACCTAAATATGATTCTCTCCCGAGTTATGCACACTAAATAGGCACAACAAATTGAGGATCCTGGAAATCAACTAGAACAAGCACGTAGTAGAACAAATAGAGATTAAACTGGCAAACTAAATTAACAAAATCAAGAAATTCATCCTTCAATAGGTTCCATCAAAACCCTAAACTAAGGATTTAGCTACTCATGACAAAACAGATGAAAATACTGAATTATTCATAATTGGTAATTGCAAGAAAATAAAAGAGATAGAAAAAACTTTAATGTTGGGTTGATCTTCTCACACTTGTTTTTCCTCCAAAGTAGTCTAAAAACAAGCTTAAAAACAATCTTGGGCGAGCTTCTAAAGCTTATAAGGATTTGGAACAAGTTTTCCTGAATTTACACTTTGATCCCCAAACTTTCTGACGCATGAACAGTGCACCGCGGTCGCGGCAAGACCACGACTCGACCGCAGTGGGAGCTGATCTTTTTGCCTCGAGTTTTAATCCACCGCGGTCGCGGTGAAATTTTCCCAGGCCATTCTCTCACTTTTTTGTGCTTGGGTACTTCTCGAGTGGGCGTTTTCTTGACCGTATTGCCTCCAGAATACTCTGTGGAGCTTTCTCACTTAGAAAATAAAAAATAAAAATTTAAATTACAAAAAAAAGTAAAAAAAATTGTCTGTGTGTGTCGGGGGAGGTGTGTGTCTGTGGGGGTTGGAGGTTGGGGTGAATGGTGCAGAAAAATGAAAAATAAAACTTTAAAATTGCAAAAAAAAAACGGTTAAAAAAATATTTTTGTTGCAGCGGGAGGGGGTGGGGTGGGGGTGGAGGGGCAGTAGAGTGGATGGTAACAAAAAAAACTAAAATTTACAAAAAAAAAACTTTTTGGAGAGGGGATGAGGTGAATTGTTGAGAGTGAGGAAGGTTAAGAAGGAGCTTTAGAAATGTTTTCCCTTCTCTTAATAAGGAAATATTTTCCTTCAATTAAACTAAAATAAATTGATAAGGAAAATATTTTCCAAAATATTTAAGCCAATCAAACATAAAAAATAAAAAATATTTTTCTTTCTACCAAACACACCCTTAATCGTAACTAAGATCATAGGAAGCAAATAGTCCATTGAATGGTTTTGGTCAATAAAGCATTTTTTTAGTAAAACAAGTGTTGGTTTATATTGTTTATCATTGAGTGGAAAAAAATATTATTGTTAAGCTATTTTATTTTTAGGATACTTTTACATACTCCTAAACAAAGTGTAATAAGTAGTGATTTTATACTTTTGTAATTTAAGGTGGATTACATCTTTAACCAAAAATCATGTCAAGAGAGGAAAAAACAAATCCAGGAGCTGACATGGAATATGTCAAGGCAGTATCCACGTCATTATAGAGACATGTAGTGCTTGATCTCTCACTTTCTTTTTCATTGCCCTACTTCTTTTACCATCTTTTTGCCTAAAAAAAATTAGTTGTTGCTGACTATCGAAAGTAGGCACAAATCCAAACTAGCATGCCTTTATTAATTTGTGTTTTGGTTTTTTTCTTGCTTTTTCTGTGAATGACTCATCATTTGTCTTATTGCAAGCTAATCACATCTCAGTATAGGCAACAGTCCAATAATAAAGACAGCATGCAATACTAATTAATTCCAAGTCTTGTTTTTGCTTTTCTTATATCACTCACACTAAGAAATTTTATTACTCTATATCAAATCGTACATAAGAATGATCAGTGAGTAGATCTGTTAAGCAGCAGGGCAATCTACCAGAGATTCATAATTATCAGTTTACCCTATTAGACGAGATTGCTAAGATTGAGATGGAGATTTTTCTTTTTTCTTTTTGGATAAGTCCGATGACTAAGATGTGATTATTTATAAGTACAAAGATTGAGATAGCATTTTTGTGGTTAGTAAATATAATCTCACTTTATAACAAGTATCAACATCCAATTAATCAATTACCTAAATTTCAAAATAATTGAGGTTGGCTATGTGATTCTTCTGAATAAATTTCTCTTTGTTCAAAGACACATCTTGTTTTGCGATGAACTTTCTAAATCTCAAATATCATCAGCATTTAAAATTGAAATAATTCAAATAAAAATACACAAATCTTCACTCAACTTTTGGTGTCTTTTTTCCAAAAGGAACTTATAGTTGAAACTATATTGTCATTGTGCGGTAAATTTACCCAAAAAATGTTGTTACATTGGATATAATGTTCTGTATCAATTTATAAAACTCTTAACTCTTCTCGTCTGCCCGAAAGAAAAAGAAGGTGAAAAGTCAGTGGCAGCAAATGCAACATTACAGGCCAAACAAAACAAATAGCCAAAACGTGCTCTGCCTAAGATCTGTTGAGAGATAGCGTTAGTTAGCTATCATGTTTGGTCGGAGGTGCAACTATTTATATTCGCTAGCCAAACAAATTTATAATATATATATATATATATATGTATATCGATTATCCTTTTTCCTTTCCTAAAATTATACAATTCGGACATAGCACATCCTTACCGAGAGGTTTTAAGTTAGCAGATTTTCCTCTTTAGTACATCAACATGGTGTGAATTCAGATCAAGCGAATTCAGTGAATTTCAAACACCGAAAAAAAAAAATCTGATGCAGATGGAACACAGCCCAGTTGTTCTATTGTCTTAGTATCTACTATTGCGTATGAATATAAGAAAGAGAAGAAAACAGAGATGCCACTAAGCTTCTGCATTTGGCTTGATTTCTTGTCAAGGTGGGACGAAATTTGTTATTACAAGGCATTCCGGTACCAAAAAAAAAAAAACATTAGCAGTAACTAGAAAGTATAGCTTCTGGTTTTGGGGGAGTCAGCAATTTGAAGAGTCTGTTCGATGAGTTTACGAGCTTTCTTGCTCCTAATCTCCACTCTCATACTTTCACTCTTCTCAATCTTATCGTAAGATTCCTTCATTTTCAGAGACCTCCTCAATTTTGTCTTCAAGTTCACCATTAATCTCTCAAATCCCATCATCTTCACTCTCTATTTCTTCTCAATTTAATTGCCTGCAAAATGGAAAAATCTATAAATATCAATCCCAGAAAGATTCAAAGACTAAACACAGAAATGACAAGAAAAACAGAGCAGAAGAAAGTATACCAAGAAAGTAAAACACAAGCATAAAAGGGTGAGTGTTTCTTGTTGGAAAGAGGAGTAACGCTAAAAGGAACTTGAGTGATGGTAGTAAGCACGGAATATAAACAAGAGGCTGCTTTTATAGTGTGGTATTAACAAGTAAATGAGGATTTCCATAATTTATACTAGTATTTAGTTACAAGTAAGGAAGGAAGAAATGTAGGGTTGGGGTTTCGGGGGGGGGGGGAGGGGGGGGGGGGGTTAATTGGTTTTAGGTGACGTTTGGAGAAAAGCCAAGTGAGGGAGATAATGTGAATGAATAACGGTTGGATATCATGCAATGAAGGTTTTTTAACAGGTTTTAAAGTGGACCACGCATTTCAGTTATATTTGGGGTAAGAAAACGACGTTGACTCCTCTCCTGGATGAATTCTATACAAAGTTTAAATCTAGTAAAAATAATTTATTACTTTTGGGAATACAAAAAAAGGAAGAAAGGAGATGGTGAGAATTGAACTCACACTTAGAGAGTGTCATTGTTATTGTATACTTCCTCCGGTTGACTTCAAGTTATTCTTTAGCTTCTTTTTTTGTTCAATAATATTTAATTCTTTTAGATACTAAAAATGAACTAATTTCTTCTATTCAAAATTATCTTTGAAATAGTTATATTTTCAACAAACAAATTAAGGTTAATATGGTTAAGTTTATTATTAACTAATGCCGAAAAATAATTTCCCTAATATATGTGAAAAGATTAAAAAAAAGAAACAAAATCCGTTAAAGTGACCGGAGGAAGTAACTTGGTAAAATATATAACTTTTTCTTTTTTCAATATTTTGTTTAGGATACAAGTGCAGTAATTAAAAAAAAAGTAACAAAGAAGGAGAAGGAAGAAGGGTACAATCGGTGAAATTTGAACTTACTATAGCAGTGAAATCGCAAATCTTGACCATAGTAAATTTTTTTGTTTGTTTTGGCTAAGCATTTTCCTTGGATTATTCGTTCTTTTTAATATTTAATGACGACATTAACTATCTAACAGATTTTGGCATTTTCCATATAGTGCCGGAGTATCCTTGTATTACTATGCTAATGTGGACTACTCATTTTATCATCATTTCAGCTAGCATTAAAAACCTAGGATTCTCAATTGCTGTAAGAGCTTGTGATTGTTTACTCTCTTGCCAATAGCAAATATTTGAGGGATTATAACCCAACTCATTTTTTATTTAACTAATTTTGACTTATCCAAATGTAGCTCAATTTGTCCTACCGTGGGACTTGGGCATGGGATTGCCTATTCAGAATTATGGACGCCGAACAGTGTTAACATAGTCGATTTTACAGAGTAGTGGCAGCATTATGGGTAGAGACTATTAGGTTGTGTCTAAGAGCTATGGGCTATTATTGGAATCTCGAGACTATCTACTTTCTAAAAATTTCACTAACTTTTATTTAACACGCTTCTACTATTAGCTTATTTTTAGAAATATTTTTCGCAAAAATGTTGTTAAACGAAGTACTATTTTTAGTGAGAAATTGGCTACTTAAATTGAAAAATATTTTTAAGCATAAATTAATATTTGATCAAGGTTTTAAAAAATACTTCTAAATAACTTTGAAAGAAACTATTTTTTGCTGACTCAAAAGCATTTTTCTAAGCTTTTGGTCAACGCCTTAATTTTGAAAGAAACTACATTTGACCAATAAAAATTTTTTTTGGTGCAAAAAAAAAACTTGACCAAATATACTATTTTCAAATTTAAAATATATTATTTATTTTGAAACAGATTAAAAAAATATATTATTTAATATAAAACAAGAAATGAATTCTTTTTATATTAGAATACGGCACTAGAATTTGTGACAAGTACAGTAGAGATTCTATAAGACAACGAAAAGTACAAAAGAAAAAGAATGAATGATAAACAAGAGAGGTGAAAGTACTTAAACATCATAGATGGAGGCAATTGGCTTCGCTTCCTCACCATAAATTTGCCTATGTCGAGTCCTCTTTACGACAATTGATTGATTGAGCAGATGTATATACACCAAAAGTGGACCAGAGCCCAGAAGCCTCTTTAATAAAACAAATATTTTTTATGTTATTATTCCTTCATTTATTCACCAATTATTATTTGAAAAGCTGTCGTGGAGAGTGTTCACTATTGTCACAGTTATGTATTGCCTATGGGGTTATAGTGTAGCTTGATTGGACGCAAAGGACAGAGATCCATATGGAATTTGGAAAAAGGGAGAAGATATTAACTTTTGGGGTTATACAGTTGACCGACACAGGGTATTAAAAAAATCAACTTGTTTTTACTATGAGTAACTGTCGATAGATAACTTTAATAAACAAAAAGCAAAGAAATTGGATTTAACTTGTTTCTATCTATTGGTTCGTAGATATATCAATTTTACTAAAATTAAATCTATAAAATAAATTAGATTATATTTTAAATTTAAAATATATCGGTTCAAATAAATATTGCGAGCTAATATAATTGAATTAATTATATAAATCTAATATATATGAATTAAATAAATAAATTTTAATCCATTGAGTTAGCCTATTTAGTTGAGCTAAAGTGATGAACCCACTTCATTAAGTCCAAGATATCATATTCTTAGAGGCCCGGTTTGGTGTCATATGTCGTATGACGTGGAACACCAAGTAAAGCAGAAGAGCCATTAGGATCATGACATGTGTCAAAATGACAAAGCATGCAAAGTCACATTGAAAGGCTAATGAAATCGCGCCACGTGAACAAGTGACATGTTCTGGACAATCAAATGCGGCTTTATCACACTTCGATTTGATTGGTCGAAATTTTTTTTTTCTTGTCATAACTCTTCCCTCCCACATCTATATCTTCATATCCCAGAAAATAATACCAGAAGTTATAACAAAAAGACACAAGGGAGCTCGTGGATCAAATGCCACAATTCTTTACAAACTGCAAATGTCCAAGCGTTCATGCACTTCAACACAAAGTATTCCAGGTTAAGAACGAAATCAAAACAAATACAAGGCATTCAAGATCAAGACTACTTGTTCATGATAAAATCCGTGGCATCATCAAAGCATTCACGGCAGATAAATCAAATTCAAATTCAGGATCAAGCTCAAAGGCCCTTGAATTTATATTGGGAAAGTAGAATCAGATGATTCATAGAGATTGTAACTCAGAATACCTAATTCTAGCTTACATATAATTCTCCTACAAATACTAATTTTGGATATTTTTAGTTATTTGTGCATTTTTATTTGAATCTCAAGGTAATAATTATGATGAATTTTCACATCTAAATGAACTTCAAGTTTACTTGTCTTAGGGACTTGAAAAAGAGAATCCAGACGGCTCTTTCGATCTTTTGGAATGGTGGAAGTCAAGGCAAAAATATTATCGGTTCTTGCAAGGATGGCTGGGGATGTTTTATCAATTCAAGCTTCAACTGTTGCGTTGGAGAGCGCTTTCAGTCAAGCAAGACTACAAATCGGTAATCATAGAGCGGCGATGAGGGAGAGCTTGGAAAAATCGCGTGCGGAAAGAAGAAACTTTGGAATTGCAGGATCACAACCGGCGATAGATGAAGCATATGAAGAAATGATAGCGGAACTTTCGGAGGATTCGGCTACGCCCGGAAGTGGTGATGAACAAGTTTCGTTTCCACCACCACCAACACAACCTCCTTCCAACCTTGACGGATTTATGAGATTTGTTAGAGATACAATGTAGAATTGTATATTATGATGTAACTTGTACATTGGCATATCTTCTTTTAGTTCTTTTCTTCTTTTAATGGTGGTATTAGTGCCTTGTTGTGCTCATTCCATTGGGGGAAGGAAGACTAAGAAAGATATGCCATTTTGGTCAATAAAAATTATAAGACATATCCTTGAATATCTTTTTTCTCAATATTTCTTTATCTTTACTTCGATATCAATCCTTGAATATATAAGTAATAACATATATACATAAGATACAATATATATAAGAGAATATATATAATATATATACAATATATACTAATTAGTACAACACAATATACTAATTACTACAACACATTATATACATTATATACAATATATACTAACTATTACAATACAATATATACATAATATATATCAATATATACTAATTACAACAACACACTATATACATAATATACAATATATACTAATTACTACAACACAATATATACATAATATATATCAATATATACATAATATACAATATATACTAATTACTACAATATACAATATATACTAATTACTACAACATAATATACAATGAAATATATATAATATATACTATACTAATAACTTAGTACACCATATAAAATATATTCTACACTACTAATAACTACTATACAAGATATTGCCTTAAAAAAAACACGTCAGACCCGCCAGGCCCAAGACCACTGTGGACTTAGGCCCGTCACGGGTCGGTCTCAACCACCAGGACCGCCAGACCCGGGACCGCCAGACCAGGCACACGAAGCTCAAGACCGCGAAGCCCGGCCGGAGCTCGGCCAGAACACACCCTTAATATACATGTAGGAGTCATGCCTTAACTCCTCTATCATGATGATGGAATTATTTTTAGAAAAATTACTTCAGATTCGAATTTTTGAAGTTGTATTTGAAAGACATAAGAACTTTATATTTGACTTCTGAAGTTACATTAAAGAGATTGAACTACTTCAGATTCGAACGGGTAGACTATGCAATTCTTTTTACAATACAGGTATAAACTTCAATAGTGTCCCCAAAAATGGGTATATATAAAAATACCCCCACTATCAGTATCATTCATTTCATTCACATACCCTAGTGGACCAGACTTATCAGGGCACTTTTCTTTTTGGGATTTCTTATCCGGGATTCGGTACTCGTATTAAAACTCGATTATAATTGAATTTGGGGTAGAGCCTCATTCTTAGGAAAATGTTCCCTATCAAATTTTTTTTTTATATTCAAGAATCAAACCCAAACCTGTAGTTAAGGGAGAAGTAGTCTCAAATGGTATCATGGCACTGTTTAGCAGACTCGGACAGAAAAGTTGGGCGAATGCATAACTAGTAGCTTGGAGGACTGCTATTTATAATATAACTAAGTTACAAATTATTTAAAGTTCAGTCATTCTGAGTATTTCGCTTACGGCACAACTTATAGAATAGTGGATTTCAGGGCAAATTCAACAGAAAGATTCAGTTCTTCATTTAGCAATTGATTGTACCTAACAGCGAGTCCTATTAATTCTTCTGAATATTTCTCTTATGCCCCAATGTTTTCTTTGCGTGTTGCTGACCTGTCCAATAAAAACGGGCAGAAATATCCATCTATCCAAATTTAGATTGGAAAATAATATCGTATAGTCTCTCTCAAAATAATAATTTTTATAACCATATATATATATATATATATATATATATATATATATTATATAAAAGAATATATAATTTTTATATGCTTGTGTAGTTACTAAACATTAAATATAAATAATTTTGGTCACGTGCTAAAAATGACCTTGCCCAAATTAGATTCCCCGGAAATGTTAAGCGAAGTTCTATAGTCTATACCTTCTAATTACAATAAGCAGTTATACAAGAAGTACTTTTCCTCTATGCACAGCAATCTGTCCTCTAATTTCATTTATCAAAAACCTCAGTAGTATTTCTTAGCAAATATTTATAATACCCAATACTCTTAACTCTTCTCTTATTAACCCTTCCAAATTACAAGTGTTAAATTAGGACAAAAATTAGGGAATACAACCAAGGGCAGAGCTACACAATCGGCTCAGGTTCGGTCAAAATTCAATAATTTTGGTTCAAATTTTATATTTATCTTTTAATAATTTATTAATTATGTACAAATATTAATTTAAAACCAGTAATGTTGGATGTGTGAACAAAGTCTCACATTAGTAGCTGAAAAGATTGGGAGTGTAGATATAAGGTGTAGGGATTTCTTAATAGAGTGATGCCTTTTGGGAAAAATCGGGCGTGGCGCAAAGCGGACAATACCACACTATATTAAAAGTGTAATTAGGCTAGTTTAGCCCAGCAATTTGTATCGGAGCCCAGGTTCAGCGGGACGAGTATGGAGATGGCGGAGTGATGGTGCGGGGCGGCACACACACAAGAAGAAGCTAGTTGCGGGCTTCGGTTGCCATAATATTCTAACATTGTGGGTGGCATATAGTAATCTCGAAAACTGACTTGTGGATTGTGGTAGTGGGCCACGTAGAACTTACTTTGTGGCGGAGATTGTTGGGTGTGCGAGCAAAGTCTCATATTGGTAGCTGAAAAGATTGGGAGTCCACGTATAATGTTAGAGATCTCTTAACGGTGTGAGACCTTTTGGGAAAACCCGCACGGGCTTGGCCCAAAGTGGACAATATCACACCATATTAAGAGTGCATTTGGGCTAGTTTAGCCTAACAACTGGTATCAAAGCCCAAGTTCAGCGGGACGAGTACGGAGATGGCAAAGTGATGGTGCAGAGCGGCACACACACAAAAAGAAGCTAGTTGGGGGCTTCGGTTGCTATAATATTCTAACAACGTGGGTGACACACAGTAATCTCGAAAACTGACTTGTAGATCGTGTTAGTACGCCACTTAGAACTTAGTTCTTAGAGGAGATTATTGGGTGTGCGAACAAAGTCCCACATTGGTAGCTGAAAAGATTGAGAGTCTACATATATATGGTATAGGGATCTCTTAATGGAGTGAGGACTTTTGGGGGAAACTGCGGGAGCTTGGCCCAAAGAAAAAAATATCACACCATATTAAGAGTGTATTTGGGCTAGTTTAGCCCAACAACTTGCATCTGAGCCCAGGTTCAGCGGGACGAGTATGGAGAGGGTGAAGTGATAGTGCGGGACGACACGCACACAAGAATAAGTTAGTTGTGGTTTCGGTTGCCATAATATTCTAACAATGTGGGTGGCACATATTAATCACGAAAACTGACTTGTGGATCGTGGTAGTAGACTAAGTAAAACTTAGTTCGAGGGAGAGATTATTGGGTGTGTGAACAAAATCCCACATTGGTAGCTGAAAAGATTGGAGTCTACATATAAGGTGTAGGGATCTCTTAATGGTGTGAGGCTTTTAGGGGGAAACCGTGCGGGCTTGGCTCAAAGCAGACAATATCAAACCATATTAAAAGTGTATTTGGGCTAGTTTGGTCCAACAATTGGTATCAGAGACCAGGTTCAACAGAACAAATATGGAGATGACGGAGTGATAGTGCGGGGCGGCCACATAAGAATAAGCTAGTTGCGGGTTTCGATTGCCATAATATTCTAACTATGCGGGTCGCACATAGTAATCTCGAAAACTGACATGTGGATCATGGTAATGGGCCACGTAGAACTTAGTTCGAGGGGGAGATTGTTGGGTGTGCGAACAAAGTCTCACATTGGTAACTGAAAAGATAGGGAGCCTATATATAAGGTGTAGGGATTTCTTAATGGTGTGAGGTCTTTTGAGGGAAACCGTGGGGGCTTGGCCCAAAGCGGACAATATCATACCATATTAAGAGTGTATTTGGACTAGTTTAGCCCAACAACTGGTATTAGAGCCCAGGTTCACGGGGGTGAGTATGGAGATGGCAAAGTTATGGTACGGGCATCACGCACACAAAAAGAAGCTAGTTGCAGGCTTCATATTCTAACAATGTAGGTGGCACACAATAATCTCGATAACTGACTTGTGGATCGTTGTTGTGGGCCGCGTAGAACTTAGTTTTAGGGGAAAATTGTTGGGTGTGCGAACAAAGTCCCACATTGGTAGTTGAAAAGATTGGGAGTCTGCATATAAGGTGTAAGGATCTCTTAATGGTGAGCGAATTTTTGGAAAAAATCTGTTCGGGCTTGGCTCAAAGTAGACAATATCACACCATATCAAGAGTGTATTTGGGCTAATTTAGCCAACAAATAACTTAAAAGAATTAGAATCTGAACTCATAAGCTTGATTCATAGCTCCATCTCTTTATATAACTTACTCGCGGACATATGAATCTTTACATAAATGACCGATCAAATTTATTTTTAGTTTTTTCTAGCCCGTATTCGTAGATTATAGACTAACTATATATGAAAAATACATATATTATACATCAATGGTTATTTTTAATTTAAGCGGGTAAATGAAAAGTTAAATCTTTCATTTTACATTTTATTATCCTTTTTTTTCAAATATGAAATTCGCATAAGCTTCCCATAAATTTAAATATGTACTAAATTTAACAGCAATAATATCATATCAACACTAATTTATTTGGCGCTAATGGCGTTACTAAGTTTGGTAAAGATATGACCATCACTTTATTAATGAACATAGCGCAACATGCGTATATTTCATAAACTCTCTTTAATATTTCTTCATTCGTTACCTCTTTTTCTTTCTTTCTTTCTTCTTCTTCTTCCCATTATTTAATTATTTTTCTTGTTAATTACCTGCTTATGTCCATACAAACCTTTTATCTATGAAGTTCCAATCCTCAGAACTTCCAATAGGGAAACCACAAACACGAAGAAAAAGTAGCGCTCCAAAAATTGCTCCTCTTGTTGCCATTACCATACTTTTCACCATTATTCCTATTTACTATCCTTCTATACGATATTCTTCTCAAAAGAAGATCTCAGAAGCTACTTCTTCTAATTCGGGAGTATCAATTCAGCCCATTGATCATTTGGAAAATGATTTGCAAGTCAACCAGCCATGTCCTGTGGAAGACGTTCCCACGCAACCTTGTAACGTGGCCATAATACAAGAAGAGAAAGAAAAAGAAAAACCCATGAAATCACCTGAAAAAAATGAAATAAGTACAAAATTTGAAACAAAAAGTGACACAAAGGATAAAAAAATACCTGAACCCAGGAAAAAACTTGAACGGCATGATCAACGTGGTAGGAAAAAATCCAGCCATCGTCAACGTGACTTCACGGTTCCCAAAATCACAGAAAAAATAGAGCAGAAAAAACCATCGAGCAATGGTGATGTTAGAAGTTTGACGTCAGAAGTATCAGATAGTGAATACTGCGACTTATTTTCAGGGGAATGGGTGGAAAATCCAGAAGGTCCTTATTATACAAATGAGACATGTTATGCAATTCAACAACATCAAAATTGCATGAAATTTGGGAGGCCTGATAATGGGTACTTGAAATGGAGGTGGCAACCAGATGGTTGTGAATTGCCAATATTTGACCCTGTTCAATTCCTGGAACTTGTTAAAGGCAAGTCTCTTGCATTTGTTGGAGATTCTGTTGCAAGGAATCATATGCAGTCATTGATATGTCTATTATCCAGTGTACGTTACGTTCTTCTTATCACCATTCGTTTTCATTAAATAATCCTAATTCTAATTCATTTTGTCCTTTCAATTTGGATTATCCTATTCGCATTCATTCCAACTTGTTTCTTACTATTTTGGATGCACATGCATATAAACTCATTGTGTGTTGAAATTCCGTTGACCTTGTTGTTTAACCAAAAAATATATTTTTGGTCAAAGCTTGAATTTTAGAAAAGAAATCGGGTTACTCATAATTAAAAAGACTGAAATATAATTGGCTTTCAAAGAATAAGAATAAAGCAATAAAAATTTGTATTTCACTATGATCTCAAGAATGTTCTCTGTGTCCCTACAAATGATAAAACTTCCTCTTTTTACAGTTGACAATGAGTAATGGATTATTCTAAATAATAAAGAGCATTTAGTTGAGGTAATACAAGGTTATGGAGAGAGAAGCTCTGACTTCTCTCTAGAATTTCTTCATCTTCCTTGCTGATCCATCGCCTTCTTCCCTGTCTTCTTTGTGTATGTAAGTTAACATACACTGAGATTGTAATGGCAAGAGGAAGAGGTAGACCAAAGAAAGTTCTAGTCCCAATCTATGCGAACACTAACCCCCCAATATTAGTGAATCCCTCTGCTAATGTTACTCATAATATTACAGATTTGAAGGCATCTGGAGATTCCATGACTTCAATAACTAAGGATTTGAAGGCATCTAGAGATTCCATGACTTCAATAAACGATAAGGGTGATAACAACTCAAAGTCTGCTACTGTTCCATTGGGTACTGTTACATTGAGTACTGTACCATCAAATACGATTTCATTGGCACAATCGGAGGTGAGTTCTATACAAGCAGAGCATTTGGTAGCATCCCCATCTCTGGAAGCTCCCATGCAGAGTTCTAAACAACCATTAGAGGCAGATCCACCCAAGGAGGTTAAGGAAGCACCAAAGGTTTGGGCAAATTTATTTCAAAAAAACAGATTTTCATCGAATGGTATGGCATTGGAGTATATCCCACCAGTTATGCTGGATGGCAAGCCTATAGCCCAACTGATGAAGGAGGAAGTGGAGGAGGAAGAGAAAAAATGGAAGAGTGCTTTAGTAATCTTTGTATTTGGGAATGGGCCAGGGTTTAATGCTATGAAACGATTTATTAATCTGCACTGATCTCATGTTCCTGAACCAGAATTATACTATCATGAGGAGGGCTATTATGTAGCCAAATTTCTGTCCATAGATGATGCTAAAGAAGTAATGTGTGCTGGACCATACACTATTGCTAATAGACCTATGATTCTGAAACAATGGTCTGTTGATTTTGATTTCACAGCTGAGTTCCCAAATGAAATCCCTCTGTGGGTTAAATTTCCTAACCTTCCCATGTCTTGCTGGGGGATTAGGTCCCTTAGTAGGATAGCTAGTGTCCTTGGGAAGCCTTTATTTGCTGATGAATGCACTACTAAACAGTCCAGGATTTCCTTTGCACGCATGCTTATTGAGGTTAATGTTTCCAAAATGTTACCAAATGAGATTGAACTCATTGATCCAAATGGTAATAGATTCTTTCAAGAAGTGACATATGACTGGAAACCTGTGTTTTGTGAAAAGTGCCTTAAAGTTGGACACAATTGTTTAGTAATGCCCAAATCTCAACCTGTCAACAAGCCTAAAGTTGTTCAACAATGGAGACCAAAAGTGGTGAATGAGAATAATGATCAAGCTCAAGAACCTATGAACCAGCAAACTCTCCCAGAGCAGAAGATATCCACTAGTAGAGTAGCTGTTCATAGTGAAGATATTGGAGTGGTGAAGGAAGACAATGGGAAGCAGGTCCAACCAGTGTTTAATATAACTAATTTCCCCCCTTTATCACCTGTGGTGTTGAACAACAGATTCCACAGCATGTCAGATGGAAAACTTGGAAATCCTCCTGAAAAAGGAGGACCTAGTTATACTAAATAAAGCTGTTAGTATGGAATATTAGAGGTGTAAATAAGAGATACAAACAAAAGGAGGCTAAGGAATATTTTAAACAAAATAAGTTTAGTATTGTTAGTATAGTAGAGACAAAGGTTAAAGAGCAAAATGCAGGGAGAATAGCTAATACATTATTACCTGGCTGGAAGTTGTTAGCTAACTACAGGGACTCTTCAAGAGGTAGAATCTGGATTCTATGGGATGAGCAGAAGATTAATATCACTGGTATTCAAGAGGGAGATCAATTTATTCACTGTAAAGTTCTTACTCTTGCAGGAGAGCTGGTTTGTATACTTACTATAGTATATGGATGTAATGCTTTGGATCAAAGAAGGGTATTATGGTAGCAGCTTCAGAATCTTGCTCTTGGCATAAATGAACCTTGGTTGGTTGCAGGGGACTTCAATGCTGTGTTGTCTATTACTGATAGGCAATCTTGTAATCAGGTCACACAGGCTGAAATTCAGGATTTCACTCAGTGTTTGCAAGCTGCAGAATTATCAGAATTGCCTTGGAAAGGGTCTTTTTACACATGGTCTAATAAACAAACTGGTTCTGATCGAGTGTGTAGTAGATTGGATAGAATTTTTGGTAATTATGAATGGATGATTAAGTGGAGTCATGTACAAACTGTATATGGACCTCCCTTAATATCTGATCATAATACCATGGTTCTTACTGTTTATGAAGATTGTAGGCTCAGGAAAGCTCCTTTCAGATTTTACAATGTATGGGATACTCATAAAGATTTTCAATGCATTGTCAGGAATAACTGGAAGTCAAATGGTCCAGATACTCTCAAGGAAATATGGCATAATCTCAAAACACTCAAACCTGTTCTTAAGTCTTTAAATGTTAGAGAATTTAAGAACATTACACAAAGAATTGAAGATAGCAGGGTGGAATTGGGAAGCATTCAAAATCAGATGGGGTTGCATTATACTGATGAGTTACAGACTAAAGAAAAGGATCTGATATTGAAATTAGAGAAATGGTCACTGATAGAAGAGAGTATACTACAACAGAAATCCAGGGCTAGATGGATTCAATTAGGAGATTCAAACAACAAATACTTTACTGCTTTAATGAAAGAAAGGAACCAATACAAGCATATTACAGAACTAGTTACAGCAGGAGGTACAAGAATCACTAATCCAGATGCAATCAGAGAGGAAGTCAAGCATTTTTACAAATCTTTGATGGGAACATCATCTGACTCTTTGCCAGCAATTAACAGATCCTATATGGATAATGGTCCTAAACTCTCACAGGCAGCAGTTGTAGTTAATTGCTGATGTTACTATGGAAGAAATTGTTGATAGCTTAAAGGCTATAGGTGATCACAAAGCTCCAGGCATTGATGGATATAATGTTGTTTTCTTCAAGCAGACATGGAATATCACTGGTAAGAAGATCTCATTGGCTGTCAAAAACTTCTTTCAGACCAGTTGTATGTATAAACCAGCTAACTGTGCCTCCCTTACCTTAATTCCCAAAGTTGCTAATCCAAAATCAGCTAAGGAATTTAGACCAATAGCTTGCTGTTCAGTCTTGTATAAAATCATCTCCAAGATTTTGGCCAATAGATTGCAGAAGTGCATTGCAAGTATCATATGTGAGACCCAGGCAGGCTTTATTCCTGGAAGGAGGATTGCTGACAATGTCATCCTTGCACATGAATTGATTAAACATTATACAAGGGCTCATATATCTCCTAGATGTATGATAAAGATTGACTTACAAAAAGCATATGATTCTGTTGAGTGGATTTTCTTACAGAAGGTGATGGAATCTCTAAATTTTCCATGTAAGTTTATCAGATGGATCATGGAATGTGTTCAAACTGTGAGCTACACAGTCATGGTTAATGGTGAAACTACTGAACCTTTCCAAGCAGCCAAAGGTTTGAGACAAGGTGATCCAATGTCCCCATTCTTGTTTACCATAGTGATGGAATATCTTAGCAGGTCTCTATGTGAACTTAAAAAGAATTCTGACTTTTCATTTCATCCTGGCTGCAAAAAAATGGGTATTACTCATCTTAGTTTTGCAGATGATCTATTATTATTTGCTAAAGGTGACTATCTGTCTGTGAGCACTATGTTCAAATATATCACTCAGTTCACTGAGGCATCTGGTATGAAAGCTAACCTAAGCAAAAGTTCTGTATATTTTGGTGGTGTCCCTGCTGATATCCAACAACATATTCTGACAAAGCTTGGTTTTGCATCTGGAGAATTACCATTTAAGTACTTGGGAATTCCTTTATCTACAAGGAAGATGTCTTTATTGCAGTGGCAGCCTTTGGTGGATAAAGTTACTGCTAAGATAACTTCTTGGACTGCCAGGAAGTTGTCCTATGCAGGCAGAATCCAACTAGTTCAAACAGTTACTTTTGGTATACAATCTTATTGGGCACAAATCTTTATCATTCCTTCAAAGATATTAAAGATGTTAGATGCAATTTGCAGATCTTATATTTGGACAGGTACTGCCAATATATCAAAGAAGGCTTATGTGGCTTGGGATAGAATGTGTTTACCTAAATCTGCTGGAGGGCTTAATATCATGAACTTGATGCTATGGAATAGGGCTGCTATTGCTAAGCTGGGATGGGACTTAGCCCACAAGAAGGATGTTTTATGGGTTAAATGGATTCATACTATTTACATTAAGCAACAGCAGCTTCATGCCATCAAAATTCCTAACCAAGCTAGCTGGATGGTTAGGAAGATTGTTGAAGCCACTATTACATTGAGTCAAATGCAGCTAGTGTCCCAAACAGATTGGTCTGTCAAGAAGCTCTATCTTCATCAAATTGGTCAGTTGCCAAGAGTCATTTGGAGAAATTTAACTATGCATAATCCAGCAAGGCCTAAGGCAGTGTTTAATCTTTGGTTAATACTGCAAGATAGGTTGCCTACCAAAGATCGATTGAGACAGTGGAGTCCAACCATTGACAGCTTGTGCATATTATGTCAACAAAGTGCTGAGTCCAGAGATCATCTCTTCTGTTTGTGTCCTTTCACCTCTATACTGAGACATCATGTTATGAGTTGGATTGGAGTAACTCAACCTAGTTTTCATAATTGGGATCAATTTATACAATGGATTATTGCCAAGGCTAAAGGAAGGACTGTTCGAGCTCGCAACTTTAAATTGATCATTGCAGAAATGAGTTATAGTATCTGGCTAGAAAGGAATTCCAGGATGTTTACTAATGTTTCAACTCCTGTTGGGCAATAGCTTAGAAACACTGCCTACATTTGTCATGTTAGAAGTCCTAGCGAGTTTAGCTTACAACTTCAACAACTTCCCTGTAATTAGACATAGAGGCATAGTATAGAAGTAGGATATGAGCTACTTAAGTGATAGCCAGCTGTGTTAGCTGGACTATAGCTTTGTAAAGGCTTATCTTTGGTGATTAATAAAAAAATTTAATTACCAAAAAAAAAGAGCATTTAGTGGGATATTACATAATCATTGCTATTAAATACTGAATAACTAACGTATCAAGTATTTAATAATGAATGTAGACTACTTTTGTCTTCAGATTCGTGTCTTCAATGCCCTTTTATCCGTTGATATTGAATGCCTTGGATAAACACGAGAATCGTATCTAAGGTTCCTTCTCGTGCCTAATTCCTTTTCTTCTACCGTGCTTGTTGTCCTCCGTGCCTTTTAATCATTTATTGTTCTTTGATTGTTTGACTAATCCACGTGTCATGCCACGTCACTTTTAATAAAAACTCAATTTTTCCCAATACAGATAGTCCTCCCACTTTTCATTTATTTATCAATTAAATAATTGGGAAGTGGATCCTGAAAATGAATTTTTGTCACAATTAATGCTTGTGTTAGTATCGACGTCTTTTCTGCCTTTCTTAATTAATACCCTATACATGTGTCGGCTTCTGGTTGGATCTGCAGTTTTGTTCCCATTTTTCTAGGCCTATTCAACTTCCTCTGTTTACGAAGTGATTGTTATCTTTAATATTGGCTTTCCATCATTACTTCCCTTAATTTTGACGGTTGTCCCCATATAAACTTTTAATTCACACTTTCTTTGTCTTCCTTTTTATCAACTTCAACCTAGCATTCGAATTCCCTTACTTTCTTCTACTTTCTTCAAAACCATCCTACAATAGCATCTCAAAACCCTATTCCCAGAAAGGTTTTGCTTCTTGATCAATTTCCTAATGCACCTGCTCCCATCAGACATTCAAGAGGCTGAGGAGGAAAACCCCGAAGTATGGGATCTAAGCGAGGAGGATCAACTAGTTCTGGAATTAAAGGCTCTTCTTCTAAAACTTCATCTTCAAAAGGTAAAGAAATTTCGGAGCCTTCTCTAGAGCCCACGGTTGAAGAGATTATTCCAAACGATTTGTCTTTTGCAAGTGACAGAACGTCCCTTCAAAAACAAATTGCAAAATTGGAAAAAAATTGATGCTTATCCCTCTCTTATAAATGAAGTTAATATTCCCACCGTTAGGAAAGAGTGCAATTGGAAAGAGGGCATCGCTCGTTTATCAATTGCTTCTATTAACCAAAGAATTTCATCATACAGAAATGGGTATTCTTATGTTTATACATACCCCTTCACTTTAGGGTTTTAACTTGGTCTAGACCCAGTTATCATAGATTTTTGCAGATTTTTCAACATTTGCTTACCCCAGGTTGGACCTTTGGTTTGGAGGGCTGTAGCTTGTTTAAGGTTTTTGTCTACTAAAGCAAAAGTTAATTTCACCTTCCCCCGTCTCATCCACTTATACCACCCTAGTCTGCTATGTCATGGGGTTTTCACTCTAACTGCAAGGAGCAAAAAGTATTAGTAAATGTTGATGATGATAAAGATCGTGGGTGGTATCTGCGTTATATTGGTGTTCGCACTGTGGACTTATTGGGAGAATCAAACATTCCCTTCCCCGAGATGTGGAATTTTGCAAGTAAGTTTTTGTTTTACTTTTCCGTGCCTATTTTATGAGATTTTGATCTTCTCTTTAAATTTATCCCCTTTTTGGTTTTTGTAGCAACCATGGGAGATGTGGAACTCGTTCCCAATTTTCGTGGTTGGGTAGACTCGATTTTGAAAATTGCCCCTAATAAAGAAGACGTCTCAACTTCATAATGGTGTTAATATACTATGAAAGAGATAGGAACATACATGTTTCACATAAAAAACTTTTGTAAAGTTTTTTATATATGAACTTTGATAAGTTTCTTGAGTATTACATGTACTGAAGTACATCTATAACTTTCTCGCAACTGTTTTCTTTTAATAGATTTATAAAATATACAAGGTTTTTTTTATATAACATGTTATGATACATAGTCATGTCCCTGCCTTTACATTCTTAGGAAGGGTTTAAGCAATGACTTCATTTCAGATTGATACTTGAATTCTCGTAACTTGAGTTGATTTGAAAATATTGAATTTTGCTCTCTCGTATCTATTTCTGCACATACTTATGTGTATATAGTACAGTCCCCCAAGTGTTTGAGCGGTGAAGTATGAAGCCTCGAACACTTGTATATTTGCTCCCAATCTTTGGTCCTTTTCCTGAAATAGAAAAACATACGGGACTCGGAGGTGCGATTGTAGATGAAGACTGCCTAACTCGTGTGTACTTCCATCAGATTATTGTAACCATGGGCTAGGAATTTAAGAGTATTCCAATTTATCGTGCAGGTCGTGACTCATCATTTGGCATGAGTTAGGGGTTTTGCCTAGCATCTAAAATCATTAGTATAATTTTATCAATTCAAAGAAAAAATTCTAACTTGACGACACCTGACCGTGGGTACTTTCTTTAGAAGTAATATCTCTTTAAATGAACTGCATTCCAATGTGAAGGTAGGACCTTGCCTTCCATTGTCTCTAGCTCGCATGCTCCTTTGCCCGCAATTTCGGGAATTTGACAAGGTCATTCCCATGTTGGACTTAGCTTTCCTGAACTAACTGACTTTGTAGATTGGAAAACATTTTTTAACACGAAGTCCCCAACTTTAAAAAACCTGAGGCGTGCTTTCCTGTTGTAATACCATTCAATCACTTGCTTTTGAGCTGCCATCCTTGTCAACACATCTTCTCTTCTCCCTTCAAGTAAGTCAAGTTACTCGTAACTCTTCATTGTTCGAGTATTATTTTGCTTGAATACGTTGTGTACTAGGTTCACCTATCTCAACTGGTATCAAAGCTTCTGCACCATAGACTATTGAAAACGGTGTCTCTCCTGTACTTGTTTTTGCCGTCATTCGATATGCCCATAATATCGCTAGTAATACTTCAGGCCAATTGCCTTTTGACTCTTGTAACCTTTTATTTAGGTTGTTAATAATTACCTTGTTTGTAAACTCTGTTTTCCCATTGCCTACTCGATGATATGGTGTTGACGTAATTCTTTTGATTTACCAATTTTGAAAGAATTCTGTGATTTGAGCTCCTATAAATCGTGGTCCACTATCACAAACTATCTCCTTTGGAACACCAAAGTGGCAAATTATATTTCTCCAAATGAAATGTTTAACCTCGTACCTGTTTAAACGCTCCTGCTTCTATCCATTTAGTGAAATAAACAGTAAGTACGAGTAGAAACTTTACCTGACCTTTTGCCTGAGGTAATGGTCCTACGTTGTCCATTCCCCATTTCATGAAGGGCCACGGAGCTATGACAGGATGTAATAACTCTGCTGGTTTATGCATGTTATTTGCATACCTTTGACATTTGTCACATTTAGATACGAAATCAATTGCTTCTTCTTCCAGTTTAGGCCAGTAATATCCCTCTCGAATTAATGTTTTAACCAGTGATCTGTCTCCTGCATGATTTCCACAATGTCCCTCATGTACTTCTCTCATCACATATTCTGTTTGAGAAGGTCCGAGACACCTGGCTAATGGCCCACCAGACATTTCCGGTACAAGTTTCCTTGATACAAGCAGTAACGAGTGGCTTTCTTCCTTAATGCATGAGCCTTCACCTGTCTTCAGGTACGGTTCCGTTATGCAAAAAAGACACGATTTCGATTCTCCAATCCCAAGTTAAATGATTAAAATTTACCTCATTTTTGTCTAGGTCAAGAATAGAGTGAAACAAATGTATAATTGAGGCATTCGCATCTTTTTCTATATCTGCTGCAGATGCTAGGTTGGCTAAAGCATCTGCTTCCAAATTCTCTTCTCTTGGGATTTGCATCACTTTCCAAGTTTAGAATTGTCTTATTAACTCCCGTACCTTTCCAAGGTATTCTTTCATTTGAGTTTATCTAGCTACGTAAGTCCCCAGTATTTGATTGACTATTAACTGTGAATCACTTTTGATTACGATTTGCATGATACAAAGTTCTAATGCTAGCTCCAAACCTGCAATTACAGCTTCATACTCTACTTCATTATTAGTTACAGGGTGACATTTTATAGCTTGTCTAATTGTTTCACCCGTAGGTGGTATAAGAACAATTCCTAAACCTGCCCCCCTTACATTAGATGAACCATCGGTAAATAATAACCAAGTCCCCAGATTAGCTCCGTTAAAAACTTGTAATTCTTTTTCTGCTTCTAGATGTATGCTTTGACTAAAATCAGCTACGAAATCAGCGAGTACTTGAAATTTGATAGCAGTTCGAGGTTGGTAAATTATTTCGTACTCACTTAGTTCTATAGCCCATTTTGCTAATCTTCCTAATAATTCATGTTTATGCAATATATTTCTTAGAGGAAAAGCAGTAACTACCACAATAGGATGATATTGAAAATAAGGTCGTAGTTTTCTAGATTCCATGATGAGAGCTAATGCTAATTTTTCTAGTTGTGGATAACTTGTCTCTGCATCTAATAAAGTTTTACTTACATAATAAATCAGATATTGCTTACCTTGGTCTTCTCGTACTAAAACGTCACTTACCGCTACTTCTGATACTGCTAAATAGATGAGTAACTTTTCACCTTCTTTAGGTTTAGCCAATAAAGGAGGGTTTGATAAATAAGTTTTCAAATCCCTAAGTGCTTGTTGACAATCTTCATTCCACTTTAAATGGTCTTGCTTTTTGAGCGCATAGAAGAATCTGAAGCATTTTTTCTAATAATTTTGAAATAAACCTCCCCAAGGCCGCTATCCTTCATGTTAACCTCTGAACTTCCTTTTTACTAATAAGGATGTCAGGTACTTCTTCAATTGTTTTAATCTGTGAAGGATTCACTTCAATTCCACGGTTAGAGACAAGAAAACCTAAAAATTTACCAGATGCAACTCCAAATGCACATTTTTCATGATTGAGTTTCACATTAAATTTTCGCAAAATTTCAAAGGTAACAGTTAAATGAGAAATATGGTCATGGGAATGCTCGGTTTTGACGAGCATGTCGTCTATATATACCTTCATTGTCTTTTCCAAATGTTATGGAAACATTTTGGTAACTAACCTTTGATAGGTTGCTCCAGCATTCTTAGACCGAAGGGTATTACTTTGTAACAGTAAGTCCCCCGGTCTGTGATGAAAGAAGTTTTTTCTTCATCACCGGGGTCCATTTTAATTTGATTGTACCCTGAATATGCATCTAAAAAACTTAAAAGTTCATGACCTGCAGTTGCATTAAGCAATTGATCTATGTGGGGTAAAGGAAAAGAGTCTTTTGGGCAAGCTTTATTTAGATCAGTGAAATCTGCACAAACTCGCCACTTACCATTCTTTTTAGGTACGACCAGCGTGTTAGCTAACCAATCAGGATACTTTACCTCGCGAATGGACCCGATTTCAACAACTTCTGGACCTCATCTTGAATGACTTGATTCTTGAAAGCTCCTTGTTTTCTTTTCTTTTACTTAATTGGGGTGAAATATGGGTCTTCGTTAAGCTTATGAGTCATCACATCCTATGGAATACCTGTCATATCAACATGGGACCAGGTTGAACAATCTAGGTTAGCTTTTAAAAATTCAATTAACTTGCCTCGCATACTGGGATTTAGATTGGCTCCCACGTAAACTTTTTTCTCTGGACATTGTTCAAATAACAACACAGCTTCGAGTTTTTCTATTGTTGTTTTAATATTCTTGTTTTCTTCAGGTTCTTGAATTACATCGGACCTTGAATCTAAGTCTGTTGTTTCAGTTGAAGTTTGATTGCTGATACCTTCAACTATTTTCAGTAATTGCTATTTTTCTTTACTTGTGGTGCTGGTATCTATTATTGCATTGATACTATTGGTTATTTGTTGATCCCCTCGGATTTGACATATTCCCCAAGGTGATGGAAATTTAATGACTTGATGTAAGGTTGATGGAACAACATCCATATCATGGATCCAAGGTCTCCCCATGATTACATTGTATGCTATTTCCAAATCCACTACCTGAAACTTAGTTTCTTTAACAACACCTGCAGCATAAGTTTTCAGAGTTACGTCACTTTTTGTTATCACGCTTGAATTGTCGAAGCCTGATAAAGCATGCGCTTTTGGAATCATCTTGTCTCCAGCTTGCATTTCTCGCAGTACTCTTAGTGGAATAATATTTACATAGCTACCTGGATCAATCAAGACTCTTTTTACATCAGTGTCAAATATAATTAAAGATATTACCAGAGCGTCATTATGCGGTGTAGTCACTCCTTTCGTATCTGCATCATCAAAGCTTATACTCTCTTGTTATAAGGTTTGTCGTACTCGCTTGCCGTGTGTGATCGTCATTTTGAAAACTTTGTTTGAAGCCGTATATGTTACTCCGTAAATATCTTGTCCTCCACTGATGACATTTAATATCCTCTTAGGTGAAGGTGGTTTTGGTGGCTCTTGCCTATTTTTCATGTAGGCTTGCTTTCCTTTTTCACTGAACAGCTCGGTGAGGTAGCCTTGGTTTAGCAAATGATCTACTTCACTTTGTAAAAATCTACATTCTGAAGTTTTATGCCCATGGTCGTTGTGAAATTCGCACCAATGGTCTGGGTTTCATCTGTTTGGCTTCGACCACATCTCTTTTAGCCACCGTACCTTATCTCCATACTCCTTAAAACAGCTACAAGCTCGGAATTAGTTAAATTAAAACAATGACCAGCAAATCGTGCCATTAAATTTCTATCATCATCCTGTGTCTCTTGGTTGTTTCTATCACCTTTGAATCTGGATGAAGATCCGATTCCCCTATCTCTCGACCTCTGATCATAATGTTGATTGTTTTGCCTAGAACGTGGGTCTCTTCATGCAGGTCCCATATATTGATCGTACATGTTCTTACCTGACCTCTTGTCGGATTCAGACGTTTGGGATCCACTTCTATTTTCTCGTTGAGGTTGAGATACGGTATCCTCTTCAATTCTAAGCTTCGTACTGTTCCTGTTATAAACATCATTCCAAGTAGTTGCGGGAAATTCACGAAGGCTTTCTTTAAGTCTTCTCGTGGCTTCTGAACTTTTGTCATTCAAATTGCTAGCAAAAGCTATTGAAGCCCAATTATCTGGTACACGGGGTAGCATCACTCTTTCACGTTGGAATTTATCAACGAAATCTCTGAGCAATTCAGTGTTCCCTTGTTTGATTTTGAAAATATCCTCCATTCTCTTTTCCACCTTTTGAGCTCCCGAATGTGCTTTTATGAAAGAATCTGCAATTCAGCAAAAGAATTTATAGAATTTTTCAGGTAAGAGATAGTGATAGGTTAATGCTCCCTTGATGAGTGTTTCTCCAAACTTTTTGACCAACACTGATTCTATTTCTTGTTTGGTCAAATCGTTTCCTTTCACTCCCGTTGAAAATGCAGTTACGTGATCACGAGGGTTCGTTGTACCATCATATTTTGGGATATCAGGCATTTTGAATTTCTTTGGTATTGGTAAAGGAGCAGCACTTGGTTTCCACGGTTGTTGCGAGTATTTATCCACGTCTACTCTTTTTATCACAGGTGGAACTCTAGGGATTTGCTCAATACGCTGGTTCTGCTCCTTGAGTTGTTTCTGCAAGGTTAGTACCAAATTTTGAAGATGAGAATCACCTGTATTACCTGGTTCTCCATCTTGTGAATCACTAGGAACTGTTCCATTGCCAGAATCAACTAGACCAGAGCGAGGATTTTCCAACGTGTTGTTATTTGGTGTTGTTGGTGCAACATGCAATTGATCAACTAGGGCTCGCAAGGCTTTGTTAATTCGTGAGTCGATTATTTTCTTTAACAGTTCATCTCTTGTTTCGGCTCCTCCATCATCATGTTCGGACATATCGTTTGGAGTTCCTTCACGAGATCCACGTGGAGAAGGTTAAGGTTAGCATTATTGAGTTCCTCATCATCAATTTTTTGGTTCAGATTTGCCTGGTTGTTGTTGTCGTTGTTGTTCGATATATTAACAATAAGATTGAATGTTGATTTAGCAAGAACGGATTATCAGATTCCCGGTAACGGAACCAATTTGTTTAACCAAAAAATATAATTTTGGTCTAAGCTTTAATTTTAGAGAAGAAATCGGGTTCCTGATAATCAAAGAGACCGAAATATAATTGGCTTTCAAAGAATAAGAATAAAGCAATAAAAAATTGTATTTCACTATGATCTCAAGAATGTTCTACGTGTCCTGATAATCAAAGAGACCGAAATATAATTGGCTTTCAAAGAATAAGAATAAAGCAATAAAAAATTGTATTTCACTATGATCTCAAGAATGTTCTACGTGTCCCTACAAATGATAAAACTTCCCCCTTTTATAGTTGGCAAAGATTAACGGATTATTCTAAATAATAAAGAGCATTTAATGAGACGTTACATAATCATTGCTATTAAATACTCAATAACTAATGTATCAAGTATTTAATAATGAATGTAGACTACTTTTTATCTTCAACTTCGTGTCTTTAATGCCCTTTTTATCCGTAGATATTGAATATCTTGGATAGACACGAGAATCGTATCTAAGGTTTCTTCTCGTACTTGTTTCCTTTTCTTCTACCGTGCCTGTTGTCCTCCGTGCCTTTTAATCATTTATTTTTCTTTGAGTGTTTAACTAATCTACGTATCATACCACGTCACTTTTAATAAAAACTTAATTTTTTCCAAATACACTTGTGCTGGCTTAAATTTCGACATAAGTACCCTACAAGTTTAAGGTTTGAAGTATGACGAACACAATAAGTGAAACATTAACTTCATGCGTTGCAAATTAAAGCCTTGTAAAGTGCTTAGCCTGCATGATTATGTACAAAGCTAATATTTTTCTCTTTGCGAATTGTTGAAGATTGGTGTCAGAGCCTAAATTTTTCACTAAAATACACAGAAGTAAATGCACCAACACACCAAGGAGATTCAACATGTATTGTATATACTTAAAAAACAAATTTTCTAGTTAAACCGTGTAAATTTTCCGACGAACAAAAGTGGCGGGTAGCCACTTTACAACGTCATCCTCTTAATACTATAGTATTAGCTTCGGCCTGACTGGTTCTATAACAGAGTAAGTGAACGCAATAAAATACTCCTTCCGTTTTAATTTATGTGAATTTATTTGATTGGATACGTAATTTAAGAAATCAATGAAAAATTTTGGAGTGTGTGGTCCTAAACAAATCCAAATAGGGCCCAGAGTATTGGTATTGTTATAAAAACTTCTCATTAAATGTAGATTAATCTAAATTGTTACCAAATTTAGAAAGGGTTAATTTTTTTTGGAACGGACCAAAAAAGAAATAGGTTCACATAAACTGGACCAGAGGGAATAGCTATTATTGTTACATGGAACTGAAATAAGCAGACATAACTTGCGTAAGATCTAAATGAAGCTCCAAAGATAAAGACAGGATCCAAGAAAAATAATTTTCTGCATGATTAAAGCTTGAGCATTTATCAATGACAATATGCATGTACATGTCCTTTTTCTCTTATACTGCTATCGCGTTGAAGTCGACAACCTTATCAATATTGTTGGACAAGCTACAGGAGTAACAGAGTATTTCATATGTTGGAAACTTTTTTCCATTTATTCTCATTTTCTCTTTGGTTTTATTTCAGGTTGTATACCCGGAAGATGTTTCAGAAACGCAAGATGAAAACAGACGCTGGATATACAAAGACTATGACTTCAACATTTCCATGTTTTGGGCACCTTATTTGGTAAAAACTGAAAAAACTGATCCAAATGATGTTGAAAAGCCCTTCAACTTATATCTTGACGAATTCGATGAATTTTGGATAAGCCAACTTCAAGGTTTCGATTATGTGATAATTTCTGCTGGCCATTGGTTTTTCCGACCAACAATGTTTTACTTAAACCGCCGACTTGTCGGTTGCCTCTACTGTCCACAAACCAACGTTAGCCATGTAACATCGTATTTCAGCTATCGACGAGCTTTTCGGACAGCATTTCGGGCCATTAACAGTAAC
Organism: Nicotiana benthamiana; assembly: GCA_034376525.1. Taxonomy (NCBI): domain Eukaryota; kingdom Viridiplantae; phylum Streptophyta; class Magnoliopsida; order Solanales; family Solanaceae; genus Nicotiana; species Nicotiana benthamiana. Next base: position 131,625,788 of record CM067324.1, on the reverse strand, counting down.
GAAAATTATAAAGGGGTAACGTTTTTGAGGACCTTTGCACCATCTCATTTTGAGAATGGGTATTGGGATAAAGGTGGAGATTGTGTAAGGACTAAGCCATTTAAGAGGAATGAGAAAGTATTGGAAGATTATAATTTGGAGTTTTATAAGATTCAATTAGATGAACTAAAGATTGCTCAAAGAGTAGGGAGAAGAACAAGATTGAAATTTAGGTTGTTTGATGCAACACAACCTATGCTGTTGAGACCAGATGGTCATCCTAGTAAATATGGTCGATGGCCTAATCCTAACGTAACGGTGCCTAATGATTGTGTTCATTGGTGTTTGCCAGGTCCCATTGATACTTGGAATGATTTCTTAGTAGAGTTACTGAAAAGGGAGGTGGGAGATTGATCATTTATGTGAAAAGTTTCATCTAGTTCTTTTTTCCTTGTTATCCGTTACTTAGCATTTTCTTTTTGGGTTAGAAGGGGAAATTGCTCCACGAAAAAAACATAAGGACGTAGAGTGTACATTTGCAAATGCAACTCTTGTTAATTTTCTTGGAATTATTCGTTTTAATGTACATTTGCAAATGCAACTCTTGTTAATTTTCTTGGATTATTCGTTTTATTCAAGGCAGTATATTTATAACAATGTAACTTTAGTAGTTTTAAGAATTAAGATCTCTTTATTAGTATAATTTTATGGAAATAACACCAGGTAATTACATTTAAGCATGCCATTCAAAGGTATTACTTTTAAACAATGGGCTTAAATTATCTATTGGTGTACTAACAAAAAAGGCGACAGATTTTTACATGGTTGAACATTTCTTCAAAATTATTTACAAAAATGGCATCACTCTATGTTAATTCTATAAATAGCAATTCTTTTTACAGATTAAGCACATAATTAATGACCAACATAATGCACAAATCATGAGATTGATTCTTATCCTTATTTATTTTTTCATCTCTTTTGCCTCTTATCCAAATTTCTTTCAGCATTCAAATTTGTCTCTCTGCTATTATTAGAGGAGAAAGTGGACGAATCCTAGTGGTCATTTGACAATTTATTACCACTGTGCATACAATATTTAAAATGTATATAAAGGTATTAGTTTATTACAAGCGCATATACAATATATATGAGATGTATATTTTTCAAATATATGACGTGTATATATGTAATAAAATATAGACGAGATATGCCATATGTAATTCCTTTATATAAATTTTATATATATTTAAAAATATATGTATAATATTTTTTTTTACATATATAAAATATACGGTTTATCTACATATAATACCAAAAATAGGGCGGTTTACTAGTTTACAATTTTGAAGATAAACCCAAAAAAAAAAATTCGCCATTCTCTGCACAAATTTATTGTTTTCAAAAACGAATAGTTTTACTGCAAATAATTAAAAACAAAAAGGAAAGAAGTATGATGAAAGATAAAATATAAAATATAAGAAGCAAGACTTGAATATGGGCAGAAAGAATGCCACGTATAATAGCATAGTATTAGTTATATCCACCATAAGTGGAAGAGAGAAATATTCAATTCATAGTACTATTTACCAATAAAATGAATGGAATACTCCTAAAAGATAAAACTCTATCTAGCATGAAATTAGCTAACGGCGGTTGGAATTTAATGAAACGTGAATTTCGCTGAGATAGGGGTGATGGCATGCCAATTTGATAGATAGAATCCGGCTAGACTGTGATGGAAATAAAAAAGGAGTTTTTCGTTCTTATCTATTATATAAAACTTCATTAAAAATATTTATGTTTAATTAATTATCTGACATAAATAAGTTTTATCTATAAAATATATATAAATTCTAACTTAAAAGACTTCCAATTCATTATTAATATTTTCAATAAAAGAATTTAGCTACGCTCTCTCTTTTTTTTTTTCTGTTCTTCTCTTTCTTTATTTTTCTGCAATCATCGAGAGTCTCTTCTCTGCAATTTTCAACCTTCTTCTTTGCTTTATGTGCGCATCGCTTGCTAGCCATTCTCCTAATCACTTTGTCTTTTTAATTTGTTTGATTGGGTATATTCCTTCATATATAAATTTTTTTTGCCCAGAATTGAATTCATATTATTTTGCTGCTTTGATAGCTATCATTCTTGATAGATGCATTGTTTAACCAGAAAGTAAGAATTTCGGTTAAAGCTTAACTTTTTTAGAAGTATTCGGGTTACTGATAATCAAGCAAAGGAATATTTTTGCGATGTGAAAGGAAAATTAGTTTGAAATCACAAAACTATCAATATAACGCAAGAGTAAATAAGTGTATTCCAATAATAACCAAAGCATATCCATACAAATGGCATTTCACTTCCTTTTATAGCTACTTCTACGTACAATATCTCTTCCTTCTCACAATTGAGTTATTATGAGCATTTAATGACATTAATGAAACGTTATAATTGGCAATCCTAACTGTTTTATATAGATTCCATAATGTTTCTAATTATTTACGCTCATTAGTTGAAGATTAACGGATCTGTACTTTTTGTTATCTTGATTCACTTCACTGATGTCTCTTAAAATTACGAAGAGACTCGAGCAACCATTTCTTCTTGCCTTTTAAATATTTTGCTCGTACCTATTAAGACCCACATCTCTTTAAGTACTCTTCTCTAGATGTCACTTTTCTAATGATCCACGTGGCTTGCCATGTCAGCCATATAATTAATTCTATGTCTAATACTTATTTTTCCCAATACAGATAGTCTCCCCACTTGCCAATTATTCAGCAATTGAATATTTAGGAAGTGAAACTTTTTATATGGCGGGAAATTTTGTCGTCGTTTAGCACGTATCATTATACCTTCTTCTGGACTGATGCATCGTTTGTCTTCCATTTAATGCATGTGATATGTTGAGTCATCGATTGTCTCTATAACTCTGCAGCAGGTTTTAGGACGTTTTTGCGACTGCTCTAGCCACGAAATGATAGTTTTCATAATGACGTTTCCGTCATTACCTTTTTTATATGACGGTTTCTTTTGCATATAAGTACATCTTTTGCCTTGACTTTCACCAAAAAACTTTCTTTAGTGCCCCTTATTCTCGTACTTCAACACGTTCTACTTCTCCAAGCAACTATGTCTTCCTCAAACCGTGATTCTCAAAAAGTTCTTATTGTAGATGAACTCCCTCTTGCTCCCACCAAAAGTAAGAGAGGTGGTAGGTTGCGTAGTTTAGGAGTAGTATATGTATGACGTTTTTCTTCTCAACCTAGTACTACTCCTCTATCATCTTCTAGAACTATGGCTTCTTTTTCACATAGATCTTTTGCCAAAAATAGAGACTCTAGTGAACCGATACGTGAAACTTTGGTTGATGAGATTATCCCTGCTGAACTTTCCTTTATTATGATAGAGAATCGATTAGGAATCAAGTTAGTTCTATGACTTATCATGATCGGGCTGATGTTTACCCCTCCCAATTTACTGAAGGTTTGATCTCTGTTTTACGTAGAAACTGTTATTAGAAATTTAATATTCTAATTCTGGTTCCAATGAAAACCAAAGTATCACTTCTTTTAAATTTGGCTTCTCGTTTGTGTATACATATCCCTTCAAATTAGGTTTTAGGCCTCCTATTGACCCAATCATTATTGGATTTTATCGTTTCTTTGATGTGTGTTTAGGGCAGATTGGCCTTATGGTATAGAGGGATGTGGCATGCCTTAGATATTTGGCAAACTTGGCTCAGTTACCCTTTATCTTTCTACTCTCCCTAATTATTCTATCATGGGATTTTACTCTCGTAGCGAGAAGTAAGAGATTTTTAGTCATTTTCGAGGATGACAAAAATCGTGGCCGGTATACCTGCCACGTTGCTACACCTACAAGTGGGTTAGTAGGTGAAGAGAATATGCCATTCCCTGAGAAGTGAAAATCTGCACGTAAGTTTTTCTTTCAACCTTTATTATTTCTTTTCTTTTTCGTGTAGAGCCTGTACTTCTCGTAACTATTTTTCTTTTCCCTTTCAGCAACCACAGGAACTGTTGAGGAGATTTTCGATTTTCGTGGTTGGCTAGAAAAATTGTTTATAATTGCTCATACAGAAAGAAGGTCTTGGAAGTATCTTTTGGATAGATTTGGATGGATGGTTAAGACTCATAGTAAATTTCTCTTCCACTTTCTCCTTTTTCTTTATTCTTGTCGTTGAATTTGTTAGCGTTCCTCTTTATATGGTTTCCATTCGGGGTGTAAGTTCTGAATCAATTGCTGGCTCTAGGCTTTCTTTAGAAAGAGCTCACAAAATAATTTTGAGTTCCTCATAAAAAAGAAAAGCTAATAGACCACACAATTCCGAAGATGAAAAGGAGATGGAAGAAGGCTCATTGATTCGCAAACCTCGAGCTAGAAGACGAGTCATTTCTGATGACAGAACTACTCCTCGTCCTCGTCATGTTTTTTGTGTTTGAGCCTGAGAGTGATCCTTTATTGAGTTTGGATAAAGAGACGCCCACAACACCCCATCACTTTACTGAACACCTCGTCTCCCATGGATTTGATGATGAAAATTTCAGAGGAAGCACCTCTTGCCTCTTTTACTGTGTCTGCTCCAAGCCTATTCCTACTATTTCCGCTATTGCTCTGCCCGTGGCTATTTTTGCTTCTTTAACCGTTCCAAATACAACAACTTCTCATGTTAAAATTGGCTCTTCTAATGGAAGTAGGACAATGAAACAAGTTACTATTGAAGTCCCCAAAGACTGTAACTTTTTGAAGAAATCAGGCCACGCTGACGTGTGGTTGAAACCACTGATAGGTCTGGTTGAAAAGTCTAAACTGAAAAGGCATAGCTCTCTATCTTGGATGAATAACATTTTGCATTCATCTTTGAAGTTATAAAACTCATCTTTTTTATTTCGTGTGATTATTCTTTTATTAGTATCACGTTTCTTTTTCTTACTATATAGATCAATCTCACTAGTACGGAGATGATGAAAAGGAGTCCATTCGGAGCAGCTAATGCATGACTATCATACTGAGGCAGATAATTGGAAAAAGCTGTACGGGAGTCTTCAACTTGATATGGATGTTTTAGAGGAAAACAAGTATACCTTGGAGCAGCAAGTAAAGATTTAGGCAGCAAAACTAGCGGTTGAGAAGGCCTCTTCTAATCAGGCGGGCAAAGCCAAGAACCTTCTTGAGTCTTCATTTTCCGAACAACTTTCTAAAGCTACTGAAGAGATAAGAGGTCTGAAAGACTTGTTGAATCAGAAAGAAGTTTATGTTGGCCATCTTGTTCAAACACTCACCCAAGCTTAAGAGGATCTCTGCATATCTTTTGATGGAGTTCGATTTTTTGAGAATTCACCTGCCCCTTACAGGCTTCTTATGATGCTTCCTTAACTGAGAAGGAAGTATTTAGGAATGAAATTCAACATTGGGAAAGAAATTATGAAGCCCTTGAGGACAAGACTGTCGTTGAAATAAGTTGGGGTTTTTTGAATGCACGCTATGATAATCTGATGGAGGTAAACCGTGAAGGTTTTAGCTTGACTGCTGAGATAGCAAAAATCAAAGAAACAATTGAAAAAACCTAGCAAAGTCTCTTCACCCGTGGTTGTCACTCCTGAAGCTGATGAAGTTATTCTCTGTGAAGTGGCTATTTGATGACGTCCAAATCGACTACTAAAAAGTAAATGGATATGGTCGCATGCAATATAATTTACCCAACTATGAGTCGGGATCGAATCCTACAGAGAACAATATGTAGGCGATAAGGAATGTATGAGAATTATCTCTTGTTATATAATGTCAAACACTTAGAATTGGTTGTAGAAAAGAGTTATATCTAAATGCAAAAGTGTAAACTAATCTAGAAAGTAATTAAAATAATTAATAGCTACAAGTATGGGTGTATCGAGAATTACACTCAAGTAACGATCCAATATATTTCAAGATTTTACCAATATAAGCGAGTTTATGTTAATTAGCCACGGATAAAAATTCTTAATTAGCTTCTTCAAAATACTAACAAGACTTTCTAATTGAAGTATCCCTAGAACAATTAAGAGATTAAGCACACTCGAAATGGCTACAAGTAGTTCAATCTTATCCCTAGGTATAATATATAAAATGGGGGTTAATGCTTCAAGTTCTTGTTAGTTAATCTTTCCAATCCCAAATTATCTTTTCCAAAAATAATTCGGAGTCAATGGGCAAGTCCTAAGGTTATCTAATCCCTTTGGAAACATTAAAGAACAAGAATAATTAAATAAACAACAACTCACATCATAAATAAATAAAAAGCATTCAATACATAAGCACAACAAAATATTTAATCCACACTTTAACTATGAATATTTCCATAAGCAAATTCAAATGTTGGAAATAAATACTACACACTTAATTTTTTTATACAAAACTATAAAATATATAAATAAATATAAATGGGTAAGAAATCATTAACCATAAGCTTGAAATCTTCAAAACCTAAGTGTGTGTGCAAAACCCTAGCTTCCACCTTGTTCTCTCTAGTTTGAAGAACTGAAAAATTAGTCAAAGATATTTTTACGAATGAGCTGGTTTGGGTTTTAAAGGGTTTGAGGCCAAAAAATGTAATGTTACAAAATTGTCCAGGTCTGATGCTCGACTTTTGCATTTGCAAACATAAGTTGGCAATTGCGAACTATGGCTATACTACTTACTTTCGCATTTATGAAATGGCCTTCGTATTTGCGATGGTTGATTGTCCTGGTTGACTTCACATTTGCGAAGACTGCCTGATTGTCTTGCTTCGCATTTGCAAAGGTCCACTAGCAATTCCATTCAATGTTTTGTTTGCATTTCCCAAGAGTATGTTGCAATTGCGATAACTGAGGCCCCTTTCCAGATTTTCTTCTTTTTAGATTTTATTTTTGACTCGTTTCACTTGGTTCTTTCAACATCACTTCTAAATCACGTAGAACCTGTAATATTGAAGCAAATGTCATTAAACATGCGATTTTATCACTCAAATACAGCAAAAATATAGGCATAAATACAAGATTTGTTGGTAAAATACAAACTTATCAAACTCCCAAACTTAAACTATTGCTTGAAAGCGACAAAATCTCTTCCCAAGTATTTAACTCAATATTGCATCCTTATCATGCTAAGACAAAAAGGTCTATTTTATGCACCAATGCATGACTTCGATTGGTACCAACAGTTAAACCAACGCATATGAATTTCCAAACACTTTTTGTGAACTTCATTGCATTTCAAGTGCTCAAGCACTATGCAACTCAAAGTAGAAAATCAAGTCATGACACTACAACTTCAAAATTTACCTCTCCATCACAAGTATCTTTGGTCATTTTCGGTTTCTTCTAATTGAAAATGAGATTCAATTCTCAACTCAAATCTCATGTGCCCTCAAAATTAAGAGAGGATCTCATACTCATAAATCTTAATTAAAATAAAAAATGTTATATTAAATGGAAAGAATTAACTCTCTATCAAAAGATGTTCAAATGCATACAAGTAGTACAATAGGCTTGCCCTTCATGCATTCCTCCACTAATGTAGACAACTTGGTTCAAAATCAATTAGGACTTAAAGGATTGTAGATTAGGCTTTTGGTTAAGGTAGGGAACAATTTTGGCTAGAGTGACTCAAAACCTCCCCAAGCACTACACATTTATAATCAAAGTCCACTTCCTTCAAACATATTCTTCATCCCTTCTTCACTTTCCATTCCATACCTAATCTTCCCTTTATTCACAACATCTTATCATTTTATTTTATTTTTTTGTTCTTCCTTCCTTTTCAAAATCAAGGAAGGTTTTACTTTTTATCATTCATTTTTTTTTCTTCCTTCCACCTTTTAAACAACTTTCATATCACAACTTTTCCAACCTTCACCCCTAAACTTAGGCTTTTAACCTATGTTTACACTTTCAAAGTATTTAAGGGGATAGGGTGCCAAAAGCTAGATCTATCAACAAAAAAGGATTAAATCATGTAACATTATTTCCAACAAACAAGGTTAAAGGCTTAAAATAGGTTGACTAGGGAAAATATTCAAGGGTGGGAATTTTTTAAGGCATAATAGCTGTCCAAGGAAGGCCTAATATCATTTTTCAAATCAATTTAGTCTATGATTTCGCCTTTAATCACATTCCAGATAAGTTCTAGACTACAAGTAATGCAAAATAACTCAAAATAACCTCACTACCTATGCCACATGAACATTTAAGTAGAATACAAATCCAAAATCAAATTGAAACAACTGACTCAAAGAGGTTACATATAGCATATGAAGCTATTTAGTGAATCAAATAGCCAAAATTTAAGTCTAGAAGTAATGACATATCTGCTTCAATTATTTTTCTTTTTCAATAACCAAAAATTCATATGCCAAGATTTATATCATGTTGGTATAAAGCAAGCCACAACTTGGTCAATGGGCACAAATTCCAACCCACTTTATAAGAGACAAGGGTCCCCTTTATATAGGGGAAGGAGTTAATTCTAACATGGTAAATATATAATAAATGATGAAGAAACGCTACTTGTACAACTTTATAACAGCTCAGTATGGATTTGTACTTTTCTTGCAGACCTGGTAAGCTCTAACCACGCGTATTCTAGAATTTTCCCGCATTCCTATGACGATCATCGACTGTACTGCACCGAGGTCGATCATGGTGAGCCTTCGATGTGCTCTCTTGAGGGACACACTTCGGGGTTGCACTTACGCTATGCTTTGGGCTTCTTCGAGGTTGGGCGTGAAGCGACACAGTAGCGCCAAAGTCGAATTCCCTAATTTTGGTTGTATACAAATAGTACCCATGTTTTTTAGAATAAAACGATAAGAAACAATCCTGACATTGACTTTCTCGAACTTCTCATGATAACGTAAGTGTTTGAAGTGGCTGAAACATCCCATCGGTTCATCTCCCTAAAAGCACTTGAATATACCGCTGGTTCATTTTCCCAAAAAATGTTGATTGCACCGCCGATCTGTCTCCCTAAAGCATTGATTGCGCCTGTTAATACGTTTCCCCAAAAGGCATCGATTGCGCATGTTGATACGTTATTGCCTCTCTATAAATCGGGGATTTCTTGAGTCAAGAGTTCACTCAGTCTTTCTTCAACGGCCTTTAGCCCTTTCCAATTTCTACATCCCCCTCCAAACTCCTATATCTATAATTCAAGCCCGTGACCGTAAAGTCATACGGAATCAACTTTGTCAGTTATGCTATGGCTCTTTTACAGAGCTTTTCTCCATTGAGAGGTATTATACTGGGTTGTTATTGTTATTACTATTGTTATTGTTGTTGGCCCGAAATAATGAGAAAGAGGCCTTGAATTTTTCCCCTATTAGAATATATATGGAATGTAAATTGTTGCTCATCTCTCTTAACGTCAACCTGGTATGGCGCTTCACTCTTTTTGCTTTCCACAGAGTGAGGTGGCACTATCTACTAACTTTTGCATCCCACACCAGTGCAATGTCTCAAGAAGCATCTTCACAATAGTAGTGCTGAGGAGACCCATACTCGCCAAATTTTTCACCAGGCCACAATTTTCTCGGCTCGTTAAAAGCTTTTTCTCTTTGATAGGCTATAGACTTTTCTTTATCTATCGTTGCTTCAGAGGAGGTTCTCGAAGACAATTTTCTAAAGATCGAAATAAAGTCTCTAAGAGAAGGTCCTCGAGGATGCTGCGCTTGAGGACGATCCCTCGAAAGTAGATTAGGCCTTTTGCTATTATTTTTTGCTTCTTTGTTTTTGTGTAAGGGCCCCTTGTGTGCTTTGTAAAGCATCTTTTAGTAATATAAGAATTTCTTTATTTTTCCTTCGAATTGTAAAAAATCCAAGTATACGACTCTAATGATTCGTCCGAGCCCTAGTTCCATAATATAATAATAACAAACCCTTCTTTTCTTTTTCTCTTTGTTTCGCCCTTCGATCTCTTAACATTTTTTGTATCGCCCTTGCAATTTTTCTGATAACTTCACGCTTTGAGTCTGAAGTATTATAGGAATAAAAGCTCCGACCGCGTACCCTTTTACATTGTCCCCTTCGTTGAATTTGAGTAGTCGGAGTTGGAGTAATTTGAACGTGTCCTTGTTCATCCATATCTAAAATAAGACTAAAAAACAATAATAATAGCTATAACATGTCAATGTCATAACATAGTACATGCATATTATTTGAATATTTTATACATTGATTTGAAAATACATTCTTAAGTAAATGAAGGACAAACATCAGTAGTGCATATAAATATTTCTTCGTCTAGAATCGACAGGCAATAAAAATAAACAAAGAAGATGTATTTGAATTGTGGCTTATGTTCCGCGGACTCTCCAAAATGTTATTGTACTCGTGTTGGTCGACCAAAAATACACAACTTTTGTAGAATCTGACACACATACAACAATATTTTCAGAGAATCAAAGGATCATACATTGTGGCTCTTGCATAAAATGGGCAATTTTTTTTAATGGACTCCTAATGCAGCTGTCAGCTCTTGCACATTATTTCTGCTTATGCTGAAGTGATCAGGTTTTCAATAATTTCATTGATTGAAGATGCCTGCCATGGTAGCCTCATATCAGCGACTGGTATTTTGATGGCTTGAAATGCTGAGCTAATTTATCCAAACCAGTTTTGGTTTGTTTTAGTGTGCAGATTTTCACAAGCATATGTAGAAGTTATCTTGCTTATTCTAAATACTTGTTTGCAGAAAATAAATCTAACTTTTAGAAGACAGCATGTAAATAAATCAAATCTTGCACAACGTAATGCGTTAACTTATCAAAACTCTATACTCAAGAATCACTACAACTTTTATACAACCAAAATTGCGTGCCACTTTATGTAACTAACACTGAAATGATGATTATAACCAAAATATTGAAAATTCAGAACACGAGACATAAAAACAAATATGAATAGAACGAAACGTCGATTAAAAAACGTGAATGAACAAATTAACAAACAAACCTTATGTATCAAATCAGGCACAGTAGAGTCTGGTGATTTTCAAGAATTTGTTTTACTTAACTTTGTCCGACTCTTCTCTGTTTTTCTTTGTTCAGTGACTCTTTCTTCTTTTAACGCCTGCTTTATTTTTCTATTTATAATAATAATAATATCATGTGATTAGTATAGTGGGGAAGTGGTTATAATATAGTGGGTAAGTGGGGAGGATTTGTGAAGGGGGATGGGAAGTTGAGTGTTGGAACGTGGGGATTAATTTGAAGGAGGGGCAAAATGTGACAAAAGTGAAAGAAGTTATTTGTAGGACAATTCGTTTGCAGTTACACCCTATTATACGATTTTTGCTTATGGTATAAAATCGTGACAGAAGTGAAAGAAGTTGTGTAGGAACGTGGGGATTAACTTGAAGAAGGGGCAAAACTTGGGGATTATATGATTTTTTCCATATAAGCTGTACTGTGACTTTCCATTTGTTGGTTTTAAATTTCTTGTTGAAGTTCACTAAAGTGAAATTTTTTCATCCAAAATTAAGACTTTCTATTTCTTTGTGATGACTGTTGATCCATATATTCATCTCAAACTACATTTTTTCCCCAAAACTGAAATTGCACGAGAATGTGTATGCCTTAGTGTCTAAGTTAAAAGACAGTATGCAGTAAAAACTAATGCGTAAAACTGTAAAAGAGGATAACGCATAATGTCATATACAGTGTAGCATCTCAGCATATGTCCAGACTTAAATGAAAAATATACTGCTCCAAGGGATTGGATAAATAGCTGAGAAGCAATTTATTATCCTTTTGTGTATATAAAACTGGGATTACGTTGTTATACATACATGAGTTATGACTTTGACAGCTATAAGCACAAAAACTGTTCTTCTTAAAAACTTGTCCAATTAGAGTGCAGCCGAGAGTTGTATCACTCACTGTAGTTTTATTGTCATTTTAATGTCGTATTGAACCTTAGTAAACATGACGGCAATGTATTCGACACACTTACTTTCAACTTACATTCAAATAAGCGAATGAATTATGTAAACAATCAAGTTAAAAAAATATGAAAATGCTATTGTCTTAGAGTTTCAGACTATCATACAATGTTGGATAACATGTTCTACTTAAACATAAAGAGGGGATACTTAAAGAAAATATTGTACTATAGTGTTGGATAATATGTTGCAGTAGGTATTTTTGGTTCATCGTAAAGCTTGCACGATTTCAAACAGCATAAGGCTCCATTTTTTTGTATCTGACTGTTCATGTAACAAAATGGTAAAGTGAAAGCAGCAGCAAATAATCCACAAACAGTGTTGGCTCCTACGATAGTAGCAACGTCACCTAAGCCAAGGTTGTCAATACTAAACTACACACTCTGATAATAAGAGGCAAGCAATCCAATGTTCAACGTCGTTGCCCTTAGTACTGTGTGTGCAAAAAGTTTCCAGATGGCTAGAATTCCTTCATCAGCTATAATAAGGGAGAGTGATTGAAATTCTTGTCTAGTCGCATCTCTGTGCAAAAGTCAAGGTAGCATCATCGTGCATACAAATGAGGGATAAATGTGCTTGACTAACAACAGATGTAACAATTGCTCCAGCAGTAACACCACATAATGTCCCAATGGCCTTGTTTGTAAAAATTGTTAATGTCCCAAGTCGTGCCCTTTTATACTTTGGCTGCCTAAGAAGCCCAGCTCACAGACCCTGAAAGACACCAAATCCTTCATTTTTTTGCATGATGTTGGTGGCATGAACTGATGATCCCTCACCCAATTGTATCATCAACTTGATCACATCGATGGGCTGAATAAGACAGGTGAAAGCATAGCAGAAGCACCTCCACTAAGCAACGGTTTAACAGTGTGCAAAAAACCTTCAGATTTTTCCTTCTCTAACATTCTGTTTTTTGTTGTCTTTTCCCTTTATATTTCAAAGAAAAAGAGAATAGTAAATAGGCTGAAGCTAAATGAGGGTTTATGGAGAAAAAATGAGTACAGTTAGGATTCAATGTCTAAGTATAAGTAGAAAAGACAATGCAATACCTGTGTTATTTTCTTAAAAATATAGCATTTTTGCTTTAAACAGAACACAATAATTTCATTTTACAAAGAATGATATTTGGTGCAGTCAAAATTTAAATTGATTATAATTGTCTAAATGAAGTCCTCCATAGGTTAAGATGTTGAAATTTTCATAAAAAATGGATATAAGTCGGACCACTATCGGTATTTTCATAATGACGCTTAGATAACAAAAAGACATGACAGAGTTTGAAACATACTTCTGCTTCATGTAGTTGTAATACGAATGTACATATAGAGGACATTTTAAAAGTTGCACAAGATTCCAACAACTAAAACTACTCATACATATAATTTGACAACGTCATTCTTTCTGAAGTATTATGAAGGAATATATAAAACATAAGACTTACCGGATGAATAACTTTGGTCAGTTACCAGAAAGCTGGTACATCCCATGTTGTATAACTTCAGTCATGCTGCATAAAAAATCAGTGGCGCAGAGAGTAGAATTTCCCAGTATATAATTTCCACTCATGTATCCACTAAATGCTGGTCAACACTGCAGTAAAGTACAATGTCAGCAACCATTACAATAACCTACTTTCGAGTTTTTGACTTGACAGCCAAGCCCACTTCTCAGCACAGGGATTACAAACTTTCACGATAGTTTACGCAACTTAGGAGTAGTAAAGTCTCTGGCAATAAGGAAAAATCTTGCGGGAAGTGTCTATTATGCAATTGAACATGTGAGCAATCGATCAATTAGAGATGGTGATAATTAACTTGTATAATATGATAAAAATAGATGCGAGAAGCGAGGCTGAGGTGGTTCGGGCATGTGCGGAGGAGAAGTCCTGACGCCCCGGTGAGGAGTTGCGAGCTGCTGGCGATGGTCGGCGTACGGCGAGGCAGAGGGAGGCCTAAGAGGTATTGGGGAGAGGTGATTAGGCATGACATGGCTAGAATGCGGGTTTCTGAGAACATGACCATGGAAAGGAAAGTATGGAGGTCTAGTATCAGAGTTGAGGGATAGGGGCCCCTAGAGTTTTTCATACTCCACACCCGGGGTTGGGTGAGGCTTGGCATGGCTATTCATAGATGATTTGTGTATTGGATTTTGTCTTATGCTAGTTACTGTCCGATACTATTGCATGCTATTTTATTTTATTTATAGTTTTTATGTTTTTTATTATTAGGTTTTTATGTTTAGATAATTATTTACGTTATTTATGTTGAAGTTACTAATGCTCTTTTGTTGTTTTTGTTTTTGTTTTTGTTGTTCCTTTCCTTCACTGAGCCGAGGGTCGATTGGAAACAGCCTCTCTGCCCTTTCGGGTAGGGGTAAGGCCGGTCTACATATTACCCTCCCCAGACCCCACTTTGTGGGACTATACTGTTGTTGTTGTTGTTGTAATATGATAAAAATAGCATGAGCCTACCTCAACAAGCTCTGTTGTCGCCTCTGCGGGTGTGGTCTTACATTCATCTGAGGCAATAGCAGCAAGGTTATTTAACTAACTCCTTGTCAATAGAACTACAGCTTACGGTAGGACTTCTGAAAACCTAAACTTGACATAAGACCAACAGCATGAAAATGCTGCAATAACACGTTGATAAAGAACTACATCAAAATAAAAATTCAGTATTTCGTATACTAAGGAAAATAAATTAAATCAAAAGATTACTGTATTTATAAGATACACAACTCTTCCAATCAATGAATTGACTGACATAATTATTTTTCTGTTCAGTTATCAAAGGTGCATCAGCAAGAAAAATAAAAAGATATGGGAAACGTTCCTACACGTATTTTATGGGTAGTGTAATCTGAAACATAAGGTTCATACTCTAATTGAATTCCATTAAACATTATAGGTTTAAGTTATGAACTGTATTCTCATATTGCAAAGTCCTTTAGATCCGAAGTTAGCTCTCATATAGTGAGGACTTCATCCTACAGCAGTTGGCGAGGATGAAATCCCACTAAAATTATTATTGTATATGTTTTTCTCCCTTCATTTTGAAGAGTATGAAGAGCAGCAATTAAAGTAATATAAATATGTACATATTACTTTATAAACAAATAACACAAAACCACAAATTGATTTAAAAATTTATCCAAAAGTACAACATACCTATTAAATGTTCTGGAATCAATGCAAGGGCTGTTTTTCCATTTGACTAATGAATCTTACCAACAAATGTAGTATTGAAACCTCCAACATAACACTGATTATCCTTCGATAGTCAAATTAAATTTTGAAAAACTTCTTTAAATACTACATTTGTAGCTTCAGTACTTATTTGTCCATCTTCATCATAAACCAAAACTTTTAATCCTTTTCTAGTTGTAACCCGAGAAAGATATAGTTGTCCATGTGTAAACACTGGTTTCTTCAAAAATAATCCCACGTTAGACAGTGATTGTCCTTGACTTTTATTGATTGTCATGGCAAAAGATATAGCGATTGAAAATTGCCTTCGCTGGAACTTAAATGGAATTCTAGCATCAGATGGAGTCAATGTCATTCTAGGAATAAAGACTTTCTGTCTAGACATATGTCCTGATAGAAACTTCACTTCAATAACTTGATTTCCAAGTTTAGTTATGATCAACCTTGTTCTATTACACAATCCTGCTGACAGATCAATATTTCTTAATAGCATAATTGGCACACCAACCTTTAGAGTAAGAGTGTGATTTGGAACTCCCGAACATTTAGTAGTATTCAAGAACTCTGGTGTGTGTACATGTTCTAACGCTGAATAAGCTTGATCAAAGCTGCAAATTGTATCGAAACTCAAATATGATTTCTCAGAACTATGATTGAGAGAAATCATATATTGATTGATTGATTCCACCATATCAAGAGTTGGAGAAAGAATGGCTCTTCGTTGGAGGTATCCAATATCATTGCAACGACGGGTGAAATCAGGATATGTACTTTCTACAATTGCAGATATTGGATCAGCAGATTCTTTTATCAAAAGATCATCTGGTATTTCAACTTTTTCATTGCCATCAACTGAACTATCTATCATACCATCACCGATTGCCAAAATCCAATCTGAAAATTCTCTCAACTCATCCACATGGGGCCCTATTTCATTAGATTGCAATCTCATATTCTTTGTTAGCGTTAAAAGTTGACAATAATGCCATAAATAAGACGAATTGAAAGAAGCATTAATAATATCTTGCCTAGTACCCTTTTGGAAGACAAGTAATATTTGTCTGAAGTCACCACCAAGAACAACTGTTTTACCTCCAAATGGTCGTTCTAAATTAGATGCATCTTTGAATCTAAGAATATCTCTTAGAGTTTTATCAAGAGCTTCAAAACAATATCTATGCATCATCGGTGCCTCATCCCAAATAATCAACTTTGCCTTGACTATCAAATTTGCTAAAGGTGTACCTTGCTTGATATTACATGTTGAATCTTCAGTTAGATTGAGTGGAATTACAAATCTTGAATGAGTTGTTCGACCACCTGGTAACAATAGAGACGCAACCCCTCTAAATGCAAATGTTAACACAATATCTCCTCTAGATCTTATGGCAGAAGCTAGAGTCCTCCAAATATATGTCTTTCCTGTTCCTCCAAAACCATATAATAAGAAAAATCCACCTTTGTTTTCAGTCACAGCTGTTATTATTTTCTCATAAATTGACTTCTGCTCATCCGTCAAATTCGTTAGTAATCGTTCATGTTCCTCCGCTAGTGCGCGTCTATTATAATGAAGTTCATCACGAATTAATCTGTTACTGTTGTCAACTTCTTCCGCATTGTAAACAGGCCTTGGCATTGTAGGAAAATCCTGAAAACTTCTTCCATACCCTTTTAAAAAGTTTTCCAACTTTTGCAAACAACAATTCATCTGTGACATCAGCTTCTGAAATAACAACAAATATATAATAATAAAATAAATAAAAGTTTAATTAGCTACATCAAATGCATAGTATGATAAACATAACAGTAAAATGTGAAATAATGGTTTACATAAAAAAGCCTATTTAATTTTATCGAAATTGAACAAATATGATAGTCCAAACCATATGGTTAATTTCATTGATGAAAACTACAAATAGATAAATATGCATTTTGTTATACATAATATATCAAGAAAGGCAGGAATCAAAATTTTTTACATTAAAGTGTATAATGCATAAGTACTGATAATTAGCCGTTACAATTTGTAATGGAATAAATTGCAAAGAATAAAATATCTATTACTATTTATTTGAGTACCTGGGTTATCCAAAATTGTTGTTTCTTCATGAAGGATATCTTCTAATAGTAAATGTCATGTTCCTTACCAAACATTTTCTGAACGTGACATTGAATTTGATAAAAGTAGCATAGCAAATAATTGCATAAGATATAATGGCATTCCCCAATTACTTGCTTCTACAATAGCATCGGCATATTCTTTGTCATCATCTAATAAACCTAAAGCATAACATGCATCCCTAAAAGTCTCATGATCACGACCGTTGTTTTTTTTGAGATCCTCGTAGGATTTTGGACCTTTAATTACATTCAACAACAATCTAAGGTAATATTGCTCGCCAGATCCAGGTGGTACAAAGAATTCAATGTTCTCATTTGATATATTACAACTGAAGAGGGAATTCTGCATAAGTTAATTCTCTTGCTTCAGAAAATGCCTTATTTGCTTCAAACCAACTTTAAAACATTGATTTCTTTTACAGTTGGTCTATTCACAACTTCATCTATTGGATCATCATCTGAAAATATGACATTTTGATTATTCGGTAGGTGAAATGATAGCCTTTCTACAGATGGTTCTCTATGGTGTATTGGGAATTTTAAAATTCTCCAAGCAGCTTCACATGGTGATATGTATCGACAATCGTAATACATATTAATTTCATCAACTACCCCTGAGTCTTCCTTATTTACACTTTGAGAGAAAGATGCGGTGACACGATCATTTCCTTTATTAACATACTTAAATAAATACTTAATGGATCGTGATTGATTGCACCACTCTGCATTAATATGTGCGCCATATTTCAATAATAAAAATCTATTGTGTGGCATAACATACTTATAATCCAACTCAATACCTGATCTCAATGTAGTTCTACCATCCTCCCTTCTTATATAAATAGGATACTCATCTTCATCAATTGTGGTTGATGGCACAAATTTTTTGGAATTTGTACATTTTCCTTTATACGTGCAAGGAGAAGATTTTCTAGCAGAACCACACGAGCCATGCATCATAAAATTCGTAACGGCTTTATAATATTGAGGATCAACATTTTTATCAGGTAATTGTGCTGAAATTATTCCATCAATATCTGCAATATTTGGTTATTTATTACGGAGAAAAATCAAGATGTGTGCATGAGGCAAACCTCGCTTTTGGAATTCAACTGTATAAATTACTTTAAAAAAATAATTTATTAGATAAGTAAGTATGTGTATATAATGTTTTTAATATTAAATAACTTAAATAATAATGTAAAAATTGTTAAAGAATATAAAAATTTTACCTGCTTTTACTTCTCCAAAAATTTTATTCTCTCGCAGGTCCTTTATCATGCGATCCAATTTGACTTGAAAATCCTTGTTAAAATGTTAGGACGATCTTCTGGAGATAATCCCTTACTCTCAACAAATCTAGTAATTTCAGGCCATTTTGGATTGCAAGTAAATGTGATGAAGAGATCAGGGTACCCTGCCCATTTGCAAATTGCCATGGCATCTTGATAATTTTGCAACATGTAACGTGCACCCCCTGTGAAGCTGGAAGAGAGTATAACTCTTTGTCCTTGAGAAGAAGGTTCTATGTCTCCATGCAAAACAACATCTTCTAACCCTTTATAAAAGTGTGCTCTGAATTATTTCTGATGAAGTCTAATAAACCTTAATCGAGAAGATTCAATCATTGTATATCTATCTAACATGAATTGTTGAAATAATCTTTTAGATGAAACAATTGTTGGGACTTCTGATTTTCTTTCTTGAAATTTTTATGATAAATATTCACACGTGCTAACACATTTCCTTGGACCAGTAAAATCATCACTTTCATTTAAAGGAATATCTTCTCGGTATCCGTCTTCACCATATGGAAATAGTAACGGATATTGCAAACCTAATTATGCAACATTTAATTCATTTATCCTTTGTAATTGTCCTGACTGACTTTCAACAATAATATCTCTATCAGACCTTATTTGTTCAAAATCACCGACATCTAAAGCAGCAACCTTTGAAACTGTAGGTAAATTGTATCTTCTTCCATCATAGCTCTTTTCCGTATCAATCTTAGTCTAACATTTGAGCTTCGATCTTCTTGAAATTGATCTCTTATCATTCTAAATGACTTTGCAAGAACATTGTGCTCATCAAGCATTTGCTTTAAATCAGTAACAATTTCAGCATGAAGCTGATTGTTACTTTCACAATAACTGTACGAATCAAATATTAAATTTAACTAAAAATATTTTTATTTTATAAAATTTATTATTAAAGAATTAATCAATACTAACCTGATAGCATGAATTCTATTTTTCACTTCATTTTCTGTATCATAAATATACAATTGTGCAAATTTTGGAGTACATCCTTGTAGAGGTAATAAGCTACCAATTTGGTGATAGTTTTGCCCAGATAATCTGAATGTTCTAGGTCCCTTTGTTTGGTTGACAGAGACATCAACCTTTCCTTCCATTGACGTAAATGAGAACATTGAGTTATATGTTCGTATGTTCTCTCTAAAATGTTTACTTTTTGCACCTGCATAAAATTAGTTGTGGTTAAAGAAGCTGTTTGTATAAATTTTTGTTTTGTTTTACAGTATACAAATAAAAATAATCTATTAACCTGATCCAAATAATAAATTCTTTAAGATGGAAGGTGGAACTTTTGGATTTGGTAGCTTGATTTTTCCACGATTGCAGCACAAAATAAATACTGGTTTTTTATTCTTATAATTCTTGTTAATTCTTTCCTAGTACCAGAAATATGCCCCACAAAATTCACATTCATAAGTAGCATCATCTATATCCCAGTAATCTAGAATAGTGAGAGTAAAGTAAATAGTTAAAATAACAATACCTATTATACATAAAATTGAATTATGTTGTATATGTAAATTTAATAACCATTATACTTACCTTCATTGAAAATTGTCCATCTTTCGACTTCATCCTCTACAAATAATAAAAATAAAATATAAAACATAAGAAGTCAATAGTTAGAATTGTTAATACATTTTGACATGATCAATGATTGTTGGCTTTCTATCAACATATCTTCAAACACATCTTCATCTTCATTTTCATCATAATTTTGTAATCTTGATTGCATTTCGCCTTGATACATACAATTAAATATTAATAAAGTTAAATGTATGACTGTTAGTTCTGGTATTCTTCTAATAATATACCTGGTATATTACTATCAATATTAACATCCTCATATTCTGAAAATAAATTTGAAACATTAATAGTTAACAGAATATATAATTCATGTTTCTACAAAAAAAAGTATAACTTTATTGAAATAATTCCTTGCAATAATAGGGGTGCATTTAATATAGTGAATTGTTCAAAAGTAAAAGCACAAAAACAAAATATATACTGAACCATACTAATGAAATTGTAACAAATATAGTCCAGTTAAGAAGATAACATAAAGTAAAAAGAAAAAAAAGTTAACAAATAAAAATTTACTATTACAAAACTTAGCTCAAAGTAATAAACAAAAAGATAGACAACAAAGTAGAGAGAAATAGAGAATAGAATATATTTCTTCTATGTATCCAAGTATATTACAAAATGATTTCTCATCCTCTATTTATAGTACTACATAGAGGTATACTAAAAGAAATCCACAAATATGTCATTAAGCTTTTGAGATCATGGAGGAAGATCATGGGGGAGATCATGGAGGTGTGGGAGTTACAACCATAAGTATTGGAGTAGTGGGAGTTATGGAGATAATGGATAAAAGTAGTGGGTGTTATAGGAGTTATGGACATCCACCATAATCTAATATTTCATAACACCCCCCCTTGGATGTCCAAAGATAATGTGCCTCGTTAAAACCTTAACTAAAATAAAACCCAATGGGACAAAAAAATTCTAGAAAAGGAAAAAGAGTACACATATCTAACAAAATGCATTTTTTGTTGCCTCGTTAAAAACCTTGCAAGTAAAACCCAGTGAGACAAAACCTTGTAAGGAAAAAAGAGTGCAACGCGCATTAACTCCCCCTGAAAAGAGCATCAATTCACATCCTTGAGCCTTCGCATTCCAATCTTGTGTACCAGCTTCTTGAAGGTTGACGTTCTTGTTCCTGAATGGGTCTGTTTCATCTTTTTAGGTTTATGCTCTACTCCGGGTAAAGATCCGCCCGATTTGGATTTGTACATATAGGACAAATGCTCCCATTACCATTTCTTTTTGTATTTCTTTTTTTTTTTTCAATTCATTTTATACAAGTATTTCTTAGAGTTGAGATAACTTTGCTTGACAATTAGGATCTGATTTTGTGAACAAACCAGCCATATTATCACTTGAACGAATCTGTTGCACATTGATATCACCATTCTTTGAAGATCATGTGTGAAAAATAACTTTGGTGAAATATGCTTTGTTCTATCTCCTTTTATGAATCCTCCCTTCAATTGGGCTATGCATGCTGCATTGTCTTCATACAAAATCGTGGGTAGTTTGTCACATTTCAAACCATATTTGTCTCGAATATGATGTATTATAGACCTCAATCACACACACTCTTGACTTGCTTCATGAATAGCGATTATCTCAGCATGATTAGATGAAGTAGCCACAATTGATTGCTTAGTCGATCGCCAAGATATGGCAGTGCCTCCACAGATAAACACATAACCTGTTTGAGATCGAGCCTTGTGTGGGTCAGATAAATATCTAGCATCACCATAACCAGCAAGATCAGGACAATTATTGCTATAAAATAAGCCCATATCGGTAGTCCCTTTTAGATACCGTAATATATGTTTGATTCCATTCCAATGTCTCCTTGTGGGAGCAGAGCTATATCTTGCTAAGACATTAACTGAAAAAGTTATGTCAGGCCTTGTAGTATTTGCAAGATACATTAGTGCGCCAATTGCACTAAGATATGGTACTTCAGGACCAAGTAGCTCTTCATTCTTTTCTTGTGGTCGGAATGGATCCTTATTCACATCAAGTGATCGAAAAACCATCGGAGTACTTAAAGGATATGCTCCATCCATGTAAAACCGTTTCAATACCTTTTCTATATAGGCAGATTGATGAACAAAAATTCCGTTTGCCAAATATTCAATTTGCAAACCAAGACATAATTTTGTCTTTCCGAGATCTTTCATCTCGAATTCCTTCTTTAAATAATCAATTGCCTTTTGGAGTTCTATGGGAGTTCCAATAAGGTTTATATCATCGACATATACGGCAAGTACAACAAATTCCGATGTTGTTTTCTTTATAAAAACACATGGGCAAATGGCATCATTTATATAGCCTTCCTTTAATAAATACTCACTAAGACGATTATACCACATTCGTCCTGATTGCTTTAGACCATACAAAGATCTTTGCAATTTGATTGAAAACATTTCCCGGGACTTTGAATTATGAGTGTTTGGCATTTTGAATCACATCGGAAATTTTCATGTATATCTCATTATCAAGTGAGCCATAAAGATAGGCAGTAACCACATCCATTAAATGCATGTCAAGCTTTTCAAGGACAACAAAACTAATGAGATAACGGAAAGTTATAGCATCCATTATAGGTGAATATGTCTCTTCATAATCGACACCAGGCCTTTGAGAAAATCCTTGTGCAACAAGGCGTGCCTTATATCTTTGTACCTTGTTTTTCTCATTTTCTCTTGCGTACAAAGACCCATCTATAGCCAACAGGCTTAACACCATTAGGTGTTTCAACTATAGGCCCAAAAACTTCACGTTTTGCAAGTGAATTCAATTCTGATTGGATTGCTTCTTGCCATTTTGGCCAATCAAGTCTTTGTCGACATTCTCCAACAGATTGAGGTTCAAGATCCTCACTTTCTTGCATAATGCTAGATACAACATTATATCCAAAGACATAATCCACCACTATATCCACTCGATTAAAATTTGTCTCAATATCGATTGGATTTATTGATAGTTCCTTATTTTCCTGAGTCTCGGGCTCAATGGATTCTTCATGAATCTCAGAATTTATTAAATCGTGAATTTCCTCATGAGATTCTTTCGTAGTGTCATTTTGATCATTTGCTTTCCTTTTTCTAGGATTTCGATCTTTGGAACCTAATGGCCTGCAACGTTTTAGGCGTGCTTTCGACTCATTAGATATGACACTAGAAGATTGTCCAATAGGGACATCAATACGGATTGGATTATTCTCTGCGGGGATGTGAGATTTTGTTATCCTTTTCAAGTCCGTGAATGCGTCAGGCATTTGATTTGCTATTCTTTGCAAATGGATAATATTTTGCACCTCTTTTTCACAAATAGAGGTATGTGTATCAAGATGAGATAATGATGGATTTTTCCACAAAATTTCCCGAACGTGAATTTCCTCATGAGATTCTTTCGTAGTGTCATTTTGATCAATTGCTTTCCTTTTTCTAGGATTTCGATCTTTGGAACCTAATGGCCTGCCACGTTTTAGGCGTGCTTTTGACTCATTAGATATGACACTAGAAGATTGTCCAATAGGGACATCAATACGGATTGAAATATTCTCTGCGGGGATGTAAGATTTTGTTATCCTTTTCAAGTCCGTGAATGCGTCAGGAATTTGATTTGCTATTCTTTGCAAATGGATAATATTTTGCACCTCTTTTTCACAAATAGAGGTATGTGGATCAAGATGAGATAATGATGGATTTTTTCACAAAATTTTCCGAACGTGAATTTCCTCATGAGATTCTTTCGTAGTGTCATTTTGATCATTTGCTTTCCTTTTTCTAGGATTTCGATATTTGGAACCTAATGGCCTGCCACGTTTTAGGCGTGCTTTCGACTCATTAGATATGACACTAGAAGATTGTCCAATAGGGACATTAATACGGATTGGAACATTCTCTGTGGGGATGTGAGATTTTGTTATCCTTTTCAAGTCCGTGAATGCGTCAGGCATTTGATTTGCTATTCTTTGCAAATGGATAATATTTTGCACCTCTTTTTCACAAATAGAGGTATGTGGATCAAGATGAGATAATGATGGATTTTTCCACAAAATTTCCCGTTTGGTTTCACCAACTTCTCCCCCTAATTTTGGGAAAAGTGTCTCATCGAATCGACAGTCTGCAAATCGTGCAGTGAACAAATCCCATGTCAATGTTTCGAGGTAGCAAATAATGGAGGGCGATTCAAACCCAACATATATTCCTAACCTTCTTTGCGGACCCATTTTGGTGCGGTATGGCGGTGCTACAGGCACATATACTGCGCATCCAAAAATTCTTAAATGGGATATATTAGGTTCATGACCCAAAACTAATTGCAACGGGGAATATTTGTGATAATTCATCGGTCTGAGACAAACTAGCATTGCTGCATGCAAAATGGCGTGACCCCAAACCGAAGTGGGCAGCCTCGTTTTCATGAGTAATGGTCTTGCAATCAACTGCAGACGTTTAATTAAAGATTCTGCAAGACCATTTTGAGTGTGAACATGAGCTACAGGATGTTCCACTTCTATCCCAATTGATAAGCAATAATTATTAAATGCTTGGGATGAAAACTCAGCAGCATTATCTAGTCTAATAGACTTAATTGGATTATCAGGAAATTGTGCTCGTAATCGAATTATTTGTGCCATTAATTTTGCAAACGCAAGGTGCGTGATGACTATAGGCACACATGAGACCATCTAGAGGATGTGTCTATTAAGACCATAAAATACATAAAGACCCACTAGGTGGGTGAATAGGTCCACAAATATCCCCTTGTATACGTTCCAAAAACGTAGGTGACTCAGTTCCAACCTTTGTTGGTGATGGTCTAACAATTAACTTGCCTTGATAACAAGAAGTGCAGAAAAATTCATTATTTAAAAGAATCTTTAAATTCTTTAATGGATGCCCATATGAGTTTTCTATAATCCGTCTCATCATAATTGATCCAGGATGTCCAATCGATCATGCCAAAGTACAAAAGTATTGGAATCAGTAACCTTTTGGTTTACTGTGGAATGTGCCTCAATTGCACTAATTTTTGTCCAATACAGGCCACAAGATAAAGATGGGAACTTCTCAATAACCCTCTTTTGGCCAGAGACATTCTTTGTAATGATGAGGTATTCAAGATTATTCTCATCTATTGTCTCAATATGATATCCATTTTGACGGATATCTTTAAAACTCAACAAGTTCCTCTTGGACTTGGAAGAGAACATTGCATTCTCTATGATAAATATTGTTCCTTTAGGCAGAGTTATAGTTGCTCTTCCGGAGCCTTCAATCAATTTATTACTACCAGAAATTGTAGTAACATCTGCCATACACATACTTAAATGAGAGAAATATTTCTTCTCTTTGAATATCGTATGTGTGGTACATGAATCAATAAAACAAATATTTTTACAATTGGATGTTGATCCAAGTTTGCTTTGTGAGATATCCATATTTGCTTCCCATGGTTTGACATACAAAAGAAATATACGAAAAATATTAGTATTTTTTTTATAAATATGAGAATAAACAAATTTAAGTCTATGATTCAACATAATAGTTTCAGTGCGGTCATTTTGAAAAAAAAAATCTTTTATCATAGTTATTCTCCTTTTAATACTCTTGTATCTGTTGCTTAATAATTAAACAATATTTCCAAAATCTGCTGAGGTTAGTCGATCAACCAAATAGATAATCGACTAACCTGTTTCAACGTTTAAAAAAAAACTAGTCCATGAACAGGCAACGGACATAAGGTTAATCGATTAACTAAAGTGATAATCGATTAACTTAGGCAACGGTCATTAGGTTAGTCGCTTAACTAAATCGGATAGTCGACTAACATGCCTTGCGGAAAAGGTCCAGTTTAATAGAATATATTGGTTAATCGATTATCTGTTATGTTAATCGATTAACTTACTGAAAAATCATTACAAATAAAGCATAAGATGAATGTGTAATCTAAAGTTATATATTTTTAAAACCATAATACAGATTATTTGTCAAGTTGATAAAACTCTTAAGGTACGAATACTTGCTTGATACTTAACTTTACTAGCTTAAAGCAGAAAATATAAAATTTGAACCATATCACAATAATAGATAACCTATGTAAACTATGATAATTGTTTATTCATTAACTACTACGAATAAGTAAAAGTAAACATATCAAACTGCTCAATCTTCTTTAACCATGGATCCATCACCGATCAAGTGATCTATTTTCCCCTCAGGGTGCTCAAAGAAGTCTGCCACATCCAAGTGGGTGATGTCAAAATTATTGTCAGAGACAAAATTGGTTTCAGGGCCTTTACTCTTTAGAGATGCTTGATAAAGCTCAACCAAATGTCTTGGTACACGGCAAATTTTTGCCCAGTGCCCTTTTCCACCGCAACGATAACATATAGTTTCTGAACTATTTGCTTTTGGATTCTCATAATTCCATTTCCGCTTTTGGTGGTTATATCTCTTTGGGGGGTGACTAACACCAGGAAAATTTCTTCCTTTAAGCCATTCCACAAGATAAGTGGATCTTTGACTGTGAGATATTCAATTTTCAAACTTTCATCAAGGTGATGGCGCAAGAAAATCAAGGTCTTAGCACAGTCTTGGGTGGATGCATTATTTCTGTCTTTAATGGCGTCTCCAAGACCCATTGCATCCAAATGGATTTCAGCATCCAACACCCATGTCATGTAGTTCTTGCCCGAAATTTCAAGGGCAACAAACTTTCTTTTCATAATGTCAGACATAATTAAAACAAAATTAGGAGGAGAAAAAATACCTTAATTTTCTCAAAGAGATTCTTGAGATAGTAGAGCTTCGTGCTGAGAACGTGTTACAAACTTAGCTCAAAGTAATAAACAAAAAGATAGACAACAAAGTAGAGAGAAATAGAGAAGAGAATATATTTCTTCTATGTATCCAAGTATATTACAAAATGATTTCTCATCCTCTATTTATAGTACTACATAGAGGTATACTAAAAGAATTCCATAAATATGTCATTAAGCTTTTGAGATCATGGAGGAAGATCATGGGGGAGATCATGGAGGTGTGGGAGTTACAACCATAAGTATTGGAGTAGTGGGAGTTATGGAGATAATGGATAAAATTAGTGGGTGTTATAGGAGTTATGGACATCCACCATAATCTAATATTTCATAACATTTACTTTATAAAATGCAAAAGAGTCTTGCTTTTGGTGGATTTTACTGAAAAGCGCACGACTGTAAATCCATATTACTAATATCAACATCTAGGAAATTTACATGAATATACAAAACTTCAAACTATCAATGAGGAAGGATAGTTATAGTTAAAGTAAATTAAATTTTCACTTTTATTAACGTTTTAAACAAAATATGCATATATAAGACAATTGTATCACAATAAGAAAACAGCAGTAATCGTTACGATATATGCATTACTATATTGAAAAACAGACATCACAAAGGCGCTTCTCTATTTTCCTTAGGCCTATGACATTTCGACGACTTAGATGTACGAAACTTGTAATAAATTTTAAATTATATTAAAAAGACAATTAAATACATCGTAGTAAGGTGGGTTAGGATAAATTGTTTTGGATATAAGTAGCAACTTATTTAGCTTAATATACTTACAAACTAACAAAACGAGCGTTATTTGCAATATTGTTTTTTCATTTCAGATTTGATCGAATCACACATAAATTCTAATAATCATATATAAAAAATTGTCACCAACTAAAACTTAACTATAAATGAACTAAAAGGGGTTTAGCTGGCCAGTTAGTAAGCTCCACAAGTATATCAGTATATAACTTCACAATTTCATATGTTATGTGTACAGCTGATACACCGTCACAAAGTTTTACATCATCAAATTAATAATAAGTAATAATAAATACTTAGTAAATATTTATGAATGAGTCATGTGATATATAAAATGTTTACTCAAATATTTACCTTGCAATAATAGTGGTTCATTTAAATCCGAAAGAAGATGATCTGTGTGTAAATCTGAATTAGACAAACCATATCGCCAATTTTGTTCTGGCATAGAATCTGGATATTCTCTTTGACA
Organism: Nicotiana benthamiana; assembly: GCA_034376525.1. Classification (NCBI taxonomy): domain Eukaryota; kingdom Viridiplantae; phylum Streptophyta; class Magnoliopsida; order Solanales; family Solanaceae; genus Nicotiana; species Nicotiana benthamiana. The sequence continues at coordinate 131,597,538 of CM067324.1, read as the reverse complement.
CCGCGACGATGAAACATGTCCATAATTCTTTATGGTTGTATTGAAAAGTCAAGTGGAATTTTGAGGCGTTGTTTTGTTCGTTAATGGTTGTTTCATTTTCCATTTTGAAAAAGCACTTCCTCGAATAGTAATAGGATCAATACAGTCTACAAACCATAAAAACGACATATTAGGTAACTATTAGAATTGGAAAAAGTTTGTGAAACTACCGAGCCAATAATCAAACTCTTACATTACCCTCTAAATTACTGTACATCTATGCATCGTCAGAAACTTTTACGTCCTCAAATTAATAATAAATAATAATAAATATGTAGTTGAAATTAATGAAAGCCACATGTTTTTACATAAAGTTCACTGAAATATTTACCTTGCAATAATGGTAGCACATTTAAATCTGGCATAAGACGAGCTGTTTGCACATTTGAAGTCAATAAACCACATGGCAAATCTTGGGCTTGCATTGAATTTGGATATAGTGCTTGAGAATTCGACGATGAAACGTGTCCAAAATTCTTTATGTGACTGCATAATGGAGTGGAATTTTGACGATTTGTTATGTCCATTAATGGTTATTTTTTTCCCCTTTTCAAAATCATTCTCCCTGATAGTAATATCAGTAACAAAGCATGTAAACCATAAAATGAGAATTACCTACTAACAATTACTAATTAACGAACATAGGGAAACTATCAAACCATTAAGGGATGTCATGTTATGATGCTTTTTAATATAAATTCACTTCTACGTTCACGTTATAGTTTAGTATACATGAATTAAAGAGCTGACAAATAGAACAAACACAAATAAATGCCACAACTTTGAATACGTAAAAAAAACTTCAAGATGTGATAAAAAGTTTAGGGCAAATTCAACAGACAGGAATAAAGACAAATCAGGTAAGAAGAAGAAAAATATAATTTACCGCTAAGAAAATAATAGAACACATGATATAATACAGGGACAAATAAAATAGATAATTTTTAATTGTTGTCGTATCTGATGATCCTTTTTAAGTGTTCATTAATTTAAGCAGAATAGTATATGATTTTCTATTGAAAATCAGTAAATAACTATAAAACTTCATACCATTATTATCCGGGGGATATTTAGACCGGTTCTGATTGCGTACGCATATTTTATTTTTCCTTGCAAGTTTCTTCTCTTCTTCCATGTCAAATTAGCGTACCGACTGATTTTGCTGGGAAGAGTTGTAGATTACCTTGGAAATTTTATGGAGTCTTTCGGCAGATAATATCGGATTGAGAACAACACTATTTCGTAAGAGAAATTAAGGTACTGTACACTAACGTACAATGATGAAAACCTTTGATTGATATATTACCGTTGATTTTGGAGGTTGATCAGAGTTTGGGGAGAGAAACTGAATTTGCTGTGAGAAGTTTGTAGATTTATTTGGAGAGGACAGGATAGTGGGCGAGAATAGGCCTGTTTTCCTATTCTATAGGGAGGTTTTTGTATTACTCATTTTATCTGAAGTAACTGTTTTTTCCTTTTTACATATGTATTGTAATACACGTTTAAAATATTACATATTATTCCGTTTTTTGTGGTAAATATTAAAATGTAATCTCATTTATTTCTGATTTATTTTGGGTGCAACCAACAGATCCTTGTTGCACAAATTACAGGTCTATTCCGTACAAAAACATATGAAAGTTATGTGTAATATAGAAAGCTTTTACATAACAACCAATTAATTGCTCTGTACGGGTGATGTTTCGTTGCATAAGGCATATCATAGGCTAATAGTTTCGAAATGCAGTTACACACTGAGTTTAACATGAAGGTTTATGAGTTACACGTCAATTGCCTACAGCTTATCCATGTTTAGTGTAGCTCTCAGACAGCTTCACTGAAGAAGAAAGTACCCTTAATCTACTCACTTCAATCAGCCAATTGATTACCTTCTCCAGAGCAATGAGTGAACTTGTGTAAGAGGTAAAACATAAATTATTAGTTTGCTGCAATCACAATGCTAAACCATGCAGCAACAAAATACGGATGATACACAGTTAAAGACTCCTTGCAATTGTAAAGATGCTATATATATATATATTTTTCCATCAAGTTTTTTCAGCGTTTCAACATGAACAACACACAACCTATAACCATACAATACTCCACGTTTCATGTATCTCCAGACAAGTCAGTTAACATATGAAGAGATGACTATCATGTATAAGATGGTTTACACTCATCTTGACATTTCACGTCTGTTAATGTATTGATTAGATTCCGGGTATGTTCCAGGAAAGAACAATTACCACCACTGAAATGGATGTGATGTCTATAGAAGATTATACCGTTTGAGGATAATTTAGGCCATTTCTGATTCCGTGCGCATATTGGTTTTTCTCTGGCGATTTTTTTATTTTGTTCCATGTAAAAGTGCCTTAAAAACTGAATTTCTTAGAAGAAGTTGTGGAGTCTTATGGAAATCAAACTGTATTTCCTACTGATTGTGTAAATCAATTTTGAAAATTTCTGAACCAACGACAACAGGCTTGACTATGACAATAGTTTCGATGAATAATTACAGTAGATAATGTATAAACATAAAAGCAATAAACTGCTTTTAATTTGACGCAGATTTTATTCATACTTTTAATCGTATCTACATTGTGTCGTGTCCCCATATATATATTATATATGCATATGTGTAGACTTCCTTCCCAACCGTTAAAAGAATGAGCGAGAACGGTAAGGGGGCACAAACAAAGAATGTTGTTGTCCAGGGATGCGATTCGCGAAGCTGGGGCAAAGAAAGTCATCCGACCCTACCGAACTACCAAAGGCTTTCGAGGCTTACGCCTCCGTATTACAGGACCTACAAAAGCGAAGCTGCAAGCGTACTTAAATATATCTTACGCTTGGTAGCGTAATCTAAACAAATAGGGCTACAACAAGCAAAACAACCTTTCCCCCTTCGTTTGTTGTGGGTCGCGCGTCACCGCAAGCACTGAATCAATGAAATATATATATATATATATATATATATATCTTTCTCACCACTAATCAGCATCATGGTACAGTATCGAATCTATAATTCATCTAAGTTTTAGGTAATTGATACATAGACAGTTGCTAATTCAATATATATCATAAGGCTTTAATAATTCCTTGTTTTTCGCATATATATTGTGTAGCCTTCCATGAAAAATGGTTGTCTGAATTGGATGAGTCAGGCAGAAGCCTAATAAAGTGAAATTGATATTGTATGGAACGGTTGTGAGAGCAGAAATGTTATGACTAATGTCTCATATATCTGCATTTAAAAAACTTATCAATTCATCATCTTGAAGGCCATGCTAATCTCCTTAGCATTCAGGTTGTCTATGTTTGACTTCAATTCGTTCAAAACCTGCTGTCCAGTTAACTGATCTCATCTCTGCAATAAACAACTTTTACAAGCCAGTTTGCAGACAACGATCTCATCGACAATGTCAAAGACATAATTTCAATGCATTTTCTGATTAAACTTTATCTGTGCAATCCTTGAAAGTCTAATTTCCCATTGGCAACATCATCACTGCTTTTTAGTTTCATAAGTCTCGGAAAAAAGTGGTTTATGCCTCATATATTTGTGCTAATAGATTCATCTTAGTATGCACGTGGAATATTAGCTGCATTATCGAATACTAAATGAAGCTGTTCTTCTGAAATTCTGTTAGAAGGATGATTGAACATTGTAAAATTTGCAGGTGGAGCTGAAGAGAACGGGCAGCATATTGGCAATTTAGTTTGTGGGCTGGTTTGTTTTGCCAGTTTGCAGCTAAAAAGAGTTAACAGAACCGACAGCATAACGAAAAAATTTGAGCATCCTAGCCTTTGGTCATTATCTGGCATATTTAACAGAATGGTTATTGATAAAGAGTTCCAATTCTGTTTCCCAAGTACAACCTTATAATGGAAGTATATCCCTATCTGTTTTTTCGTTGAACTTATTTTTATGTTTACGTACTTATGTTCATGAATTATAGAGGAACAAACGAATAAACCAAATTTCAGATTTATATCATTCTGCAAAGGAGACAGACATCATGGGAGAGTTTTTCCTTTTTTTTCCAGATAATTGTATCATCGCTTAGTCTTGGAATAAAATTTTTCTGTCACAAACTCAATCTCAGTGACCATCGTCTTACACTCTTGTTCCTTTTCTCCATATATCAGTTTAAGACATTCAAACTTCAAAGACATCTTAAATTACTGAGATAGCTAAGTGTCGACAACTTGTTCTTCACTTGTTTGGACGTGCATAAAACTATATCAGATTACACATATTAATATTTATGCTCAATCACAGTATACTGTTATTGTTACTATTTTAATGGGGCTGTAATTTCACCAGCCACAATTGTCTTATGATATTAAGGTGTGCCTTGCAGCTGTAGCTACTAAACACATTGTCAGAAGAGTAATGTCCCGTCTAAATGTAAGATTTGTAGGTTCGTAACCCCACTTCCAACCGAGAGGTTGTGAGTTCGAGTCTTCCCAAGATCAAGGTGGGAAGTTCTTGGAGGGAAGGATGCCGGGGGTCTATTTGGAAACAACCTCTCTACCCCAGGGTAGGGGTAAGTTCTGCGTACACACTATCCTCCCCAGACCCCACTAAGTGGGAATGTACTGGGTTGTTGTTGTTGTAGGTTCGTAATGCTATTCTGCTTGTAGCAATTATATCATCTTCTTTTCAGTTGATCACATCACAGGTGGGGATAGATATATTGATGACTTAAAAGGAAGATCATCCATTGTGTGAAGCCTCCCAAGATACGAAATGTGATCTATTTTTTGCAAATTTTATGTATCTATGTAACTTTCTTTAACTTGCAAATGGAACTTGTTGCAGTACATAATTTTATGAAGTAAGGGTAAAATGGAAATTTTTACTTCATAAAAAAATTCGACTTTATTGATCTTGATCTTAACAAGTATATTACGTCGCAGGCTATGCCAACAGGACCTCGCTAGGCATTTTGTTCGCATAGCCTGCGACATACACAACTGCACACTCAGTTAATACATTCCATATCCTTATTCTAAGTTGTTCTCTCATTTATGTTGCAAGTACATTTTATGTGATTGGTCTCTGCAAAAGGCAGGAAAAAATCTTCCACCTTTTCCTCCAGAAAGCAGATCATATATTTGTCAATTAAACAACCAAAATCTGAATGGCTTAATCACTTAAAATTGCAGCACTAACGCTAAAATAGTTGCTGTAAACCAGGGAGAAATCACCTCTAAAGCTCCATTAAAGAGAACCTTTAAACTACATTTACCCGCCGCGTCAACAAATAAAGAATAGCTATGCAAATAATCGCTTGAAAAAGCATAGAAGCATTTCACAAGGCACAAATAACTCATCTGTTAAATCCAAAAAAGCAACCTATAAATTTGTTTCTTAGGAACTGCAACAATAACTTTTTAACAGAATATGCAGCAACTTTATTCATGTTTCACGGACAGATCAAACAGAGGAAGCAATCATTTTTGGATGGTAGGATAACACAATGTAAGTTAAGGTAAAAGTGAAGTTTTGAAAGAACATTAATAATGTTATACAACAACCTGAAAAACATCTCACAAATAAAAGGTAACGACGTTCGAACGTCTAATGTACAGATTTTTAAATTATGAATTGAATTTTTTTACTTCATCAACAAATATATTCAACATTCGAGTAGTTGAATAACAAACATGTGCATAAAATAAATAACTGAAACACAAAACTTTGCAATCATTTTGGAAAACCAGTATTTCCTTTAAAAAAGTACTTATATACATTACATTACAACCCAATATAATCCCACTTAGAGGGTCTGGGGAGGGTAGTATGTACGCAGACCTTACCTCTACCATTGGGTAGAGAGGCTGTTTCCAAATAGAACCCCGGCATCCTTCCCTCCAAGAACTTCCCACCTTGCTCTTGGGGGACTCGAACTCACAACCTCTCGGTTGGAAGTGAGGGTTGCTTACCATCAGAGCAACCCCTCTTATCATAAAGTACTTAGAGAAGCAAAAATAAAATTTTGCAGGTAAAGTCATTCTAGTACAATCAATTATGGATTTTTTTCTTTTTTTTTTATCACTTTTCGAACCTAGTTGGTAGAAAGTTGACAATTCATGTCGTCATCAGCTACTACTCCTGATGTCTTATTGGAGTATCTAGTTCTTTGTCATACGTCTTGATAGGAGATATTTTTTCTTTCCAATCATCACCATCTTCTACCACAGTAGAGCCACATTCCGATATGCTTTTGTTGATGGGAGTTTGTGAAGTAGACGTTGTAGGACTTTCAAGCTTCTCTCGACCCGAACTTTGCCCATTAGGAATCTCTGAATCCTGTTACAAAGAAATTTTGCTAAAATGAAATTAATTTATGAAGGTAACATACCGATAGAAAACTTAATTAATTTGTTGTGAATTGTATCTGGAGTTGAATAAGAAGATATTTTACACTGAATGTGTCTTCGAGTAAAGAGTGGCAGTATTCCTTTAGGAGATCATAATCATTAAATATCTTCACAACAGTGTACACTTTGTCTTTTTTCTCAATATTGGCTAGCTTAACAATAACCTTAAACATGAATTTTTTATAAAGAATATCATCCAACTCACTTGTATAAGAACAATCGTCATTTTTAAAAGAAGCCTACACCAAATATCATAGTTAGACAAACGTAGAATTAACAACTAAATCAAATCTATTACTATACCTCAACTAATCCTTGCTTCAATTCTTTCGCGGACTTTCCTATAATCTGCATCACTTCGCTATTCCAAAGCAATAATGAGATAAAAGTGGTTCCATCAATAACACCAACATGAAGTCGATACTTGCAAGTTAATTTTTTTTTCATCAACTGGATTTACTTTTTATATGATTTAAAACCATATGGTATGAAAATTACCTAACACCAACAGAATGTTCTTCTTCATTGCATTTCTCACAAAAAAATTTGTTCCCAATTTTGTCAATTTTTTTGGTGCACTTGTTGCATGCCAAGTATGACCATCCTCTTTCAAGATTCAGATTAACCACTTTAGCAGCTATCCAATAGGTATACTCCTATTGAAGAAAAAATTAATATTGTTCTAACTTAAACTGAGAAAACATAGCCTTAATATGAGAATTCATACTAAATTTAACTAACTTCTCCACACTGAAGTAAATCCGTGATACTTGTGAATGATATAATTCCATTGGCTAATTCATCTCTGACAGAATAAATTTGTTGATAGCTTGTTTGAGTAATCCGCTCACATTTTGATGGACATGTTGCAACTATTCTACATGTCATAATGTGTTTAAAAGTGATAAACGGATTAGTAGGATTACGTAAGTGCCATTAACAAATATTACACCATTTACAAATCTTGATTTAAAGTCAACATATTGCGGCAGAGTAGAATTTATCTAAAGTTTTGTAGAGTACCAACAATTACGAACTGAATAGTTACCTGTAAGTAAGATAAATGAAAAATTATAGTACATATAATTTTTTTTAAACTATATTTTAAATATAGGTGTAAATTTGGTAAACCTCGAAATTTTTGAGGTTTCATAAATTGTAAAACAGCAATCAAAGGTTCATCAATATCTTCATTAAGGCTGTTAGTGTCGTGGTTCCGAACCGGAATCGGACCGGAACCGTGGCCCTGCCGGTTCTGCCGGTTCCGGCGGTTCCGGTTCTACCGATTCCAGGGAACCGTGGCGGGGCGGTTCTACCCGTTGGAACCGCTAGAACCGGAACCGCCAGAACCGGAACCGGCTCGCGATCCTGGACCGGTTCTGGCGGTTCCAAACGGTTATGCCGGTTCCTAACGGGCATTTTTCAAAAAAAAAAACAAAATTTTTTTTTTAAAATTATTTCAGCAACGGCTCTTTGCAAAAAGTAGCCGTTTGGAAGTTTAAAAAATAGCCATTTGGCCCCTAAACTTTAATTTTAACCCCAAACTTTATATAATTACACTATTTACCATTTCTCAACTATAAATACCCCCTCATTCTTTCATTTGTATTCGCCAATTCATCAATATCTCTCAAGCTCTCTCTCAAGCTCTCTTTCAATCTTTCTAGTGCAAGTGCTTAATTTATTGTTGCAAATTCGTGAAAAATTGTGAAGTTGTTGAATTGAAGTTTTCAAGTGTTCAAGTTCAACGATTTTCAATTTTCAAGAAGTTGTTCGTCAATCCGGTAAACTCGTTTCAACTCTTACGTGCTAATAGTAATTTTTGGGTTTTTAGTTTGCTTAATTCTAATTATTATGGCATTTTCGTTAAAAAAAATGTTCGATAAAGGAAAAGCTAAAACCAGTGAAAGCAGTGGCCAAAATACTACCCCTCCCCCGGCTCCCCGACCTAGAAAAGATAATAAAGTTAAAAGTAGTAGCCAACCTAGATGTCCTAAAGAACCCTTCGGAATCCTTGATAGTGATCACCCTTGTTTTCAATTTAGCGATATTGATTTTCTACATGATGTAGCAGTAGGTGATAGAATAGACGATGATATTATGAATGCTCTTTATCCTAATGCACCTATCTTAGAGGGAAATGAGGATGATGATGATGATGATGAAACCCAAGCTCCACTAGATTTAGATGATACACCTACTAGTCCTGCTCATAACTTAGGTGATGAACCGGCACACCCACCTGTACAAACTCCCACTTTTAGTAGACAACCTCCTAAACGTACAGAATTATCATTAGTTTGGCAATTTTTTATTCAACTAAGAGAACAAAATAAGGCTAAGTGTAAATCTTGTGGAAATTACTTGTTCATAGGTATACTGGAGATCGTAGCGGCACGGGTAGTTCAGTTAAGCATATAAAATTACACCCTAGAGATAAGGCTAGATATTTGCAATTGAAAGCGCAACAAGAGGGGAGGACAAGTGTTGATTCTACAGTTAACCCAAGTACTGGTTCTAATCTAGTTCAACCAGGAATAAACACAGCCACCGGAGGTATTTTATATTACGATCCAAATAAGGATCGTGAAGAATTAGCGAAAATGATTACTGTTATGTGTTTGCCTTATTCTTTTGCTTCTAATCCTACATGGATTCATTATATTAGAAGAGTATTTAATCCTACTTATAAAGCGCAACAGTTAAGGCCGATATTTATAAATACAAGCATGAATATGAACAATATTTGCGCTATTTATTTACTCATATAACTAATCGTATTTCTATTACAACTGATATTGGTAGAAGTGGAAATGACTGTGATTATCTAACTGTAACAAGTCATTATATAGACGAAGACTGGACAATGCAAAAACGTATAATTGCATATAGAATAATTAATTCACGGCATACGGGTAGGTTAATAGCTAACGCTGTTTCAGATGTATGCAGATATTTTTGCTTTAGAGATAAAATAATGTCAATTTCTATGGATAATGCTTCTAGCAACACTAGTGCAATAGGCATGCTAACAAGAACACTTAATCCTGCATTTACTAATATTTTCCATGTTAGATGTATTTGTCATATTTATCATTTAATTGTTGGTGATGATATGCGAATATTAAACATAGAAATTGAAAAGGTGAAAATGGCTCTTAATTAGCTATTTTATTCAAACCGTAGAAGTAGACTTAGAGAATATTTTAAAAAATGTGACGAATATGGCCTTAGAGAAAGAAAGGTTCCTAAACCTTGCCCGACTAGGTGGAATTACATGTACGAAAGTAGTAGCGTATGAATATAGAAACCCAATTAACGCTATGTATAATTCTCGAGATTATGGTAAGGAAGATGATGAAATGCTAACTACCCAAGATTGAACTAATGTTAAAATTCTTTTAGATTTTTTAAAACATTTTCATGTGGCTACAAATGCTTTTTCAGGACAATATTATCCGACTATTTCTAACTGTTTAGTTTATATTGCCGCACTTGCTAATTTGTTTGTTGATTTTAGCGAGGGAGGGGACATTTATGAACTTGCAATAACTAAAATGAAAAAAAAGTTTAAAAAATATTTTTTTCCAATCCCTCCTATTTTTGGTGTGTCTGCTATGTTAAATCCAACTATGAAATTAGGAGGTCCTCACTTTTGGTATTCTACTATTTATCGATCTTTAGATCTTTCAGAAGTAGAAATTGCTACACTAGCTTATGCGAAAGCATCAATTAAAGTTAATGCTCAAACTGTTTATAATGCTTATAAACAGGCGTTAGAGCAGGTTAGGCGAAATATTCCAAACCCTACTTCGTCTACATCAAAATCGTCTAAAAGAGCTGCTGGCTTAACAGCTCTTAAATCGTGGACGGTGTTCAGGGGTAATCAAGGTGATAATTTAGATGAAATTTCCCATCTAAATGAGCTTCAATTTTATTTGTCACAGGGACTAGAAAAAGAGAATCCAGACGGCACTTTCAACCTTTTGGAATGGTGGAAGACAAGGAAAAAGCATTTTCCCGTTCTTGCAAGGATGGCTCGGATGTTCTGTCGATTCAAGCGTCAACTGTTGCACCGGAGAGCGCTTTTAGTCAAGCAAGGCTACAAATAGGTGATCACAGAGCGTCGATGCGGGACAGCTTGGAAAAATCAGTGCTTTTTCGAGATTGGATCCGCGCAGAAAGAAGGTACTTTGGCCTAGCAGAATCACAACCAGAAATAGATGAGGCGTATGAAGAAATGATAGCAGAACTTGCTCAGGAAGCAACTTCACCCGGAAGTGGTGATGAACAAGCTTCATTTCCACCACCGCCAACACAACCACCTCTCAACCTTGAAGGTTTTATGAGATTTGTTAGAAATAATGCATAAATTATGATGTAACTTGTACATTGGCACATCTTCTTTTAATTTTTTTCCCTTTTAATGGTGGTATTAGTACCATGTTGTGCTCATTCCATTGGGAAGGAAGACAAAGAAAGATATGCCATTTTGGCCAATAAATATGCTCTTTATCATATCCTTGAATATCTTTTGTCTTAATATTTCTTTGTCTTTACTTCTATATCAATCCTTGAATATTTATATAACATACAATATATAACATACAACACAATATACTAATTACAACATTCTTTTATCAATATATACTATTTATATACAATTTATACTATTTACTAACTACAACACAATATACACTACTTATATACAATATATACTACTTATATACAAAATATACACTACTTATACACAATATATATTAATTACCAAACATAATATATACTATACTAATAACATAGTATACCATATAAAATATATTTTACAATATACTAATGATTACTATACAAGATATTGATTTTCAAAAAAAACAAAAGAAATTTCAGAAACGCCGGAACCGCCAGAACCGCCAGAACCGGAACCGCCAGAATCGGAACCGCATGGTACCTGGAACTGTCACGGGATGGTTCCACCTTCAGAACCACCAGAACCGGAACCGCCAGAACCGGAACCGCAGACCCAAATAGACCCAGAATCGGAACCGGATACAGCCTTAATCTTCATTCAAGTAAGGGTGAAATTGATTCACAAGTTCACTCCATAAGGTTGCCGTAATTCTGTTCCTCCTATAAGTTTCAACGTAATCATTCATCAAAAAAATAATATAAATTTTTAAACAATAATTTTATAGCTTGTATTATAACTTACTGATCGTCTTCAAGGTGCACATTGAGGAAGACATTGTCATTATCTCCTTGCTTGTGCATCTTAACATCTTCATACTTCATAACCTGATCAATGACATCTACAAATATAAAAGTTAGTTAGACAATATTGTAAAATATGGTATTAATGGAATAGAAGAATTACCAAATAATTCTGCCCCATCGACATTATTTTGATTTTTTAGGTGATCAAAACGACGAAAGTTGAAGATATTCATATCAAATGAACAATCAACTATTTCCTCAACTGCTGTCCATTGTGTAAATGTCAACCTCATATTATGTGGCGTATTCTTTAAGCTCAAGTTGTTTGGTACGACGACAAAGTAGTTCATGTATAGACCAAGTTCCTGTATCTTCGTCCTAAAAAACTTAATTACATACTTTCCAATCGATGCCTGGATACAATCACCCTTAAAAGATAGATTAATAATTAGAATGTACCATATTGCAAATTGCAAATAAAAAGAACATATGCACCGATTATTGTACAATGTGTGAAGGATTCATGTGGATGATGTTGGAGTAAGGGCAACACATGTTACTGATGCATCAATCTTTCTGTAGAAACGACCCCTTTAACTTATTTTCCACTTCTATACAAATTAACATATTAATTTAAGGAAAACCAAAACACAAAAGTTTTAAATGTATAAACGCATATAAAGTAACAGCTATTAGGCAGTTAAGACACAAAACAATGCATAGAATTGTTTTGAATAAACAGTCCTACGATGGTCCTCAGTTTGTATTACAACTTAGATTTCATGTAAACGCAACCAATGTAAAAGTTGGTTCAGGTAACATAGACGTCATCTGTCCCGACAAACACATAGCAAGTATTTTCCTTAAATCCTGTTATCATAGAGCATTTTAGAGCCTGGTATCAAATTTATGCAGAAAAGAGATCATCCCTAGAAGAAGCAAATGCTTCGTCCAGCGGTGCAGACAGACACGCAAAGAAACAAAAAAAGAATAGAATTATAGAACTATACTAATTAAGTTGAAGATATTACATTTGCATCTTGTAAAATCAACTCAATGGAATATGATTTTCCAGGATTGAAACGATTTGGCAATTTCCACATTCGAACAACTCTAACTTTGAGATTTCATTGCATTGAATTGCTTGAAATTTAACTGATTTCATTAATTGTTGTGACCATATTAGCAAATTTCTGTAATGTGAGCAGAAAAAATCGAGGAAAGAGCAGATATTTGAAATATTTTCAGCGTAGCAGACAGTTTATAAATTACGCAGTTGGTTTGGCTGACCACGTTTGCTTGTGCGAGGAGGATCGGGCATAACTTATTTAGTTGCTTCCTATTTTTATGTTACATTATTTGTAAAGCAGACTCCTATTGAACTTACTGGTCGTGGGAAGAAACATGGTATAACAAAAAAACGTGGAAGTAGTTTTTTAATAGAGATGCTAAATCGTGGGACTCTTTAAATAACTGATTTTTTTTTTTTTTGTAAATCTACAAGGTTGTTGGAGTATTGTCTGATGAAGTTATAGGTGTCATTCTTCCATTTAAGAAATTGGCATAATCTAACGGTTTTGCCTCTCCTTTTCTATATTAATAGATTTTGCTTAAGCCTTTTATTTTCTTTCATTTGCATAGACAGCACTTGCTGATCTGTGCTGAATTGTTACTTCAATATTGTTATGTTATAGTTTATCTTAGTTTGGTGAAAACTCTAGCTTGGATTAGGTAGTTGGATGCACTCAGCTTAGCTTGTTGAATGCATAATTCATGTTTAATAGAAGATTTGGTCTAACTAAGGGTTTAAGGCTAAAACTTTCCAAGATTTAGGTGACATTTTAGTTTTTTAATTTCCTGAATGAAGTCGCAGCTCTTAAATGGGTATAATTGATAAAGTTATTGTTATGTGATAAAAAATCACGGATTTAAGTCATAAAAATCCACTCTTGCAAAAATGTATGACAAGATTGGACTCGTGTATAGAGGGAGTTTATTGCACCAGGTCTTTTTTTTTTTTTTTTACGTTTTGACTTTTGAGAGATACTTAGAGCCTGTTTGGCTAAGCTACTTTTAAAAAAATTTAAGATGTTGTGTCAATATAAAGAAGTACTTTTGGCCACCAGCAGAAACAGTTTTTCTATTTATGGTAAGAAACAAAAAAATTCTAGCTTCTTCCAAGAAGCAGAAGTGAAAAATTAATTTATTCAAGACAAAACTATCATTACTATAAATTTATATTTTCTAAATTTTCCGTAATAATTTAAGTTTTTTTCTTTTCATTTTTATTTCTTGTTTTTAGTATTCTTTTAAAATTTAAAATATCATATAAATGAATTATATTGTAACTTTCTAAATTATTTATTGATTTTTCTTGTTTTTAATAATTATTTTTTGTGTAGTTTCTTGTAACTTTTAATATTAACTTCTTCTTCTTTCACACTAAAGTAAATAATCAGCATCCTTCTTTGGATTATCAATTCTTTTCCTACAAATAATTATTTATAATTTCGTTTATTATATGCTATTAGGTCCCGAATCTTTAAAACATTAATCAAATCTAATTGTAAAAATTACCTACAAATAGGTAATAAATTTACAATTGCATTGCATAATATATTTTTATATTACTAAAAGAAGAAGAAGAAGAAGAAAAAACAACACAGATTAAGCCAGGTGGCAACCTCACAATATGCCACTTGGTAATTTAGGACAAAGTTAGTAAGGTTAGGTAATACTAATTAGTTTTTTTGAATTTAAATTTCAAAAAATTAAATTATATATTATGTGTTGTTAATAATAAGTTACTCTTTTTGAATTTAAATTTAAAAATGCTGAACTATTTTTTTATAAAAAAATTATTTTTATATATTTAATATTATTGTAATTTACGCTCAATGCCATCCTTCAAGTTTGACATTCAAAACATATAGTTACAATTACCATGGCTATACATAATTTCACCCGACGATATTTTTCTACCAATAAAATATTCAATTATTATGCTAATGAAGACATTACTGCAGAGATTGAAGAAGAAATTGAGCCTTCTGATATTCTATTAGAAATATAAGGCAAGTCTTCTACTAATATGGAGGCGTTGTGTGATAGACTAGAGATGAATTATTGAGAAATAATATCATGTGTGAGTGACTTTGCTTATTAATTCATGGTAACTTATCAATATATAGTAATTTGTGGAATAGACCCTATTTCATACTGAATGATGTATTTTGATTATTCAAATCATCACGTAACATTAAGTAATTATACTAGACAATAATATATGTTTTGTTATAACTATATGTAAAATTAAATTAATCTTTAATATGTTTGTTACTTTAGGACAAAAGAGGTTGTTCTGATGGTAAGCAACCTTCACTGCCAACCAAGAGGTTATAAGTGCGAGTTTCCCCAAGAGCAAGGTGGGAAGTTCTTGAAGGGAAAGATGCCGAAGGTCTATTCTTCCCATGCTCCGTGACAACGGCGGTACCCCGAAACAAAGGGGCCAGTCTTCGTCGTGCCGGGGTATCCCGATCCGGATGCCACGAAAATTTAGGGAAGCCTTTTTCTTAAAAGACTTTCTGCGACCGGTGAGAAAGCGGACGAAACTCTTTTCAACTTTGTGAATCAAATTCCTTATTTTCATTTTTTTTATTTTTATCAAGCAGTTGCCCGAAGATGCTCCAGAGTCTTTTCGATTGCTCGTTCGAGAACTACGATCTTTAGCTCTGGAACTGCCGAGCTACAAGAAAAATTCCCGCCGCTACCATAGTAGCAGCATGTATAAGAGCCGAAATGGGAGTAGGCCCCTCCATGGTCAACCATGCTTCAACCTCGGATCGTTGGTGAGGAACATTACGAATTTCGGGCTGCTTCGCCTAGCAGCACGAC
This sequence comes from Nicotiana benthamiana, assembly GCA_034376525.1. NCBI lineage: Eukaryota > Viridiplantae > Streptophyta > Magnoliopsida > Solanales > Solanaceae > Nicotiana > Nicotiana benthamiana. Next base: position 131,582,001 of record CM067324.1, on the reverse strand, counting down.
GCTTGTATTGCTCTCCCACAACCCCGTTTTCACGGTTTAGGCTGCTCCCAAGATTGGAATATCAATCTCATCGAGATCATCGATCTCATACCAAATCCCATCAAATGGATATTATTAGGAGGGCCGTGCAGGTCCAGTCTATAGCAGCTGCAACAGGAGCTGAATATGCAACAGCAATCCAAGGTCGCATACCCAGACGGAAACTAAGCTCCCGCAGGAGGATTTATTCCTCTCAATGACAGATTCGAGAACAAATACACATTCTCGTAAAGAACTTATTGTCAACCTCTTTCAGATATGAATCTACGAGCTGACGACAGCCATGCACCACCTGTGTCCGCGTTCCCGAAGGCACCCCTCTCTTTCAAGAGGATTCGCGGCATGTCAAGCTAGCCTCTCTTCTTCTTTAGATCCCTTGTTTCACTCCGATAGTAGTATTGATCGTGTCAATGCAGAGGAAATGAATACATTCAAGTCCAAAGCAAGGTGGAAAGTCTCAATTCAATGCTGCGGTTGATGACCGTAGCAATAGTCAAAGGCACTGGAGGGAAGCCGCTTGGGAGGTGGCTTATGCTGTTGAAAGCCTAGCTCATCCTAGCATGGCATATCTGTATCCCCTGATAATGATCATTCCTATTCGATATCATGAATAGGTATGCCTGTCAACAACGCACTTCGACATCAAAAAAGCGTATTCGTAAAAATATTTGGAAAAGGAAGGGATATTCGATAGCATTAAAGGCCAAGTGGATCAAGGCAGTGGATTGTGAATCCACCATGCGCGGGTTCAATTCCCGTCGTTCGCCCATTTTTTTTAATAAATGATTGGCTTCGTAGTTTTTCATTTCACCAGGCCCGTGAAATGATTTGACTTCCACAACTCAATAAGATTGGGGATATCAAAAGAGATCTGGCATGTACAGAATGAAAACTTCATTCTCGATTCTACGAGAATTTTTATGAAAGCCTTTCATTTGCTTCTCTTCGATGGATTGGAAAAAGCAACCCCAAAGATTTGGGACCAAAAGCGGTTAGCGGTGACCATTGAATAAGTTTCTTCGGCTTGAGTTGGGTTAAAAGCACGGAATGTATTTGCACCATCACCGTCTTCAAATAAAGTATTGTGTCATAAAGACCCTTATGTCCACGCCCCAATCGTCCCCCCGGGGGAATATGTGCATCTAAAAGGTCTTTCATACTGTGCCCAATCCCGAAATTGGTTTGTGTGACTTGAACTATTGATTGGTCCGTGTAGATATATGCCTGCCGCATGGGAATTCACAACCAAATGCTTAGAACGTATTGATTTGACCCCATAAGCGGGACCAAGCATGTTGCCGCCAGAAGCCCCCCAGAGGGAAAGGTACTTCCCTTTTGGGCCGGTTGTGGGCGAGGAGGGATTCGAACCATGGAAACGGACTCTCTATTGTTGTTTTATGTTTGTTTACTTTAAATGTTATATTTAAATAAAATAAAATAAAAATAATAAAAATCTCTTACAATAAATATTTGAGTTTATTTTTATCTTTAAAAGAATTATAAGACCTTGACTATCCTTTTTGGTAATTTGACATTCAAAAATATTTTTAGAAAGATTGGCCAAAAACAATTTATTTACCTAATATTGTAAAAAATACTTCTTAACTTTTTCAATATAAGCAGATTTTGAGCGTCAGACGGGCTCTTAGTAAAATGTACTCCCTCTCTTCTAATTATGTGACAACGTTTAATTGGAGACAACTTTAAAAAGAGTAAATAAAAATAAAAAACTTTTGATTTAAAACAAAACATAAATATTTATATGATAAAACTTAAAAGTTAAAATTAAATTATTTTTAAATAAGAAATTATATGTTTTTAAAAAACAAATTTAAAAAATATGACATATAAATGAGACAAAAAGTATAGGATTAAGGGGGATTATGGCCATTAACAGTAAGATGAAGGACTGGAAATGTAGAGTTTTACACTCACTGATGATTTTTCGATGGAAAGAGAGTTGAGTTGTGCGTACAAAATGTGAATGAAAGAGTACGACGTCGTGGCACATCCAACTGCTCAACGGAGATGCCAGTCTAGTCATAAACCACTGTCAAACTAAAATTTATATTAATAAAGTCATTGTCATTTGGAAATGATTTCATCTAGTCCAAAAAATGTTTCTTCTCGTTTCATTATATTAATCATCCCTCAAAAAATTAAAATAACAAGGTATTACAAGAAAAGAAAAGGCTAAAAGCAACAATAGGAGGAACATTGGGGGCCAGCGTGAACTTTGTCAAATTGCTTTTTAATCCACAGAAAGTGTCTTGTTTTTCCAATAATATTATGATACGACTATTTAGCTTGATCAACGGAGCTTTTCCCCTTAAAAAGGGGTAATTACATTTATATCCGATTTTTATGTGATATTTTAACTTATATTTATATTGTAAAAAAAATTCTAAGCGTATTCACCTTTTTGTATAACTTCAGCATACGGTACTGAAATAGCAAAGACAATTACGCAAAACTTCAGCATTTTAGTAGACGAGCCTGAAATAGAAAGCGTGCTGAACCAATTGTGCTGAAGTTTTTGTTTGTAATTGTTGAACATAAGGTAGCTGAAGTTTGTTCGTTATTTGCTGAAATTTTTGTTTGTAATTGCTGAAATTTAGCTCTAGAGCTGAAGATTTTGTTTTTGTAACTGGCGAACTTCAGCTCTAGAGCTGAAGTTTTGTTTTTTTAACTGGCGCTCTAAAGCTGAAGTTTTTGATTTATAACTGGTGAACTTTAGCTCTAGAGCTGAAGTTTTTGTTTTGTAACTGGCGAACTTCAACTCTAGAGCTGAAGTTTTTTAGTTCATTTGAAAAACTTCACCACTATATAAGCTGAAATTTTTGAAAAAGTTTTGTAACATACTAGATAAATAATCAGATTGCCAACAGTATCTAGATCATAAATTTTGGAAACAATAACATAAGTATTGTCTACTAACTTACGTATGTGAAAATATTCATAAATTATTATCTACTAACTTATGTAATTACTTATAATTTATTTTTAAATAATCTTATAAATATATTTATGGTAATCATTACATGAATTGAAGTTCCATAGCAACACCAACAACAGAAAGAAGAAGAAGAAGAAGAAGAAGAAGAAGAAGAAGAAGAAGAAGAAGACGAAGGAGGAGAAGGAGGAGGAGGAGGAGAAAGGAGGCTGAAGTTATTTAAAAAATGAGTACAAATTAAAAATAATTATAAAAATAAATATAAATTAAATAAGAATAACCAAATAAAGCGCCTCGCGTAATTTTTATTTAAAATAATTAATCATGAAAAATTGCTAGAGAATGGGGTCATAACTCGATTCTTAGAAATGCATGGCATAAAAAAGATAATTGTGCCCTTGAGATTGTTTGACTAAATCATTAACAACCATGACCATGGTTCTTATGCGAAGAACTAATCCAAATAATAGTTTACCGGTCACTGGTCACTTAATTGATAGATATGACTATATCATCTTAAACGCCGGTCACTGGTTTGCCCGGTGCAGCGTCTACTACGAAAACTACCAACGAGTCGGCTGCAGGTATTGTGGATTGCCAAATGTTACTGAGCTCCCACAGAACTACGCCTACCAAAGGGCATTCAAAACTGCTCTTAAAGCGATCAACGACGTAGAAAATTTTAAGGGTGTAGCGATTCCTAGGACTTTTGCACCTTCTCATTATGAAGGTGGGGACTGGAATAAGGGAGGAGATTTTGTAAGGACGAGGCCATTCAGAAGTAATGAGACCGCGTCGGAAGGTCAAAGCTTGGAACAATATAGGATCCAAGTCGAAGAGTTTAAGAGTGCAGAGAAGGAAGGGAAGACGAAGGGGAAGAGATTCAGATTGATGGATACAACAAAAGCAATGTTGTTGAGACCAGATGGTCACCCAAGTAAATATGGGCATTGGCCAAATGAAAATGTGGTGAATGACTGTGTACATTGGTGTTTGCGTGGTCCTATTAATTCTTGGGCTGATTTCTTATTTCATATGTTCAAGATGGAAGGCACCAGATCCCTAGTTGAAAAGCTTCAATGAGAAAGCTAAACTATACATTATTGTACTTTGATTTTTTTTTTGTATTTTTGTTTCTAATGATCATTTCTTTTGACGACTCTATAGTCGCTAGGATGGTTCCAGTTCAGGAAAGTAGAAGACAAATCTTTCAATCAGTTCAAAACGCAATTAAAACATGATCATTTGAGAAATGAATCTAAAACTTGATAAATGACAAGTTACATTATATGCAACCTTTGGGATTTTTTAAAAAAGCGCGAATGAAAAATGAAAGAGGCATATTTTGGATTGTGCCTCTTCATCTTATCCTTCTTTTGTCCATAAATTTAGAAGTTTGCCTTCATTTTTCATACATTGTTGCGCTATTTTGTAAATAAACATGAATATCAAGTGTGATTTGCTCTGAATTTGTTAAAGTTCTATGATTCATAGTACCATTATGAAGAATAATTATTCATTCTATCCTGTATGAATTAATCCAAAACCTTGAGAAATAGTGAAGGGATTAAATTCATTAAGGATAAATAAACAACTTGTGGGCTCGAAATAGTTTTACGTGATATTGATTGAACTAATATTTCTTTGCTTTTCTGATTTTCTGGTTTCGAACACAGATTTTAACAACTACCACCATCTACTGATGATCCATTACAAGTTTAGGTCGGAGATCCAGATAAGCTTTGAAATTTTAGCTGGTAAAATGCCACAATTTAGTGTCAATTTAATTAGTCATCTTTGTATTGGTCAAAATCTGACTGTTGTGATCAAGTTGATCAACGTATCGCCTGAATAATTAGGCAGCAAAAACTAATACAGCTCACTCCATATCTCCTCCCCGACATCTAACGAGTTAGCAAGGGCAGCACTTAAAGATACGACTAAAGTGTGTTGCAGGCAAGAGGACACGTGGTCAGTAAAGGGTGAGGGTGCCACAACTATATATAACAAGGGAAAACTTTCAGTAAAGGGGGGTTACACCTTCTTCCTCTCAAAATAACTAAATAGCTCTCTTCTAATATTCTTGAGAGAGATCTACGAGTCTCTAGGAAAGCATATAAAATGGTCTTCCCATTGATGATGGGTACCATTATATTAAATTTCAATAAAATCATTTACGATTCCCTTCATCGTGCGCATGATCCATGTTGTTAGCTCTTTAATTTGAAATTTACTATATCTAACTAAGATTTACCCCTTCATCTCCGATTGATTTGTTCAAAAGGGTCTTGATAACTTTGGAGTCAAACAATTTACCGTAGTCTGTCGGGATTCTTAGTGAAATGTCCTAGTCTCTCCCACATCAAAGACAAGAAATACTGTTGGAAACATGTTCTCAAGGCTTTATACTAAAACGTGTGTTCTTATGTGTAGGTTTTGATGAATGACAAACGAAGCGCAAAATGATATATGACGAAGTTCAAGTACAAGCGCATAATTGACGCATAACGAGATTCAAGCACAAGACAAAGTTTTATAGTTTAAATGAGTCGTTCTTAATTATATTCTTCATCCGACAACTTGACTCATGACATGGCTTCTCTCGTAAAATTATTTTTATAAAATCATGCATATTTAATTTAATGATTTTAAATCATGCATATTTACTTCAGTCAAAATGATTTTTAAACATGCCTCTAAAATCTGGACTAAGATAATCGATTATGTAGTTATGATAATCGATTATGTTATGCCAAGACTGCATGACAATCGATTGTGAACTAATGACAATCGATTGTGTTAAGGCAGTGAGGATCAGGTTTTTCAAACCTGCATGACAATCGATTGTGAACCTTATGACAATCGATTGTGATGAGGCAGTGTACATCAAAGTTTTTCAAAACTCAGAATAATCGATTGTGAAGCTAATGACAATCGATTGTGAAGAGACAGTGTCCATCAAATTTTTAAAAGTCACAAAATAATCGATTGTGAACATATGACAATCGATTGTGTTGAGGCAGTGACTTCCAGACTTTTTCAAAATTATTAAATAATCGATTTTGAGTATATAACAATCGATTGTCACGAGGCAGTGTCTAAAATGATTTTCAAAGTCTGATAAATAATTGATTGTTAACATTGCACAATCGATTGTGAAGCTGACCGTTGTCGTAAAGTTTTCAAATACCGTCAGGTAATCGATTGTTGATTTTGTACAATCGATTGTTGATATTAAAATATGGAAAAGATTTTTTGAACGTTGCTGAATAATCGATTATTGATTTGGTATAATCGATTGTTTTACGTAAAATCTTGAAATGATTTTTTGAACGTTGCCAATAATCGATTGTTGATCTTGGACAATTGATTGTTAAGCGTAAAATCTGGGATTGATTTTTGGTACGATTGGCAAACAATCGATTGTGGCTTCCTGACAATCGATTGTCACAGAGTAAAATCAGCAACTCTTAATTGGCAATTAGGCAACGGTAATGCCAAGTTTTTCAACTATAAATACAGCTTCATTTCAGTGTTTTAAACACAACAACATACAACAACTGATCATTCTATTGCTATTGTTTAATATTTTATATTCATTTCATAAAGCTTTTGAGAGCCAAAGTCTTGTCCATAGTTGTTGTGATCTTGAGCTTACTTCTTTTACTCATATCTACTCATTGAGGAGTGTTTTGTTTGAGTGTTTAGTGTTTTGTACACTTGTAAGAGAATTGTGATTCTCTTGTTGTAAGGAACTTGTGTTTCCTTGGTTGAAGTCTTGGAGTGTTGTATCTCCGAGCAAAGGTGTTAAGGCTTGTGTCCTTAAGTTGTAAAGGTTTGTTGAGCACCCGTAAGCTCGACAAGTTAGTGGAAAATCTCGAGAGAGTCTCTCGGGGACTGGACTAGCCACGTGTTGTGGTGAACCAGAATACATCGGTGTGTTCTTTCCTTCTGTTTATTTAATGCACTCAATTATTTCCTGCAAATTTTAATTTTCGCAAGTTTATGCTCGATTTTATTATAACGCTATTCACCCCCCCCCCTCTAGCGTTAAGCGTATTATCTAACAATTGGTATCAGAGCCCAACTCTCTGAAGACTTAACAGTTTGAGAGAACCATCCATGGCTTCTACTCGTGACTCTTTTGCAGGAATTGATGAAGGACAATGCTCCACACGACCACCTCTATTCAACGGTACAAACTACACGTACTGGAAGGAGAGGATGAAAATTTTCGTTCAAGCAAACAACTTTCATCTCTGGAAGGTGATAACGAAGGGAAATCAAATTCCAACCAAAAAGGTTGAAAACGAATGGGTTCCCAAGTCCGAAGAAGAATATGACGCGGATGATATCCGAAAGGTTCAAAATAATGCTAATGCAATTAATTTATTATATTGTGCTGTAAATGCTGACGATTACAGGAAAATATCGTGTTGCACAACGGCAAAGGAAATGTGGGACAAGCTGGAAATTACGTACGAAGGTATGGACCAGGTAAGGGAAGCTAAAATTGATTTCCTAACCCATGCTTATGAATTATTTCACATGAAGGAAGGTGAAAAGGTGGATGAAATGTTCGAACGATTTTCAATAATCGTAAATGACCTACATGCCCTCAAGAAGACATTCACGGACAGAGAACTGGTTCGAAAAATTCTTAGAAGTCTCACTCCGGCATGGCGATCAAAGGCCGACGCAATTCAAGAATCCATTGGCGTCTCAAATGTCACAATCGACGCATTAAGAGGTAACCTTAAGACTTATGAATCTACAATACTTAACCCTCTTGTTGATGATCAAAGGAGGCAAAGAATAGCGCTTAAGGCAAGCACAAGCCAACCTCAAGTTGATGAGGACGGAAACAACGAGTTTGGACTCGTTATCAAAAGATTTCAAAAGTTCATGCGAAAGGAATGAACGAAAGGGCAAAAAGCAAGGCGAGCAAATAAAGTGCTATGAATGCGGTGAAACTGGGCACATCAAATCAAATTGCCCAAACATCAAAAAGGAGAAGAAACCTTTTAAGAAGCAACGTGCATACATTTCTTGGGGAGGAGACTCCGGAGATGAGTCAAGCGAAGAAGAAGAAGACGAAGCCGCAAACCTTTGTCTTATGGCGCAAGAAGACAAGCAAGATGAGGTATGTCAAATCTCTTCTAAAAACTTCTTTACTCTTGAAGAAATGCGAACTGCTTTTGATGAGCTATATACTGAATTTATTAAAGCTTCAAAAACTGTCAAGAGCATAAAAGAAACTGCTTCTCTAAAAGAAAAAGATTTTCAAAAACAGCTTTCTTTAAAAGAAAAGGATTTAGAAAAACTGGTTTTAGAAAATGAGAAGCTGAAAGAGGAAAACAAGTTTTTCGGAAAAAGAAGCGCCGACAAGCCTGAAAGTTCTATTAAAAATTGCTCTTCTTGCATGCATCTTGAAAACGAGGTAGATAGACTTGAAGGTACCTTATATAAGTTTAATCCTTCTCACAAAAACTTGAATGAGGTCCTTGTTAATTTGAAGTCAACCAAGCATGGCATAGGTTTTAAGAATGAGCCTAAAGAAAAGGTTGAAGCCAAACCCCAACCACCTAAGGCTCAACCTAGGATTAATAAAACAAATGCTTATCCTAGAAAGAGCAATCCTAGAACAAATATGCATGTTAGACCAAATGTTGAACATTTTAGAAGACCTAGAAATGACTTACCACCTAGAAATGACTACCCTAGAAATGATGCATATTTTAGGCCAAACACTAGAAAGAGTTTTGAACCTCCTAGAACATCTAGACATGACCATTACTCTAGAAACGCTGCTCATTTTAGAACTAATAGTAGGAGAAATGGTTCTCATGAAATGTGCAATAGTCATAATGAAAATAGAGTAATTCATTTTCGTCCATCAAGTTACTATGAACCTAGAAGGATGCATAACCCCAATGTGACTTGTCATTATTGTAGACGCATTGGTCATATTGCCCCTGCATGCTCTATACGACATAGACATATCACTCAATCGCATCATTATAATATGCCTAACCCTCAAGGACCCAAAATGGCATAGGTACCTAAAACGCATTAACTTGTTTTGTAGGTATGTTTGAAGGGATCAAGTGTACTATGGTACCTTGATAGTGGATGCTCCAAACATATGACGGGAGACGAATCCAAATTCCTTCAACTAGAACACAAAGAAGGAGGAAGTGTGATTTTTGGGGATAACAATAAAGGAAAGATCATTGGCATCGGATCGGTCGGTAAGGATGAAAATTCCTCTATTAAGCATATATTACTTGTGAAAGGTTTAAAGCATAATCTCTTGAGCATAAGTCAATTATGTGACAAGGGAAATCTTGCCCTATTTGATTCGGATGAATGCTTAATGTTTAGACGTAGTGATTTCAAAATTATCCTTCGTGGTTTTAGAGTGGATAATATTTACATGGTCAATCTTGCTAATTCCTCACCCTAATATGTGGATTGCCTTATGAGCAAAGAGGATGATACTTGGCTATGGCATCGTAGAGTTGCTCATATAAACATGCATCTTTTGAACAAATTGATTTCTCAAAACTTAGTTATTGGCCTTCCCAATTTGAAATTTGAAAATGACTCTATCTGTGGTTCTTGTCAAAAAGGGAAGCAAACAAAAGCATCTTTCAAATCCAAAAATATTGTTTCAACTTCTAGACCATTGCAATTGCTTCACATGGATTTATTTGGACCATCTCGCATTGAAAGTCTAGGAAGAAATCGTTATGCTTTTGTGATTGTTGATGATTATTCTAGATTTACTTGGACTTTATTTCTTGCCAATAAAAGTGATGCTTTTCAGAATTTTAAATATTTTCTTAAGCGTGTTCAAAACGAGAAGGAAACAACCGTCACTTCAATTAGAAGTGATCATGGGGGAGAGTTTGATCACAATCTCTTTGCAGACTTTTGTGACAAACTCGGTATCGAGCATACCTTTTCCGCTCCACGTACACCACAACAAAATGGGGTGGTGGAAAGGAAAAATAGGTGTCTCGAAGAGATGGCTAGAACCATGCTCGAAGAGGCTAAGATTCCCAAACATTTTTGGGCGGATGCCGTGAGTACCGCATGCTACATCTTAAATAGAGTAGTCATAAGGCCAATACTCATGAAGACCCCTTATGAACTCTACAAGGGAAGGAAACCAAATATCTCCCATTTTAGAGTATTCGGTTGTAAATGTTTTATTCATAACAATGGCAAAGATCAATCGGGAAAGTTTGATGCTAAGTCCGATGAGGGAATTTTCATTGGTTATTCCCCACGTAGCAAAGCATATAGGGTTTTTATTAAAAGAACCGAAACTGTGGAGGAATCCCCTCATGTTGTATTTGCCGAAAATAATGCTCGCTTGGCGAGAAAGGATTCCGGTTTTGATCTTGCAGGTATTTTAGATAGCTTGAAAGACAAAATACAAGTGGAAACGCCTAAGGAAAATAAAGATGAAATCTTCGAACAACCAACGGAGGAAGCGCCACAATTGGAGAATGAAACGAAAATGTCGAACGAGTGGAGGACAATTAAAGATCACCCTCTCGAACAGGTAATTGGCGACGTCGGAGAAAAGGTAAGTACCCGAAACACTCTTAAGAACACCCTAGGACACACCTCTTAAGAGATCACGCTCTCACTCGGCCACACTAGTCTAAGTTACTATTTCTTTACAAATTACTGACTTGAGCGTCGGAGACGTCTAATTCTATTTTGCAGGTATCGCCCAAAAGGTAGGGGGAACTATAAAGAAATGGCATAAAACAATTGATTGTTACAGCAAATAATCGATTATTTTACTGTGCAGAAAATCGATTAGCAAGTATCACTAATCGATCATTTATAGTTTATGCTTATTATGAAGTTTTGTTTAACAATCGATTTTTTAGCTGTTTAATCGATTACCGTCTCAGCCATTCAGTACTGCTTTTCTACAACAATCGATTGTTCCATATATATAATCGATTATTTTCCGAGTCAGAAAATCACTATGCTCACTGGAACAAAACAATCGATTACCATATTTTGACAATCGATTATTTCATGTCAGAAATTCAAAATTGTTACCGTTTGGTTCTGCAATCGATTTGTGTCAGTTCCGAGATTCAGTCAAATCTTAATGACAATCGATTATCTCATCCCAACAATCGATTGTCTAACGGTCAGTAAGATTTATTTTTACCATTTCTGACTGTTTCAGCTTTCAATTTTTTGCAGATTTCTTCCATTAATGAAATGCCTTTCTTCCCTCTATAAATAGGCTCCATATATGTTCATTTTTATTCACTCAAGCATCACTTTTAGCTCTCAAACTAACAATACTACTTTAATTCAAGCTTTTTATTCCAACCTTCATGAGGATGATGACGGTGATCTTGTGACAAATATAAAGGGTTCAAATTCTTATCTCCGATGAAAACCTCCATACCATTGCCCATCTTCCTTGTAATGGTGAAGACATTTTTCGGTACACCGGAGAGGCCGGAGCCCTTTTTGATGAAACAGCCCTCCTACATCAAACCGGTATTACTTCTTATGATCCAAATCTTTCTTCCCGTCGTCCTACAATTACGGAAATGGATCCCAATTATCGGTTGATTTTCTATTTCATCACCCGAGTCCTCAAGCCTCGTAAGCATAACCATACTACCATTTCCCAAGAGGACACCAAGCTCATGCATGCCATAATAACCGGAGCTAACATCAATTGGTGTCGGCTCGTCAAGATTCACATGCGTGACGCTATATGAGATGATAGGCCTCTTCCTTATGCTCTCCTCATCATGAACTTTCTTGAAGCCTCCGGATTCATCACTTCCAACGGTCCTCTCAAAAAGAGTACCAAGAAGTGGGAAATTTCAGAATCCTCCTTTCATCATGACGGTGATCATACAGCGCATGCTCCTCCTCCAACCCGTCGAACTCGTCCAGCTCAAGAGCCTACCCTCCAATCAATTTCCGACCAAATTGCTTCATTGACCTCTTCTCTTGGTCAATTAACTCATGAGATCCATGGATATTTTGACCATGTTAATTATCCTTATGTGGGTCTTGTTCCATATGAAGCAGTGCTGGATGATGAGGCGGGAGATGATGGAAATGAATAATCTCTTTGTTTGTTGTTTTTAAGTTTGTTTTTATATGTTGCATTGTCTTCCCTGTTACTGTAATCTTCATTCCAATAAATAAACAAGTTTCATTTACATCTTTGGCATCTTCTTATATTATTTTTGCTAATGGCAAAAGGGGGAAGATAACGGGTATGCACTCTCAATATTTATAAGCTTAAATTGAGGGGGAATTCATATATTAAGCGGGAATTAATCGCATACTTATTGCATATCTTTACTTGTCTTGAATCGTCATTATAAATTGTTTAAGTTGCATATCCCGCTTAAAGTTTGCCATTATCAAAAAGGGGGAAATTGTTGGAAACACGTTCTCAAGGCTTTATACTAAAACGTGTGTTCTTATGTGTAGGTTTTGATGAATGACAAACGAAGCGCAAATTGATATATGACGAAGTTCAAGTACAAGCGCATAATTGATGCATAACGAGATTCAAGCACAAGACAAAGTTTTATAGTTTAAATGAGACGTTCTTAATTTTATTCTTGATCCGACAACTTGACTCATGACATGGCTTCTCTCGTAAAATTATTTTTACAAAATCATGCATATTTAATTTAATGATTTTAAATCATGCATATTTACTTCAGTCAAAAATGATTTTTAAACATGCCTCTGAAATTTGGACTAAGATAATCGATTATGTACTTATGATAATCGATTATGTTAAGCCAAGACTGCATGACAATCGATTGTGAACTAATGACAATCGATTGTGTTAAGGCAATGAGGATCAGGTTTTTCAAACCTGCATGACAATCGATTGTGATGAGGCAGTGTACATCAAAGTTTTTCAAAACTCAGAATAATCGATTGTGAAGCTAATGACAATCGATTATGAAGAGACAGTGTCCATCAGATTTTTAAAAGTCACAAAATAATCGATTGTGAACATATGACAATCGATTGTGTTGAGGCAGTGACTTCCAGACTTTTTCAAAATTATTAAATAATCGATCGTGAGTATATAACAATCGATTGTCACGAGGCAGTGTCTAAAATAATTTTCAAAGTCTGATAAATAATCGATTGTTAACATTGCACAATCGATTGTGAAGCTGACCGTTGTCGTAAAGTTTTCAAATACCGTCAGGTAATCGATTGTTGATTTTGTACAATCGATTGTTGATATTAAAATCTGGAAAAGATTTTTTGAGCGTTGCTGAATAATCGATTATTGATTTGGTATAGTCGATTGTTTTACGTAAAATCTGGAAATGATTTTTTGAACGTTGCCAATAATCGATTGTTGATCTTCGACAATCGATTGTTAAGCGTAAAATCTGGGATTGATTTTTGGTACGATTGGCAAACAATCGATTGTGGCTTCCTGACAATCGATTGTCACAGAGTAAAATTAGCAACTCTTAATTGGCAATTAGGCAACGGTAATGCCAAGTTTTTCAACTATAAATACAGCTTCATTTCAGCGTTTTAAACACAACAACACACAACAACTGATCATTCTATTGCTATTGTTTAATATTTTATATTCATTTCATAGAGCTATTGAGAGCCAAAGTCTTGTTCATAGTTGTTGTGATCTTGAGCTTACTTCTTTTACTCATATCTACTCATTGAGGAGTGTTTTGTTTGAGTGTTTAGTGTTTTGTACACTTGTAAGAGAATTGTGATTCTCTTGTTGTAAGGAACTTGTGTTTCCTTGGTTGAAGTCTTGGAGTGTTGTATCTCCGAGCAAAGGTGTTAAGGCTTGTGTCCTTAAGTTGTAAAGGTTTGTTGAGCACCTGTAAGCTCGACAAGTTAGTGGAAAATCTCGAGAGAGTCTCTCGGGGACTGGACTAGCCACGTGTTGTGGTGAACCAGAATACATCGGTGCGTTCTTTCCTTTTGTTTATTTAACGCACTCAATTATTTCCTGCAAATTTTAATTTTTGCAAGTTTACGCTCGATTTTATTATAACGCTATTCACCCCCCTTCTAGCGTTAAGCGTATTATCTAACAAATACGACCACTCACCAAAAAGGGGAGCGAAGGACAAAACCATCTCGTGCGAGACAAAAGAGAAGCACAGTAGGGGGAGGAGAGCCGAACAAAATTATCAAGCCCAAAACCCATCGCCCCATCAACCGTCGATACACCAAACAAGACAAATGGTGCTACCCATTAAATCTCCCCCATCGGACAACGAGAGGGGGGAAAGGAAAGTCTCGTTCTAACCCGCCTCCTAATCTCTGCTCAAGTGGATATACAATGGCTGCACAGGCAAACGAATAAAAAAAGACAACAACAACATTTCAATTAAAGGAAAACTACCGCAAAACAACTGTGATACCGTCCATCAGTGATACCTCTAAGCCGGAAGATAGGAGCTAGACAAGAAAACCACAATTTGTGTGCAGAGCGAACCTAAGCAAAACAGCAACGCTTTGCATTCTCCGACATTTCACCCTCCGTTATGAGCAATGTCAAACGGATTGGGACTCCCCCAAAAGATATCTGGCTTTTCAAAACTAGGACTGACAACGGGTTACTATTTTGATAAGTTCGAAATAACACCCAATAAGGCCAAGGGCCTTCGCCAAAGAGAGAAGAGTTTGACCTCGATCGACCAACGACGGGTTAATATTATGATAAGTTCGAAATAACACCCAATAAAGCCAAAGGCCTTCACCGAAAAAGAAAAGGTTCGACCACTATCGAACAACGACGGGTTAATATTGCCATAAGTTTGAGATAACACCCAATAAGGCCAAGGGCCTTTGCCAAAAAGAGAACAGTTTGATTTCGATCAAACAACATCGGGTTAATATGTCGATAAGTTTGAAATAATACCCAATAAAGCCAAAGGCCTTCGCAAAAAAAAGAGAAGAGTTTGACCTTGATCGAATAACGATGGGTTAATGTTTTGATAAATTCAAAATAACACCCAATAAGGCAAAGGGCCTTCTCCAAAAAGAGAAGAGTTCGACCGAATAACGACGGATTAATATTTTGATAAGTTCGAAATAACTCCCAATAAGGTCAAGCGCCTTCGCAAAAAATAGAAGAGTTCGACCTCTATCGAACAACGACAAATTAATATTTTGATAAGTTTGAATAACACCCAATAAGGCCACGGGCCTCGCCAAAAAGAGAAGATTTTGACCTCGATCGAACAACAACGAGTCAATATTTC
The DNA here is from genome assembly GCA_034376525.1 of Nicotiana benthamiana. Classification (NCBI taxonomy): domain Eukaryota; kingdom Viridiplantae; phylum Streptophyta; class Magnoliopsida; order Solanales; family Solanaceae; genus Nicotiana; species Nicotiana benthamiana. The sequence continues at coordinate 131,566,722 of CM067324.1, read as the reverse complement.
GATAAGTTTGAAATAACACCCAATAAGGCTAATGGCCTTCACCAAAAAAGAGAAGAGTTCGACCTCGATCAAATAACGACGGGTTAATATTTTGATAAGCTCAAAATAACAATCAATAAGGCCAAAGGCCTTCGCCAAAAAAGAGAAGAGTTCTACCTCGATCGAACAACGACGGGTTAATATTTTGATAAGTTTGAAATAACACCCAATAAGGCCAAGGGCCTTTTCCAAAAAGAGAAGAGTTCGACGTCGATCCAACAATAATGAGTTAATATTTCGATAAGTTAACGCCCAATAAGTCCAAGGGCCTTCGCCAAAAAAGAAAAGTTCAACCTCGATCGAACAATAATGGGTTAATATTTCGTTAAGCTCGAAATAACACCCAATAAAGCCTAAAGCCTTCGCCAAAAAGTAGAAGAGTTCGACCTTTGATCGAAAAACGACAAGTATGTATTTTGATAAATTCGAAATAACAGCCAATAAAGCCGAGGGCGTTTTCCAAAAAGAGAAGATTCAACCTCGATCGAACAATGATAGGTTAATATTTTGGTAAGTTCGAAATAATACCCAATAAAGTCAAGGGTCTTCGCCAAAAAGAGAAGAGTTCGACCTAGATCGAACAACGACGGTTTGATATTTTGATAAGTTTGAAATAACACCCAATAAAGGCAAAGGCCTTCACCAAAAAAAAAGAGTTCAACCTCGATCAAACGTTGATTGGTTACTATTTTGATAATTTTGAAATAACACCCAATAAGGCCAAGGGCCTTCGCCAAAAAGAGAATAGTTCTACCTCGATTGAACAATGATGGGTTAATATTTCAATAAGATCAAATTAATAACCATTAAGAGCAATCGGTCACTGCACCACGTAGTTGTTTTGAGTGTGGAGACCCTGGTCACATGGAGACACTGCCCCAGACTTTGGGGCATGGAAGTACAGCAGAGCCAACAGCCCATAATTTCAGTACCAGCTGCCTAGCCACCTAGAGGTGGAGGACAGGCTGGCAGGGGCCGTCCTAGAGGTGGAGGGCAGGCTGGCAAGGGCCGTACTATAGGTGGAGGTCAGGAAAGAAGAGGTCAGTTAGTTACTGCTCATTCGGATGGAGACCATCCAGTTAGTGCTCCAGCCATGTTTTATGCCCTTCTGGTCATACCAGATGCACTTGCCTCCGATGTCGTCATCACAGGTATTATTTTCGTCGGTGCTAGGGATGCTTAGGTATTATTTGATCCAGGGTCTACTTATTCATATGTATCATCTCTGTTTGCCCATTTCCTGGTTATCTCTCCTGAGTCTTTGGGCACTCAGATTCACGTATCTATGCCAGTGGGTGATTATGTAGTTGTTGATTGGATGTACCGGTCCTATGGGGTCACATTATGTGGTTTTGAGACGAGAATATCTCCTATTTCTTGATATGATCAGTTTTGAGGTCATCCTAGGCATGGATTGGTTTTCTCCATGTCGCACCGTCCTAGATTGCCATGCCAAGACTAGTTCACTAGTGATGCCAGGGTTGCCAAGGTTGGAGTGGAAGGGCTCCACAGCTAATACACCTAGTCGAGTTATTTCCTTCCAAAAGGTTCGACATATGGTCGAGAAAGGATGTTTGGCTTATCTAGCTTATGTTCGAGACATCACCGTAGAATCTCTGACGATTTGTTCAGTCCCAGTAGTTTGAGAGTTCGCTGATGTTTTTCCCTTAGATCTTCTTAGCATGCCTCCAGATTGTGATATTGTTTTTTGTATTGATTTGGATCCAGGCACCCAGCCCATATCTTTCCCACCGTACTGCATGGCTCTTAAGGAGTTGAAGGAGCAGCTTAAGGAGTTATTGGCGAAGGGGTTTGTTAGGCCCAGTGTGTTGCCTTGTGGTGTACCGGTGTTGTTTGTAAATAAGAAGGATGGGACTATACGGATGTGTATCGATTAGCGCCAATTGGACAAAGTCACCATCAAGAACAAATATCCATTGCCTCGTATTTATGATTTGTTCGACCAGTTGTAGGGTGCTAGGGTAGTGTTCTCTAAGATTGACTTGAGGTCGGGGTATCATCAACTGAAGATTCAGGACTCAGATGCGAAGACTGCTTACGGACTAGATATGGACATAAAGAGTTTCTGTTGATGTCGTTTGGCTTGACTAATTCCCCAACGGCATTTATGGATTTGATGAATAGGGTATTCATGCCTTATATTGATTCCTTTGCTATCATATTCATTGATTAGAGTCAGTGGCATTCTAAGGGCATGTTGTGTCGGGAGAGGGTATCCAGGTAGACCCCAAGAAGTTTGAGGCAGTTCAGAGTTGGCTACGTCCTACTTCAGTGACCGAGAACAAGAGTTTCCTTGGGCTAGCGGGCTATTACCGGCGATTCGTGCAGGGCTTTTCATCTATTGCATCACCTTTGACCAGTTTGACCCAGAAGGGTGCTTCATTCTGTTGGTCCGATGACTGCGAGGAGAGCTTCCAAAGGCTCAATACTTCTCTGACTACAACACCTATTTTTGTGTTTCCTTTCGGTTCAAGGATGTATATGGTATACTGCGACACTTCACGCGTTGGTTTGGAATGTGTATTGATGCAGGAGGGGCGAGTTATCGCATATGCTTCGTGTCAGCTGAAGGTTCATGAGAAGAATTACCATGTGCACGATCTAGAGTTGGCAGCGATTGTTCATGCTCTTAAGATACAGAGACATTATTTGTATGGGGTTCCATGTGAGGTTTATGCCGGTCATCGCAGCTTGTAGCACATATTCATGCAAAGGGACCTTAATTTGAGGCAGCGCAGGTGGCTTGAATTACTGAAGTATTATGACATCACCATTCTTTATCATCCGGGCAAGGCAAATGTGGTTGTGGATGCCTTGAGTAGAAAGGCGGAGAGTATGGGTAGTTTGGCATTCCTTCCAGGACAGTAGAGAGTGCTAGCTTTAGACATTCAGTCCTTGGATAACAGACTTGTGAGGATGGATATTTCAGAGCCTAGCCGAGTTATAGCATGTATGGTTGCTCAGTCTTCATTATCGGGATAGATCAAGGCCCGACAGTTCGATGATCCACATTTGGCGGTTCTCAGAGAGACGGTGCTATAGGGAGGTGTCAAGGAGGTTTCTATTGGCGAGGATGGTGTGTTGTAGCTTCCGGGCCGTTTATGTGTTCCTAATATTGATGGTTCGAGGGAGAGGATTCTAGAGGAGGCCCACAGTTCGATGTATTCCATTCATCCGGGTGCCACGAAGATGTATCGTGACTTGAGGCAACATTATTGGTGGCGGATGATAAAGAAGGATATAGTGGAGTATGTAGGTAGATGTTTGAATTGCCAGCAGGTCAAGTATGAAAACCAGAGGCCGGATGGCCTACTTCAGTAGATGCCCATTCCGGAGTAGAAATGGGAGCGCATCACCATGGATTTCGTAGTTGGGTTACCGCAGACATTGCGAAGTTTGATTCAGTATGGGTCATTGTGGACAGGTTGACCAAGTCGGCTCACTTCATTCTAGTGGCGACTACTTATTCAGCAGAGAGGTATGCTCAAATTTATATTAAGGAGGTACTCTGGTTGCACGGTGTGCCGGTTTACATCATATCAGATCGAGGCCCTCAGTTCACCTCCCTTTTCTGGAGAGTTGTTCAGAGTGAGTTGGGGATCCGTGTAGAGCTTAGCATAGCATTCCATTCTCAGACCAACAGGCAGTCAGAGGGGACAGTTCAGATTTTAGAGGATATGCTTAGAGCATATGTGATTGACTTTGGAGGGCAGTGGTATCAGTTCATGCCTTTAGCAGAGTTCGCATACAACAACAATTATTAGTCCATCATAGAGATAGCTCCGTACGAGGCTTTATACAGTCGACATTGTCGTTCTTCTATCATATGGTTTGAGCCCGACGAGGCTAAGTTACTTGGTATAGATTTGGTGCAAGATGCCTTGGATAAGGTGGATTTAATTTAGGAGAGGCTTAGCAGGGCCCAGTCCATACAGAAGAGTAACGCGGATCAGAAGATGCATGATGTATCAGTTGTGGTTGGCGAGAAGGGTCTCTTTAATGTCTCGCCAATGAAGGGCATTATGAGATTCGGGAAGAAGGGCAAGTTGAGTCCAAGTTTTATTGGTCCCTTTGAGGTGTTGAGGCGAGATGGGGAGGATGCTTATGAGCTTGCTTTACCCCCCAGCTTATCGGGGGTTCACATTGTTCCATGTATCGATGCTCCGGAAGTATCATGCCAACCTATCACATGTGTTGGACTTCAGTACTATTCAGTTGGATGCGAGCTTGGGTTACGAGGAGCAGTTTCTATTATGATAATAGGATTGTAAGCACGTGATTTTTGCCTCGCTCAAATATTCCTATAGAAATCATTCAAATTAGGATTTTTTTCTTTTATTATTTGAATTTTAGGTAATTAATTGTGTGATTTCGTGTTTTGTGTGCATTTTTAATTGATATAACTCATGAAAAATACAAAATAGCATACTTGCATTTAGAACATTATTTTTAACATTTTTTATTAGTTGTTTAATATCACAAAAAAATAATAGAAAATAACAAAATAGTACAGTTGCATTGTTTTACTTTTAGTTTTGATTTTTCTTTAAGTTTTCTTTTTAAACTAGGATTTGTTTATTTTTTGAGAATTAATTAGTATTAATTTTAGAGTTGAATCAGATCTTGTCTATTTCTATTTTTTATACTTAATAAAATCTAAAATTGAATAAAAAAGGAAGAGAAAAGGTAACATGTTTTAACATGTTTTTGAAATTTCAAGAACTCGAATGATTTTTAATTAATGTTATATGTTTTACTTTAACAAAGTAAACATATAACATTAACTGAAAATCAATTTCGAAAATCAATCAAGATGAAGACCAAAAAAATAATGAGTTTCAATTTTTATTTGATCGTAATTTCTGTTTGATGATTCTGGTTTTTTCTCGTATCATTTTGCTTAACTTTGTTTGATTTTATTCATGTTTTGGTTCCTGTTTTATCCATGACTTTTTCATGTTTATTGATTTTTGCTTAATCGTCTTTTTTTATTTTTTATTAATGATTATCTTTTCTCTTCTTTCTTCTTCTTGTTAGTTGATGATTCTGTTTGTTTTCTCCTTTTGGTTAATGATTCTGATTAGTTAATCCTGTGTTAGTTCGTGTTTTTAGTTGTTTAGTTTAGTTTAGTCCAATGTGAGTTAGTTAATTCATAACTCAAGTATTATTTTGATTTTTGTTTTGTTAATTTTGTTTAATTGATAGTGAGATAGAAGTATGAATTAAGATTAATTTTCAATTTTGTTTAACATTTGATAATTCAATCCTAGAGTTTCTGAAATTGTTTTGGTTATAGCTGAATAATCTAGACTTTTGTTAACCATTGTTAGTAAAAAGGGTAGGGGTTTAGTTAGACTAGTTTAGTAAATTTTAGAATAGTCGAAGGGTAGAATAGGCATTCCTAGGTAGATACTAATGTTGTAGGTAAAGCTAGAATCTTCTAGGATATTCTAAAATAGGACTTCAATTGAAATATAAATAACATAGGGCAGTAAACTTGAGAAACAAGTCAGAAAATAAAGGACTAATTAATAGAAACTTGTTAAGAATAGAATTCTAATTAGAGTGAATGTCTATCTTATAGAAGAGTTTTACTTTGAGGCTAAGTCATTTCTCTTCCTATAAATAGAGGGGTCTTACCCCATTGTAAATCCATTCCAAAATATCAATAAGAATTCTCCTCTCCCTACTTTCTCTGCAATATTGTTCTTGTTCTTGTATTATTTTATAACACGTTATCAGCACGAAGCTCTACTATCTCAAGAATCTCTTTTGAGAAAATTAAGATTCCATTAGCGAGAAAGAAATTGCAACTGATAGTTGTAAGTTTTCTTAATCTCTTTTTAATATAAATTTAGGATAACAACAGTCGCCAGTCATGCGATTTTCCATCGAAAACATGCCAAGTTTCAATCGGGTACGTCTCTTGAACCTCAATATGTGCTTAACTCTATTTTGTATCGTAATTTTTATGCATTAGATAATCTGTATGTAGGATTATTATATGTGTGGACTTGTTTAGAATATTGTGTCAAATAGATACTATTACTTAGGCTTAACCAAATAAGTAATAACTTTGTGTATGCGTAGATTTTTTTTTATACTTATGTTTCTGTCGTTCACTTAAACACCATATCTTAGGATTACAAGGGCTAACTTGATGCTTCTTAAATAAAAGTTCTGCCTAAGGATGTATGGTTGCTCTCTGTGATTGATTTGATCTTATTACTAGGAAACTATTATGTTGAATCATAGACTTAAATTTGTTTAAGTCTGATGTAGTTTTTCAATTCTGGATTTAAGGTAAGTAATTTACTTTTCTTTTTCAAATTCTTGAAATTCTATGATTTGATTTATATACAGACAAAGACAACAAAGTTTGATTATAACTCTAATGAAGTTTGTAAGAAATTACACTCACATGAAGTGGTAAAATTTTTATGCCTTGCCATGATTAAATTCACGTATGATTGTGGGCAAAGAATTGAAAACCCGTCCAATTGAATTTGCTCCATTCTCATTCCCTTAAGAGAATGTGATCGCAGTATGTGATAAGTCTGAAAGAAGACAAAATTATTACCATGAAGGTATCAATGGATGTGGACGTGGCAATAGACGAAATTATAATCGTCATCATTGTGATAATGAGAATAATAAGGATTCTCAATATAATTCTTCACTCTGTGAAAGTAATATCTGTCATCGATTTGACATGAGATTTTATATAGCACATACAGATTATTATGGTCCATTCATGGTCTGAATGTGACAACATCTGATTTATGAATACATATTCATTCTTGGAAGAATATGAACGTGCTAGTGGTAGTGAATATACCACACTCGCCTCTAGAAGAAGGTTTGAGATGACATAAGGAAATAATGTCATTATTATGGCATGAATGGTCATTGATCACGTACCTATTGTACGCCAAAATATTTTGGCAATGTGATAATTAAAGGACAACAATAATGCAAGAAACATATCTTGCATATAATTTTGACCATGGCCATAATGGTATAACTTTCTCTTGAAAGAGATATTCACCATATGGATATTGATGAATATGTGATAGTACCAAATTAATTGAGAACTCTGCAAGAGCCAATTATACTATTTTGGAGAAACACAATTGATTACCAATGAGGTATTGTGTTGTAGTAAGTCTCAAAGAAACTTATTTAGTTTTCAAAGTATACGCGAAAGCGGTTGATTATATGGATCCATGGTTAAGGAAGATTGAGTTGTTTGATTTTATTTTACTTATTTGTATTAGTTAGTGAATAAACTAATAGTCATTAGTATCAACTCGTATTATTTAATTTATGGAATAGTGTTAGTATTCGTTCTTTAGAATGCTTCAGTATGCTTAATTTTCAAAGATATTTTTTTTCAGTAAAGTTAATCGACTAACATGTCAGATAGTCGACTATTTAATATTTCGTATTAAACTGGACTTTTTCCGCAAGGCATGTTAGTCGACTATCAGATTTAGTTAATCGACTAACCTAATGACCGTTGCCTAAGTTAATCGATTAACATATCAGATAATCGATTATCTTATATTTCTTATTAAGCTGGACTTTTTCCGCAAGGCATGTTAGTCGACTATCAGATTTAGTTAATCGACTAACCTAATGACCATTTCCTAAGTTAATCGATTATCAACTTAGTTAATCGATTAACCTCAGCAGATTTTGAAAATATTGTTTAATTATGAAGCAACAGATTAAACTTGTTTATTCTCATTTTCGTATATTTCTTTTGTATGTCAAACCATGGGAAGCAAATATGGATATCGCACAAAGCAAACTTGGATCAACATCCAACTGTAAAAATATTTGTTTAATTGATTCATGTACCACACATACGATATTCAGAGAGAAGAAATATTTCTCTCATTTAAGTATGTGTAAGGCAGATGTTACTACAATTTCTGGTAGTAGTAAATTGATTGAAGGCTCCGGAAGAGCAACTATAACTCTGCCTAAAGGAACAATATTTATCATAGAGAATGCAATGTTCTCCTCCAAGTCCAAGAGAAACTTGTAGAGTTTTAAAGATATCCGTCAAAATGGATATCATATTGAGACAATAGATGAGAATAATCTTGAATACCTCATCATTACAAAGAATGTCTCTGGCCAAAAGAGGGTGATTGAGAAGTTCCCATCTTTATCTTGTGGCCTGTATTGGACAAAAATTAGTGCCATTGAGGCACATTCCACAGTAAACCAAAAGGTTACTGATTCCAATACTTTTGTACTTTGGCATGATCGATTGGGACATCCTGGATCAATTATGATGAGACGGATTATAGAAAACTCATATGGGCATCCATTAAAGAATTTAAAGATTCTTTTAAATAATGAATTTTCTTGCACTTCTTGTTATCAAGGCAAGTTAATTATTAGACCATCACCAACAAAGGTTGGAACTAAGTCACCTACGTTTTTGGAACGTATACAAGGGGATATTTGTGGACCTATTCACCCACCTAGTGGGTCCTTTAGATATTTTATGGTCTTAATAGACGCATCCTCTAGATGGTCTCATGTGTGCCTATTGTCATCACGCAACCTTGCGTTTGCAAAATTAATGGCACAAATAATTCGATTACGAGCACAATTTCCTGATAATCCAATCAAGTCTATTAGACTAGATAATGCTGCTGAGTTTTCATCCCAAGCATTTAATGATTATTGCTTATCAATTGGGATAAAAGTGGAACATCATGTAGCTCATGTTCACACTCAAAATGGTCTTGCAGAATCTTTAATTAAACGTGCAGTTGATTGCAAGACCATTACTCATGAAAACGAGGCTGCCCACTTCGATTTTGGGTCACGCCATTTTGCATGCAGCAATGCTAGTTCGTCTCAGACCGACGAATTATCACAAATATTCCCCGTTGCAATTAGTTTTGGGTCATGAACCTAATATATCCCATTTAAGAATTTTTGGATGCGCAGTATATGTGCCTGTAGCACCGCCATACCGCACCAAAATGGGTCCGCAAAGAAGGTTAGGAATATATGTTGGGTTTGAATCGCCCTCCATTATTCGCTACCTCGAAACATTGACAGGGGATTTGTTCACTGCACGATTTGCAGACTGTCAATTCGATGAGAAACTTTTCCCAAAATTAGGGGGAGAAGTTGGTGAAACCAAACGGAAAATTTTGTGGAAAAATCCATCATTATCTCATCTTAATCCACATACCTCTATCTGTGAAAAAGAGGTGCAAAATATTATCCATTTGCAAAGAATAGCAAATAAAATGCCTGACGCATTCACGAATCCTCTTATATTACTTGTTCTCATTAATTAATTTACCAACTAAAGTTGGGGTTGAATCCCATAAATTCTGGAAATATCAAAGGTGAATATGAGCTCATTCACCTGCCATGTATACCACATATGATGCATCTATGATATGGTTACATGTGCGATTATTATTAACCTGCAACCTGGCCGGTTCTTGCGAGGTAAATTGCTCAGTAATCTAATTTCGAGCATAATTTCCAGATTTTCTATTCAAGATAGTTCATCTTGATAAGTTGGTACATCATAGTTGGTTTAGCAAAATAATTTATTGAGTGCCTCCACTTAATAGCTAAACTATTGCTTATGAGAACAAAGTTATCTATATCAATTTGATATACGTTATACACGAGAGTATATTATATTCTCCCCTCACAAGTAGTTCAGGGTCAGGAACAAAAAAATTTCATCTTATTATTTGATGTGCAGTGTATATTAACATGATAATGCACAAAGATGATTTCCCAGAGTTGAGGAAACAAGTTAGTTTTTATAACATGAGGGGGAGACATGATAAACACTTGAGAAAAAGTTACATGGAACGAATTATCATTTGTATATATAGATCCTCGAATATCATAATATGAACTTGAAGTTCATAAAAGATAATTCAATTGCAACATATTGCAAAGCATGCCATACACATTTGCTGACCCAAAGAAAGTAACTATATTCTCACTGCAAATGCTCATATTAAGTCCTAGAAGGACAAAGTCTTTGATACGCTTAAAGCGTATAGACAAATCGGTTTCAAAAGAACTTCTTAATAAAGAAGATGAGCAAATGATCAAAGTGATCATAATAAGGAGGCAAGTGATCTAGAAGATCACATGACATAACACTTCATAAAATCTCATGAGAGATTCAGGTACCTGAATATATGAATGAAGAGATCTCCATGTTATATCTTTATGAAAAATTTACTGGAACCGATATAAAATGTTCGTCGACGACATCTATGATAAGCGCTAAATATCGATGAGGATCTTAAGTTTGTCGAATACAAACAAAATATTGGCCAAATGGAAGAGATACAATTCAAGTAGAATTGATTCCATATGAAAGACATGTAGTTTTGGACATGTAGTTCAAATACTTGAAAGTATAAAGTCAATGGTATGTGCAATCATTTTACGATATCTTATTTCTCTAACATGACATGAAAACTTGATATGCATCTCTCTCTATTATATGGCTTATATGACTTAACTTATATGTCAATCTATGAAGGATTTAAGTTTCTTGAAGCATATACAATTCTTGATCTTGAAGTACCACTTTCTTAGTGCAATTTGTGCACATATGTATCTTGCTATAACTTTAAGCAGATAATGTGATAGCGAGGATATCTCTATGGAGATATTGAAGAGCCATTCCACGATATTTGTGAAGATATTATATATCTATCACGAATGATAATTTCAAGGTACGGAATATTCATTCAAGTCAATATGGTTGATTTATTTATCAAATCTATACCAAAGATCTCTTGAAGATGGTGCACAAGATTGGAATGTGAAGGCTAAGGATGTGAGTTGATGCTCTTTTCAGGGGGAGTTAATGCGCGTTGCACTCTTTTTCCCTTACAAGGTTTTGTTCCACTGGGTTTTCCTTGCAAGGTTTTTAACGAGGCAACCAATAGGCGCATTACTAAATATGTGTACTCTTTTTCCTTTTCTATAATTTTTTTCCCATCGGGTTTTATATTAGTTAAGGTTTTAACGACGCACATTATCTATTGAGTAGACATTCAAGGGGGAGTGTTAAGAATAGAATTCTAATTAGAGTGAATGTCTATCTTATAGAAGAGTTTTACTTTGAGGCTAAGTCATTTCTCTTCCTATAAATAGAGGGGTCTTACCCCATTGTAAATCCATTCCAAAATATCAATAAGAATTCTCCTCTCCCTACTTTCTCTGCAATATTGTTCTTGTTCTTGTATTATTTTATAACAAAACTAAAAATAAAAGAGGGGGAAAAGGGATAAGGGAAAATCTGAACCTTCCCCTCAATTTGCCTATAAAAGGCAGTCCCCATTGCCTTCTTGAACAAGTTGGAGGTCTGAAAATTCCTCCCAAATGCCTCCACAAATTCGAACCTCTGAAAGTTTGAAAAATTCAAATCCAAACACAAAAACTGAAGAGTGAGCATCTGAGTAGTTCATTTCCAGAATCTGAGTCCCTCAAAAATCAAAAACTATATGTCAAAACTCCAAAAACACTATTCCATTGAAATTTTCTCAGATTAATTTTGAATTTCAGTTGTTTGTTCAATGTTCTAGATAGAGATACACTTCCAATTGCTGAAGTTCAGGGATTATCCTGGGTGGTTCGAGTTTGTTTTGGGTTTATTCAAGCTGTTTTGGGTGGTGTATTGGTTGAAATTGGTCCTGGTTTGTTTGACATTGTCTCTGGGCTTATAACTAAGTCCAAACTGATTCCCTGCTACTGTCGCCTGTTGTTTGATCCTGCTAATTACTCGATCTGCTAATGATTCCTCCCTCTTCGTGTTGTACTTCAATTCCCAGGTACACTTTCCGGTATCCAATGATCTGGAAGTTTAAAGCAATGTGTATAAACTACTTGTGAAATCGATGATGAAAAGTATTTGGTGTTTCATTTTGATTTTCCTATAGTCGTTACTAGTTTCAACACTTAGCTGCAATAGTCATGTGAACCAGTACTTACTGGAAATAACTAGGACAATTTGTATAATTAGGACTGTTAGGACTGTTGATCATTCATTAGCCTAGTATAGTTTTTTTTGGTGATTAGTTTAATTTTCAATATTAGTAAATAGCATAATTTTGGAAACTGATTCTAGATCCTCATTTGTAGTTAATAATTGAACAACTCGAATTGTTGTGAGTAGTTAACAGATATCAGAAGTAGTATGAATTATTTAGATTGGTTAATTTACTGGTTGGAAATTCAATTTGAACTGGACTGCATGCTTATTAGTGTAAAATCAGGCATTTTCTGGCTTTTAAGTACATTGGATAATTTTGTTGTTCGTTTATAGGCTCACATCCTGCATAAAAATCATTATAATATGTTGATTGAAACTGATTTATCTTTGATATTTTGAATTCAGCATTGTTTAGCTAATTGGATATAGATGAGTTGACAATTCACGTGTTAACTGGATGCAAGGCTAAGATTCATAATTTTTTATTTGTTCATAAATCCCAAACCTCCGTGTATGAATTAAAATTAGTAGTATGGATAAAAATCAATTTTTAGTTATGGGCTCATTTAGGAGCCAAAACGTTACACTCTTACGGGATTTGGGCCTGAAACTCATTCGTGTAAGGACCACGCGAGGTAGTTTTCTTACAAAGCTGATTGGGAAATTTTTGTCTCCTGGGCTAAGTTTGAAGCCCATAGAAAGATGTTGAAGGGCTCAAACCCACATTAAAGTTGTGGGACTAATTGTGTAACATAGGTCTCGGGCTTTCCTAGTTTGGTAGCACCCTTGAACTAAGAGGTTTTCCTTTTGTTCAAGTGTGGACTTGAACTTGAGGCCCAATCTCCTTAATTGCTTCTAATAATTGCAAGTTACAATATTAATTAATTAGGCTTCTTGTTTAGAGACAATCCATACTAGAAAATAATAGAAATAATAGTCCTTGTAGGATGGCCTTTAAAAATAAAACGAGGTGCGTCACACCAAATAAAACTTTTAAATTGTGTGGTCCTCTTATAATATTTATATAAAAATACATAGAACCCGGGATGTGCCGTTTAGCGAATTTTCATGGCCTCCTGCATGTTAATAACACGTTAGTCGCTTTAGGCGCATCTTTAATAATCTTACCTTCCTAAATTTTGGTGTACATTTCATGTGACCCAAATCCAAATTCCAAAACGTTGAATAAAATGTGTCGAGGATCCGGGTGCATTCATGTGACGTGATCCAAAAATATATTTTAAATGACGTTCAATTTCCTAAAAATTATTAATTTAATGCGGTAAATAATTCTAAATTGCACTATAGGATGCATGTATTAAAATTAGATTTTTAGCCAAGGGATCCGGGGGTGCCTAACACCTTCCCTCGGGTCAATAGAATTCCTTACTCAAGAATTTCTTGTTCGCAGACTCTATTCGGGAAGTCAAAAATTTCCTCGATTTGGGATTCAAAACAACCGGTGACTTGGGACACCAAAAGCCAAAACCTATCCCAAGTGGCGACCCTAAAAATAAATAATCTCATTTCGAATAATGTCACTTAAATTGGAAAAACTCCTATATACATTACTTTTCGGGGTAAATGTGTAAACAAATGAGGTGTGACAAGGATCGCCAGTTGAGGTCCAAGAGGGTTTCTGCAGTGAGGGTCCAGTGGAAGGTCCAACCGGTTGAAAAGAACCTGGGAGTCCGAGGAGGACATGCGTAGCAGATATTCCCCATTTATTCAACCGATCTGGTACTTTTCTATGCTCGTTCGAGGACGAACATTTGTTTAAGAGGTGGAGAATATAACGACCCGACTGGTCGTTTTTCCTTTAGCACCCCGTTCCACGTAAATAAAACTTTATGTGCTTGTTTTACCTAATTTACGACTTAAGGGGACAGTTGTTTCGGGAGTTGGAAGAGTTTTGAATGAAATATGTCCATTTGTTTCTATAAGGTTAAAAGGCCAAGTTTGACTTTGGTCAACATTTTGGGAAAACGAACCCGGATTCATGATTTGATGGTCTCGGAGGGTCCATAGAAAAAAACGGGACTGGGGCGTATGTCCGGAATCGAATTCCGAGGTCCCTAGCCCGAGTAATGAATTTTTATTAGAAATTATTAAATTGAAATCCTAAGAGTTTAATGAAGAGGAAAAAATTCTTGGTCATATTGGTATCGGGCATGTATGTTGGTTCCGCGGTATAATATTTTAGTCTTGTCTGTGAAATTTGGTGAGAAACGGGACTGATTTGACGTGATTTGGACGTCCGGTTGAAAAGATGTGAATTTGGAAGTTCTTAAGGGTTTCATGTGTTTTGGTGTTGAATCCGTGGTTTTAGGTGTTATTTCGGCGATTTGATTGCTTGAGCAAGTGTGCACAATGTTTTAAGATTCGCATGAGTGTTCGGAGTGGAGGCCCGAGGACTCGGGTGAGATTCGGGCATGGTTGAAGGTAGAAAAACACACCAGTTTTTCTGGTATTTTTGTTGCTGCAGATCTTGCAATTGCGAGATGGTCATCGCAATTACGAACTCGCAATTGCAAGGTTGGCATCGCGTTTGCGAATTAGGCCGGCAGGGGAAGTGGTCGCATTTGCGACTTTTTGCTTCGCATTTACGAACCCAGCAGGGTCCGCATTTGCGACCCCTCCATTGCATTTTCGATCAAGGAATAAAAGGGCCCAGTTCGCATATGCGAATGTATTGTCGCAATTGCGACTTCGCATTTGCGAGCATGGTGTCGCAAATACGACATCAGAAGCTTGGACATAGCTTTTAAAAATGAGACTTAGGGCATTTATTTCATTTGAACTCTACACTTGGGCGATTTTGGAGCTTTCAAAGAGAGGGATTCAACATAGCATCGTGAGGTAAGTAAATTCTACTTAATGTGAGTTTAATACTTGGGTTTTGGATAGATTAACACACTAAAATTAGTGAAAATCAAGGGGTTAGATCAAGACCTAGGGTTTTAATTGAACTTAGATTTAACCACGAAAATTGCTATGAAATGAACTAGAAATCATATATTATTGATCCTTAAGGTGTAGAGAACAACTACCTTCGAAAAATCTCGGAATAGTTAGGAGTCGATCTTGTGAGCATGTATTGACCAGTTCTAACTTCATTTTAACTAGTTTGGAATCATTCAACTCTGAATTGAGGGCTTGGGCTTGCACTTGATATTTTGAAGCACGCTTTGGAGCGAGGTAAGTCTCCTTTCTAACCTTGTAAGAGGAAAATGTCCCCCACAGGAATAATAATTGAGTAATTTGCTGTTAAATGCAGGGGTAACGTACGCACTAGGTGACGAGAGTCCATACGTAGCTACTATTATGTTAATTATCCGGGTAATTTAGAACCTACATCATGCTTTATCTATGAACATCTCTATACTGTCTTCGAATATGATCACTTAGGGTATGCTAGAGACTTGAAAGGGAATAAGAACGAACTTGTATACTTCTTGAACTCTTAAACGACATCATTGAATATTAATGTTCCTTCGTGTGTATTCTTGATATTGCTTGTTATTTGTGGATCGGGCCTATCACCTCGGCATGAATAGATGCATCTACAAGTGCGTCGTCGCCCCTCGGTAAGTCCACGGTATATTTCTGTTAGATTGGGTCGTCGCCTCGACATATTGTACGCATGATATCTATGTGGAAATTTATACTTGAATTGTCTTGCTAATATTTCGAGATGTAAGTAACTAATTGGAATATTGTGAAGAACATGATTTTCACTCCTTGTTATAAACTGTTGTTTACTAGTGATTTCCATGCTTAGCTCTAAACGTGACGTATTAATTGGCCCTAGTGAGTATCAAGTCGACCTCTGGTCTCTACTTGTTCGAGATTAGACGGGATACTTACTGGGTACATATTGTTTATGTACCCATTCTACGCTTCTGTACTTAATTGTACAGGATTTAAGGCAGGTAAATCTGATTACCAGGCTAGTGTGCACCCCTAAGCAAGTGACTGAGACTTCCACTGTGGGCTGCTTCTTTCCTATGTCGTTCAGCAATCGAATGGAGTCTTTCTTTACTTTTGTTGTCTTTTCTATCTCAGACAGTACGATAGATATATTCTTTAGTATATTCTACTTGATGCACATACTTGTGACTCCAGGTCTTAGCACACATATTGGTAGACTTATGTTTTGGGTTGTATAATCACGTTATTTACATTATTGATCGCATCTGGTTTTAATTCTAAAATTTGAGTAGCTATTTTCTTCTTTCCTAATAAAAGTAACATATGATTTCTTTGAAATGTTTCTGCGCTGGCTTGCCTGGTAATGGTGTCGGGCACCTTCATGACCTATTATGAACGTGGGTCGTGACACGAGCCTCTCGTGAAAGGTCGACCATGTGTGAATCCCTACTATATGGGGAAGAATGGCACGCAGCCATGCATGCATTCATGAATACGTCTTACAGACGGATAGGGCAATCTCTCAGCTGCAAAGACATGATAGAATTAAGTACCATAAGAAAAATGATCGGGCATTCCACTAATCAGAAAAATGGAAACTTACACGCAAAGTTCCAATTCTCAGGGAAGGTCGTTGGGGATCCACCACAATGTGCTCAGTTCACACATAAAAAATAATTCTCGTAGAAATGATGGTTGGCCCTGCCATCAATCTTCTCCACCAGAATCCTTAACCCCCAGGACGCATGTGAATCATCGAACCTTGAATAAGCTGAAGAGTCAAGCATGTGGCCTAAAGTGACCTCACGACCGGCGAGTTCTGCGTACTTAAGCAGCATAAGGAATAACTTGTACAAGTACGGTGAAAGTTGTGTGGGGCATACCTCGTAAAAACGGAAAAAATCCACTACCAGCAAAGGAAGAGGAAGTGTATACCCTATTAGAAAGGGGTAAGCGTAGAACACGCGGTATCCGGGGCGGTCGAAGTGAACTATGTCGTTCCCCACCGCCGGCCGCATATCAACATAATTAGGGATTTCCCACCTCTCTTTCAACTCTACAATGCCCCCCTCTCTCATAATGGAGGGAACATGTTTCAGTTCCGCCCCAACGCGAATACTGAAGTCGGTCGATTCTCTCCCAGGGTGAGGCAAGATCTCAGTTACGGATGGAACCTCCTCATCTTCCACCGTATTTACTCCTCCAACGGCTTGAGCAGCGCCTTCCAGTACTAGATTAGCGGCAGGGAGATTGTCACGAGAAGATTACTGGCCATTTTTATAATAAAAAAATACGCCAAAGAAGTAACATGAAGAATGGATGAAGGTTTTCAATAAACAAGGGGTGAAGCAGAAATTCGAGATGTCGAAAAGAAAGTATTTCTGCTAGATTCTCTCAAGTAAAAGGAAAAGAAGTGTGTTAATCGAATGATAAGCTTCCCCTATAAATTAGGAGACACAAATGCCTCCAACATGAAATCGAAGAGTCACCGCTTGAATCTAATAGGGCACAAAATGTTTCAGCCCTTCAGGAACGTAGGTAACAATGGCGGTGACCACGGAACAACGCTATTGTACCAAATAACGTTTCGGTTTCAAAACCATCTCAATGATCCATGGGAATCAACAAACGCCATCACTCTACTAAGAATAGAAGAAATGAACTAAGGAATGGAGAATCGTAAGTTCATATTTGGTTATTCGAAGCTCATGTAGAGTCACCTACGGCAGGATCTGTCATCTTGGCAGGAATTGCTTTAAAATTGGAAACCTACGGGTTTCTAATATTTTCAATAGTCAAACTTCTCTCAAATTAATAAAGATCATGATCCGTCTGCCGAGTCCGACCGAGGACGACCCTGGCAGATGGAGGGACTAACTATATTGGTCAAAATCTGACCGCCGTGACCAAGTTGACCAACGTCTCGCATGAATAATCAAGCAGAAAAAAATAATACAACCCACTCTATATCTCCTCCCCGACATCCGACGAGTTAGCAAGGGCGACGCTTAAAGGTTTAGCAAGGGCGACGCTTAAAGGTACGACTAAAGCATATTGCATGCAAGAGGACATGAGGTCCATTGAAGGGTGAGGGTGCCACAACTATATATAACAAGGGAAAGCTTTCAGCAAAAGGGTGGTTGCTCCTTCTTCCGCTTAAAACAACTAAATAGCTCTCTTCTAATATTCTTAAGAGAGATCTACGAATCTCCAATAAAGCATGTAATGGTCTTCCCATGGATTGATGGGGAACATTATATTTCAATTAAATCATTTACGATCTCCTTTATCGTGCGCATGATCCATGTTGTTAGCTCTTTAATTTAAAATTTACTATATCTTACTAAGATTTACCCCTTCATATTTGATTGATTTATTCTAAAAGCTCTTTGATAACTTTTGAGTCAAACAATCTTGATATAGAAGCAGGCCCTCCAAGGAAAAGCAAGTCGCCGTGAGGCTAAAGCTCGAATTGCAGTATTACAAAACTCAAATCTAGAGGTTTTTTTTTTAAAAGCGATTAAATGTGAAATAGTCATAGTTGGGGAAAATGAATTACTAGTTTGATCTATGTGTCTTTTCATACAATTTGTCTTTAAACTCACGGACAAGAAAAAGAAATTCATCTTCTATCTCATGATTCATGAACTATACTATATCCAGATATTGCTAAAACCACTCAATTGGTATTTTTGTCCGCTCTGCAAGAGAAAATCAAGGTTGTTCATAAATCAAAATCAAAATTATTTGAATTTAAAAAACACAAATTTCCAACTCTTACTTGTTCTTTTAAGTTAGTTTCTAAATTTTGAGTTCTCTTTTTACCGCTCTTTCATGTGTTCAGAACATATAGACGGACAAGTTAGACTATACCACAATTTTTTTATACTTCAACTGAGTTGTGCCATGACGTGTTTATCGATTCAATCAAATATAACTCGAGTATAATAATTTTGCTTGATTTTTATTACTATTATGTTCTTTTCAAGTGGTTGGTCAATGTATGAGAAGAGTAACTAAAAGTTTGAAGTTCAAGGAAACTATTTTTATCAAAGGCGGATCACACGTGAAAGTGAAACTGTGTACTAAAAAGTCAAAAATGGTGCATAGATAAGAAGGAGATAAAAGCAATGAAAGCATCATTTAGTTAATTGCCACCAAGCTACGCCATGCTTTAAATCTCCAACAAACTCTTTCACCTTTTTCCTCTGCAAGTTATTGAAAATGGATGACATAATCATTTTCCGATTAAGTAAAAGGGAGTAACTCTTACTATCCAACAGAGTAAATTAAGTTTTTGAATCGCTTTTATTAATGACAGTAATAGATCTCATGTGAACGTAGGACGATCGATCGCTTAGTCAAATATGTTTACGTAAGATATTGAATGTACTGTATTAGAGGTGGCAAATAGCGGGGCGGGCCAAAAATAAATGATTAGAAAAACGAATAGATTATGCGGTCCAATTTGTATTTGAATATGATCACTTATGAGAAAATTTGTATTCTCCCAAACTTGAGAACCCCCAATTTGAGGCTTTACAAATACAAAAGTTAAATACATTAGTTATCCATTTTGTTAACCATGTTTTAAGTGGATAATATGGTTCTTATCCGTATTCGATCCGTTTTTAAAAAGTTCATTGTCCAATCCATTTTTAAATGGGTAATATGGATGTATAACCAGTGGCAGATCCACTTGGACAATTACGGCTGCTTAAGCACCCATTAACTTAATACCTTTGATCATATTTAGTAAATTTATATAGATAATTATAAAAAAATGTAGATAAATATTATATTGAATGAGCACCCACAAGCAAATTTTTCCTTTCTATTCTTTTGAAGTTTTTATTGACGAGCACTCATAACTTTAAAATTTTGGATCCATCACTATAGATAATTATTTTCTTTTAATCATTTTGCCACCTCTATGCTTACATGTCAGTGACAGTGAATTGTGTTAAAACAATCAGATGAATCTTAGTGGCAATAATATCTGTCTAGCTTGAAGTGCTGGGTCGCAATAAATATATATTTTTTGTACATATTATTATTTTAATCTTTGAGAATAACTTTCAAAAGATTTAGTAGTTTTCGTTGTTTATTGAACCATATAAGGTTTGCACCAAAAAGAAAAAAAGAAAAAAAAAGAACCATATAAGGTAATGTTTATTTTCTTTTTTCCTTTTAATAATAAGCGACATTGCTTCATGTATGATATACTGCTTATTAGATTCAAAAACCAGAATATTAGTGAAGTTATAAAGAAGCCACCAAGATAATTAATCATTTAGCCCATAATACCAAACATATACAGTAAAAGTAGGTTTTTTTCTATGATTGATTTTCCTAGTACTCCTAGCTTGTATATAAATTGCTCACAAAATTTTTGATCTTCGTAAACGTCACTAACAGATGAAGGGTGGTGGAGCAGAGGTTCCCTATTGGAAGAACTTGCATATGCTGTTGGAAAGATTTAGAAAAATTGTATTACCAATCTTAACATTAGTACTCCTAGTCAAATTCACCTTCTCTTCATATAACACTACCACTGATTCTTTGCTGCAAAATCTTGAATCAACCCTCAACAAATCAGTCCCTTTTGATCAGCAAAAACATGAGGCAATCACCCAACTGCAGTCTGTTGGAATTACAAGCATTAATCATTCAGATAAAGTAGGGATAAAGCAGCAAACATGCAACCTCTCTGTGGGGAAATGGATACCATATCCAGATGGACCATACTATACAAATGAGACAAACTGCGCCATCGATGATCGACAAAATTGCATGAAATTTGGAAGACTGGATCGTGATTTTATACATTGGAGATGGAAACCAGATGATTGTGAGCTGCCACTATTTGATGCTATGCAATTCTTGGAACTTGTACGTGGTAAGACTTTGGCTTTTGTTGGAGACTCACTAGCAAGAAACCAGATGCAGTCACTGGTGTGCCTTTTAGCTAGTGTAAGTGTTATTCTTTGAATACATCAGGAACTGATCTACTTGTATAAATCTGTTTTCAGCTAATCCTTAATTTAATTCCTCATTTACTTACTTTAAATCATCGTTTACACATTTAAATTCAATATATTGGGACTTGCTAGACTTGCTCTTTTACTGGTGTCTGACACGTAGAATGGACAATTTGCAATGGATTTAACTTATATATACTGACAATGTGACGAACTTTAAGAAGGGTGGAAAAAACCATGTGACTTTAATCGACTACGCTAATTAAATAACAAAGTCCAATTTAGAAATGCTAAAGTTTTGGCAAAATCAAAGTTTATTTCATAAATCACAGCAGTTTTTTTTATCTCTACATTCTTTCTGATCAAAATATTATGTAACATATCTCAGGCGGCCATTCCTGCAGACGTATCAGAGACTAAGGACACGAGATTCAGACGCTGGTTATATAAAGATTATAACTTCACAATCATAGCCCTATGGTCTCCACAGTTGATTAAATCCTATGAATCTGATCCTAATGGCTATTCCTACAACAGTCTCATGGATCTGTATCTAGACAAGGCCGATGATGTCTGGGCAAGTCAAGTTGACAAAGCTCATATTGTCATAATCTCCGGAGGACAATGGTTCTTTAGGCCATTTTTGTACTATGAAAATGGTCAGCTCATCGGATGTCACAAATGCAATGGAAAGAACACCACAAAACTCAGCCATTATTATGGATACAGAATGGCATTTCGTACAGCTTTTAAGACACTTTTAAGCCTAAATACATTAAAGAATCGATTGGTAATTCTAAGGCCATTCTCCCCTCAACATTTTGAGAATGGGGAATGGAATAAAGGAGGGAATTGCAATAGAACAAGACCCTTTACGAATCAAGATATTAAGTTGGATGGATATACATTACAAATGTATTTGACTCAATTGCAGGAATTTAAGGCAGCACAAAAGGAAGGCAACAAAAGGGGTGTCAAGTTTCGATTGTTAGATACAACTGAAGCCATGTTACTGAGGCCAGATGGGCATCCAAATAATTATGGACATTGGCCAAATGAGAAGAAATTAGCTGATTGTGTGCATTGGTGTATGCCAGGTCCTGTTGATACATGGAATGAGCTTTTACTATCCATTTTGAAGATGGAAGCAGAATGAGTTGAAGCCTTGGAATAGCACCAGTCATTCTTCAGGACAGTAATAATTTATTTACATCATTAGAATTTGGTAACAACCGTATAATAACTTTTTAAATGTTTGTGTAATTTTTTTATATTTCAACATAATCTCCATAAGGACATCTATAGAAAAGTATGTCACCCACGCAACCTAAAAGGTGAGTCTCGTAGGTGGACGTTGCTACTTTTTTCCT
Organism: Nicotiana benthamiana; assembly: GCA_034376525.1. Taxonomy (NCBI): domain Eukaryota; kingdom Viridiplantae; phylum Streptophyta; class Magnoliopsida; order Solanales; family Solanaceae; genus Nicotiana; species Nicotiana benthamiana. Next base: position 131,544,367 of record CM067324.1, on the reverse strand, counting down.
CGGCTAATGAGAAAAATCCTTCCTTTTACCCTGCCTGGCGCTATGCATCTCCAAATAGTAAATGCGCCGCTGAGTACTTGCCTTCACTTAGAAAAGCTACGCTCCCTATTAGAGTAAGGCATGCTCTTGAAACTAGATTCACTCGTTCTTGTCTCCAGAGATTAACTTATTCCAGAGCAGTCTGGTGATTAGCCTATCCCGCACTACTCGAAGCCTTCGTAAACTTATTGTTGGTTTCTATCGTAGTGGACATTGCTGTGAGATCCTTGTGCCAATGAAGATTACTTTCGATGATCGGAAAATAAAAAATACAAAAAATTTAACCAATATGCTAATGTAATTTATTATGAGTATGTCAATACTGCTTAAGCGGAATTTGACATCATAATATATGGGATAAATTTTCTTGCCCAAACAATAGGGTAAAAATAGTACGGGCTAGCCAGTTTTCGAATTGATAATTAAAAAATATTCAGTGTTTGATCACTAAAAAATAGTAGCTATTATTGTGCTGAAACACGAAAAGTTCCAGCATAGTATGCTAGATTATGGAACTTTTGCATATAAACTTTCAGCATATTATGTTGGAACTCTAATAAATAGAAAGTTCCAACATAATATGCTGGATATTGAAGCTCATGTATGTAAACTTTCAGCATATTATGTTGGAACCCCAGCATAATATATTGGAATCTCATATGTAAAATTTCAAACTCCAACATATTATGCTAGATTTTTTTTTGGATATTTAAGGATGTTTTAGTTCAAATTGTATCTTCACATAAAAATTTGACTAAATTTAAATTATTTTTAAAATTATAACTTTTTTTCAATTATCAATTGTAGATTTAGTTGTTTCGATATCTTTTCCCAACAATAAGTTGACAATTTGGTCCATTGTTATGGGACAAATTTTCAGCCGAGCGAAGCATGTCTTTAATCAAAGTCCAAGAAGAGCAATCAACCATAATGTATTCACACTCCGGCGGGTATTCGTTAAGGAGAATTTTTTTTTGGTCAAATGAAAAATTTGTATATCAACCAATATAACTGTATATCACGTGTTCTTTGGGACAATAGAACACCTCTCAAAATTGATCAACTATCCACTATACAACCCGAAGGCTGTTAAACTAACTTCTAATCTACAAAACTGTGACTATATTCAAGGATTACATAGCGGGTAACAGTTTAAGTATTGTAGAGTAGGCTGTCATTTGTTCATCTTCCTTCCAGTGATGTGCACCTGAAGCGCAATCAGTCTTGCTCTAATCTTAGCATTCATGCTCAACTGTCTGAATCGTCTTTCATTCCTTTCCATCCAGATATTATATACAACTGCGGCAAATACCACTCCTAGGATGGTTTTCCTTGGGTTCCTATTATTCACTCTGTCAGAGAGCCATTGGACTTCATGCTCCCAATTGTGTATCATTCTATTGAAATCCAGCCACCTTAGTAGACCTTGCCACAGTGATTGTGAATAAGGAAATTTAAAGAAAATGTGGTCATGAGTCTCTGTGTTGCCACTGTCACGTAAAGAACAGGCTTGGTCTGTGTGGATACCCCATTTTTCTAGCATGTCTACTGTTGCCAAACATCGATGCAATATAATCCATAGTATGAATTTCTGTTTTGGCAGAATTCCTGGCACCATCACCAGTTTTTTCCAGGGTACTTTGATGAACTGTGGAATGGAATACGTGTATGCATTTTTGATGCTGTAACTTCCCTTTCTGGCAGCAAGAGTGTTGCTGCCCAGTCATGCGCCCACCAGTCCCTAGCTCCAAATATTTTCCTTACCAACCAGCTAGCCTGCTTTGGTACTTCCATGTTAGTCACCTCCTTCCTTTTTATATAATGGCAATGGATCCATTTGATCCATAGTTTATCCTTTTTTTGCAAGTGCCCATAGCAGCTTTGACAGTGCTGCTTTGTTCCACTTCTCAAAGCAAATAACATTTAAGCCACCAGCTTCCTCTGGCTTACAGACAGTGTCCCAAGCTATGGGTGCCCTGTGACTTGCCTCATGTTTCCCAGTCCATAAGTAATTTCTGCATATACCTTCCACCAGCTTGATGATTTTCTTTGGAAGTAGGAAGACCTGTGCCCAGTATGTTTGCATCTCGAATAGGACACTCTTTATCAATTGGAGTCTTCCAGCATAGGATAATGTCTTGGATGACCAGCATCTGACCTTGTCAACTATCTTGTCCACCAAGGGTAGGCATTGTGCAATTGTAATCTTCCTTGTTGACAAGGCAACTCCCAGATATTTGAATGGGAGCTGTCCTTCTGTTAGATGAAATTCTGCCAGTAGTCTATCCTTTTGTTTCCTGTGAAATCCCAGCTATGTATAGGGAGCTTTTCTCCAGATTGTCTTGCAATCCAGACATCTGGGAGAAATTGTCAAACTCTTTCAGTAAGAGCCTCAGGGAAGTTTCATCTCCTCTACAGCACATCAGGAAGTCATCTGCAAAACAGATATGAGTAAGTTGTAATTTGGAACACTTGGGATGGAAGTTGAAGTCTGGGTTCTTGTTCAACTGCTTCAGTGTTCTGTTGACGTACTCCATGACTACGACAAACAGATAGGGAGACATTGGGTCTCCTTGTCTTAGCCCCTTCCTTGCTGCAAATTTGCTGGTAAGGCCTCCATTAACTAGTAAGGAGAAACTTGCTGTAGAAACACACTCCATGATTAAGGTGACCATTCTGTATGGTACGCCAAACTCCAGCAACACTGCTCTCAAAAATCCCCATTCAACAGAATCATAGGCTTTTCTGATATCCACTTTGATTATGCATCTGGGAGATACAACTTTCTGGGAATAAGCTCTAATCAATTCATGGGCCATAATGACATTGTCCAGAATGTTTCTCCCCTCGATGAAGGCTGATTGTGCCTGCCCAACCAGATAGTCCACCACTATTTTCAGCCTGTTTGTAAGAATTTTTGCAATGACTTTGTACAGTGTTGAGCAGCAGGCAATGGGCCTGTATTCCTTGACATAGTTGGGATTCTTCACTTTCGGGATCAATGTAACAGTGGTGCAGTTAACTTCTTTCAGTAACTTCCCATTTTGAAAGAACTGCTGCATTGCCTGTGTAACCTCTTCACCCACAATAGGCCAAAACTGTTTGAAGAACTCTGCAGGGTATCCATCTATCCCAGGAGCCTTGTCATTAGGGAGATTGTGAATTATCTGACTGATTCTTCCCTTGTTACTGGAGCTAATAATTGCTGTTGTTGGTTCAATGACAGACATGGCCCATCCCTAGCCACATTGATATCTATCCCAGGGAGCTGGTCTGCTGCTGTGCCCAGAAGTTGTTGGAAAAATTGAATGAACTCCTGTTGGATCTGATGTGGGTCAGTAATCCTCATCTGGTTGTCATTGAGTAAGCTACTCACCCTGTTCCTGGCTTGTCTGGACTTCATATACGCATGGAAGTATTTTGTATTACTGTCACCCAACTGAATCCAGTTTGCTCTTGACTTATGCCTCATTATTTGTTCTTGAATACCTTCCCATTTTTCAATGTTCTGTAATAGTTTCTTCTCTTCTTCAATCACTGCTTCATTGAAATAGTCTTCATTCAGTTTGCTTTAGACTACCCTCAGACCTTCTCTCAGTTTTTGCAGCTTTGTATCCACATATGAATGCTCCTGGTGGATAGTTCTGGTCTCCTGATCAATTTTCCTCAGTTTGCTCCAAATGGAATACATAGTGTGGCCTTGAATTTGTTGACCCCACACTCTTTGAACTGTTTCCTTGTATTCATTTTGTTGCGTAACTGTTAGTAGCAGCCTATATGGTCTTTTAACTCTAACTTTGACAATATCAGTATCTATCAATATAGGAGTGTGATCTAAACACCCAGGTAACATATATACTGCTTCCACTCCTGTGTAAGAATTGAACCACTGAGCATTAACAAAAGCCCAGTCAATGTGGCTATATATTCTGTCATCAGCATCCCTCTTATTACTCCATGAAAATGAACTGCCCCTTTTGGTAAGCTGCCCCACTCCAATGTCATCAATACACCCCTGGAAATCATCAATCTCAGAAGGATGCACTGGCTAACCATTTATACTATCCTCAACCCCCAGGGGACTGTTGAAATCCCCCACTATAAGCCAGGGCCCAGTTTACTGGACAGCTCTCAAGTTCCTCCATAATGGTGCTCTTTGTTGGGTAGTGTGTAGACCATAGACAAAGGTGATATAGCTAGCAAAGGTTGAGTTTATGTCTTTCACTTGACAATGAATTGATTGATCAGTGCTCTCCAGTATTACCACTTGAACATTGACCTCTTTCACATTATCCATATTCTGCCATTAGGAGCATGCACATAGTTATTCCCTACAGTCCAGTCATCTCCCAGCTTCTTGTATATTGCCATTAAATTCTGCTGCTTCACCCTAGTTTCTAGGCAGGCTATCATATCAACTCTATTAGTCCTCAGGAATTTGACTAACTCTCTTTGTTTGTAGGATTTGTTTAGTCCTCTAATGTTCCAGGTTACTATTATCATAGGGAAATAGTGGATGTTGTACCTCCTGGATCAACGGGCTCTAGGCTGCATTCTCCCTGCTGTTGGTTCTCATCAGGGGGTTCTACTATGGTGAGTACTGCAAATGTATTCCTCCTGGCTACCTCAGCATAGTTGGTCATTTTGTTTTGATTTTTGTCCTTAGGGCCTTGAACAGCTGCAACCTGTTTGCCTTTCTCAGATTGTTTGTCATTCTGTTGCCCTTCAACTATCTCCTCAGGAGCAGCTTTTGGTTGCCATTGCACTCGGGTTACCTTCTTTTTCCTCCTTCTCTGTCTCTGGGCTTCTACAGTATGTTGTTTCTCCTGTTGACAGTCACCATTTTTGTGTCCAAATGAGTTGCATTCAAGACAGAATATTGGTTTCCATTCATACTCTACACTTTGTATCCATGCTTTCCCATCTGGAATCTCTATGTGGATATCCTCAGGCAGAGGTTGAGTGATATCAACTTCCACAAGAACTCTCGTATAGGAGATTCTCTCACACTCAGCAGTTAGCCTGTCAGTGCATAGGGGCTTACCCAGTAAGCTTGCTATTCTGCCTAGATTCTCCTCAACCCAACATTGTATCGGCAGTCCAGGGAAATTGACCCAAATTGGGACAATTCTCATCGACTCGTTTTTAATCTGAAAATTAGGGTCCCATTCCTTCAGAATCATAGGCCTACCGTTCAAAGTGTATGGTCCTTGTTGCATGATTAAGTTCTTCTCCTTCATAGACTCAAATTTGAAGATGAAATACCCATCATCGTGTAGCAACAAAGTAGGCGTGGTAACCTCATTCCAAACGCCATAAACATACTTCAACATTTACTTAAATGACGGATTACCTCCCAAGACATAGCCAATTAGGGCATACCTCCATTTCTGGTTCTGACTCTCTATCTCCTTAGGGTTCAGCTTAGCAATTTTCACACCATCCTTCATCAGCGGAGGGTAGAACTACAATTGCTGCCCAGCTTTTGAGTCCGATTGCCTTTGACTACCTCCGCCATTGTGGGTTTCTCCGCCATTTTAGGTTTCTGAGCTTCAGTGGAATAAGTGAGCTTCCTAGCCATCGTCGTTCCACCTGCACCCTCCTTCTCCTTCTTCGGCGGTGCCTGCATGACAGTAGGGGCACTCCCCATTCCAGGGAACCAGTGTATAAGGAGAAATTTTAATATGTGAGTCACATAACCTAGTTTATTTTTTAACAAGTGAACATATGTTTCTATTTGCTTATTTTAAAATATAATCTAAAAAATACGAAATTTAGGTCTACTCTTTTTCCTAATTAGAGACTTAACTAATGCATAATAAAAGGAAGAAAAAGAAAGTAAAAAATCTATTTCATTACTCCTATTATATTATTATAATATTATAATAAAGAAAAAAAAGGTAAATTACGGTGAAAAAGATTACATTATGATCTATGTAGTGTGTTTATGGATGATTTCACTGCAATTTCCTTTCCTTTAGCTGATGTATATATTGAAGAATTCAATTTTTTCCATTAACAGATACTCTGGTCCTTATACAAACTATGTAGGGGTATACAAAGAAAACCGATAAACCGCACCAACCCGATAATCCGAGTCAAATCGAGAAAAAAAACCCGACTATAGTTTGGTTTGACTTGGTTTGGTGTTGGAAAAAAAAACCCGAGCATAATTGGTTTGGTTTGGTTTTAACTAAAGAAAGTCAAACCGAAACCAAACCAACCCGACATTACATATATAGGAATTTTAGATATATTTAATAATATACTTATTGTAATGTAATTTATAAATATTTCTTAAAAAAATTCATAATTTTATCTTTTAAGGTATTATTTTAATGTTTGATTTAGAACTTTTGAATGCTCCAATAAGTTTTATAGCCATTAATATTCGTAAATTAAATAATGCTAGCAATCAATACTAATGCTAACAAAAGACAATCAATTCAATATTACGAATGGGAATGTATTAAATGTCTATTTTTTATTTTGCAATAATTTAGATAAAAATACATAACCTGTTTTTATTTTTCTTTAGCTTTTAGGCATATAATTAATACTCCCTTATTAGTCTATCTAGTTTAGCATGAATTAGTGCTTTTAGATTATGTTTATTTTTATTATGACTTTTTAATTAGCAATATTTATAGTACATAATTTTATTATTTTTTATTATTGAATATTTTAGGATAATGTCATGAGTCATGACATATCTCATATTTTGTATTATTTTCTTGAAAAATACTTTATATAGTTGTTTCTTACTAGAATTAAAGAAATATTTTGAGCATACGTTATATATTTTGTTCTACGAAGATTTTACCGGAAAAAAATCCAAAAAAACCCGAATACCCCGAAAACCCGAAAAAATCCGAGAAAAACCGATATTGAAAAACCCGAATTTATTGGTTTGGTTTGGTCTTTAGATCTAATAACCCGACATAATTGGTTTGGTTTGGTAATTATAAAATCCGAACCAACCGGTCTATATACACCCCTAATACTATGTATATAAGATGTAGGTCCGCTTTTTGATAAAAAAAAAATTTATTGAAAATCTTATTTCTTAGTATCCTTTCTACGGTGAAGAAGAACGCATATATTTTATGCTAAAAAGTATGGAGGATCACTCAGCTGAAAATATTAACTTTGAAGGTGAAGGTAAGCAACATGAACTTTAAGTGCTCACTTTCAGCGTAAAAGAAGTATGATTAGCAGCGGAGATGCTCAAACTCTTGTGGATCGTTTTATGCATATGCATTCAGAGGATTCAAATTCTTTTTGCTCTTTTCAAGTTGATGAAGATGGAAGGATGTGCAACTTTTTCTAGAGAGATAGTATATCTAAATTGCATTATGAGTGTTTTCGAGATGTGATAATTTTTTATTCAACATATCATACAAATAAATATGATATGATTTGTGCTCCATTTGTGGGCGTAAATAATCACTATAAAAATATTTTTTTTGGATGTACATTCTTAAGTGATGAAACAACTAGTTCTTTTGTTTGTCTATTTCGTACTTTTTTGAAGGCAATGGGAGGCATATCATCCAAAATTATATTTACCGATCAAGCTCCTGATGTAGGAAAACAATTTAAAGGTAGAAGACCTTTACATGTAAGAAGGAAAGAGATTTTGTTTAGTTGATAAATGAAGAAATGGAGGTAGTTTGGAAGGTTTAATATATGTAGCTATATGGAGAGAGACTTTTGTAATTCTTCAACTTTTATTACACAAGGAATCACTTTGGTACACACTTGGGCTCACACTTTGCTTCACTCCTTTATTTTACATCATACAAATGAGGAGGTCTTCCCCTATTTATAGGCATCAACCTCCATGTTCTACGACATTCTAAAATATTCCATATAAGTATCCTAAACAATATTCATATCTACCTATTCTCATATGTTCTAGAATATTTCACTACTCTAGAATATTCTCACATTCTCTACTATACATAAAAGAGTTTCTATCATCTTCTAGAATGTTCCAGAGAACTCCATAATGTTCTCGAACCTTCTAGAACATTCTAGCTCATTCTAGACTATTTTAGAATAATCTAGAATATTCTAGTAATATCTAGCTTTGGTTTAATTTATTGTTCACATTGCCTCCCTTAAACCAAAGCCTCGTAGGCGGTCATTCCTAATAACTTTTTCATCTTCAGAAAAGTCTCCATCTTCAATGCCTTGGTGAAAATATCTGCCACCTGTTCACCAGTTCTGCAGTAGCCAATTCGGATCTCATTTTCTCGTACCATCTCTCGAATGAAATGATATTTATATCAATGTGTTTGCTGCGACCATGAAGTACTGGATTCTTCGCCAACTCGATTGCTGATTGGTTGTCACATAATATCGTGGTTGGACCATCATGTTTGTGTTGAAGAAACCTGAGCATTCTTCTCAACCATACCGCCTGTGTAGCAGCATTTGATGCAGCAATGTACTCGGCTTCAGCAGTGGATAATGCTATCACTGGTTGTTTCTTTGAACTCCAAGAAAACACACTCAAACCAGTGAAGAATGCATAGCCGGAAGTACTTTTTCTCTCGATCGTATCACCAGCCCAATCACTGTCAGTGTATCCAAGAAGTTCAAGTGACTCACCTCTAGGATAGCAGATTCCATCTCCTTGAGTTCCTTTAATGTATCTGCCGACTTCTCCGGTTGGTCTGTACTTTGTTTTGTATACCCACTTTACTCCAACGGGTTTCTTTCCTCTTGGAAGGTCGGTAAGCTCCCAAGTATCATTCTTCTCAATAGAATGGATTTCCTCCTCCATTGCTTTCACCCAACGTTCTTCTTCAATTGCATCCTTGAAATCCACAGGATCGCAATCTGAAAACAAGGCAAAGTTCAAAATATCTTCGTCAGTTAGAGTATCAACATCATTACCGACAACGTAATCCTCCAAATGAGCCGGTAGACGTCGTTGCCTCTATGATCGACCATGCTGTATTGGTTGTATTTTTGAGGGAGACTGTTGTTGCGCAGGTTCATCATGCTCCTCGTCATCAAGATATGATGGTGCTGGAGGTTGAGATGGCTTAACTGCTTTTTTCTTCCAATCCCATGCTCCATGTTCATCAAAGGTGACATCTCTACTGACAATAACCTTTTTGCTGTCTGGATTATATAGCTTGTACCCTTTTGTCTGTCGACTGTAGCCAACAAATATGCTCTTTTCTGCTTTCTCGTCAAGCTTCTTTCGCAGTGGATCGGGTACATGCGCATAGGAAAGACAACCAAATATTCGTAAATGAGAAATATTTGGTTTTCTACCTGTCCATACCTCATAAGATGTTTTTCCATGGTTGCTTCTCGTAGGGCACCTGTTTAACATGTAAATTGCAGTAGAGACAGCTTCAGCCCAGAATTCTTTAGGCAGCTGTTTTGCTGCCAGCATTGACCGCACCATATCCATCACAGTCCTGTTCTTTCTTTCCGCAACTCCATTTTGTTGAGGAGTGTACCTTGCAGTCAACTGATGTTGAATCCCATGCTTCTTCAAAAAATCATCGCACACAGTGTATTCTGTGCCTTGATCTGTTCTCATAGTCTTTATAAAATGGCCACTTTGTTTTTCAACATATGTTTTGAAGCTTTTGAATGTGTCACCGGCTTCAGACTTATTTTTCAGCAAATACACCCATGCTTTTCTACTGAAATCATCAATAAAAGTAATGCAGTACTTACTTTCACCGAGCGAAGGAACTTCCACCGAGCACAAATCAGAATGTATCAGCTGCAATGGGTGTTTTGCTATCCAAGCTTTGCCTTTGGGAAATGTCTCTCTATGCTTCTTCCCCAAAATGCATGCTTCACACTGTCTTGGAGCAAAGTCAAGTGAAGGCAAACCTGACACCATCTTATTCTTCACAATTGTAAACCGCCGAAATTAAAGTGGCTGAACCTCATGTGCCATAACCAAGTATCATCAAGAGCAATTGAATTATAGCAGGGTAAGTGACCGTAGTTGAAAGTTACTGGAAACATCCGATTTTTGGTCATACTTACCTTGGCTATAATTCTCATACTCTTGTCTCTTATTGTGCATATATCATTACTGAAATGCACTTCATATCCATTGTGTTGGAGCTGACCCAAGCTCAACAAATTATGCAGCAGGTTAGGCACGTAGTAAACATCTTTTATGGAGCACTCAAGCCCATTCTCCATGGTGACCGGTATTCTCCCTTTCCCAACAACTTGCATAACTTGATTATTTCCAAATTTAACCGTGGATTTAAAAGACTCGTCCAAATCAGCAAATATCTCCTTCTTACCGCACATATGATTACTACATCCGGAGTCAACGTACCAGACATCATTGTTCGTTTCTTCACTAACAGCAGCCATACATGCGGAGTATAAAGTGGTTTCACTTTTATCCCCTTCATCCTCAGCTACTCGAGCATGAACTTGTTTATTTTCAGTTCTTTTACTCCAACAATCTTTAGCATAATGACCCAATTTACCGCAGTTATAGCATTTAAGGGGAGGTTTTTTGCTGACCTGGATTGTTGTAATTTTCTGTTGGCTGGAAATGATGATTACCTCTTCCACGGCCACGATAGTTGCCGGTGCCTCCACAACCCCTGCCTCGGAAACCATGTCCTCTAGTTTCCGCCACATTAGAAGATTCTCCTCTCTCTTTAACTTTAGTATGTGCCTGCAATACCTTCTCTGCCGGATCTTTCTCCAATGACTTCTAATTTCCCATTAGTTCTATTCTCATGAAGAATTAATGAGCCCAGAAGCTCCTCGGAACTTAAAGTTGAAAGATCCTTGGTCTCTTGAATTACTGCCTCAATATGATCAAACTTCATAGGTAAAGTATTAAGTACCTTTTCAACGAATGTCTCATCGCTGAGGGTATGAACATTGAGCTCCATCTCATTCTTGATCTCCGTCAACCTCGAAAAGTATCCCTCAACTGTCTCTGACTTCTCCATCGTGGCAAGCTCGAACTTCCTTTTTAGCGCCATCAAATTATTCTTTTGGACCTTATCAACTCCATGATATGCTTTGGCCAAAATATCCCAAGCCTGTTTTGTTGTTTGGGCTGTGAAAATTTTGCCAAACACAGACATATCGATGGCCTGGTGTATTTGGGACAAGGCCATACTATCACGCCTTATTTCATTCTCTTCGGCACCTTCCTCCAGTTCTTCTCGCGTATATTTTAACAAATTATACGCCTTCAGATGTGTCTCCATCTGAATCCTCCAAAAGTTGTAATTTTGTTTCCCCGTCAACTTGGGAACCATGCACACGATATTCTTTCCTGCCATAGTTAATGAATCACCCTCCTAACGAACCAATGGCTCTGATACCAGATGTAGGAAAACAATTTAAAGGTAGAAGACCTTTACATGTAAGAAGGAAAGAGATTTTGTTTAGTTGATAAATGAAGAAATGGAGGTAGTTTGGAAGGTTTAATATATGTAGCTATACGGAGAGAGACTTTTGTAATTCTTCAACTTTTATTACACAAGGAATCACTTTGGTACACACTTGGGCTCACACTTTACTTCACTCCTTTTTTTTACATCATACAAATGAGGAGGTCTTCCCCTATTTATAGGCATCAACCTCCATGTTCTACGACATTCTAGAATATTCCATATAAGTATCCTAAACAATATTCATATCTACCTATTCTCATGTGTTCTAGAATATTCCACTACTCTAGAATATTCTCACATTCTCTACTATACATAAAAGAGTTTCTATCATCTTCTAGAATGTTCCAGAGAACTCCATAATGTTCTCGAACCTTCTAGAACATTCTAGCTCATTCTAGACTATTTTAGAATAATCTAGAATATTCTAATAATATCTAGCTTTGGTTTAATTTATTGTTCACATCCTGCAATAGCGGATGCTATTAAAGAAGTTTTTCATAATACTTGTAATCATTTATGTGAATAGCATATTAATAGGAATTCCCCAAAGAATATACCTTAACTTTATTGAAAATCGGGATTTAGAAAAAAAATATTTTGGTAAATTCTTATGAAGGTGCAAGTCGGAATCAGAGTTTAAATTGGTGCGACAGAAAATGATTGAAAAATGGGATTGTGGGAGTAATAGTTGGCTCCAAAGGTTATATGACTTGAGGGAAAAGTGGCGTCCTGCATTTAGTCGGTCTATTTTCTCTGCGAATACTAAATCAACTCAGAGGAGTGAGAGCACTAATAGAGTCTTTACAAAAATGGATTGCAAGACTATGAGTTTAACTGAATTTTTTAATCATGATAAGCACCGAGCAGCTGCAATGTATGACATAGAGACGATAAAAGATTATAAATATAGAGGAACACCTAAACTTGCAATAGATGATTGTGGGTTATTAAAGTATGCTGCAACTTTATATTTAGTTCAACATGAATTTTTATGGGGGATATCCAAAAAAGTGATCAATACTGAATTTAATGAAGTATGTCACACATACACAATCCTAAGGGAGAAGGTGGACAAATCGAGACATTGCAATTCAATTTTATGGACAATTTTATAAGTTGCAGTTGCCTTGTGTTTGAAGGTTTTGTTGCCATGCACTAAAAATTCTGTTTCTTGACTTGAATTTGCACAATATATTTTGTAAATATGGAAAAAGAATATTAAACAAGGGAATAGTTTGAAGCAGTGCAGCAATAAAAAGAAAACATCAACTTCATCTATAGCAATTCGCTTAAACAGGTTGATGAAAGAATCATGTGCAGTTATAACTTTAGCTGCAAATGATGCTGAGCATAAAGAAATTGCTAGAACTATTTGTATCAAGCAAGGGTTGAGATCACTAAACTCTAAAGTGAATTATATGCAGAAGGAACTCATAAGACTTGTTCCAAATCTAGTACATCTATTGGCCCTTCTTTGGGATAATGATCAAGTTTTGGCTCTGATTAAGAAAAAGGGACATCGAAATGATACGGAAGATTAAAATCAAGAATTGAGCAAAAGAAGAGGCGGGCACCACAAAAGACATTAAAAGCTAGAACAACAAAATAAGATAAGAAACAATTCTTGGGGTTAAATTTTAAGGTTCAATCTCTAAACTATCAAGTTATGATTTTCCATTTGTTACAAGTATTTATATTTTAATTTACTTATCGGTCTTGATTTGATTTTTGCTTTACTCCTTTTAATTTAATGATGCAATTATATGGAGATCAAAACACTAGTTTCACACAATAGTTGACTCAGGCTTCAACTAACCAATTTGGAGGTGGCATTGAGAACCAAAGTTCAAACACTGAAAAAAATACTGATTTTAGTGGCCAAGCGAATTGAGTGTAGAAATCGAATTAGTAATTGAGTTAGCATTGTCAATATTGAGACTGATAAGATTATACGTATTTATTTTAGTTATGGATTATATTGATTTATGGATGAACAGAATTGATAGTATCAGAGAGATTATTTGAACAAAATTTATAGTATTAATAATTTGAAGAGCCAACATATATTGATTATTTTATATTATCTGACCTTAATTTATAATTTGTCTGATGATGCAATTGTGTATGTCCTACGTAGAAATGTTATTATGGTGTATGTTAATTGTATTCGGAGCAATATAATTTACTGTAGCTTGTTTACATTGTTATATTTTATTTTTGCGAAGCATTTCATATAAAAAATTATTCCTTATGTATAGGTTGTATGTGACTGTCGTCGTTAACTTCTTCTTCCTTGTCTTTTTGAAACTCATTTTCTTTTTCCAATTTGTCATGGTTATTTTTTCTTGTACTAGGTGATTGGATTATCATAAAATGCAACAAAAAGTATTTTGATGTGATTGCTTTCTTCAACTTATTTTTTGCTTTGAAGAGTACATAGATCATAATGCAATTTTTTTCATCGTAATTTACTTTTTTCCCCTTTATTATGATGTTATAATAATATAATAGGAGTAATGAAGTAGATCTTTTGCTTTTTCCTTTTCTTTTTATTTTCCATTAGTTAAGCCTCTAATTAGGAAAAAGAGTAGACCTAAATATTGTGTTTTTAGCTTATGCTCTGGGAATTGATATTTCCACAGTTTAACCTCTAAGTCAAACCTGGCTTAACTTTCTCCATTTAAAAACTACAATAATTCCTAATAAACTAATCAATTGGAATACCTTGTTTCCCTTCATTATTTGGAATATTTGGATTACTAGAAATACCAACAATATTAATAACAATATTAATAATACTATCTTTCGTTCATCCCTCTGTAAGATTATTGATCAATCAATCGAATATGTCTTGCTTACAAATATGGAGTCAAATTGGGATAGAAAAATCAATCTCATCATCAGTTGGATTAAACCTCATAGGGAGTGGTATAAACTAAACATAGATGGTGCCTATAATAAGGTAGAGGTATTGGAGACATTGGAGGGGTTATAAGAAATGTGAAGGGGGACTGGCTGATTGGTTTTGCTTCAAAAATTATTGTAAAAAACCTAGTTCATGCGGAACTCATGGCACTCTACGAAGGGCTTCGTATTGCAAACAACAGAAAACTCTATCCTTTGGAAATCGAGACTGATGCTACATATGTAATCTCTTTCATTCGTGAAGGATGCAAAATTTAGGAAACTATTATAAATTGTTGCAGGTTACTTCTCGCTCAAATGGGTACCGTAAAAATACACCACATCTCCAGGTAGGGGAATGAAATACCTCACAATTTAGCAAAGCATGGAATGTCCAGCCTAGATTTAAATAAATTAATGTTTGGTTGTATTCACCACCTTTCTTCTTAGCTGTGAAGCTGGCAGACAAGAGTGGTGAGGGTTGTGAAAAAACGATTTCTGTTAAGTATTGTAAAATCCTAGCTGCTTTGGGTAATTCGCATGTCATGCATGGGTACCTTCTATCAATAATCATCATGATCATAACTACTACTGTAATGCATATTGTTTATGTTTTAATGAAATAAGTATCTTTCCGTTCAAAAAAAAAATAAGTAAGAACATGAGTACACTTGTCAATAGATAAACTAGACTCACATAAATAATATTGGTTATGGACTCACATAATAAAATTTATCCCTGTTAAATAGTGTTATGAGCTGCCTCAAAAAAACAAGAGAAGCTCCGAAAATCCGTAAAACATCTGAATTACAAACTAGAATTTTAATTGCAGACAAAACATTAGTACTAATACATGTCATTGTGATTGATAAAGTTACCATAGAATCTATACTTTGAAACCAGTAGGTGATTATAAATTACCTCATGATATTTTACGTTGTTCCATTTCAAAAAGAGTTCAGGTGGTGTCATAATTACTATTATAGCTATTGTTAAAGAAATAGACAACTCCATCAATGTCAACTCCTCCTCCTAGGTTTCGTGGTCTAATATTATAAGGTATGCTTTTGAGCTCTCTCCCTAAAATGTTTGGATAATCATAATGTAGTGTCATCAATATTTTATGCCTTCTTTTATCTGTGCCGAAATCCAATGTACAACAACACCACTTAAAATCTTTGTGAAACGTAACAAACTTTAGATCTTCTTGATCAGCAACACTATATAGAATTTGCTAGGAAAGTCCTTGGAAGATTCTAGCCATGTAAAAAATTTTAGAGAGGGATTCCACTTGTAAATAATAAAGGACTTACATAATAATTATTATTTACTCACTAGTCCCTGGAGACTATATATAAAGAGACCATCATTTGTAATTCATCAAGTAAAACAATCAATTTCTCTCTAATACAAAAGCTTCCTTGGGCAATCCTCATGTGTTCTAACATTCCCTTTGCGATCTTTAGAGTAGTAAGGCTGACTTGACATAGCAAGAAAATGAGCAAGTTATGCAAAATCGTGAGCAAGTTGGCAAGTGCCGCACGTGTGCTTAGTCAAAGACTAAAGACGTCACACCGTGGTATCAGAGCAAAACTCGCAACTAAGGGAATGGCGAACGACAGAGAAATTAACGCTGCCAACACCCAAGCCAATGTCATTGATGATGATGCTGACAAAAAGTGCTGTAAAAAAAAGGAATTCCACCAACAAGAGCCAGGAGATTCCGCCCGAGATTGTGCCAAGCGAGGGGCTTACATTCCAAGAACCATCTGCCACTAAGGCGAGCGAGGATGAACTTGACGTCCTGTCGAAGGATATCTCACACGGTAAAGAGTGGGTGATGAAGGTGAATTCGGGGATGGGCGCCGTCAAGATTTTTGGCAAACTCTTAGAAAAGGTGGAAAGCACCTTTAGAGTTCTTGAGGGGCACACTCTTGAGGATATTGAGAGTGTCCAAAATGACTTAGAGGAACGTACACAGACTGAGATTGAGCTAAGGTAAACTATATGTGCCTTGGAATGCAGACTTATGGAGGCCTTGAGTACTATCGATGCTATGAAGGCAAAGATAGAATTACTCAATGAACATGTCAATGCTAGTGTAACCAAGGAAAATAATAATGTTATTATGACAATGGAGGCCAAGATCGAGGCTCCCAAGCTGCTGGTGTTCAAAGGTGTTCGTGATGCATAAGAAGTGGAGAATTTCCTTTGCCACTTGGAGAACTATTTCAGGCACGACAAAGCGAAAGACGACGAGGCCAAGATCAACACTGTTGTGTGTACCTCTCAGAGATTGTCGTGTTGTGGTGGCATCGAAAGTGTGTTGACGTGGAGAACGGGCAATGCAAGATTGAAACGTGGGAGCAGTTTAAGAAAGAGTTGAAGAAGCAATTCTACCTGGTGAATGTGGCGTACGAGGCCAGGCTGAAGCTAAGGGAGCTTTGATAGATGGCCACAATTCAGGAGTATGTGTGCGAGTTCACTACCTTAATGCTACAAATCATGTCATTGTCTGAGGAAGATTCCCTTTTCTACTTCATGGATGAGTTACAAAATTGAATAAAGCAGGAGTTAAGAAGACATCAAGTAGCCAACACGGACGAGACCATAAGGGTAGCTGAGTCACTCGTTGACTTCAAGATGGAGCCTACCAAGTCCAAAGAAGGCAATGCCGAGAGAGGTAGGGGAGATCATGACAAGGACAATGGGAAAGGCACAATCGAGGTATACAAAGGAAATGGCAAGGGGTCGTCCCATAACGGACAAGGGTCCAAGAGAAGTGGCCAGGGGCCAGAAAACGGTAGCGAGTACGTGCCGAAAGAAAGGTGCTACTTCCATAAAGGATCACATCGGGCAAGTGAATGCTTAGAGTTGGGGAAGCTTGCAGCAATGATCGAGAATTTTTCTCAAACACATAAGGGTGATACAGGAGAAACCGCATGCATTAGAGGGATGCGCTTGGAATCTAACCTGAAAGTAGAGGATTCCAAAGTCTATCTTGGCGCCATGCAAATGGAGCATCGTGGTAGTAAGAAAAGTTGGCGGACATAGTTGAAGAGGATGGCAAGTTATATAGTGATGGCACGCTATCGGACTTAGACGATGTACCAAGCAGAGGGGTCAAGTTTGCTAGTAAGGTTGTGACCACGGAGGGCAGCCAAATAGGGAGTAGAATCATGTACCCGATGCTTAAGAAGCTGCTAGACTTCGTTAAGTCATGCAGAGATTTAGGCCAAGAGCAAGGAGTGGCATCCGATGGGTGGAGGATCAAGGCTATAGGTGTTTAACGGGTGGGCTGGGCCGATCCGGGTTGAGGAAAAGGTAACCGGCCGGTTTCTAATTCGGGGTCAGTTACTGGTTTTTTCTAACCTGGCTTAACGGGTCTGGGTCCATCCAGGTAAAAAATAAACTTGAACGGTTATGGTCCAGGGGTCAGACCAGGCCGGGCTGGGTTAGTGTTATTTTTTTATATTTGTATAACTATCGTAATTTATATTAATATAAAGAAAATATATAAAATATAAAAAATCTTACAAAAAAATTATTTGAATAAAAGGTTTCGAATCTTTAAAATCTTTATATTTGAATATTTCATTAAGAATTTAAGATTATAGAATACAATGAAGAAGGAAAAAAATTGCACTTATAATTTGCAAGTGTCTTTTTAATTTCAAACTTATAAATTGAAGTTTACATTTAACAACAAGTAAATTAATGAAAACGAATAAATTGAACGGGTTTGAATTGCCTTAGTAAGCTCTTCATAATCAATATGAACTTCTTGCCCATCTTCTGGAGTGTAAAATTCAAATGGACTACCATGTGTTAATATATCTCTAAGTCCCTCGTCTTTTGGTCTATCAACATCTTCACGTCCATGATTTCTTCGTTTCGATCTAATACAATTTCTAAAACATACTAAAACTTCCAAAACATTACTTCCCAATGAGTGACGGGTGTCCCCAAGTTGTTGCCTTGCTTGACTAAATGCGCTCTCTGATGTAATAGTTAAAATTGACACATTCAGCATTTCTTGAGTCAGCAAAAAGAAAAATACTTTTTGCCACTATCCCAACAATGAAAATTCCTTTGTGCGAGGCTCTTTTTACTTTTGCAAGCAGAATTGAAATTCATCAATGTTCCTACAACTGGTTTGAGTGGTAGAAAATGTAGACCGAATATTACAACCATCAAGGCCTTCGTCATCATCCATAGTGGTAGAAGTGGTATAATACATAGTGTAATTAATATTGCCTACATTAATAGAAGCATCATCAACTATATTTGCATAATAATTATATAACTATTGTAATAATCATTTAGTTTGTTCATACAATATTATATATTTGAGGTTTTAGTTGGTCCAATCTCCATATAAGTATATAAATCATTGATAATTGGTGACAATCAAAAGTCTTAATAAAAGGATTTAAAAAGAACCAATTAAGTAAATCGGAGGAATTGAAAAGAAATATTTTTTGAATTTTGCTTGTATTTTTTCAACGGCATCCTTATATTTTTCTTTCTTCTTAAATTAAGAGGGAAGAAAAGAAATTTCAGCTATATGTACTAAAATTATAGTAACAGTATGTGATGACCCAAAGGGTCATCTTACGATTTAAAACTAAATTCTGTGTTTTGAGGCCTTCAAAACCTCATTTTATCCCTCCTCAATTTGCGGCGAAGTCTAGGCGTGATTCCGGAAAGCTTTTATGTTGAAAATTGATGAATATAATAAGTTTTGCGTGAAAAGTTAATTTTAGTTGACTTTAGTCAATATTTTTGATAAGCGAACCCGGACTCATGTTTTGACAGTCCCGGTGGGTTCGTACAGAAATATGGGGCCTGAGCGTATACCCGGAATCAGATTCGAAGGTCCTTAGCCCGAGTTATGAAGTTTTGTTAAAACTTATAAGTCTAATAATTTAATGGTTTTTAAGAGATTTTTAATGTTTGATCTTATTGGTATCGGGTGAGTATTTTAGTTTCGGATCCCGCTAAAAGTTTAATATAGTATTTAAGTCATGTCTGAAATTTAGTAAGAAGTAGAGTTGGTTTGACGTGATTCAAACGTCCAGTTGAGATAATATAAATTTCAAAGTGTTCTTGAGAATTTTATTTGATTTGATTCTAAATTCGTAGTTCTAGGTGTTATTTTGGCGATTTGATCGCGTGGCCAAGTTTGTTCGATGTTTAAGACTTGTGTGCATATTTGGTTTGGATCCATGGGGCCTTGGGCGAGTTCCGGATAGGCTATGGGGTGATTTGATACTTAGAAAAACTAATGGTGTTCGTCGGTCTTGTAGCAGGCTTCAGACTTCGCAAATGCGAGGTCATGCTTCGCATTTACGACCACTGTTTGGTTTGTATTTGCAAGATTCTCATCGCAAATCCGAAGAGAAGCCAGGCCAGCCTAAGTTTGCAAATGCAAAGGATTGTTCGCAATTGCGATAGGGACATGGGGAAGGTAAACCTCGCATTTGCGATCACCTCAACTCGCAATTGCATGAATTTCTTTGCTTTTCCAAAGAAGCAGGAATGTGAGACACCTTGCAAATGCAATGGTTTTCTCGCATTTGCGAGCTTTGCAATCAGGTCGCTAATGTGACATTTGCAACCGTATAAAAGGGACTTAGACGGGATTTTTCATCCATTCTTCAAATTTTCAAAACCTAAAACACAAGAGGCGATTTTCCATAGACCTTTTCTTCCCCAAATCATAGTGAAGTGATTCTAAACTAGTTTCTTTAATCTTTCACTTTATTTTACAATATTTCAACCTATAATCTAAGATTTTCATGGTGCAATTGGAGATTTTTGGGTAGAAGCTAGGGATTTAGAAATTTAGCGATATAAACCTCAAAATTAGGTTAGATCTCAAAACCAATTATATATTCGGGCTCGGGGATAAATGGGTAATCAGGTTTTAGTCCGAATTTCGGGTTTGGACCAAGCGACCTGGTGTTAACGTTTGTTGACTCCTTCAAAATTTGCCTAAATTGAATTTATTGTAATCGTGAGTAGTTTCTAAGGCTTAAATTGAATTGTTTGGTTGGTAATTTACTAGATTCTCTAAGTCTTGAGCATTATGTGAAGGAAAAAGCGGTGATTGAGCTTTGAGTTGGCCATTAAAGTGAGGTAAATGTTATGTCTAACATTGGCTTGAGGGATTAGGTATTGTTACCTATTTGTTACGTGTTTGGTTGTTGAGTACAATGTATAGGTGAAGTGACGAGTAACTATGTGTTTTTGTCGAGTCATAGCATGTGAGAGTCTTATTCTTGTAATCCTTGTATTCTTTAATCATATCGTTCATGCTTAGATTAGTTATTCCTTATGTTGAGCAACTCTTATCGTGTTTTACGGAATTTGATATTGATTGACTATTGACTCAAAGTTGAGGTTGACATTGTGGGACCAAATTTTGAAGTGAGACTTGTTATTGATGATTCTATCTCCGCGTTGTTATTGTTCTTGTTTTGGTGAGGCAGAGTGTAAAGAACGAAGGGTGATGTCGTGTCACATTTGTATTCATTATCAAGTGTGGAAGAGTGTAAAGCACGAAGGCCGATGCTGTGCCATTTCATAATCATTACCATGTGAGGAAGAGTGTAAAGCACGAAGGTTGATTCCGTACCAATTTATATTTATTATCATCGTTTCTTTCATTTATTATGGTGAGGATGAGAGTAAAAACACGAAGGGTGATGCCGTGCACTTTTTTAATATGCTTAATTGTTTCATTGGTGCAAAGCATGTTGTTTGTTGTGTTTCTTTACTGTTACCATTTTTATGATCTTTAGTACTCCCCTCAGCATAGTTCCCCATCCCGTTATTATCAGCTTAGATTATAGTAGTTATTATTGCTCCTATACTGTTTACTTGTACATCTTTATGTACAATTAATTGGTACATGGGGTCGGTTGTACTGAAACTATACTCTACATTTTTTGTGTAGATTTCGGTACTGGACCGTATTGACTTGAGTTGAGTTGCTGACTTCACTCTCACATGAGACCCAAGGTAGATCTGTAGGCATTCACAGGCCGTGGAGTCCCCTTACAGTTATTTCAGTTTATTATTTCTTTTATTCGAAAACAGTTGTATTTTCCTTCGGCTAGTATTTGTAATGACTCATAGAAGTTCGTTAATTATAACATCAAATTCTGGATAGTTATGTACAAATATTTGGGTTATTATAAACTTCTGTACTTCTTTAATTTGTTATGGTATAATTGATGTTATTTATTGAATCATTTAAGAGTTAGCGTACTTAATTTCTAATTGTTGGCTTGCCTAGCAAATGAAAGGTTATACGCCATTATGGTTTCGACGGTGAAAAATTCGGATCATGACACAGTAGGATAATATGCTCTAGAAAATTCAACGGTAGCTGTATAAAATTTATATAAAAATTTAACATCATTAACAGCCTCGCAAGTAGTAGTTATTAACATATGGTTTAGATTAGTACAATGCGCATTAGCAACTTCAGTTATTGACAATCTATATTTGTAGCAACATTTTGAAAATAAGTATGTATAATTTCATCTAGTAGCAATTTCGTTTGGCATGAATCTGGGGTTAAGGTTATACTCGGTACACTTATTCTTAAATTTCCTAATTCTAGGTTGTTTATTATTTCCTTGAATAACACCAACTTCTCTTTCAACATGAGTAATCTCCGCTGAAAATAAATGAGGTCACTTTTAACAACTAAATTATAAACATTACATGCACACCCAATATGAAAAATTTTGTAAAGTAGTGGTTGTAAATGCAGCCTTAATATTGAAATTGCGGCATTATTGTTAGAAGCATTATCAAAAGACATACACATTACTTTATTCCTAAGGTTATAAAATTTAACAACTTCGCAAATAGTAGTACTTATAAACATAGCAGTATGATTCTGATCTTCATCATATTTAAAAGCGATAATACGTTTTAGCATATAATAATTATCATCTATCCAGTGACATATAATTTTTAAATAATCATTTTCATTAAAAGCTAGGCAATATTAGAAGTTAGAGAAACTCTACAAGGAAGGTGGTAAAACAAATAACGTATGTATGTTTGATATTGCCCATAAAGTCTAGAAATATCAGATCTACAAGTACTTCTAGGGATACCTTTAAATAAAGAACTACAAATCCTTTGAATATACATATTAAGATATGTGAAGAAGCAAGAAAAAGGTAGACAACTCAAAGCAATCATTTTTGCTAACTCCTCACGATCTTTCATTTTATCTTATTTCATAAGTCCTCCAGTACTAGGGTTTAGAGTTGTTTGATTTTCATCTAAATCAGAGTCCCATTCTATAGGATGCTCAATTCTCATATGTCTACTCAGTGTCTCATTCCCCCTAATTGTCTTCCTGTCTTATGTTTAAAATCATCTTTACAAAGTCCGCATCTAACTCTATCAATATTCTCTATTTCGTCAAAACAATTTCAAACCTTACTTCTTTTTCTCCGATTAGTAGAGTGGGGCATGGGTGGTATACTACTAGCACCACGGCCATCACCACTGCTACCAACTCCAACACTACTAGGTGTAAGTGGTGTCTCATCTTGAATTTCTAATTCATTATCTTCTATATCGAAATCTTCCTATAAATGTTCATAATCTATATTATTATCAGGTAATGTTTCAAAAACATGTGTAGAGTCATTTAAATTGTTACCAGATGTTGAAGTAGTACCTCTTTTTCTATTTCCTTGATTACCCCGATTAGTACCCTTATTACAAACTCTTTTTAATTAACTACTAGCAAAAATTAAATATGCAAACAAAATAGCATATAAGAGAAAGAGTTGGAGAGAGTGCACCGAATTCGGCAATTAATTGAACACTTAGTTATTTTGTAACTCCAATGTTACCACGAAGAAATGTCAATTGTTCAAAGTTTGAAGTTCAATTGTCAAACATCAAATAATAAATAATATGATAAATTAGATTCCAAAAAACTGAGAGCTAAATATTTAATTGCACTTTAGGTGAAGAGTGACAGAATAATAACTGAGAATATGAGTTTGAGAAATGAGAGTGTCACGACCCGGATTTTCCACTGTCGGGACCGTCATTCACAAATCAACTTCAGCCAATTTAACGCAACAATTAACTAAGCTAAAAAAATTGCGGAATATTATAAAACCCAAAATAACTGAAACATTTAGGATCTGGAGTCACAACTCAGGAGCTACTACAATTAACTATATACGAAGTCTAAAAGATAATACATTGTTTAGAAATAAAAGGAACGGTAAAATAACAAGATTAAGAAGAGACTCCGGGATCTGCGGCAGCTAACATATCTACCATAGTCCCGTGTCGATCAAGTCCAGCTGCTAAACTCAAGGTCAACTCAGGCCAATACCAAAATTTGCACAGAAAATGCAGAGTGCAGTATCAGTACAATCGACCTATGTACTGGTAAGTGTCGAGCCAAACCACGACGAAGTAGTGATGAGGTTAGGACAAGACATATATATAAACTTGTGCAGTTAAAAAATACACGAGCATGATAACAACTAATAGAAGCTAAGTAGATAATAACGGGAGGAGAAACATGTTGAGGGGATTACAAAATAAAGAATCACAATAGTAGAGAAATTTAAATAGCTAGTACACCTTGAACCAGTAATAATAAGTAAATACAGTAACAAGAAAATGCACTGCATCACCCCTCACGCTTTTACTCTCAAATTCACCAGAGAATTATAGAAACGGCACATCACCCTTCGTGATTTTACTCTCAACCTCACCATATAAATTAAATAAGAATGATACGACATCACCCTTCGTGCATTAATACTCTCATCCTCACCACATAAATCAAATAAGAATGGCACAATATTACACTTCGTGCATTAATACTCTCCCTCAACAAAACAAGGAACAATAATGATAGGGAGATAGAAATGGTAACAACAAGTCTTACTTTAACAATTACTTCCACAATATCAACCTCGACTTTCATCCAGTACCCAATAAATACAAAAATCCGTACATATTATAAGAACAATTAACATAGCAATAAACTAGTCTAAGCATGGATAATATAATCACAGAAAACTACAATTTTACGAATAAGACTCACTAGCATGTTATGACTCAACATCAACGCATAGATACTCGTCACTTCACCTCTATGTTGTTCTCAATATACAAACACGTAGCAAATAGGCAAATAAGACCTAATCTCATAAGCCAAGGTTAACCACGACACTTACTTCGCTCTGCGGGACATTCAATGCTTAATTACCGCTTTTCCTCTAGTATCTACCTCCGAACATCTCATATATAGCCATAATTAACTCAATAACATTAGTTATTGCTAAAGGAATCAACCACAATGCATAAATTTAGATTTTCCGAACATTCCCCCAAAAAGTCGAAAATCAACCCCAAGCTCGCTTGGTCAAAACCCAAAGTTCGGATCAAAATCCATTCACCCATTTACCCCCGAGCCCAGATATACAATTGAGTTTGAAATCCGACCTCAAATCGAGGTCTAAACTCCCAATTTTGCAAAATCTCCAATTCTTCCTAAAGCCCTGATTTTCTACCATGGAAGAACAAACATTAGGGTAGGAATTGAATGGGTGATGTTAGAAATGGAAGAAAATGAGTTAAAGAGTGCTAACTTATGATTTGGTGTTGTATCCCCTCTTCAAAATCGCTCTTAGGTCGAGTTCTGATGAAAGAGTTGTGAAATTTTTGGGAATATTCGTTTAAGGTTTGTTTGAAATCATAGGCGTCAGACCTTCTTCGCATATGTGAAGGGTCTGCCATGATCACGGAAGGCAATTGCCAAAGACCTAAGCGGTCGGAGTCCTACTATGCGATCACAAAGTCAACTCCCCTTGGCCTCTGCGTTTGCAATCCAGTGCTAGAACAGCTATCCCCTAACCCAGGTCCCTTATGCTACGTGTTCGCGAGAGCCTGGTCGCGTTTGCGAAGGGTAATGGCCCCGATGCTTGGTGTTCGTGACCTGGTCTCTGTGTTTACGTAGAAGAAAATCTCTTTTGGACAAGTTTACTCTTCGCTTTCGCAAGAGTCCCTTCGCGAACGTGAAGAAGAAAACACCAAATAACAGTTGAATCCAAAAACCAGATTTTTCTATGTCTAAACATCCCTTTGCCCATTCGAAATTCACCCGAGCCTTCGGGGCTCCAAACCAAACATGCATACAAGTCCTAAAATATCATACAAACTTGACTGTGCGTTTAAATCACGAAAATAACACCTATAACTGTGAATTTAGCACCAAATTGAATGAAATTTTCAAGAAAGTTTTAAAATCTCTATTTTTAGAACCGGGCGTCTGAATCACATCAAATTAATTTTTTTCGCACCAAATTTCATAGACAAGTCTTAAATATCATATTGAACCTGTGCCGGGATCCGAAACCGAAATACGGACCCGATTACAAAAAGATCAAACATTAAACAAATTCTTAAAACCATTAGATTTTCAGTCTTTCAATTTTTATCAAAATTCATTTATCGGATTAGGGACCTCGGAATTCAATTCCGAACATAAGCCCAGGTCCCATATTTTGATACGGATCCACCAGGGTTGTCAAAACACTAGTCAGGGTCCGTTTACTCAAAACATTGACCGAAGTCAACTAAATTAACTTTTAAGGAAAATATTATTATTTTCATCAACTTTCAACAGAGAAGCTTTTCGAAAACACGCCCGAACTGTACACGCTAATTGATGAGGGTAAAAATGAAATTTAAAGGTCTCGAAACACATAATCGAATTCTAAAGCATAAGATGACCTTTTGGGTCATCACAGAGAGATGAGTGAAGAAATGAAGAAGGAGGTGAGGGTAAGGGGTGTATTTATAGGTTTTTAAAGAGCTAAATTAGTAATTATTAAAAGTATTATTTTAAATAAAAATTCCCCTAAAGGGCTATTTTTTATATCCACCCGTTGGGCAACGGCCAAATTAAAGTTAACTGTTGCCAACAGTCATATCACTCTAAAAAAAAAATAGATTTATAGCCATTGAACCGGTCCGGACCAGTTAACCGGTTCAATTGTATTTTACGTTGACTGGGTTTGACTGGTCCGGACCGGTTAACTGGTTCAATTGTATTTTTCGTTGACTGGGTTTGACCAGTCCGATTAACCAGATTTTTTAAACATACCAACTCCTTAACCCAACTCACCCGGCCCCTTAACTACTGTGCCGGGCCAAGTTACAATCGATCTGGGCCGGTCCGAAAACGGGTCAACCAGACTCATTAAACATGCTTAATCAAGACCATCATTGCAAGCCGTCCAAAGTACAAACGGGGCAAGAAGAAAGGTGACCAGTACCTTGGGACAAGGGAAAGCGAACAACTCTATAGGGCATCATGGCTAAAGGACAAAGATCTCAGGTGACACCAAGGCGAGGTGCGCACATACGCGTCAATATGTGCCAAGGGCAGCACAAAATTTGGAGGGGAAGAGTGTCATTACCTACCACATCATCATGCCATGTAGGTGCCACTTCGCGTATATTTTTGCCATATGGAAAGCTTACATACGAAATAGGCTAGAATTTGTAGGAAAGTTCTAGAGAAATTTAGAGGTTTCTTTACAAAGACCCTAGAACCCTATGGATTTGCTAGGAAAATCCTTGGAAGATTCTAGCTATGTAAAAAATCTAGAGAGGGATCTTATTTGTAAATAATAAGGGACTTGTATAATAATTATTACTTTATTCACTAGCACCTAGGAGACTACTATATAAAAGGGGTCATTCATTTATAATTCAAGTAAAACAATCAAATTCTATCTAATACAAAAGGTTACTTTGGCAATTCTCCTGTATTCTAATATACCCTTAACGATCTTTAATGTAATAAGATTGACTTGGCATAACTAGAATGTTCTGCAAAATCGTATGCGAGTAGTCAAATATCGCACGTGCACTTAGTCAAAGACTAAAGACGTGACATAAGCCTTTGTTTTTGTCCTTTTCATTTACCTTCTAGGATCTTTATTCTTTATATTTGTACTATCTCGTGAAAAATAAATAATTGTAAATAAAAGCAAAATGGTACACCTAGTAGCAAATAATACTGATTTACATTGATATTGACGTTTTTATGCAGAGATCATCAACATACTAACTTTATTTTAGTTTTTGTAGGATGTTTTAAAAGTATACTGGCTCTTCTATGAAAGAAAATAAATTCGTCTAAAGTATGTACCACATTTTCTTTTCCCATATATAATTGGTTAGGATTCAGCAATTAGACGTCATTTTAAGGGAAAAGTTGTTTGTCATGGACAGCCGGTTGCGGTTGACGATCAGCATAGAGGAATGAAAGGGAAGCTGGTGGAAATTTTGCAGATACAAAGCTCTTACTAGAAGTGGTAATGAAGATTCATTCAAAGCAAAAGTTGCTGCAATATTGTTTTGACTGGATGCATCCCAAGTTCTTTAATGGCAGTTACGTCCCGTTTTTAGCTGCAATTTATCCTAAGTATTTTTAAGTAAACTTCGAATTTCCAGCATAGGAAAAGATTAAAAATTCTCCAAATTCCAAATTATTGTCCCACACAAAATCTAGCTAACCTCCCATGAAAAAGAAATAACGGTCATTCTTTTCCACAATAACCTTCCAAGATCTCCCTGCAAGATCTTGAAGCATAGAGTTCTGAGGAATTTCTCCATTGAAAAACTTGAGAAAGGTCGATGGCATTCCTTTCACATATACATCTTTAACCCTTCTTTAAATATTTATAAACCATCTCTAATCCTAGTTTCTCTGCAATTTATACTAGTATAGATTGCATTTTAGGATAATAAACACTCATTTTACCAGATTATAAGGAGTAGTAGTAGGAAATAAATATTTGCACGTTTTGAGTAATATTTTCATCGACATCTACAACGACCCATATGAACTGTGAACACTCAGACAAGAACAAGAGAAAATACCTACATGAAATGACCTCTGTTTTTTAATTGATTAAGAACAAAAGTTGGAATAAGTTAAAAGTTCAACTAGTGGATCTTACCAGTTAAGGAGAAATAACTAACAATTACAACAGCAAATATTACCAGTTGGGGTTGCATATTTTAGGGTGATAAATCTTAAAGAACTCAGGAAGATAATCGGGGACAGTCACTTGCTCAATTGATGTCACAATGTTATCTTTCACCTTCTTTCTTTAGCTCATTTTGTCTATTGGAAACAAATTCTCTATTTCCACAAAATAAGAGTTGTTGGCATGATATAGTATTTAGCTTCTAGTCCCAAAGATAAAAGTATTGATACAAGTGATTAGCCGTGTAATAGTTGTATTTTTTTTCTAGCTATGTCTGTAATAATGCTTAGTTTTGGTAGTTAATCTGTCAATTGGTCCATTTGGTATTGGGCACCCGAATTTGTTTTGTCCTATTGTATAAATATACAATAATGGATCCAGAAAGATCCATCATGTACTTCTCCTCGTGGATCGCCCATCGGGCACGGTGTCAACAAATTCGCTTTTCGGGCAATATATCAAAAGCAATATCGCTCTCTCGGGCTATATCTCACATCTCAATGCGTACCCGCGTTCATTGGGGGTGCGCAAACTCCTGGAGGAGCCCCTTATGACTCAAGCGCGATATCAAGTCATCTTGTGACATCATTACTACGCTCTCAGCCTCATATCTCAAGCCATCGGCCTCATAGTTATAATTAGTGTTTCCTCACAACATAGGCCCTCGGCCTTACTCAGTTAGAATCTCATAGCCACTTGGGCAACAGTAAAACATAGTGCTCAGCTCAAAATATCATTTAAATATCGTGTAAGTGTTAAAGTAAAGTAAACATGGCTCAGTTTTGAAAAACAGTAGAATATAGCATGACTGAGTTCAAGTATAAAGTCAAAACAGTGAGGAAATATCAATAAAATTCCCCTCAAGGTTCAAATAGTTGGAACGAGGCTCAAATATGGCATTCAACCCAAAACATGATGAAAGCAAATAGTTTCCAGTCAAATGCGCGGTAAAACAATTATTCAGGATAGACTAAGTCATAATCTCCAACAGTGCACGACCCCACACTCCTCATCTAGCGTGTACGTCACCTTAATATAGCACAACGATGTGCAATCCGGGTTTCATACCCCTTAGGACATCAATTACAATTATTACTTATCCCACTCTGGTCCAAACTCAAGCCCGCGATGCCCTTGAATCGGCCTCCACCTGCGTCGAATCTATCAAAAATCAGAATCACGACGTCAAAATATACTACGGGAACAAAGTTCAAGCGAAAATAATCAATTTACAACATAAATCCCGAATTATCAAAATCCGACCCCTGGGCCAACGTCTCAAAAGTCGATAAAATTCACATTAATGGATTTCATATATCCCCACGAGTTCATACCTATCAAAAGTACCAAAATCCGACCACAAATGGTCCCTCAAATACTCAAGTCTAGATCTCCAATACCAAGCCCTAGTTTTCCTAATTTTAACCCTTAAGTTCCATTAATTATATCTATAATCCGTGAAATAATACCATAGGAACGAGTTTTAGGTCCAAAATCCTTACCTCGGTGAAGTCTCCTTGAATTATCTCTTCAAAATCGCCCAAAACTCCAGAATACGCGTTTACAAATGGTGAAATCATCTGAATATCGCGAAGGAACATATATATACGTTCTGACCCAGGTATTTTCACACCTGCAGTCAATCCACCACATCTGCGATACCACTTTTGTGGTCCAAGAGCCGCTTCTGTGGTTTTTCACTTATTTCCCAGCTTCTGCATCTACGATTCACTATTTGCACCTGCACCATCGCAGGTGCGGTTCTCCAACCGCTTTTACGGTTTCTTCCTCCCTTACCTTTTTCCGCTTCTGCGGCCTTCTCCCTCGCATCTGCGGCATCGCACATGCGGTCCCTAATCCGCAGGTGCGGAAATAACAGAAGCGAAAAAATTTGCAGCTTCACTAAAGCTCCAAACTCTCGGTCAACCATCCGAAATCACTCTGAGACCTTCGGGACCTCAACAAAAATACAAACATATTCCATAACTTTTGTCAAACTTATACCAATCTTCGAAACACCTCAAACAACATCGTATCAACCAAAACACATCGTATTCAAGCCTAAGTTTCTAAAATCTTCCGAATTCTGTTTTTGATCAAAAATCACACTAACCACGTCCGAATAACCTAAATGACACCACGAAACTACCGCAACTCTCGAAATTCCATTCCGACCCCTGCATCAAAATCTCACCCATCAACCATAAAACACCAAAAGTTCAATTTCGCCAATTCAAGCCTAAATCTACTCCAAACCTCCAAAACACATTTCGATCATGCTCCTAAGTCCCAAATCACCTCCCAGAGCTCTCTGAACCATTGGAACTCACATCCGATCCCTCTAATACATAAGTCAACATCCGGTTGAGTTTTTCAACTTAAACTTCCTCAAAAGAGACTAAGTGTCTCAAACCTTAACAAATCCTTTCCGAACCCGAGCCAACCAACCCGATCACATATAGAACAGATAAATAAAGCAATAAGAAGTAGAAATAGGGAAAACGGAGCCGTAACTCATGAGACGACTGGCCGGATCATCATATTTATGGGACCGGGCTGCATGGAGAAGCATGTTTTAATGATTCATACTGGAGTGAGGCCGAGTGTCTAATTGATTTATGCCATGATTGGATTGTTATAACGCTTGGGATGAAGGAAATCCTCCGGAGTCTGCACACCCTTAGTGAGCGCAGGTACCTACTGAGTGTGAGTGTCGAGTGATTAGGATGATTGAGTGACTCTGAGGACTGAGTGGTTGTGAGGACTGAATGACTATGAGGACTGAGTGACTGGGATGACTGAGTTAATTGATACTCTGAGAGTATGCATATGGTTTTATTATTGAGTTGCATCGTATTTTACATGCACATGACATACAGGCATAGAGATGCATTTTTCCTCATATTGTACAGTATCACGTCATTCATAACTTTTTACACACATTGATATATGGTTATAGAGAGATATTTCACACATGCTATCAGAAAATAAAATGAAACATCATATTACTGTTGGAAGGATTTTTAGGAAAAAGTTACAGTTTTCAAACTTACTCATATTTTTGAAGATTTCAGTAAAGGATTTGGGCTTTCATAGGCATACCTAAAAATGGAACTGATTTCAGAAAACAATGAAAAGGCTCATCACTTTATCTCTGAGTTATTTCTTTATTTATTTGCTTTACATTGTTATGAACTGTTATTGGTTATTGGTATTAGACCCGCCGTATGTTCCAGCTCATCACTGCTTTTAATCTAAGTTTAGGTTTGTTACTTTTTGAGTGCATGGAGTCTGTTGTACTCATACTACACTTCTTGCATATTGCGTGCAGATTTCGGAGGTCGATGTTCTTGCGTACGATGGAAGCTGGATTGGAAGATGTACATGTGTCCCATTTGCAGTTGCCTCTTTTTCATGGTAAACTTATATGATATAACTATGTTTATATACTTTTCAAATAGAAGATGTATTTATTTACTATCAATTTTGAAATATCTACTCTTAGAAGCTCATGATTTGCACTACCTGTCCTTGAAAAATATATAAGATTTGGATAATTCCTTTGTTTAAGTGTCTTATTAAGTTAAATAAAAATGGATAATTGTTAAATGGCTTACCTAATGGGTTAGGTTAGAAGCCATCACGACTAATGGGTTTTGGGTCGTGACAGACTGATATCACGTACCTAAAATCTCCAAAATTGACTAACTCCCAAATTTTTCAAAAAATTCGGTAGAGTCTCCTTTGTAATTGGGCCTATCCACCCACCAGAGAATCACCAAAACCATCCTAAGAACACATTCACAGCTTAATAATGCATTACCATAAACCAACCTTCAATACATTGATAAAATTGGCATCTTGTCATGAACTGTACATATTTGAATCATAATACGCAGAAATTACCTTTCGATCCACAATCATTTGCCATACAAACATGTGAGAATATTTTCTTCCCACAATACTTTCGGTCTTCAAGGTGACCTTCTCGACTTATATACTTTACCATAACACATTAATGGAGGCAATCCCAATTTCTGGACTTATTTAACAAAATTAAGTACCTCTCATAAGCTAACTATCCATTAACTTGTCCTTCAATAATTTCCACCAGAATGATACACAAAGGATTTCCAATTATCTCCTTCGACGTAGACACATGACATACCGTGATGCTGAGGCAATAATAGGGAAATCAACGTACTCACAGTTTGGCCTATTTCTTTCAAGATTTCATAAGGCCTAATGTGACCACACATACTTTACCTTTAAGTTTGTATTACTCCTTCAGGGAGAAAATATTGAAAATAACCCGTTCACTTTCTTCAACTTTGAATCTCTACACCGAACACCCAAACTAAACATTTGCCGACCTCCAACAATTACTCTAAGATGTTCCGTCAAATATTGACCATAGAATTTTCCTATTGAATATATTTGAATCACGGGGTGATGTTTCTTCTTTGACATGTTTGAACCTTCGACCCCCATAGATTTCTATAAGATGGAACAACGAGGTTTGAGATTAGCTGGAAAATTTTCAAGAATCCATCGATATACTGAGCAAAGTATTTCAAGAGGTTATATATCCTAAGAGACACGAAGCTCACTACTAATAACTGACAAGATTAATCATTGTGAAGAAATTATTTATTTGACAAATGATGCATAGAGTTAACTAGTACATTGGCAATAGAAATCATTAAGGGGGAATACTCAGATACGTGACCCCAGTCGTC
Organism: Nicotiana benthamiana; assembly: GCA_034376525.1. Taxonomy (NCBI): domain Eukaryota; kingdom Viridiplantae; phylum Streptophyta; class Magnoliopsida; order Solanales; family Solanaceae; genus Nicotiana; species Nicotiana benthamiana. The sequence goes on along the minus strand of CM067324.1, from coordinate 131,511,196 downwards.
TCCTAGGGTGTAGGAAAATTCAGTTCATCAAAAATGAAAATACTCTGGCACCTTGAATATGATATGGGTTTAAAAATACATGAAGTTGATTACACTCCTAACATTAATTGAGGATGAAAAATAAGTTGAAGACTTATGAGATTATCATAATTCAAACATCTTAACCCTTCCTGATAATTGATACTATATGAGAGAACTAAATATACGACAATTTTTCTTTCAAATAAAAATGTTCGTGATATGCGCCAAAACCTGAAACGTTTAATCTGAACTCTTTCACGAGTGAGACCACATAGCCAAGACATCTAAATATTGGGATGAAATCATGTATTGGTGAGAGAGAATGAACACTTCTCTATGAGATAGGCATGTTTCTGCCATAATAACTCCCCGGCTGCAATACCAGGCCACTTCATAGGCAACTACAATACTAGGAACAAAGTGAGCTACTTACTGCAAAATGATCTAAGTAAGCATGAAAGTCACACTACAATGGAAAAACAAAAGATCTTGATTTGAAGAAACCTCAAATTTCTCAGAAATTTTATACGGGCAAGTGACCACTTCAATTGACTTGCACACATATGATAGAAGCTAAGATATGCTCTCATGTTACTAGACGGTGAAAAAGTATTATGGTAATACTCGCAAGAGAGTAGAGTGATTGTTCAATATTGCAGGAATGGGAAGAAAACTCTTATATGCCAAAAACGTAATAGCTAATTCTCCAAACTACTATCGCAGTGAAATAATTGTATAATTTGTGTGATACTTTTGAAGAGTGTAGAATCCATCAATAGGACAATGCTGATGCATGAAAACATTATCAAACACCAGGTACTCCTCCATCTTAATAATTGGTATTTGCAGGTTATGAATTTTGAATTTTTGCACTTTTTGAGAAGCTTTTTTCCTTGCCGGAACTACTTTTCCTATTTTTAGAACTATTTTATCCAAAATCAACTTTTTGGAGAATTTGACTTGAATATAATCAAATAGGCTATTCGGATCAGATACACTAGAAATAAGGTAGATGGAAAAAATGTTTTTATTTAAATTTGCGTGTGTTTTTTTTATAATCATTCACTAGTAAGACCACATGCTAGTTAAATTGGCCTATGTACACCCCTAAGATTGAGGAGATAAATGGTGGCTTACAGTATTTTATTATCATCCAGTTTGTCACAATCAGAATCACACGCTTCACAATCTGCATCGTCAATGACACTATATTAAATTTTACTTTCTTTATGATGAACTTATCTGCGCATGGATCTACAGAAAAAGAAAAAATAAGTCTTCTTTCTCGGTATTTGAATCTGATGTTGACCTGGGAAAAAAAAAAAGAAATGTATTGACAGTATAAAGAATCTGCACCCTATCATCATATCAATGTAATTTTACTTTTTATAGCATGTTATATGTAACTTCTTCATATCACCATTTAATGTTTTTATAGGAAGTTACCTGCTATTGTCTTTTTAGTAACTTCGATTATGTATATCTTTACAGTATCAGAAATGTAACTTAACCTCCAAACTAATAATAGGTAAAAGAGCTCCACCGACTATACAATCTTCAAAGGAAACTTATGCTAGAGTTGAAGAATGGCATGTCAAAGATAGAGGATCCAAGAGTATTATTAGATAAGTCTATGATCAACCAAAACTTGTCCACTAGGCAACAACAATCCACAAGAGAAATAGGGGTTAACAGTGTTCATCTTTATGGTTTAACAGATGATCAACAAGGGGAAAGAAGTGGTAGTTGCTCAGGTGAGAACTCTAGAATATTAATGCCAGTTAGAGAATTGAATCTTCAATTGCCTTCTGATCACCAAGAAGGAACTTCAACTAGTATTATTTGTGCTAGTTTTGACCATGCCAAATTAAAAAATATTGATAAGGAAGCAGATGCGGAGCTAACACTAAGTATTGGGCCTAGCAAATAATAAAAAGAGGTTAAAAAAAGAAAAGGAGATTAGATTTTCAGCTTCAGCCAAGTTAGAAAGAGGAGAAGAGTGGACTGATGGTAGCCCAGCTAGGAGCAGTTCAAGTGCTACATTCAAACAAGAAAGTACCTCTCAAGCTTATTGGCTTTTCCAAGATCTTAGTTATAAGAGAAGATAGCCTATATTAACTTCCTTCTTTTTATTTGTACTTGATGTATGGAAACCTAGTTATTTCCTTTCAATGTGTTTACTTGAGTAGCTTTCTTTGATACTCGTATATTTCATCAACCTACAATCGGTAGAAATAGAATAGAGGAAAGAAGTATTCTCTATTTACAAACATGCATATAATAGATAAATAACATTAACAACAACCCAGTATAATCCCATTTAGTGGGTATGGGGAGGGTAGTATGTACGCAGACCTTACTCCTACCCTTGGGTAAAGAGGTTGTTTCCAAATAGACCCCCGGCATCCTTCCCTCCAAGAACTTCCCACCTTGCTCTTGGGGAGACTCGAACTCACAACCTCTCGGTTGGAAGTGGGGCTTGTTTACCATCAGAGCAACCCCTCTTGTCTGCATATAATAGATAAATATAGCAAGAAAAGGAATCACCACATCTTAGTTAGTTACTAACCTCCTATCCTTCCTTTTCATATATGTGCACCTTGACTATCTATATTAGGAACTAAACAGTAGCTCGAATGTCTACAACATTATTAACAGTCTCATTATACACATGCTCTTGAATCCCTATTTGTGCAAAGAGTCCCCCCTCCGTTCCAATTCTCAATGTCATATTGACAGAAACTTAACATAGTGGCAATAGGATTTGCAGTAAACATTTGGATATTTGCAGTTGATTGCACCCCTACAACTGAAATTGCAGATTTTGCCCAATCAATTCCTCGATCTTTAGCCATATCATCGGCAACAGTGATTAAATTATTCCTTTAGTCGGAATCATACTTACCATCTTCACTACTATAAACAAAAACAAATCATTTTGACCTTAAACATTTAAACTTTGCCTGCCGTAACTCCACCATGCCCCATCTTTCATTCAGCGCTGTTCTAAGGTCATGTGTCTATTGTCATCATGTCAAAGATATATCGAACAGCTTTCTTGTTCTCCTGGAGCAGTAATCGCATACGAGTCCAATTTTATAGCTTCATATCATTCACCATCATTACGTCCTTGATGATAACATATTGAAGACCTAAAAACATAAATAGACGTGTCATCTTTTTGATAGCTTAAGCCTTGGGATGACGTAATCCACAGAGTTTTACATGATATTAGAGGAACTAGAGGTCCTAGGCTTGAGTCTCACCATTATGAATCACCAAAATATTTCACATTATAGGTCCAGCAAAAGAAAATGTATCAGCTGAGACAACATGCGCGTATTGAAAGCTTTAAAGAAAAATGTTAAAGCTAGTTAATGATTAAAGCTAGCTAAGTTGGTGTGAATGAGAAATGGAGGGAAGAAGACAATAGAAGGAAAATGAAATTTCAAAGCAAAGTTCCTTTGAAAAGGAGCTTTGTACCACATTGGTGGTAGAAAGGGAAAGTTATGTGCTTATATTAGAAAGCACTTCTTCTAGCTCTTAAAGGGTTAAGAAGAGGGACTCCCCTCGCGCCGTCGTCGTCGCTCGGCTTCGGATTTGGATTTGGTCAAATGATCTGATTGATTGATAATCTTTTTGGACCAAATTTATTTAAAATTCAATATTCATTTTCTGAAATCTTTTTGGACCAAATCTTCATTTGAGGTACCGCCACTCCTACGACAGGTATATCCGTTATATCCTGGGAGGAAATAATCCACAACCTCGGGTACAGTGAGGGGGTTAAATTCCTTAAGGACACACAGTGAATTCTGTGGTCTCGGATTTCTTCATTTTTTTTTTTTTTTTTTTTTTTTTTTTTGTGTCTCTTCTTCTTACTGGTTTCCAGTTTCTCGTTGCTTTGAACACGGACAATCGATAACAAAAAATAGATTCCCTCTTTAGTAGTTTTTAGATGAAGCAGTTCACATAATTCGATAACAATACCTTGAAATCATATCATATTCAATTTGCTGCCAATAGTCATAGATTTTTCCAGATCCAAAGATATTAAACACCTACCAAAACTTGTTTTAAGAAATCTGCTAGCCAATAGACTTCAGCCATAACCATATTGAGACTGTGGTTAAACGATTATAGAACCGTCCATGGACAATGCATGACAATAGGAGCAATTATATAAAACCAATATGGTCGTTACCTTGGTAACTAACCCAAATAGGGCAAGAAACTTTCTTTCCTTTTGGGGTTAAAATCTACATCATACTGGACACTACTAGTTTATTTTTCACGAATAAACCAGACTTTGCAAAGAAGAATGAAATCATCTTCATAAGTAAATTTGTTAAAAGTACAAGCACAGAATCAATTTTACCCACAATATAAAACGAACTTTTGAGTTAAACAAAACTAGGGCATACCAAATCTCTACAACTACGAATCGTTCATAAAAGACTTACTAGAGAGAGAGAATGAATCAAGAGACACCTTCATCATTCAAAAAGCATATACAACTCACAATAAATTTTTCTTGCAAATTCATTTCTGATAAAAAATTATCTGTCCGCTTAACATGGTCAATCGAGTAATGGAGGCCCATATCTTTTAAAATATGTCTTGGGTGTGGCAGGAGTTAGGCATACCTTATATTTCCTAACCACTAGCGCATATTAATAACCAATATGTAATATAGGGTGATGTAAGATCTTACCTCCGTATCCTGTGGGAGACATATCGTTTCTGTTACTGTAGTATATTATCAAAATTATATTTTTCATGTGACATAGGGTGTGGGTGGGTGGGTGTGTATAAACGAAAGGAGTTGATTCTTACAGATATTGGCCAATGCCAAGTAGATGCTTCAATGTTATCAAAGCACCAAGGACTCACAGTGTATTTACAGAAGAAACGTGAAATTGGTGAAGACATCTTGCAACAGAAAGATAAAGTTGATGATCATAAAGATACTGCATAGTTTAAACTAATCAAACTAGTTTCTACCATTTCTGACCGTATACGGTGTAATTCCCTACCCTCCAACTGTCGACAGTATCTCAAATAAAAATAAATTATGTTGTCCAACACAAGAGAGATTGTTATATCTCCTTATGTGATTGATTGTTTCCTTTTATAACTATATCTGTATTTCCTTGGACACCTTTTTTTTTAGAAAGGTAATAATGCATTTACTGGGACACTTCTTGCTCCAACTTTCTGTAACTTAACAGTAAAATGATAGTTCCTGGTTCTCACGCCCCAAATTCCAAAAAGTTGTTATCTGGACACCTCCAATAAGCGTCAATGCCACTACATTGAACTCAAAGTTGGTCGTTGGTAGTAGCTTTATTATTGCTGCCTTGTTCCATACTTCATAGTTGATTATGTTTAGCCCTCCTGCTGCTTTTAGCTTACACAAAATCTCCCAAGATATAGGATTTCTCTGGGTGGTGTCATTGCTTCCAGTCCACAGATACCTCCTGCATATGTTATCCCCCATCTTTACAATTTTCTTAGGGATGAGGAACACTTGAGCCCAATATGTCTGCAATTCAAATAAGACACTCTAGATGAGCTATATTCTGCCTGCATATGAAAGAAACTTAGAGGTTCCACTTCTAATTCTATCCACAATTCTTTCCACCAATGTCATGCACTATTGTAATCTGATTCCTTTTGCAGATAATGGTACTCCCGAGTATTTGAATGGTAAGGTTCCTTCTGATAACTGCAATTCAGCTAAAATTGCATCCTTGAATTCCTTCTTTACTCCTGCTATATATAAAAAACTTTTATCCATATTAGCATACAATCCTGAGACTTCAGAGAATTGTTGGAAACATATGATAAGCATCTTTATGGATATTTCATCAGCCCTGCAACACATAATAAGATCATCTGCAAAGCAGATGTGGACAATCTGCAACATCTTGCATTTAGGATGAAAATTAAAGTTTGGTATTCTTGTGAGGACTTTCAGAGATATGTTGAGGTACTCCATGGCTAGAACAAATAGGTAAAGTGACATGGGGTCCCTTTGCCTTAAGCCTTTCATTGCTTCAAACTTCTCGGTGAGACCTCCATTCAACTGTAGTCAGTAGCTTACTGTACTAACACATGTCATAATCAGTTCCACTAGCTTAAATGGCACAACAAACTCCAGTAATACTGTTCTTAAAAAGCCGCATTCCACAGAATCATATGCTTTCTTGATGTCCACATTTATCATACACCTAAGCGATACATTCTTCTGAGTATATCCTTTGATTACTTCATGTGTCATTATCACATTGTCTAGTATATTCCTTCTTTCAATAAAAGCAGACTGAGCAGGTCCAACCAGGTAATCCACCACCATTTTCAGTTTATTTGTTAAGAGTTTAGCTATGATCTTGTATAGTGTTGAACAACAAGCAATAGGCCTAAACTCCTAAGCAAGACTGGGATTTTTTACCTTTGGTAGCAATGTGACAGCTGTGCAATTAACCTCCTTCATTAGCTTTACTTTTTGAAAAAAATTCTGTACAGTATCTGTTACTTCTTGCCCTATGATTGACCATTACTCCTTGAAGAATTCTGCAGAATATCCATCAATGCCTGGTGCCTTATCATTAGGAAGGTTCCTCACTACTTGGCTGATCTCCTCATTAGTGATTGGAGCTAGAGTTGTTATTGTTGAATCACTGTCAAGCATGGCCCATCTCTTGCTATAGTTAGATCAATTCCTGGCATTTGGTCTGCTGCTGTCCCCAGTAATTGGTTGAAGAATTGGATGAACTCCTATTGAATCAGCTTCGGTTCTGTGATCTTCACCTGAGTATCATTGTAAATGCAGGTCACTTTGTTTCTTGCATGTCTAGCTCGCATACAATCATGAAAGTACTTTGTATTTTGGTCGCCTAGTTGGATCCATATAGCTCTTGATTTCTGCCTTAATATTTGTTCTTGGACTGCTTCCCACTTATTAATATCTGCTAGACATTTCCTTTCATCCTCTATCAATGCTGCATTAAAATAGTCTTCACTTAACATTCCCTAAATCTGATTCAATTCTTCTCTCATCTTGTTTAGCTTTTTTATCCAGTAAAGAATGCTCATGTTGTATACTTCTAGTCTCTTTCTCAATCTGCTTCAATTTTCTCCATACTGTAGACATAGCATCTCCTCCACTTCTTTGTTCCCATATGTACAATCTCCTTGTATTCTGCCTGCTTCATTACAGGTTAACAGTCTGTAAGGTTTGTTGCCTTTTATTTTTTCAGTATTTATCATTATTAGAGTATGGTCTGAGCATCTAGGGAGCATGTATTGAGCCTCAATACCAGTGTATAGGTTCAACCATTCATCATTTCCAAAGTCCCAATCTATGTGACTATATATCCTTACTTCAGCATCTCTTTTGTTACACCATGTGAAGTCACCCCTTCTTTTGGTAATCTGTCCTACTCTTATATCTTATATACAATTTTGGAAATCTACTACTTTAGCTTGTTGTACATGATTACCATTTATTCTATCATCAACATTTAGTACACTATTGAGATCTCTTATTATAAGCCAAGGATCATTCAATTGTATACTTTTAGTTTGCCCCACAGTGATTGTCTATGTTAAACAGTATGTAATCCATAAACAAATGTTATGTAGCAAGTGAAAGAAGAATTTTTGTCTTGCACATAACTATAAATCAGTTGCTCCATCTTCTCCAGTACTGTTACATTGATATTGACTGCCTTCCTCATTAGCCATATTTTCCCATTTGGTGCATATTCATAATTATCCTCAATTTCCCAATCATTACCTATTTTCGTTTGGACATCCTTTGCCTTCTGCTCTTTGACTCTTGTTTCAAAGCAAGCTATCATATCCACTTTGTTTCTCAGCAAGAATTTTCTCACTTCTTGCTATTTGTGGGACTTATTCAGTCCCCTCACATTCCAAGATATGATGATCATGGTGGCTGAGCATTAGGAGTGTTGTTTAGGCTCATTTGTCCTGCTTCATTTTTGGTATCTCCATACACAGTCTATTCAGGTGGCTTATCTTTTATCATCAGTGGTGCAAACTTTTTTCTATTTGCTAGCTCCTCATAATTGATCTCCATATGCTTCAAAATTTGTGTGTTCATCTTCTGCTTGCCTTTGTCTAGCTCATGTTTCTCCTCATGTGCAGTATTATCTGTTTTTTGTTCCTTTACTTCCTTCAGCTTCCATATCATTTTCCTCTTCTTTCTTTTTCTTTTCTGTTTGACTTCTTCTTTCTGTTCCTCTATCTGTTGGCATTTTCCTTTCTCATGCCCAAAGTTGTTACACTCTAGGCAGAATTTTGTTTCCACTCAAATTCCACCCTTTGAATCCAGCTTTTTTGACTAGGTATATCAATGTGCACTTCCTCTAGTAGAGGCTGTGTGATGTCCATATCAATTAAACTCTAGCATAGGAGACCCTCTCACAATTCGCATTTAGCCTATCAGTACAAACTGACTTACCTAGAAGGCTAGCAAAGCTTCCTAGGTGTTCCTCAGTCCAACATTCGATAGACAAACCTGGAAAATTGAACCACAATGGTACAATTCTCATAGATTCTTCTTTGATCTGGAAATTTGGATCCCAGTCCTTTAGAATCATAGGCCTATTGTTAGATGTATACGGTCCCTGGTGCATATACCTCACTTTATCCTCCATAGATTCAAACTTAAAAATGAAATAACCCTCATCATGCTCTAATATTGTTGAAGATAAAACAAAATTTCAAACACCGTAAACAAATTTTAGCATCTCTTTAAATGATGGTTTTCCACCCAATACATACCCTATTAGAACTGTCTTTCATTTTTGGACTTGCAGATCTATCTCCTTTGTGTTCAATTTTTCTTTTTTCACGCCATCCTGCACCATCGATGGATAGAATTTTAATTCCATGCCCTTTGATTGTGTTTTGTTCCCTTTTACTGCTTCCGCCATAGTCTACTTTTGAGGTCCATGAGTCTGTCAATTTCCTTGCTGTTGTGTACATCGTCACTTCCTTCGGTTGCATGGACGTCTTCTCTACTTCTAGTGGAGCTTGTATCACCGTTGGAGCACTTCCAATGCCAGGGAGACAATGTAACAATTTCATCGGTTCTAATTTTTATGGTATTCCACTTTCCTATGTAATTACTCTCGTCATCTTAGTGAATTGAGTAGTTATGTGAGGATTGTAGTGAAGGAGTGGAGCTAGGTCGTTAATGGCTTCTGTAAGCTGCCTTGCTTCACACTCGCCAGACGTTCTCTCTCTACTTTCTCTGTCTACCCCATTAATTAATTATTTTTTATCTTTTTAAGAATATTACTTTTTTAGATTATTTTGTTCAATACAATTTATAATAAAACTCGTATAGAAATATATTATTTAGAATAAATATTTTTTATTTGGATAAAAGAATTTAATTTATTTTTTTAATTTGACCTCAAAATAAAGATTTATACAATTGAAAAAAGTAAATGCATCTAAAAAGTTATAAAAAATACATGGTTTGAAATTAATTATTTTGGCTTTAATTTTTTATATAGCTCTAAACTATGGTGCTCTAATTTATTTTTCTAACAATTTTACCTAAAAAAATAAAAATACACATTTGAAATAAATATTCATTGAATCAGAAGAAGAAATAAAAAGAGCATACAATTGCACTTATAATTTCTTCCAATTTTACACTCTTTGTATTTTCTTTTAATGCAATGACTATTTATTTCAACTATGTATTTTTTATAACTTTTTAAATGTCTTGACTATTTATTTTAATTATTTACATTTTTATTTTCAGGTGAAATTCAAAAATTATTAACTAAAGCTTATTTTTGGCTAAATAATAATATTGAGCCTCAATAATGTATTTTTATCCAATTTTTATTATAATTTGTATTCGAAAAAATGTAACTAAAAAGTAATATTCTTAAAAAGGTAAAAAAAATATTTTATTTTAAAAAAATGACAAATAAACAAGAAAATCTATGTATGGGGCGGGTGCAAACATATTTTTTGTCAAATCAGCGTCTAGGGGATAATGGCTCTCAAAAGTCCAAGTGGAGGAGGGTAATTAAGACCAGACATTGATCGGGAAGGATAGTAATAATCTAAGTCAAGTTTAGGGGTAATTTAAGGTTTTTTGCCTTAAATTAATTACTCCAAAATAATGATTAATCTTTTTTTTTTTAAATAAGCGAATTAGTATGGTGTGATTGTTTCTTATTTTTCTTTCCAATTATGCCTTAACTTATTATTCCTCAATTATATTTTACTCTTTAACTTTTTTTTACTATTTTAACTCCAAATCTCCAACCTATGACCCACTTTATTTTTTCCAGAACTTCTACCGCTAACGTTAAAAGGTGTTTTTTCGCCTTCTATTTTATTTTTTCCTAAATTACTTTTAACTCAATTCTAATTAGTTGTGCTCCTTTGTTTCGCCTTTTTTTATCTCGCACATTTGTTCTGCTTTCTTAAGGTGTTTTGCATCCATCTGTTTTGTTTTTAAATTTATTTTTATGCATAACTTTTGATAAATTTAATATTTAAACAACTGAAGGTATTTTAGTAAACTTATCAGTTATAGTACAGTACGATACAGCCAAACCAAATAATAAAATATTATTTAATAATAACAAACAATACAATTTATCTAAATATTTTATTCATAAAACGATACGATATAATACAATACAATACAATACAATGCATTATAAAATGGTGGGGAACAATGATCCAAACACATTGTTAGGTAAGAGATTGATAACCTATTTGGCCAGGCTAGAGAAATCAACTTATTTTGAGAAGTAAAAAGTACTTTTGGAGAGAAGGAGTTTGTGTTTGGCTAATGAGTTTACAAAGTACTTTTGAACAATAATTTGTGTTTGGCCAAGCTTTTCAGAAAGTGCTTTTATGTATCAAATTACGAATAAGGATGTTAATAGATTTACTTAAAAGTTAATATTATAAGTAGATAACTAATCTCAAAAAATTGTTATTACAAGCAATAATTAAATCTTTTCATTTTATTTAAGCAAAATATGAAAATAAAATAAAAAAAGTACTTAACTTTTTTAATATAAGTTAAATACATTAAAAATCATTCAACTATAAAAACATTCACCCCTAAAGTCACTATGTTTTAGAAAGTTATCCTAAAAATAAGAAGAAATACCTATTCATTTTTTTTGCCAAGGGAAATAAAAATTTTATTTAATACTAATTAGCAAAGTTACATGGCCTAGTCCTCCCATTGGGAGCAGGCGAAGGCATACCATTAGAAGTAGCATTATAACTAAAAGAGGACATTACAGAATTGCCAAGCATAACCAAATTATTTAGCACAACAATATTAGTAGTTGTAGTTAATAACAGTGACTCCTTCTTTATCAGCATGCACAGCTTCTTGAAGGTAGTCCGTTACTTCTAGATATATCTGGTTATGATAGAAGTTGGCTTGCTGAATTCCCTGTTGCGCCAAGTCATATGCTATGTTGTTTCCTTCCCTGAAATTATGTAGGATGGGTGGATTCCCCAACATCTTCAGCCAATACCTGTATTTACAAAGGATGTCATTATAGAGTGGTGAGTAATTTGATTCAATTAGAGATGGTAGAGAGGCGGAGTATGTCTTTATTTGCAAATTTCTTAACTGGTAAGTTACTGCAAGTTCTAGGCCTTGGCATAGTGCCTCAAGCTCAATGTATAGGGGAGAGGGACCAATAGTTCTTTTGGTAAATCCCAGAATCCAGTCACTAGTCGAGTCTCTGAATACCCTACCTATTCCACATAGCTCTAATCTACTCTTAAAATCCCCATTTATGTTGAGTTTTAGTTGATGTATAGTAGGGGGTTCCATTTGGCAGCAAGTGGTAAGGGTCTATCAAGTTTGTTGCAGTTGAATTACTGCAATACAAATACTTCATAGCTCTTGATATAACATGATTACTATCCATTAAGTTATGAAGATTGTGGAATGTATTTTTATTTTTATTAAGTCATAGAAGCCAGAGAGCAAAGGAGAATAGACAATCCCACGTCAAGGAAGGCCATATAGTATGGAGTTTTTGTTTGTATAGACTATCAAGCCATTGGGAAAAAGGGTTCCAACTGAGTGAATGCTCACACCTAGGGCTTCTCATAACTGCTTTGCTATGGGGCGCATTAAGATAATATGTAGAGATGTTTCCTCTATGGTAGGGCATACTAGGCAGTACAAGGAAGTGGTTATTCCAATGTGATTCAAGAAGGTTTTTGTAGGTACTCTATCATGATAGCATTTCCAAATGAAATATTTGATCTTGCTCCAAGGTTTTAATTTCTAGAGCCATTGAGAATCCTTACCTTGGGTGTGGACTGCATTAGTAGTAATAAAAGGGTACAAATATCTTGTGGTGAATATACCATCAGTGGTTGGTGCCTAGATTAGATTATCAGTGTGATTCTTATTATTGGTGGGTTGAGTAAAGTGTATTTGAGCTAGAATGTGGGGAGGAAATTCAAAAGGTAGTCGTGATAGGTCTCGTGTCCCATTGTAGAAGATATGAGAAATCTGGAGGGTTGACTCTTGATGTGGTAAAGGACCATGGATTATGCTCATTAGACTTTTAATGCATGGTAATCAATTTACATGCCAAAAATTTACATGGGAACCATCCCCAATATTCCATGCAGTAGTATTTTTACAAACGCTACATCCTGTGAGGATATTTTTTCATATGAAAGAATGAGATGTCTTAGAATATCGGCTATTGTATTTGGAATGAAGTAAGGTTGCCCAGATAGTGGTGGGATGGTTAAAAGATGCCAAGTGAGGCTTGTAAGAGCCTCTTTATTCTTATCCAAAGATTTTCGTATCCCCAGGCCCCCATCCTTTTTAGACAATGAGACAGTATCCCATTTTATATAATGAATTTTTTTGAATGTGAGATTACTACCCCAAAGGAAATCTCGTTGAATTTTGTCAATTTCCTGGAGAGTTTTTTTTGGCAGCATGGTGTATTGCATGATGTGATTAGGGAGAGAGTTGAGGGTGGTTTGAATAAAAGTAGCTCTCCCTGCTAATAACAAGAATTGAGTTTTCCAACTATTAAGTATTTTATTGAGGTTGTCAAGGATAAAATTCTAGTCCCTTGGTTTAGGTTTGGTACTCAGAATTGGAAAACCTAGGTATTTCCCAAAGGTGTCACTAATTTTAAGGTTTAGAGTGGCAAACATTGAATTTCTTTGGGAATTTGAGCAGTTATTAGAAAAACGTAGTTTTGATTTTACATGATTTATTTGTTGCCCTGATAACTTACTAAAGTAGTAAAGACAATGTTTGATTCTGGAGGCGGACTTCTCATTGGCTGCATCCATTAAGGTTAAATCATCCACAAAGAATAAATGAGAAAGGTGTGGCCCCTTAGGGACTATTTTAATAGTATACCATAAAGTTAAATTAACTTGGTGATTGATACTATTAGATAATAATTCAATACAAAGGATAAATATATACGGTGACATCGGATCACCTTGTCTAATGCCCCAAGATGGCTTGAAGAACTACGTTTGAGATTCATTGACTAGAATAGCAATACTAGAGGTAGTAATGCAAGACATGATGAGTTTGGTGATTTTACGAGGGAAATAAAAATAGTGGAGGGCTCTACGAACAAAAGACCATTCCAGGGGGTCAAAAGCTTTCTCCAAATCGATTTTAAGAGGTATTTTGCCCTTATTACCTTTTATTTTCTTATAGTGGTGCATAATTTCTTGAATGATAATAGCATTATTAGTCGCACGTCGTCTTTTAAGAAAGCTTGATTGAAAGGGGCCTATGAGAGTTTCTAAAGAGGGTATTAGACGGTTGATAATGATTTTGGTAATAACTTTATAAATAGTATTACAAAGTCCAATAGGCCTGAAACTTTTCATTTTGTTGGCATTGGGGAATTTGGGTATCAATCAAATGAAGGTAGTGTTAAGTTGTTCAGGGATGGTATGTTTATCAAATGCAGAGTGGAAACGGTTAAAGATTGTTTTTTGGGTAATGTGCCAATATTTTTTATAAAAAAGGGCGTAATCCATCCGGACCAAGGGCTTTAAAAGGTTTAAACGAGAAAATAGCCCTAGTAATTTCATGGTTGTGCAGAGGTTTATCTAATGCTGATAAATCAGCAGCACTGGATGAGACTAGGGAAGTTTGGGTGGTTAGCCAACTTGAGGATTCATGGCTTGTTTGGTAGATATTTTGAAAATAACTAAAGGTGTGTTGAAGGATTTGGTCGTGATCATTAATCCAATTATTATGAGCATCCTTAAAAAAGCAATACTATTTTTCCTTCTCCTACTAAGGATATTTATCTGAAAATATTTGGTACTCGCATCACCTCCACTAAGCCAATTCACACTAGAACGAAGTTTCCAGTAATCCTCTTCTACTTTTAAAAGAGTATTATGCTCCTTGGTGAGGATTTTCTCGAGATTTTTTAAAAAAAACACTCGTAGGATAACTGGTAGATTTTTGGATACCACTAATTCGAGCAAGAATTGTTTTCTTTTTCCGGAGAACATCACCAAAATTATTGGCAGCCCAATCTTTAACTTTATTAGTAAAAAGAGAGGTGGCATTGGTTAAATTTTGACAATTCCAAGTATCCCTTACCATAGAAGTAAATTTGAGGTGATGGCACCAGTATGTTTCAAGCTGAAATAAACGATTAGTGTGAAGCCTAGTGCAATGAGATTGGGAAATGATAAGGGGTGTATGATCAGAATAAGCCTTAGGCATGTGAATAATAAACGCATCGGGTAATATTCAAGCCATTGTTCGTTAATAAAACACCTATTGAGTCGTTCCAAAAATTAAATCAAGACGATAATATCTATGATTAGACCAAGTATACTTAGCCCCCTTAAATCCAATATCTATATACTGACAGTGATTAATATACCATTGAAATCTCGATGCTCTATTGCAATTAATTGGTCTCCCTCCCCATTTATCTTGTTGGCTAACAACCTCATTGAAGCCACCACCTAGGAACCACATCCCCTTGAAACTTTTAGCTATATTTTCCATATTTAACCAAAGTTAGGACCTAATATGTGCATGGGTGCAAGCATAAACAGTACTAAACGTTTAAGGATGGTGATTAGGTAATACCTGAATCATTGTATAGATTCTGACCATTAAGACGAATATGACTAAGTTAGACATGGAAGTCAACCAAAGTATAGCAATACCTCCCAGTTGGCCCTGAGTAGGAATCTCCACCATTTTAGAAAATTGGAAGTCATCTCGAATGCCAATGTGATTGGTCATACGAGTTTCCAGGAGGGCAACTAGGGAAGGATTGTGGGTAGTTAGTAGCTCCCTAAAATGGCATCTAAATTTATCATTATTTCCACATCTGATATTTATAATCACAAAATTAGGAAGTTTGCTCATTGAGGGATCAAAGGGGGGATGTTGTAGAACACTGCCCTTCACTTATGGCCTTAGTATTACCGCGAAATTTCCTACTACCTCGTTTAGTGGAGGTTTGATGTAGAGGGAGCATTTGTACAATTCATATGGGAACTTGCACACAAACTTCTTGTCCTCCAATGCTTGGAACAACATGATCTTAACTACGTGTAGGTTTGAAATTTCTATGAACGATGTTATGTTTTTAGGGGTGGGATGATGTGTTCTTGTTCCACTATTTCTTCCCCTTATTGTACTGGTGAATTGTGATAGAGATGAGGTTATGTTTGATGAATATCCATCGGCGGTGGAAAATGTTGAGGCACAGGTTGCCATGCATGGATAAAATGAGGAATATTTTGATCATGTAGAGAAAAGAATGGGAGCTGGTAAAAGAGTTGCATTCTACAATGGATTGTAGTGGTATGGAAGATTCCAATGAGCTTGCATGTTGTGAAGTAGAGCAGGTGCCAATGTTGGGGCTATTGGGTCGAGAACATTCATCACCCAAAGGTGGTTGATGTAGTTTGACATGGCTAGCCTCATACCTTCTGAAATTATCTAGGCTAGTATAGAGGGTTCTGGAGGACAAATAGAACCTCCTGGTTCTGGATGTTCAGTATAAAGAAGGCAGCTTTTCCCTGAAGGCCTTGTTCCGACCATGTCATTGGCTGGAGATCATGGGGGAGGGTATTCATGACATAGATTGGAAGATTTAGATTTGGTACTTGATTGTCCATTCTAGATAGTACTGATGGACATCGGTACTTGATTGTCCATTCTGTGAAGCAATGATTTACCAGGTAATATAGGGTTTGTAGTTTGCATGCTTTGTGTAGTTGCTTCTGATTCTAGGTTATCTCTTATTGGGGAATTAGTTTGCATGGCCATGTGGCCATTATTGTGTGGCAAGTAGTTAATCGGTGTATTAGGGGAATTATGAGTAAGAGGGGACGTGCCAAGTAGGTGTTTAGGGAGTAGGGCCGCTGGTTTATCTGTAGTGGTACTGCATGCAATAACATTGCCACGTGGACTAACAATTTGGGAGGCAGTGGAGTGGTTTCATATGGGAGAATAGTGGGGATTATCTGCAGATTGGCTAAGGGAAATATCATCCAAATCCATTCTAGTTGATTTTTTTTCCTTTTCCAAATCATTGTTGTTAGCAAACAATGATGAGAATTTATTACAAGTTTGGATAGGAACATTAGGATTATCCTTATGATTATATTGTTCTGTAGTAAAGGGGCTTAAATTCTCTAATTTTTGTTACTCATAAGTAAAATAAATTAGGCTTGAAAGCTAATATTTTATTATTTAGGAACTTACCTGATGTTGCATAAAAAGTATTAACATTGATACTTGTTTGGCTACCCCTGTTCTGACCCTTGGAGGAGTGGCAGTGTTGCGATTATGTTTATGTCCTTTTGGAAATGATATTGTTTGCTATTGCTCCTCGGTGGAGTGCCCCTTACCTGCCGAGGTAGATGATATCACCCAAGGTCCCATTTGAGTTTGCTTCGCTATCTCTGTGTTAGGGTAGAAGCATGAGGATGTTGTGCGACCTAAACACACAAAAAGTTTTCTCCTTCATACACTGATTGTCGTAGATGAGTGCTAATTTGAATTACAGTTTGGACTGGTTGATCTAATCGGAATTGTAGTCTTGCATACCTCCCTCTAATTGTTGAGCTAGTACAAACATCTACGCGCAATAGCTTCCCAATTGAGTTACCAATTTTCCCAAGCACTATCCCACCGTAGAATTCAGTAGATAACTGAGGAAGACGAAACTATACGGCTGACTATAATTTCTTGGCTTGGCTGGCTTCAAAATTTGGTTCTCATTTTCTGACAGAGAGGTAATAACCATTGATGAACCATGATGCTTGTTGTAGAGCTTTCTCCATATTTTCTTCTTAGGTAAATTTAACTACATAAAAACCTGATCCTATATCAATTTATGGAATTGTTTCATTTGGTTTCCAAAGGTCGTGGATCCTTCTTTTTAGATATTGATGGACCACTCTTTTACCAAGAAGTTTGATTATGAGAGAGAATCCCCTTGATGAGTACATGCATTGCATATCCTCATATGATAAAGAGACATGAGTGAATTGTGGGGGACAGTGATTCGTAGTCGGAATCCTCCCTCATTGGCTCAACATAGTCAAGTAAGGTGATGTTGGAGTTAATATGTTTATTTATTATAGTTTCATGGGATAGTAACTTTCATTAAACGAGGGATTGTTGAGAATATTTGGGGCGACTTTTTGGTAATAATGGATGATCAGTAGCTTGATCAGGTGGTTTTGGAGGAATGGATGCATGGGATGAGTTTGTTTCTGGGTTCATTCCTTGTTAATCAACTGTAGAAGATGAGGTTGTAGATGAGTAAAAAGAAGTTAGAGTTTCTCTCTCTTTCAATATTGATGAAAGTAACAAATTGTGAGGAGAAATACTTATTCATTAATATCATAAGTATTAGGTTTAACGGTTATTTTGGTATATAGTATATTTTATTAAGGATATTTTTTGTAAGAAGAAAAGTCAATACTGCTTATGCTTTTGGGAATAAGCTAATTTTTTCTACTTCTCATAAACTGCTCATGCTTCTTCTCAAAAGTACTTTTTTCCCCTGAAAAGCTTGGCCGAACACCTCAAGTTAGGGGAAAAGAGTACTTTTGAAAAGAAAAAAAAAATACTTTTGACCTCTTGAGAAGCTTGGCCAAACAGGATATGAGAGTGTCATCTAAAAGTATTAGGGTATTTGGAGGGTTGAAAGAAAAATCTGATGGGTCTAATGAATCGGGGGTCGCAGGTATATAGGATTTTTGGCTAAGCGGAATTGGGCCGGTACAAAATTGCTTAAGAAAATTCAAAATGGGCTAATTTTGGAGTTGTTCAAACTTTTTTAGCTAAAATCCCAAATCTTCTTCTAAAATAGTATAATGTATTTTTAAAATATAAAAATCACTTTTAATTAATTGACATATACTACTAAAATCAAATAAAATATTAAAAAGTGAAACTATTTTTGTATTTTTCAAAAATTAAACTAATATAAAGCTAAATCAATATCACTATAAAATACTAACTACTCAAATAAATACAAATAAGAAACAAAGTGATATTTTTTGCGGTTTTCAATTTTTATGCTTTAAGAACTAGAATTAAAATTAATATACTCAAAGAAATATTCTTAAAATACTTAAACTACTAAAGATAATATTAATTTATTAGTTAAAAATTACGTGCTTACAAATATTGTATGTTTTATTTAAGTGTCGTGTAATATTTTTGGTATATTATAGGTATTATGTATAACGTTTATATTTAATATGTCGTATTTTATAAGAGACATGTTCCACCAAATGTTTGGAAAAAATATGTAAAATGACAACAGATTGAAAAGAAATGTTGTATTTGAATCCACTTGGTCGTGTGGTAAGTGATAATATTCTGTATATTGCACCAAATTCTATATCATTAAAGAATAAAAAGTATTGTAATGAAGAAAAAGAATAATTTGTTTAACTCTTGCGGTGGCCATTTGTTAAAAGAGTGAGATGTGCCAAAGACTGTGAAAAAGAAACAGTAGTATTTTCTAAAACCAACGTTAAATTGACAAGAGATGGGAAGAACTTCCACGAAATCACGGAAGACATGAAACTTCTATGTATGGGAGAGAGAGAAAAGGTGATCGAGAATTTAAACATAATCCCTTGTTTCGGGGAAGTTTAGATAATAAATAAGTTACTTTTAAATATTACTCAGTCGTCAATTTATGTGAACTCGTTTATTTGAACACGAAATTTAAGATTTTTTTTGAATTTGTGGTGTAAATGAGGTGCAAAATATTCTCACAGTTATACTACTTAGGAGTTTCTGGTCCTTTCATTGAAGTAATAACGGCTAGTTCTAGCATTATGGTTCCCTATAATATATTTTAGAATATTTTCTCAGTTGTACTATTTAGGATTTTGTGGTTTATGTAAATAAATAGAACGAAAAATGGTCAAATATGTTATTGAACTATGCGAATTAGGACAGATATACATGTCATAATAGTTTGGCACAAATATTCCCAATCCGTCAAATAGTTATCCATTAATGTCTTTAGTTTAACGGAACTACTATTTTATTTTTCTTAAATAATTAATAAATTGTATGATTATCATATTTATTTATTTGAGTAGTTTGAGAGTCGATTTTTTCGCTATGCATCATCTCGCGAAGTAATCCTACTAAAAGTAGTAATTGATATTTATTTATTATTTTAATAATATAATATTTGAATTAATTTGTGTTTTCTTCAAATATTTTACCATCTATTTTTGTTTTACAATCTATTTGTATTTATACAAATCCGTTTTTATTAATTAATTATTTCATAAATAAAAATAACACAATTTAAAGCTGTGTATTTTATTGGTTTCGTACAAACATCAGTCTTGGATCAAGATATGGAGGCAGGAGCTCATTTATTTCCTATTCTTCCACTATAACAAATGTAATCACAGAAACTATTACTTATATAAAACTGAAACTCGTGATCACTCAAAAATAAATACTAAATCAAAATTATGTAAATCAACGGGTTAAATTGCAATCCAAACTCCTGAATAATCCAAAATCAAAATTGAGATTGGGAGTTATGTAAGTTTAGAAGAAGTTAAGCTACTAATATAAGAAAACATTACATATCAGCAGCTTTTACATTTAAAAAACCCTAATGTTATTTTAATTTTTGTTATGTTTGTATTTAAAGTTGTACCTTATTTATATTCGGATTGATTTATTAGATTTGGGACAGTAAAATATTAAAATTTGATAAATAATTTGTATTGTTAATGTTATGTTTTTATTTGGTTAAATAATAAATAAATATTATTTATTTAATTTGTTGTTCATATTTGTATGTTATGTTTGTTGTTTTTATATGTAATAGTGACCTTTTAGCGTAGTAAAATATAGAGCCTTTTAGCTTAGTAAAATATATACCCTTTAGCGTAGAGTGCAAAATATAGAGCCTTAAATATGTAATAACTGCAAACTCTATCCAATAACACTTTACAAAATTAATTATTTAATTTATAAAAAATAAACTTACAAAAGTAACAAACTATGTTGTCAAATAACTCAAATATTGAGCCCGTAACTCATACATAATTACTCAGTCCAATTCAAGAATTTTTAATTTAATTTGGTAAATAAACAAAATTTCTAAAAACTATTAAAATGACACACATAATAATTAAGTATAGGTTGGTGCTACCAGACCTCAAATATTGAGCCTAGAAGCCATTCAAAATTATTAAGTCCAATTCAAGAATTTTTTATGTATTTATTAAACAAACAAATTTCTAAAAAATATTGAAAATGACAAACATAATAATTAAGTATAGCTTGGTGCTACAGGTCTTAAATATCGAGCCTGGAAGCCATTTATAATTATTAAGTCCAATTCAAGAATTTTTAATTTAATTAATTAAACTAACAAATTTCTAAAAAATATTAAAAGTGACACACATAATAATTAAGCATAGCTTGGTACTACCAGGACTAAAATATCTAGCCTGGAAGGCCATAAATAATTATTAAGTCAAATTCAAGAATTTTTAATATAATTAGTTAAACTAACAAATTTCAAAAAAATATTGAAAATGACATACATAATAATTAAAGATAGTTTGGTGCTACGGGGCCACAAATATCAAGTCTCGAACCCATAGATAATTGCTCAGTCCAATATTAGAAATAATTATTTAATTTATTAAACTAACACACATAATTAATTTTGTTTAATTATAGTAGATGATATGGCATTTCCTCCGGTTGCGCATCCGGGACCTGCCGAGGATCAGCTATTAGTGTTGCAGGGCGACCATAGGTCCTCCTATGTATGGGAGGGACAACTATCGGAGCAGGCTCTCCGCCCCAAGAGACCTGACGATTTGTGGGAGTTCATAGTGTAGCATCCTTTCCATGCCCGCATAGTCGCGTGCCTACAGGCTACGAGCTTCTATACCATTTTTGATCTTGGATGGATGCAGCTTGCTTGGTATCTTATCACGGCCTTGGTAGAGCGGTGGCAATCGGAGACGCACACTTTTCACTTGCACATTGAGAAGCCACCATCACGTTGGGGGATGTTCATGTTTTGTACGAGCTGCGCGTAGATGGACGAGCCGTGGCACTGCACCAGTACATTAGATCCACGAGCATGCATAGTTTTTGAATATGATGGGGCAGTTTACTTGTTATAGACCTCAGGGTGGCGCTGGGGGCAGTCGCATTTTTTTGACACCCATCAGAGATCATATGGCGTTTTTGCACCCAGACATTATCAGCCAGACAGAGAATCTCCATATTGAGAGTTCACGCAGTTGGCACTGCTCCTGCTTTTGCTGGTGTGTCTTGTTCCCGAACGCTTCGGGGAGTACTGTGAGTATGCGCTTTCTCCATCATCATTAGCGGCTGGATGATTTACCCCAATACAGCTGGGGTGTTGTTGTTCTTGCATACTTGTATAGGAGCATGTGCCGGGCGAGCACGGGCTCAATGGTGGACATATGTGGTTTTCTACCCCTCCTATAGGTGACAACATTTTCAAATACTCTTTTCATTACTCTGAATTCTATATGGTCGAAATGACGCATAAATTTTACATCAACCTTTTATCTTAGGTTTGGGAATGGCAGCGGATCATGCTGTGCAGCCACCTCTCCCACCACTTGGGCCCGGTGAGGCTTATCTATTTCTCCCTCTAGCTTCTAGGTGGATTCTCCGGCATGAGAACTACTGAGGAAGCAATGCTCATCATAATCTCCAACTTGTCAGGGATGTGTTAGATATGCTGGTTAACGAACAGGTAAATATGTACCTACATTTGCTTGTTTTAAATTGAGTTCGATTGCGCATACTCACTTTTATGTTATTATTTGGTAGTTCATATGGACGCCATACTGTGACGGGTTGCTAGCTCAGTTGCCCGATATTTGCTCAGTCGACAGACTGCTTTAGAGCACTTCTGTCCCGATGATCTTCGATATGGTTGATATCATGCCACAGAGCGTGTGCTTCGCCAGTTTTACCGTCCCCAGCCTATATCGAGGGAGCTTAGATGGGCGGCTTCACCACTATCAGCGGACAACCGTGCCATGGTGGATGATATATATGGGATGGCTAGAGCAGCAGGTCTATATTTGGGAGGAGCGAGTTCACCGTATTCTGCCACCACCTACATTTACCCATGAGGCCACTACTTATCTGTATACGTCATGGTACCACCATCACACCCCACTGATAATCTGGAACCCCGTCTATGTACTTGGAGATCGCTACAGACCATACGCCGGGAGGCACGAGGCGCTGGTATATTTTTGTGGCTTATTAATATCTTATAATTGTGATAAAGGTTTATTTACTTAATTTTTTAAATGTTTCACATGCTATTGGGCATCATCACCTCTACCAGTTGGGACAGGAGATGCAGCAGCATGCCGACAATCATGCACCCGTTGACTATGGCCGGTGGGTGGCACAAATGGCTCGTCGGACCCTGTTTTAGGAGAGAGATGCCACGAGGTTGGACCACGATGCTCAGTATGCGGCGCTAGAGGACTACCATCGAGGTAAGGGTGTCCCACGAGGAAAAGGTAGGGCACGAGGGAGGGGTGCCCCACGGGGTCGTGGGGAGGAGGTGGTCCCCAGCAAGGGGGTTTTGAGGAAATTGTTTGCCCACCTGTTAAGGGACAGGATGGGGATTTTGGAGATCAGGCTCTTGGAGATGATCAACCGGGTTATGGACCTCAGGTAGATGAGCCATCCAGCAACATGTCGCCGTACAACCTTCAGCTATCTCTGCCAGCATCACAGGTCACCCCATAAGGAGCATTGTCGATCTCGGGTACATTAGACAGGGATGTAGACTAGTACTTTACATGCCCATCTATCGCAGCTGAGGATCGGCCCACTCGGGATGTGAATGGCGGGCAGGTTGAGCTATGCCTCATCACCGGCGCTTCATACGGATCTACCACATGCACATGCGTGTTTGTATTACTTTAAAATTTCAATTTGTTTTCATTTCCTTAATGAGCTGGCATTAATTAATTTTTAACTTTCTTATGAAGGTTTCGCCCCAACCCATCTTCGAGGCCACTACATGCTTTGATGAGGACACCACTGATGCATATACGTAGGCGGCAGATGAGACCATGGTGAGAAAATATGTTTTGACTCAACACATACAATACAAATATACTTTTTCACATGCTAAGATTAATTTGCTTATAGGTTGCTGATGGCCCGACGACCTATTCTTCTGGTCCTGCCAGCTATGGTGTCGATGCTGCTGCACATCCTCACATAAAGAGGCGGCTTGATGATGATGATCCAGATAGTGTACCTTGGCGACAGGAGGTGCGACTTAGGCCGGCAGCAACACTAAACACAGGCTGCGGCATTCACTGATTAACTTATATTTTTACTTTGTGTAAATAATGCATTATGTAAATAATGGTAACAATTATCTTTTAATTATAATTTTATTTTAATTGCATTTGAACATCAATTTTGCTTAAACAATACAACACAAACACAAACCTTGCAAACCCAACACAAAAACAAACAGTAGAACTAAAAGGAAACATAAAGAAAGTAGCTTTTTCACATGGATTTCATCTTTTTCACAACAACGAGATAACTCCATAAAACGTAGTACTATAATATGAACTAATTATTAAATTTTTCTGCAAGACAACAGTATTTTTCATATGATTTTCATCTTTTTCAAAACGACAAGATAACTCCATAAAACATAGTACTATACTACGAATTAATTATTAAATTTTTCTACAAGACAACAACTTTTTTCACATGGTTTTCATCTTTTTCAGAACGACAAGACAACCCCATAAAACTTAGTATTATACTGCAAAATTAACTATTAAATTTTTCTGCAAGACAATAGCTTTTTTCACATGGTTTTTATATTTTATAGAATGACAAGCAACTACATAAAATGCATTAATATACTGCAAATTAATTAACTTGTCTCGCATATAAATAACCGGCTCATTGTAGTTATTTTGTGTGCTAAAAAATTATCAAAAGCAAATATTCATTAAACTTAAGGTTTTTTTTTACTAAAAGCAAATATTTCAGTAAATAGCTCAATCTCTTCGTCCACCAAAGTGCAACTGTGGAAAAGAATGCTCGATGCAAAATTGTTGCGATGGTGGTGAAGTTGGACGCCGCTGCTGGTGCTGTATGAACTAGTTTTACAAGGTTCCTGGTGAACCTATATGTGATTTTGAGGAATGTGTTGTTGAACCATGTTATCAGGAATGCTAGAGAGAACAACTGCAAATTTTTCATAATATGTGTTTACGCCAACAGGAAACACAAAGAGAAAGCGATAGAATTATTGCAGAAATGAGGGCTAAACTGAAGGAGGTGGGAGAAGAAAAATGGAAAGCACAATGGAATTGTGAAGCACAAAAGGAACGTAAAAAAAATATATAAACGGTAACTTGCAGAGGTGAATGCGAAATTGAAAGAGGTAGAAGAAGAAAAAGAATAACTGGAAGAACGATTTAAGTGGTTGGAGCGAAGAATAAATGGCAATCGGGACTAAACATTGGCAGGTATGTGTTTAGTGTATTTTTCATATTTCATGTATTTTTATTATGTTGTCTTACTATGTTTGTGTTGTAGTAATGCTTTCCTTATTTGTCATACTAAATTTTATTTTAATTGAAGTGAAAGTTAAGTTTAAGTTCTTGTGTTGTTATATGAAACTATCAAACCACGGTTTACATATTACATTTTCCTGCAATTAAACGGTTTTTTCTTTACCCATTTAAGATTGTGGAACATAATTTTATTTGATATATATTGCAAAATACACAAGTACAAACACGTATTACAAAAAACAATACCAAAAAAAATTCTATGGGTATCCTTGATAGTTGGGTGCATTCGACGAACTTGTACTAGAAGCCCGGTTACCACCGCCACACACACCACTTGAAGGACATTTACGATGGCGTTGTCCTGTTTGCGAGCATATGCCACATTTACGCACATAAACGGTGTCACCAACATCCATTTGGTTCTGTATACGTATTCTCTTTTGCATTTGCAGCTTGCGCAAATATTCCTTGTTACATACCATCTTAATGTTACGGCGGCCAATAATGCTCAGCACCTAATGGCTGCAACTTCCCACTATATATGTATGCAACAACACTACATTGCCTATCAATATAATTTGTTGCCCCATATCTAACTTGTTGAAATCACGTCAACGCATCTGCGCACAACATGTGGTAGATGGTCCATTTCCCACATGAACATAACCTTCTATTTTCATTCACCGTCTATAGATTATTCCCACGGTGTCTGTGGATAGCGGTCTTAACTTTAAAAATACCATGTTCATGATCGTATTAAAGAAATGAAGGCCACTGTGCTCGCCTCCCGGACCTTTTAAATCTTCTCATTGATATTGGAATAAATTGAACACCCATGTCCATCAATGTTGATGCAACTGCATGACTTTCAACAAACCTCTCCGCACTTTGTTTGAATGTCATACGGACCATGGCAGTGACAGCAGTCCATGGGCAGACTTCAACAAGCCATTAAATGACTCCCGACACATTTGTAGTGAGGGTTCCCCATCGTCTGCCACCATCAACATGCAATGTACACATGTGAAGCTCATGTTACATCAACCAAGTATAGGCTCGTGGATCTATCTTCCAGATCGCTTTCATGCGCCCCGTGAATTTGCACTATTGGTGCTCAATCGTAGCCATCCACATTAAGTCATGCAAGGCCTAGTCAGGAAATTTCTTCTGGAAATTGGCCTTCAAGTGCCTCACACAGTAACGATGGTATGCATATGGTTCCTTCCATTAAGGCAAGTGACGTAGAGAACTTAAAATACAACCATGCCGATAAGATATTAGACAAATACCCGAATGCAAAGTGATTCAAAAACAGCGTCCACGTCTCTTCGCTTACGTTGGCACGTATGGCAAAAGCTAGTGGAAATATTTGTTCATTGCCATCAACTGCAACTGCAATCAAAAGCTTAACATCATACTTTCCATAAACATGAGTACCGTTTATGGAAAATACAGGACGATAATGCACAAAATCATCAATTGCTGCTTTAAATGACCAAAACACATAGTTGAAAATATATCCGGGTCTGTTCGTACTCCTCTCACGCTTCCATTCAATAACAGTGCCAGGGTTAAAGTTTATTAGTGCGGCAATGTACCCGGGCAGATTCAGTTACCATAAATAAGTTCAAAGACACGTTTGCAAACGAGATATGCCTTTCTTTTAGTTATAGTACAACCATACTCATGGTGGATGGCTGTAATACACTATTTAATCTTGAACCTAATGGACATTTCTAAATATGGAATCAAGACAAGAGATTCCATATCCAAGTTGAAATGATTCTCATTGAATGTGTCCATTGCACATCTGTGCTTGCTAATAAATTTACCCACTTTCCACAAACATGATTTCTTCTTGCCAGCACGTAACATCCAGTGACAACCCATAAACCACCTATAGCATACAACGATGTATACCTCCGTAGTTGACTCACTTACCGTCATCTCACGGCACTCTCTTTTAGATTTTTACAGCCCTAATTAGGCGAGCTTTATCGGGGACATATATGCCCTTTGTTAGAACAGCTGGTCTAGACTCATCCTACATCGCTGACCAAATTTCGTTATCATCCCTTGTGAGGGCATCCACGTTCGGCATACTTGACAAATTATCAAGGTAGGGAATATTCCGCTCTTGAAATGGCACGTGGAACTCGTACACCATTTGTCTAGCGGAAGGTGGAGGAACATGCTCCCTTATCAGATCGGGGTCAACATTCACTTCCTCTTCACCATCACCCTCATAATGGAAGAGTGTGTCATACCAAACTCATCCGCATTGTTGTCATAATCACTATCATCTTCCTAACTCTACGTATCAGCCAAATCACGAGTCAATACGTCGTCTATGACCAACTGTGTGAGGTCACGAACATCAAGAAGCTCGTTTTCACTGCACAAAAAGGACAAATTGATAAGTTACCCAACTACATAAATACTTTTGAGCTATATCAGTTTACTTACAAGTCGTACTATCTTGACGATTTATGATGGATATTTTCTTGTTGGTGATGACTCCCGGATGGACCACCGTGTTCCAATACTCCAGAACTACGCATATTCCAACTAGGTATGGGGCCATAACTTGTAAAATTCACATCCGGACAGGACCCCCTATGAAAAATATGAGTGTTAATACAAATCCAATTATAACATAAAATAAACATCACTAAAGCATAGTA
Organism: Nicotiana benthamiana; assembly: GCA_034376525.1. Taxonomy (NCBI): domain Eukaryota; kingdom Viridiplantae; phylum Streptophyta; class Magnoliopsida; order Solanales; family Solanaceae; genus Nicotiana; species Nicotiana benthamiana. Next base: position 131,483,333 of record CM067324.1, on the reverse strand, counting down.
AAATTAATATTTACCAATCGTCTTGTGGATTATATAAAGTCGAAAAATTATTTTGTAGCCGCTCATTCGGCGGTGGTGACAAGTTTAAATCAAGGCAAGCTCTTTCATCAACAATCTGCCGGCAAAAACTGCTCAAGAATAACCACCAGATGACTGAGGTTATCCCTACTGTGCACGCTCTTATTATTGGGAACGTTTTCCACCTTGACGTACATTTCCAATAATTTTAATACATCAATTCCTTGTATTCATCCGGAATCCGCAAAAAATCTCTAAGAGTTTCATCATCCTCGATGTTAAACTCAGAATAATATGCAAACCCCCGTAAAGTCACCGAATACGGAAACCTACCGATTACTTTAAGGTTAACTGAACGCTTCTTCACGCTCATTTTTTTATATAACAACGAAACCAATTTATCATACTCCATAGTAAGCGGCAATTTAACATGAACTGTGGAGGTGAGCTACACCTCACAGAGTTATTCTCTACCACAACCTCACCCTCCCAATATAACGAAACTCTTATTTTTGGCTCTTCAGACATTGTACAAAAATAATTGATAAGAAGAAGACAGAAGTAAGAACGAAAGTTTGAAGTTTGTATTGAATGAATTTTCATAAAATTGAAACGCCTTTAAATAAGCCAAGTCCGAGTTTGGGGTGCAGAATTTTTTTTAAGGAATCCGTAGTACAATACTACGTTTTATGTGTTTGAATTATTATTATGTCAGTTAATTATTGGTGGGGCCAAATTAATAAAAAAATCGCAGTACAGTACTGCGATTAAGTAATTCACAGTATTGTAATGCGAATTAGTTAAAAAAATATTTTTTAATAATACGCAGCACTATACTGTTAATTACTATTTTTTAACTAATTCGCAGTACTGCACTGCAAATTACTTTAACGACTAGATTTTTGTTATAGTAATTCGCAGTATATTACGGGTAATTATATAACTTTTTTTAAATAGTAAAAATATATTTTTTTATCAAAAAAACCATTAGAAAAGTTTTTTGTTCGTTTCACTATATATCTGTATTTCCGATAGAAATGATTGGGCAATTGAACCCTAGTGGATAGTACATGCAGTCGCTAGTAGATGACATCAATGATGAACTTGAAAAAGGTTTATTGAAAACTATTATGCAATTTCTAATGTAGATTGAAAGTAAGTTACTAATTTTTTTCATGTTACTGTACACGTGTAATAACTGTGACTTTTATGAAACATGTAAAATAATTTGCTATTCTCGGCAGAAAAATTGGCGTCTGATTCTTCCTTCCTTTGCTTCCTAATAACACGTAAGCAAGAGGTCCCGCATCCCAAATCCCCGATTTCTACTTAATCCATTTGGTAAGTTGCAAAGTGGTTAGCTTACGGCAAGAGGTATGCAGTGACTAATTTCCTACTATCAAACTTCTTTATTCTAAATATTTTTGAATATTATCATTGTTAAGAATAGAATTCTATTTAGAGTGAATGTCTATCTTCTAGAGAGTTTTACTTTGTGGTTAAGTCATTTTTTGTCCTATACATAGAGGGGTCTTATCCTATCGTAAATCAACCCCAACATTCAATAAGAATTCTCTCTCTTTCTCTGCAATACTTTTCTTCTTCTTTTATTGTTTTATAACACGTTATCAGCACAATCGCAACTTGGAAAGGTATTTGTAGAGAACCTAGAATGCACCAGGGCCATGTAGCTCGTAAACCTTTCATTGCCCAAATCTGCATAGTAGTACTCCTTCAACTGATTAGGCTTCAACTGACCTTTGTAAACAATAGTCCTTGAAGAAAGAGAGCATATACAGAAATCTCTCACGCCACCATGTTGGATAGGGGTGTGCATTCGAATCGATTTATCGATAAATCGAATCGATTATCTGTTATCGAAATCGAGAAAACCAAAATCGAAAAAAATCGAAACCTTATTGAAACGATAACGATAAGCATATGTACAAATCGATAATCGATAAGCAATTATCGTTAAGGGTAAAAATCGAATCGATAAGTCGAATGCACACCCCTATCACTGTAGACACTTATAAAATGAATAATTACCTATTTGTGTAGATTAATATAACATACAGAATGTATATATATTCCGCTACTATTTTGAAAGCGGCTATACAATATCATTTTCCCTAATGTATACCATTTCATTTACTCTAAGTCCATTACCCTATTATTTCATCTACCACGTTTAAGGAATAATTATATTTAAAGATCAAGGGAATGAAGTTCAAATTAATGGAAAATAAAATTAGTCATGATGATGTATTTTGTCTTGTTTTATTTTTTTATACCGTTGGAGTGTTGGTGGCATACATTTGATTCCTTACTTTAGTTTTCTTGCATGTGCTTGTTAATACAAATTTTATGTTATAAATGGTTTCATCTTACTTTAGCTTCTTTTTATCCATATAAGTTAGGCGCGTTTATAGCGATATACTTTCCGTAAAATCCCGCAAATTTTCTTATTGGTGTAATCGATAACCGAATCGATAAGACCCCAAAATCGATAAATCGAAATCGAAAAAATCAAAACCTTATTGAAACGATAACGATAAGCATATATACAAATCGATAATCGATAAGTAATTATCGATAAGGGTCAAAATCGAATCGATAAATCGAATGCACACCCCTAATGTTGGAGGTTTAAAGCAGCTCGGATCGCTGCCATTGAAACCCTCCTCATATATACATCTGCCGCACAAAGTCGACCTTTGACCGAGGAGTTGGTGTCAGAAACACTTGCTCAATGACAGCATCTGTCTGCAATGCCGACTTGCCCAGTCCTGAATTATCTGTAGGGACTGGATGTCATCCAAGAACTGTATGACTGAGCGACTCAGCCACCTTTGTAAATACAATTTTGCTTTGCTCCCTTCTGCTTTCAGAGGTAGGTAGGAAGAACATCCCAACAGCATATTGCCCAGATGGTGGTAGCTCAAATCCAACCTCACTTGCTACCTCCTTGTAGAAATCATGAGGCAAAGCCACAAGAATACCGGCCCCATCTCAAGTATTAGTCTCACAACCACACGCGCCTCTATGAGACATCCGAACTAATATCTCAACAACATCAGTTACCATTCCGTCGACCACACTACCAATAGCCCGTCAAGGTTCGAGAGAGAAGGTGGGCGTCGAGGTCGTTGGCAATTTTTGTTCGAGTTTCGTTTCCGTTAAGGTCGTTGTTCGTCAAGGTCCGGCCGAGGTTCCGTCGCAGTTCCAACGCATTAGACGTCAATCACAACACGAGACTCTAACCAATTGAGTAGAAGTTTTGGGATTGAGAATAATGATTGCCAAATATTCTATGATCTTCCTTCATGATTAAATTCTGGATTTAAGGTAAGTATTTTACTTTTCTCTTTCAAATTATTGACATTCCATAATTTGATTTTACATACAAGTAAAGATGATAATTTTTATTCCAACTCTAATGGAGTTTGAAAGATATTATAATCATCCAAATTGGTAAAATTTCTATGCTTTGCCATGATCAAATTCATGTATGATTGTGGGCAAAGAATTGAAAATCCATCCATAGAATTTGCTCTATTCTCATTCCCTATAGAGAATGTGATAGCAGTATGTGATAAGTCTGAAAGAAGATAAAATTATTACCGTAAAGGTATCAATGGATGTGGACGTGATAATAGACGAAATTATAATCGTCAACATTGTGATAATGAGAATAATAAGGATTCTCAAAATAATCCTTCACTATGTGAAAGTAATATTTGTTATCAATTTGACAATGTGATATTTTATAAAGCACATATAGATGATTATGGTCCATTCATGGTGTGAGTGTGACAACATCTAATTTATGAATACATATTCATTCTTGGAAGTATATGAACGTGCTAGTGGTAGTGAATATACCACACTCACCTCTAGAAGGAGGTTTGAGATGAAATAAAACAATAATATCATTATTATGACATGAATGGTCATTGGTCATGTACCTATTGTACACCAAAAATATTTTGGCAATACGATTATTAAAGAATAACAATATTGCAAGAAACATATCTTGCATATAATTTTGACCATGACCATAATGGTATATATTTCTCTTTAAAAGAGATATTCACCATATGGATGTTCATGAATATGTGGTAGTACCAAAATAATTGAGAACTCTGCAAAAGCCAATTATAATATTTTGGAGAAACACAATTGATTACCAATAAGGTATTGTTTTGTAGTAAGTCTCAAAGAAACTTATTCAGTTTCCAAAGTATACGCGGAAGCGATTGATTATATTGAGACTATAAATAAAGGAAAGATTTGATATCTTCTATTACTACAACTTGTAGCGGGACAATATGTATGTGAAAAGCTATTGCTTTATTCTCCAGTTTATACTACACAAACAAAAGAATGCCATAATAAAATGGATGCTCATTGATATAAAAACCCATATCATAATAAACATGGAGTATATCGGTAATTACCAGGTCATGGTGTAAACATGAACTTCAATATTGATATTTTATTCAATTGTCATAATCAGCTTAATATCAATTTAAATATGATGTGCAAATATAACAGAGAATTCACATGGGTAAATATTAAAGAACTAGAAAGTTCTTTACAAATTCTCTTATATTGCTTGTTCTCATTAGTTAATTGACCAACTAAAATTGGGATTGAATCTCATGAATGCTGGAAATATCAAAGGTGAATATGGGCTCATTCACCTGTCATGTATACCACATAAGATGCATCTATGAGATGGTAACATGCGTGATTATTATTAACCCTCAACCTGGCCGGTGTTTGCAAGGAAAATTGCTCAGTAATTTAATTTCGAGCATAATTTCCAGATTTTCTATTCAAGAAGTTCATCTTGATAAGTTGGTTTACATCACGACTAGTTTAGCAAAATAATTTATTGAGTGCCTCTACTTAATAGCTAAACTATTGCTTATGAGAACAAAGTTATCTATATCAATTTGATATACGTTATATACGAGAGTATATTATATTCTCCCCTCACAAGTGGTTCTGGGTCAAGAACCAAATAATTTCATCTTATTATTGATGTGCAGTGTATATTGATTAATACCACAAAACACAAAGATGGATTCTCAAAGTTGAGGAAACAAGTTAGGTTTTCTAACATGAGGGGGAGACATGATAAACACTTGAGAAAAAGTTACATGGAACGGATTATCATTTGTATATATAGATCCTCGAATATCATAATATGAACTTGAAGTTCATAAAAAGATAATTCGTTTGCAATATATTACAAAGCATGCCATACGCTTTTGCTGACCCAAAGAAAGTAACTATATTCTCATTGCAAATGCTCATATTAAGTCCTAGAAAGACAAAGTCTATGGTACGCTTAAAGCATACAGACAAATCGGTTTCAAATAAAACTTCTTGATAAAGAAGATGAGCAAATGATCAAAGTGATCATAATAAAGGTAGCAAGTGATCTAGAAGATCACATGACATAACACTTCATAAAATCTCATGAGAGATTCAGGTATCTGAATATATGAATGAAGATCTCTATGTTATGCCTTTATGAAAATTAATTGGAACCGATATAGCATGTTCGTCGATGACATCTATCATAACGCTAAGTATAGATGAGGATCTTAAGTCTATCGAACATAGACACAAAAGTACTGGCCAAATGGAAGAGATACAATTCAAGTAGAATTGATTCCATATGAAAGACATGTAATTTTGGACATGTAGTTCAAATACTTAAAAGTATAAAGTCAATGGTATGTGCAATCAGCTTTTGATATCGTATTTGTTTAGCATGACATGAAAACTTGATATGCATCTAAAGTCTATAATATGGCTTATATGACTTAACTTATATGACAATCCATGAAGATTTAAGTTGCTTGAAGCATCTACAATTCTTGATTTTGATGTACCACTTCCTCAGTGTAATTTATGCACAAATGTATCTTGCTATAACTATAAGCATGATAATGTGATAGCGAGGATACCTTTATGGAGATATTGAAGAGTCATTCCACGATATTTGTGAAGACATTATATATCTATCACGAGTTATGGTTTCAAGGTGCAAATATTCATTGTAGTTAATATGGCTGATTTATTTATCAAATCTCTACCAACGATCTCCTGAAGATGGTGCACAAGATTGGAATGCAAAGGCTCAAGGATGTGAATTGATGCTCTCATCAAGGGGAGTTAATGCGCGTTGCACTCTTTTCCTTTACAAGGTTTTGTCCCACTGGGTTTTCCTTGCAAGGTTTTTAACGAGGCAACCAACAGGCGCATTTCTAAATATGTGTACTCTTTTCTTTTCTAGAATTTTTTTCCCATTGGGTTTTATTTTAGTTAAGGTTTTTAATGAGACACATTACTTATTGAGTATACATTCAAGGGGGAGTGTTAAGAATAGAATTCTATTTGGAGTGAATGTCTATCTTGTAGAGAGTTTTACTTTGTGGCTAAGTCATTTTTTGTCCTATACATAGAGGGGTCTTATCCCATCGTAAATCAACCCCAACATTCAATAAGAATTCTCTCTTTTTCTCTGCAATACTTTTCTTCTTCTTTTATTGTTTTATAACAATCATGAAATACTGTTATAAAGTATATATATATTAGTTAAAATTGCTAGCTAATTTTCAGATTATTCATTTAAAAATAACTAACATTTGCAAAATCATTTAAACATAGCTACTACTTTACTGTAATAGGGACCGGTCTAATATAATATACTGGAGATCGGTACACCTGTGTATGAATTTCCATCATATTATACTGGACTGATATTATACTAGAACTCTAATGTATTTTACCGGAGTTCTAACATACTTATGCTGAAACTCCATTATATTATACTGGAATTCCAGTATACTTATGCACCTTATAATATACTGGAGTTCCGGTATACTTATGCTGGAGTATTTTTTTAATTTCGAACAATAATTTTTGTTTAAATTTATTTTCAAATTAAAAATAATTAATATTTAATTATTTTTAAATTATTTATAAATCTAATTATTTTTAAATTTTTATTCATATATTATTAATATAAAATTGGTTTCGAACAAGTGCATCTATTATAAAGAAGTGGTATCAGGATGTTGTTACTCTTTCAAACTTGAAATCCCGTTAAAACTTGGTCTAACTTTGCATTCTTTCTTCCTTATTTCCTCTCACCTGGCGGCTATTCGAACACGCAGGTTTCCCAACTACTACTCCAATAATCTGACGTACTAAAATTGACAGGTATGTTGTGCACTTGACATAATTAATAGTAATAAAATTTTGTTTTCCTCCCAAAATTTCAGATCGGATTAACGCGTTTAAGATTTCGATATTTAAGTCATAGTGTTGAAGAAAATCAAAAGACAAGTCAAAGCTACCATCACAAAACCCTTCAATAAACCTATAAAACCCCTCCACAGCCTGAACCACCACCACCTTCATCTTCCTCGCAATCCCTTGCCATGTCATCATCACAGCCTTTTCTGTTCCCAAGTACTCAATCCACTGTTCTTCCTGATCCTTCTTCCTTTTTTGCCCCTCATCTCCTCTCAAATCCATTACCCACAAATTCTTTTTTCCAAAATTTTGTCCTCAAGAATGGCGATCAGCCTGAATTCATACACCCTTATCTTGTAAAATCCTCACTTTCATCCCTCACTCTTTGTTACCCATCTCAGTTCCATAATCCTGCTTTCATTTATCAAAATTTTGTAGCTGATTTGACTATCACCGCTTTGAATAATCCCAATCCAAATTCACCCCATGTAATTTCATCCTTTGATGATCTTAGTGTCACATTAGACCTTCCTTCTAGTAATCTCAGGTTCTTTCTTGTTAAAGGTTCCCCCTTTATTACATGTAACGTTTTTGGAAATGTGGCGCTTTCGATATCAACAATTCATGCCATTCTTAAGTGTAATTCGAATAGTAATCGTACCAAATATACTATTAAGCTCAACAATGGACAAATTTGGGTTTTGTATGCTTCTTCTCCCATTGATTTGAGTCATGATTTGTCCACCATCAAGTCTGGTGTGTTTTTGGGTATTATTCGGATTGCTTGTTTGCCAAATTCTGACCCAACGTGTGAAGCAGTACTTGATCGTTTTAGTTCTTGTTATCCTACAAGTGGTAATGCTGTTTTTATTCAGCCATTTTGCTTGGAGTACAAGTGGGAAAAGAATGGATGGGGCGACTTGCTTATGTTGGCTCACCCTCTCCATCTCCAGCTGCTTTCTGCTGCCGACTGTGCGGTAACTGTTTTAGATGGATTTAAGTACAATAGTATTGATGGTGAGCTTATTGGTGTTGTTGGAGACTCATGGATATTGAAGAGCGATCCAGTTTCTGTAACATGGCATTCCATTAAAGGTGTTAAGGAAGAGGCTTGTTTAGAAATAATTGATGCTTTGAATAAGGATGTTGCTTCGTTGGATTCGAAGGGACTATCAACAACATCGTCTTACTTTTATGGTAAATTGATTGCGAGAGCAGCAAGGCTGGCATTGATAGCTGAAGAGGTTTGTTACCTTGATGTTATCCCGGTTATTCGCAAATTCTTGAAGGATACAGTTGAACCCTGGTTGGAGGGGACTTTTGAAGCAAATGGTTTCTTTTATGAATCGAAATGGGGTGGAATTGTGACTAAACAAGGGGCGTTAGATTCAGGAGCTGACTTTGGTTTTGGGGTATATAATGATCACCATTTTCATATTGGCCATTTCCTTTATGCTATTGCAGTGCTAGCCAAGATAGACCCAATCTGGGGGAGAAAGTATAGGCCACAAGCTTATGCACTTATGGCGGATTTTATGAATTTAAGCAGGCGAGCAAATTCAAAGTATGCCCGCTTGAGGTGTTTTGACTTGTGGAAGCTGCATTCTTGGGCTGGGGGGTTGACAGAATTTGCAGACGGACGGAACCAGGAGAGCACAAGTGAAGCAGTAAATGCATACTATTCAGCAGCTTTAATGGGTTTGGCCTATGGGGATACTAATCTTGTTGCCATTGGATCCACCCTTTCGGCTTTTGAGATTCATTCTGCACAGACGTGGTGGCATGTGAAAGAGGGAAGCACTTTGTATGGGGAAGAATTTACAAAGGATAACAAGGTGGTGGGTGTTTTATGGTCTAACAAAAGGGACAGCGGCCTTTGGTTTGCTCCAGCTGAATGGAGAGAGTGTAGACTTGGAATTCAGGTCTTACCCATTTTGCCCATTACTGAAGTTCTGTTTTCAGACGTTCAGTTTGTGAAGCAGTTGGTCGAATGGACACTGCCAGCTCTGGCAAGGGAAGGTGGGGTTGGAGAAGGGTGGAAAGGGTTTGTGTATACATTGGAAGCAATATATGATAAAGTGGGTGCTTTGGACAAAACTAGGAGCTTAACTGGATTTGATGATGGAAACTCGCTTTCAAATCTACTGTGGTGGATTCATACTAGAGATGATAAAGTGGAGGAAAGTGATAAAGGAAGCAAGTTCTGCTGGTTCCGACACTACTCTCATTAAGTTTTATGGTGTGTTACATTTGGAATGTCCTTTTAAGGCTTTAATTGAGTATACTCAATGACATGATCAGAATAAAAAAGAAGTTATTTTGTTTTGCAATTTGGTACCTGTTTGTATATAAATTGGATCATTAGTCTGCAGCTCAATGCTTTGCGATATGATTGCTGTAAGTTCTTCCCCAATCTTAGTTGTTATACATAAAAACTCAATTTATATAAATGTCTAACCAAAGTTTCGGTTCCTTAGGATGAAAAACAAAAATGTTAAATACTAATTTGCTGAATAGATCATTGGTGTACCCGTAATCTCCTAATTTAGTAGGTGAAGCCATGTATATTGTTACTGAGTTGATCTTTTTGTATCTGAAAAGAATGGACATTGAGTCTAACTCAACTCCAAAAGCTAGCTTATGAGCTGAGGATTGCCCAAGCCATATAAGGAGACCAAGGACCTCAAATCCCTCCGATGTGGGACAACTCAACACCCCACATCACGCCCAGATCTCTGGAGCGTGAACAACATAAATGGGGCCCAACATCGGTAATAATAATTGGGATAGGCCTGGCTCTGATACCATGAAAAGAATGGACATTGAGCCTAACTCAACCCCATAAGCTAGCTTTTGGGGTTGAGTTAGGCCCAAGGTCCATTCTTATCATGGTATCTGAGGTTGGTTCCTGACGTTTCCAATATTAGATGTGAAGTTATGAAATCACGTCTGGTGAAGGATATTAATTTTCACAGATATAAATACTTAATTTGGATTTCTGGTGAGATATACATTAAAAAGGAAGTAAAATATCTGCTTGTTATGAATGGAGACTTAATCCAATCAAACAAATCCTTTGTAGCACTGAAAAAATAAAACACTTGTTTGCAAATCAAAACTTATTGATCATCCAGTGATCTGAAAATTCCAAGCCGAAATCTTTCTGTGCGATGCTGCTTGAAAGTCTTTGTTCTTCGATCTCTGTTCTGGTTTTGGACATCTCTGTCTCGCAGTTGCCCAAGTCTTTGACCCCTTTTCAGCTTTTCTTCTAGCAGGTAGCCATTAGTTCAAATTTGTCTTGAAATCTGGGCACTGTTCGGTTTTGTCTCCTTTCTGTTCTCCTTTTTCTTTTTAAATTAATTCGCTGCTAGTGGTGAATTTTTTGAAAGTGCAACAATTGCCATTTCCAATGTTCTTTACTTTTTAGGCAAGTAAGAGGATAGAAGCAAAGGAACATTATAACATCGTTTAAGATGAGGTTTTGGTCACCCAAAACTTAAAAAGGAAAAGAGTAGGCTGTGTTGAAGTCTTGCTTTTACTAGAATGTTTGTAGGAGTACACTGCATCTAATCTTACTTGGTATTGGAGTTAGGTCTTGGTTGTTTACTAAGTGTTCATACTGCTGATTCTTCGTTCATAATTGTTTCTGGCAGTGCAATAAGAGTTTAGTAAGATGGGAAAAGGGCATAAAGGGGAAATAAAGTTAAGGTCAGCTGTAAAGAGGGATACAAAGATGTAAAAGCGCTAGTTAAGTATATTCATGCACTTTGATAATTCAAGTGAAAAACTAGATCAACCATTCAGGTGCGACACTGTGTCATTGCTTTTTAATTAGCGTAACTGTTGAACGTGTACGAGTTTAAAATGTCTGATTGGAAAATTTCGAAACCTGTGATGTGTTGCATTTTGTACCTCCTGTGTGTGTCTCTCCTGTGGTAAAGAGATACCAATACTTCTGATGACATAGGTATAATTACTGTTGAATTTGTATCTCAGTGTAACTTCTTGCCTATCTCTCCTTTCTCTGTTTAAGACGTATGAATTGACCAGTGTGTTATATGTTGGCTCTATAGTGTCGCAAGATGCTGTAACACCTTTTCATATTCTGGGAGGTCAACCTCCGATAGTTTCAAGTACTCAATTGTGTGTACATTCTTCTCTATCAGAGTAAATGTGTATTGTTGATCTGATTGATTTTGTTTTTGTGCTCTGCATTATATGTATGTGGTCATGTTGAAGCCATAAGAAAAGGTGTTATGTTGCAAAATGTTTCTGCAAAATATAGTTTGTTGCTGCTTAAATCTGTAGTAGAAAAGACCTCTTCCACGTATATATAGGCATGTTTTTCTCAACAGAAGTTTAACTTGGTTGCTTCAGTTAGTTGCTTGCTGAACACAACAACAACAACAACTACCCAGTATATTCCCACCAGGTGGGGTCTGGGGAGGATAATATGTAGACGAGCCTTACCCCTGCCCGAAAGGGCAGAGAGGCTGTTTCCAGTCGACCCTCGGCGTATAGGATAAAAAAGGGAAAGCTGCATTAAGAAACAAAGGTAAAATTAGAAACACAAGCAAGACAAAACAAAATAATAAAGCACAAGTACTCCCGCAGAAATAACGTAAATAATTATGGAAACATAAGCAACATAAATACAGTCGCATGCGATAATAGCAAGCAGTAACTACCATACTAACAACCCTCTGGGGACATAAGCTAAAACACTAATCACCTATGGGTAACCCTACTATCCCACACCCAACCCCGGGAAAGGCGTACGGAGAACTCTATGAGCCCCTAGCCTACAATCCTGATTCCAGACCTCCAGACTCCCCTATCAAGGGTCATGTCCTCGGTAACCTGCATTCTGGTCATGTCCTGTCTAATCACCTCTCCCCAATGCTTCTTAGGCCTCCCTCTCCCTCGCCGACCACCAACAATCTCCAGCCGCTCGCAGCTCCTCACTGGGGCATCGGGGCCCCTCCTCCGAACATGCCCGAACCACCTCAGGCTCGCTTCCCGCATCTTCTCATCCACCGGGGCCACCCCTACCTTCTGTCGAATAACTTCATTCTTGATCTTATTCAGCCTAGTGTGCCCACACATCCACCTAAGCATCCTCATCTCCGCAACCTTCATTCTCTGAACATGCGAGTTCTTCACGGGCCAGCACTCCGCCCTATACAACATCGCAGGTCTAACCACGGCTCTGAAGAATTTTCCCTTGAGTTTGTGTGGAATTTTCTTATCACACAGGACCCCTGAAGCGAGCCTCCACTTTGACCACCCCGCTCCTATCCGATGGGTGACGTCCCCGTCAATCTCTCCGTCCCCCTGAATCACAGACCCCAGATATCTTACACTGTCCCTCTTGGCGATGGCCTGAGAACCAAGCATCACTTCCCTGCCTACCCCACTCGGCTCGTCGCCAAACTTGCACTCCAGATATTCCGTCTTAGATCTGCTTATTTTGAAACCCTTAGACTCGAGGGTCTGTCTCCATGTCTCTAACCTTTCACTAACACCGGCCCTAGTCTCGTCTATCAATATTATATCATTAGCAAAGAGCATACACCAAGGCACATCCCCTTGGATATGTCGGGTTAGAGCATCCATCACTAAGGCGAACAACAGGGGGCTCAGCGCCGATCCTTGTAAAGGTTACCAATCTGACCAGCTAGGTATGGATATGGCCTCAAAGGTGAAAGTCATATTTGGAGCTTAGTTTGAATGTTTTCTTGAATCATACTCAGCCAAGTATTTGTTGGGGCTAAAAACATATATTGCTTCTGAATATGGTGTTTGGATCTTTATTGGCCACGCCATATGGCATATGCATGGAGGAGGAGCCTTACAACTGCATTGGTCAAAATCTGAACATTGCGGTCAAGCAAACCAACATCCCGTCCAAACGGCAAGGCAGCGAAAGACGACATGGTTTATTCCATATCCGGCACTCACGATACCCGTCGAATCAGAAGAAACAGCGTTCAAGGGGACGGCCAAGGCATACATAGTGTGAAAGAGCGTCAGACTAAGTACATAGCAAATGTCCCCTAAATATATATAGTAGGAGAAAACCTTCGGTGAAGGGGTGCAGGGTTTTTGACTTCTTTCTCTCTCTCCCTAGTTCTCTCTTGTGTAATCTTCATAACGAAAAGAAGAACAAAGCATTCTCCAAGAAATTATGTAAAATGGTCTCCTCCGTTGATTAATGGGAGTCACAACGAAAAGTTTTAATAAGATTGGTTACCTCTATCTCATCTTATATATTATTTTTCCAATTAGTTTATTGATCTGGAGTTTATTATGGTTGACTAATATTTACACATTCGTTTTCTTTAATTGATTTATTCAAAAAGGTTCTAATATCTTTTGAGTCAAATAATTTGGCGTCGTTTGTGGGAATTTCTTAGTGAAATTTCCTGGTCTCTTCCGTATCAAAGACAAGAAACATGATTATCCACCAAAAAGAGTGCTAAGGAAAAACTCAATCCATGCAGGGAAATGGCACATCATAGAAGGGGAAAGAGAGCTGAGTACATTCACCGAATGTAGAAACCATCGCCCCATCAATCGTCGAAATGCAAACAAAACAAGCAACGTTACAAACCTACTCTCATTCACCGATCCATTGGATGGGGGTATGGAAAATATCATTTTGACTCACCTTCTGCTCTTTTCTCAAGCAGGAACAAAAGTGTCTCGCGGGGCGAGCAAGCCAAAAAACATCTCAATCAGAGAATGGGAAACTACTACAAGCCAACCAAAATATCGCCCACCGATGACATCTCCGGACCAGAAAGCATGAATTAGACAACGAAACTCCAATGTGTGCATAAAACGAACATAAGCGAAATAACAACACTTCGTACTCTTCGATATTACACTCTCAGATGCAAACAATATCAAGTGAATAGTAACTCCCCAAAGGATACCTGATTCTCCAAAATTGGGAGTGACGACGGGTTAATGTTTTGACAAGATCGAAATAACACCCTTTAAGGCCAAGGGCCTTTGCCAAAAAGGAGAGTTCGACCTTGATCGAACGACGACGGATCAGTATTTCGACAAGCTCAAAATAACACCCTTTAAGGCCAAGGGACTTCGCCAAAAAGAGAGTTCGACCTTGATCGAACGACGACGGGTCAGTATTTTGACAAGTTTGAAATTACACCCTTTAAGGCCAAGGACCTTCACCAAAAAGAAGATTTCGACCTTGATCGAACAATGATGGGTCAGTGTTTTGACAAGTTCGAAATAACACCGTTTAAGGCCAAGGGTATTTGCCAAATAGAAGAGTTTGACCTTGATCGAACGATGACATGCCAGCATTTTTACAAGTTCGAAATAACACCCTTTAAGGCAAAGGGCCTTCACTAAGAAGAAAAGTTCGAGCATAATCGAACGACGATGAGTCAGTATTTCGACAAGTTTGAAATAACACTTTTTAAGGTCAAGGTCCTTCGTCAAAAAGAAGAGTTCGACCTTGATCAATCAATGACGGGTCAGTATTTTGACAAGTTCGAAATAACACCCTTTAAGGCCAAGGGTTTTCGCCAAAAATAAGAGTTCGACCTTGATCGAACGACAACGGGTCAGTATTTCGACAAGGTCACCCTTTAAGGTGAAGGGGCTTCGCCAAAAAGAAGACTTCGTCCTTGATCGAACGACGATGGGTCAGTATTTTGACAAGTTCGAAATAACACCCTTTAAGGTCAAGGGTCTTTGCCAAAAAGAAGAGTTCGACCTTGATCGAACGACGACGCGTTACTATTTCAACAAGTTTGAAATAGCACCCTTAGAGGCCAAGGGCCTTCACCAAAAGAAGAGTTCGACCTTAATCGAACGACGATGGATCAGTATTTCGACAAGTTCGAAACAATACCCTTCGAGACCAAGGGCCTACACCAAAACGAAGAGTTCAACCTTGATCAAACGACGACGGGTCAGTATTTTGACAAGTTCGAAATAACACCCTTTAAGGCCAAGGGCCTTCGCCAAAAAAAGAGTTCTACCTTAATCGAATGGCGATAGGGCCAAAGGCCTTCGCCAAAAGAGTTCGGCCTTGATCGAATGACAACGGGTCAGTATTTTGAGAAGTTCGAAATAACACCCTTTAAGGCCATAGACCTTTGCCAAAAAGAAGAGTTTGACCTTGATCGAACGGTGACGGGTCAGTGTTTTGACAAGTTCGAAATAACACCGTTTAAGGCCAAGGGCCTTTGCTAAAAACAAGTGTTCGACCTTGATCGATTGACGATATGTCAGTATTTTGAAAAGTTCGAAATAATACCCTTTAAAGCAAAGGGCCTTCACTAAAAAGAAGAGTTCGAGCATGATCGAACGACGACGGGTCAGTATTTCAACAAGTTCAAAATAACACCCTTTAAGGACAAGGGCCTTCGTCAAAAAGAAGAGTTCTACCTTGATCAAACGATGAAGGGTCAGTATTTCAACAAGTTCGAAATAACACCCTTTAAGGCCAAGGGATTTCGCCAAAAAGAAGAGTTCGTCCTTGATCGAACAACGATGGGTTAGTATTTCGACAAGTTCAAAATAACACCCTTTAAGGCCAAGGACCTTAGCCAAAAAGAAGAGTTCGACCTTGATCGAACGACGACGTGTCAGTATTTCAACAAGTTCGAAATAACACCCTTTGAGGCCCAGGGCCTTCACCAAAAGAAGAGTTCGACCTTGATCGGATGATGATAGGTTAGTGTTTCGACAAGTTCAAAATAACACCCTTTGAGGCCAATGGCCTTCGCCAAAAAGAAGAGTTCGACCTTGATCGAATGACGACGGACTAATATTTCGACAAGTTTGAAATAACACCCTTTATGGCCAAGGGCCTTCGCCAAAAAGAAGAGTTCGACCTTGATCGAACGACGACAGCTTAATACTTCGACAAGTTTGAAATAATACCATTAAGACCAAGTGCCTCTGTGAGCATGTGATTTTTGCCTAGCTTAAATCACTCCTATATATTCGTAAAAATTAGGATTTTTCTTTTTCTGTGATTTTTAGAAGTTAATTGCATAATTGTGTGTTTGTTTGCATGTTGAGTGCATTTTAATTCATAAAAAATATAAAAATAGCATTTTGCATTTAGGATACCAGTTTTAACATTTTTAGGTTCAATGATTAATTAATAGCATGGGAAAACAAAAATAATGACAAAATCGGTTCTTTTGCATTTTTACTTTTGAAGTTTCAAATTTTTACTTAGTTTTATTTTTAAATTAGGATTTAGCTCATTTTAGAAGATTAATTAGTTTAACTAGAGAAATAAATCAAGTCCTTGTTTTTTATTAAACAAAATTGAAAAAAAAAGATAAAGGAATTACGAAAATAAATATGAGAGAAAAGGAGAGATTTAGAAAAGGGCCTCAATTATAAAAATCAATTTGGGCAATTTTTGTTAAGATAAACCAACCCAAAACCTGACCCAACCCGCAGGTAACCCGGTCCAACCCTGTTTCATATGAAACGACAACGTTTTGCATCCAAAATCACAGCCGTCCATTCCTATAGATCTAACGGTATCAAACCTAGGGTGTAATGCATATATAAGTGTTCCAACCCCCCTACCCCAAAATCAAAACCTCGTACCCTGTCCGAACTGCCAACCTAATCCCACCGCCTTTCGGCGTCTGCCGGAAATTGCCTCAGCCGGCGGCGATGCTCTGATGACCGCCAAAACAATACCACACCACCCTCTCAATCTTCTCTTTCAATCCCCGCTGTCAGCCCCGCCCCTCGAATATCGACCAAAATCGTCGAATATTGCATCGAAACCATGACTGCTCCACCGCCCACGGCGGCGCCGATGTAAATCACCTCCAAACTAACACCATAGGTCCCCCTAGCCTCCCTCACCTCAGATCTGTTAGTCTCTCACCTTGAATCCATTCTGAACTCCTCGAATATTAGTTCGAAAGTCTGGCTCAAAACTCACCCCCCTCCAATCCCTTCCAAAATTATACCACATAGTCTCCTCAACCCCCTCAACCCAATTCCCTAACCAAAACCTCTCCAATCTAAATGAATTACCCAATTTTTAGATCTAGTGTTGGAGTTGTGACGGAATCTGCCTTGCCGAAGTTGCATGTATCCAATTGGTTCCCTAGTTAATATAATGTGTTTATTTTTGGCAAAATGAACATATAATATTAGGTGGGGATTAATTCGAAATCTAATCTGAGTTGTGACCAAATCAGTAAGTCCTTTTCTTTTCTTTTATTTCGCATGTTTCTTTGCTTTATTTCTCGCATGTTTGCCTTGTTTTTTTTTATTTAGAATTTTCGAGTTAGGGTTATTTTGGGTCCTATTCATTTGTTTGATTTTAAATTGTCATTGATTTTGTTAAGTTTTACTTTTAGAGCTATGGTTTAATTTTGTGCATGATGTTGCCTTGTTTTGTTTAGTTCATTTTTACACTATAATTCCAGATGTTCTTTGCATTCTTATATAGTCAAGCTATTCAATGATGATTCAGTATTAAGTTTAGTTATTAGGCCATTAATAATAACTAATTTCCAAGTGCTGATCGATTGGGTTGATTTGTTAGTCAATTTTAGGGAATTGGTTGGTCATATCTGAATGTCTCTTGTACCCTGAACAATTAACTAGGATAAAAAGTGGCTGAGGTTAGTTTTAACCTAGGTTAGTAATTTTAGGTAGTTTCAAGGGTATATTGGGTAGTTCTAGTTAAAGAATCCTGCAATAACAAGAAAATAAAACTCTCTAGAAGCTTCTGGGTTGGGTATTAAGTTGAATATCAGGAACATAGTTATATATCTTGAGGAACAAGTCAGTCCCTTAAGGACTTTTTAAGTAAAAAACTGAAATAGAAAAGGGACTAATGGTGCAAAATTAAATCTGAAAGAAGCCCTAAGTTTTGCCTATAAAAAGGCATATTCCTGCCTTGTTTTACAAGTTTTAGACGCCTAGAGAAGAAAAACAGTGAGCTAAGAATACCTGAAAAGAGAGGCGGCTAGGAGCTACTATTTCATTGGAAAAAGGAGCTCTGAGATTCTTTTGGTATGATTTTCCAATAGAATTCTCGAATAGCTAGAAGAAGAAAAAGAGTTGAGTTTTGTGGTTGTGCAAGGGTTTGGGTTCAAATTTAATTGAATTTTGATTTTAAGTTTTAATGTGGCAATTGTGGATGTATATTTGGTTCAAAATGGTTCCATTTTCTTGAGCATTTCTGGGTCAACTTGGTTGCTGAAACAATTACTCCTGCTACTGCTCAATTGCTGACCACCTCTTCTTTTTGTTTTGTTCTCAAATTCCAGATACATATTTGACCTCCAACATGTAAAGAATAGCTTATAAAATGACTTTGCTAAAGAGAAATGAAGAGATTGTATGACTGTCCTGTCCGATGTTGTTTCCTTTTGATTTTCCTAGCTTTTTATTTACTTTCAATTCAATTTGAAGGTATAATAGGATTGTGATGTGTTAATTGATTGCCACTGAAATCTGTTGTTATCAGAAATGACTATCACAGCTGCTTTTGTTCCTTAATAGCTTATTTGCTCTGTTTATTTTAAAGGTCCATGTATTGAGTATTGAGTATTATACTAGCTTAGTCTAAGGGCCACTTCAATATGGTTGTTTGACAACTACTCAATACAATTGTGTAAGTGTAATATTGTTGATTCTTCGTTATGCTGTTTTTCATATGTTAAATCACCTTAAAATTAGTTTATTGTCCGCCTGGGTGTTCTTCATTTTCCAACCTTGGCTTTCAGTTGAGTGAGTCTTAATTTTAATGGATTGTGAATTCTTGGAATGTTGACACCAGTAGCACACAAATATGATATTGTGAATTCTTGGAATGTTGTTATAATTTAGCTAATAGTAATTTAAGTCTTAAATATGATATTCATAGTTGTACCATTTCTAACAATATAAAGTGAATTGTATCAGTTGGGTTCGTTCGTTGTGCACAGTTAATTCGTAATCTGCCCACCAAGTTATTTCCATAATTCATGACTTCCAGGCCGTAATATGATCATGATTCTAAAAATTAATTTGGAGTATACATTCGCGCAACTTCAATCAAGTCTTTTCTTAACAATAAAATAGGTTATCAACTTTAATTATTTTAGTTTATATGAGTTCATTAAATCACATATGGCCTGCCTAGTATTTTCGTGACTTAGATGAAAAAAATTATTAATATTTCGGAATATCCTTTAGGGTCATCTTAAAATACTATCCTGATTGTGTATACGTTCGCTAACACAATTATGGTTCTAAAAACAAAACTAGAGTATGCGTTTGCGCAACTTCGGCCCAAACTTTTCTTAATAATAATTAAGTGTTATTAATAATGGACACGTCGAATGACATGATTTTTGACGCGCCAAACAGGCGGGTATACGTACGCGTAACCCGTTTCAAGATAATTTTCTAATCAAAAGCAGTAAAAGGCATAAGCATATAGGTTCTAAAATCAGTAATTAAACAATATATTCAAGCCAAGTAGGATCAAAGCGACCGTGCTAGAACCACGAAACTCGGGAGTGCCTAACACCTTCTCCCGGATTAACAGAATTCCTTACCTGGATTTCTGATTCGCAGATGTAATAACAGAGTCATTCTTTTCCTCGATTCAGGATTTAATCCGGTGATTTGGGACACCATAAATCTCCCAAGTGGCGACTCCGATTTAATTAAAATGAATCCCGTTTCGATTGTCACTTAAATTGGAAAACTCCCTTTATTATACCTTTTCGGGGATGTAATAGAAAAAGGAGGTGTGACAGCCTCCGCCAAAAAGAAGATCCGACCTCGATCGAACAACGATGGGTTGATATATCGACAAAAGTTTGAAATCATACCCTCGAGGACACGAGCCATCGTCGAATAGAAAATTCAAAATATTCCTAAGGCCGTAGCCTGTCAAAAAATATAAAGGGAAATAAAGACCAGGACTCGCCATATGAGAATCCACCTTGCACCAAAGTCACAGAAAGCAAAAACAAAGAAAAGTACAAGGCGAATAACAACAAAAAATTCTTCTTTGTACAAAGTCACTACACAAACAATCGCAGATTACATACAGCTCGAATCAATAGTCTAAAAATAAAAGGAAGAGAGAAACAAAAAAAAAAGAAAAGAAAACAGACAAAGACAACTATCTTTTCACTCGGTGTCATCATCGCCACCCTTTTCACCACCATCTCCAAGAAATTCTCCCTCGGCATATGCACCCTTACCAGTTTCTAGCATCATTGTGTCGTATCCACAATTGACATGAGCCTCTCATGCCTTTATCCACGCTCCTTCAAATGCGGGCTCGATAACATTGCTCGATTCCCACAAACTCTTGTATATATCTAATCACGCCCAACTCTAGTCCTAAAAAGGATAAGCGGTCGCTGCAAATATAATCTGGTATAAAAGTCGGAGTCGAATCCCACAGAGAACTAAGGCTTAGCTGTATCTATTTAATATCACTAGGAATACAAGATTGAACAATTTTTTAAATTATAAAGATTGACATTTATATTTCTAACTAATTAACTAGCAAATACTACAAAGCGGTAAAATTATAAACTATCGAGACAAAGGGTTGGAGACTAAACTAAGGAGGTCAAGAGTTATGATTTTTCCAACTGTCAGAATCCTTCCCTCTACGTTTTCTATAAAGTCGCCTAAGTATTCTCTACTGATCATGAGTACTCTGACTGTCGTATCTCTCTCCCGGGTAATTACCATAATTTACTAGATGCACTCTTCCGAGTTACACTAGCTGATTTTTTTTTTACAGCTCACTTAGATTGCACCCAGGGTTTTGTTATCTCTAATTCCACCTTTAAACCCTTGGTTATTGATTCCTCACATACGTCGGGAGTGATGTTGTTCAACAACTACCTAAATATGCACTCCATTAGGAGTAATACACACTAAATAGGCACAACTAATTGAGGGCCCTTCAATCAACTACAAGAATAGTATAGTTGAACAAATAGAGAAAATACTACGGCTCAATTATACAAAAACATAACAAGAATTTATCCTACAAAAGGTTGCATCAAAACCTTAGAAAACGAATTAGCTATTCATAATAGTATGCAAAAACATAATATTAGAGATCATAACCAATAATGAAAATAGGAAGAAGGAAGTGAAAAACTTGTAGAATAATTCTCCGCCTTACTCCCAGTATGTTCTTAACTCCTTAGGTCGAATCCCTAGTCTCCTTAGCCTCCGTAGGTCTAAATTATGTTAAAAGTATGTCCAACCTCTAAAAAATACCATTTTCCATTGATATATACTAAGTAGGGTCCGGCCCAAATAATAATATCTTCTCCTACGCTAAAATGGACAAGCTCTCAGGCCTGGATGGCCGCGGCCGATCGCGGTATATAGCAGGCATACTGCCTTAGCTCGCCTCAGGTCCGTGGTCTCGGTTTAGACCACGTTTTTCACCCTATTCTGTTTAAAATTTTGAAAAATATAAAACATAAAAGTTGTATCTATTTTAATTATCTTTTCAACCATATATTGTGGAGCCCAAATAGAGTTTTGAGCAAAAAGTTATATATATTTTACTAGGCAGTACTTAATATGCCTATTCGATTCTTTGTTTTGTTGCTT
Source organism: Nicotiana benthamiana (assembly GCA_034376525.1). NCBI lineage: Eukaryota > Viridiplantae > Streptophyta > Magnoliopsida > Solanales > Solanaceae > Nicotiana > Nicotiana benthamiana. Next base: position 131,461,421 of record CM067324.1, on the reverse strand, counting down.
TATTATCCGTTGATCCCCGAATACGATCCCGGCTTAATTCCTTGGACTTTACTCAAACTTCAAAGCTCCAAATCATTTTAATTCATTCCATAACATGTATATAACTCATAATCACTCATACAAGTCATAAAATACACAATTAGCAAAAAACACTAACGATTAAAGCGCAAACTCAACTAAAGTGTAGTAAATTAGAGTGTAATAATCGACTAAAAGTTACATAATTGTAGCATATCATAAAAATCCACACTTAAACCACTGTTCTTCCTCGAGCAATCAAACTACACTTTTTTATAGACACGATCTTTTTAAACAATTCTCCTAACTCATCACACCAAGAGTATTTAAAATAGACTAAGCACAAAAGCGTAACATCTTCACCTCAATATTTGACTCACAAGTACCACACATTATTCACAACTCACCCACTTACTCTAACATAGAGGTCAATGCCATTATCTTTCCTTCATGAATCAAGTGCCTTAACACAACAAAAGAGAGTAGTTCTACACAATAAAATTTAAGAATACTTAGGAACTCGAGACATAAATAATTCACTCACTCTCATAAATGATATTCATTTACTACAAAGATGCACCATAAGCTTGCCCGTAGTGTATTACTCCACTAATTGATCTCACTCAATTTAGGATCAATTAGGACTTTATTTAGTTGTAATATAGGCTACAAGATGGGTAGGATACATTTAGATATAAGAGTGACTACACCTCCCTAAGTACTTTAATATATATACTTTAACATTCAAACCCAATACATATGTTAAACCAATTCTCCACCTTCACATCAATGTATATTACCCCATTATTCGTTAAGCACGCTTACATCAAGAGACACCACTTATCAAGGAATTTTTTTTTCACAACAATCCAACTATTTTTTTCTCAATTCAAGTGGCTCTGACTTTTTCAAAATAGTGCACCTTTCTCCTTATTTTATTAGATCCACTCAAAAGCCAAACCAACCACTCCACACTTTAACTTTTACACAGCTCTTAATAATTTCAGTGCTCATGAGAGGTCAAAAGGTTCAAATAGATGATTAATTCAAACAAATGGGTAAGGCTTGTAATGTGGTTGCCAAAAAAACAAGATTACAGGATCAAAGGGGTTAACTACGATACATAACAATTAGGCAGGTAAAATATACATATCTGGTTCAACAAAGAAATGTCTATATCACTTTTAAGACTGAACAACTACAATTTCCTTTTGCAAACACACACGGAAAGTTCTAGGCTTCAAATGTAATGCACAAAATATAAAAAATTCTTACATACACATGACACATAACTCACTCAGGATTTGTTTCATCAAGACACTCTAGTCAAAGCAGTTAAGCAAATTTAAGATCATAAATTTTAAGGTACTTATACAAGAGTCAAAAATTGAGCCTAAGCGTCACAACCAAATTACTTACTTTTCTCAAGACATAACAAAGTCAAAAGATATTGCTTCAATTTAAAACACAATAAAATGACTCCTACTCCCACAAAAAAACTTACTACACCCGGTTCAAATAAAACCCATGGAAAAGAACCGCAACACAAAAAAAAAATCAAGGAAAAATTGCCTACACTACCTAACAAAAGAAAATTTTTTTTAGACTTAAATCCCTCAAGAAAATTGTCTAATAGATCCATTGTCGCGAGAGTCCAATCTTTAAAATAAAAATTATTTAGTTAAACTAACACAACTAAAATAGCATAGAAATTCATCCAGACAATCTCCTCACCCCACACTTAATTTTTGCATTATCCTCAATGCACACCATAACTAATATAAGCGTTAAAGAGACTCCCTGGTAGGCCAAAGGCTGAAGCACTAACAGTTCATGGAGTACTCAGACTTCTCCCAAGCTTGGTCTTTCGTGTAGGTACCTCACACTTAGCTTTAACCATTTGACTTGTTGTTGCATACTTCTAATAGCTTTATTTTACATGCTCCTAAAAAAATTGACACTACAAAAATAATAAAATTAAAAAAATAAAAGAAAGCAATAAAGCTGGGTTGCCTCCCAACAAGCACTTGATTTAACGTCGCGGCATGATGCGAATCACTTTTTCCCTCCACTTTTAACTTATGAATAAGACCCCAAGTTTTGATTTTGCTCTATGATCATGCTCCTGGGCTAGTGGAACGAATATGACTGGCCCGATAAAATAATGTAGTATTCTGCACTTCTTGGTCTTTAGATAAGTTGTGTAATCCCGACTTTCTGGCAAGAAGAATTCCAAAATGTAAGCACTTTATTCCTCATTTCTTAACTCCTCAAATGGCTCGGACGGCTCTATTCTCATATCATCATTTAAACACAATGTGGGAAAATGCTTGGAGAAAGGACCAATGCGCTCAAATACATGAATTTTAGGAATATCTACATTCTCAATGTCACACCTCCTTTTGGCTACTACAACACGGCGAAGGGCGTAGATAAGGGAGTTTTTCCAATTAAAGGACAATCGAAACGGGATTCAATAATTTTAGATATTTCAGAGTCGCCACTTCGGAGATTTATGGTGTCCCAAGCCATCATTTGGAATCCCGAATCTAGAAAAGAATTTAACAGTCTGCGAACCAGAAATCCGAGTCAGGAATTATGTTAACCCGAGAGAAGGTGTTAGGCATTCATAGGTTCCGTGGTTCTAGCACGGTCGCTCAACTGTTATACTTGGCTTAAATTATCTGATTTTATACAATTATGAACCTATGTGTATTTTTAAATATTTTAAACACTTTTATTATTATTATGTTTAAAAGAGAATTGCAACGTCGATAAAATATGTCTCGAACCGCGTCACATAAATGCACCCGTGGTTTGTGACACATTCCAACTTCGTTGAGATTTGAATTTGGGTCACATAAATGTGCACCCAAATTTAGGAGATAATTATTAAAGACGTGCCTAAAAGCGACTAACGAGTCATTATCTTTGTGGGAGGGCCGTGAAATTCGCTAAACGGCGCGTCCCGAATTCTCTAAATATTTTAGTAAGAATTTTACAAGGGCCACGCGGGTTATGGTTTCGTGTAGCATGACACCCCTCGTTCTTATTTTAAAGGGCCAATCATAAAGTCAGCTACTAGAGTATCCTATCAAATTCATACATTATTCACAAGATCACAATTCCTGAATAAGTCTATTATGTAGATTCCAATTTTGTTTGACTATACTTCAAAATCTGGGCCTAACCATAAGCCCAAGACCTCATTCTCCCAGGAAAGGACTGACTGGGCTTACAGTAGATGGCAATGGCTCAAATGAACTGCTGAGCCTATACGAGACCTGTTGGGCTCCCTGATGAGCCCAAAATTCAATTCAAGGCCTTTGAGAAAATCAATATAAATTACTGGCTTTGACCCCAGCATTTAAACTCAGAAATTCACCTAAGCTGATTACGATAACCACAGAACTACAAGCCAACAATAGCGTAAATAAAATCCGTTTGAAATGCATAATCCAGGGAGTTCATTTTTAAAGTAAGCACATAAAAATCAATCTCAACTAGCAAAGTAAGATCTAATCTCAACAAGCCATTGGCGTTGATTTTTTAAATAAGCACATGAAGCATTAATTCTAACTAACAAGCTAAAATATAATGTCCTATTATTACAAACCATTTTCTCAAGTATAACCACACAATAGCAATAAAGCTAGTAAGAACAAAATAATAGGCTTCTTCAACTCGAATATCCATTAAGTCCGAGCTTGATACACCACTGGAGATCAAAAATATACTTGGAATTTGTGCACAAAAGCAGAATTGAGAGTCAACAACACTCAAATAACAGTATATTCACAGGAGTTCACAGCTTATGAATAGTCAATAACCCAGAAATACTACCAAACACCAGGGAAAGTCTTAGACCCAAAAATCAAACAGCAACAAATGTCCAAGTATCTCCAATGAACCCAGCTAATTAAACAGGAACCCAGGAGAATTTAACACCATACAACATTAACCATCCAACTCGAAATAGATTGAACGGTTAAGGGTCAAATATATCCTTGTACTATTAAAAATAAGTTATATTTATCCTCCGTTTGAATTCTTTAACAAATATGTCCCTACCGTTATACATTAGGGCCATATATATCCCTCAGCCGTTAAAACTTGTTTCCATATATTTTTAGTACGATTAAGGGTCAAATATATCCTTGTACTATTAAAAATAGGCCATATTTATCCTCCGTTTGAATTAAACCCGCCCGACCCAATTGCTAATCCTAGACCCGCCCCACTTCGATTTGGTTCATTTTTTTAATTAAAATTAAAACCATTACTTTATCTGTTGCTGTGAATAGTTCCTCCTCCCATTGGGTGTTAATTTCTGATTCAACAGTTCGTTGAAAAAAATTCTCTATTAACTTTACGAAGATTTCATCCTTAGACCAAATGCAGGATTAAGTGTAAACACAGTCAATGCTACTGAATATCTTTCCCTCTATTTTTCTTCGAACATGAATTTGGGCCTCTTCGTCGCCCAATCAAAACCCTTCTCTAATAAGTAGGATATGCTATTTCTGCTGACTGTTTGTATATTGTCTGGAATTTTATGTAACTGCTACATTTAAGTGACAACTTCTGGAAATTAACGCTGGACCTTGCTTCAAAATCGGAAAGTTTTTTACCCTGTTTTCAGCTCGTCCAGATCTGTTCTCACTATGGTTCACTCGATTTTTTCGGACTGAAATTCCCCATCTCTGTTTGTATGTGTATGTGTATTCAAAAACAGAGAGAAAGCAAAATCAGATGAGGGCAATGTCTGAAGGTCCCTGGTTCTCGTTCGCTGCTGAAGAAGACGAAGAACAGGGACGTGTTTTTGGTTGGTGTTGCGGCTGGAAATGAAGAAGTAGCAGTAGCTCGTCGGTTAGGGGTGTGGTGGCGACGAACTGGTGGGAAGAGCGGCGGGCTTCTTGTTTCTCGCCACTGGGTTACGGCGAGTTAGTGAAGGGGAGGTTGGTGTGAGGAAGGTGAGGTCAGGGGGGTCGGTTTTTTTTGTTCGGGGCGGGTTATTTGCTCACGGATCGGGCGGGTTTATAATTTTTGGGTGGGCTAATTTTGGACCAATGTAAGTAGGCCACGTGTTTAAAAAACTTGAGGAAACCAGGTTTAACGGAGGAAGGGTAAATGTGGCCAGAAAGTGTAACGGTGGGGGTATATTTGTTAAAGAATGCAAACGGAGGGTAAATGTAACTTATTTTGAATAGTACAAGGGCAAATCTGACCCTTAACCGTAGATTGAATAACAACTAAACCAGCTTGACTCGAAACCAGAATAAGTATTGAAACTTCAAATATATTTCAGGTCATTTTCCTATGATCTCTGATAGACAGCTGAGTTTAAGAGTATTTTTGCCCAATAAAGTCCAATCGAACAATAAAATTTGGACTGCTGGAGGTTTTCAGGAATTATTTAGAGAAATTTCAGAGCTTCAAAATTGTGGAAATTATAGAAATCCTTTTAGACTGTCCAACCCCCTTTTTTGAATGATTTGGGGTCCCTCTTATAGCCAAGGCTAGGGAAACCCTTTTATTTTGTCTTAGCTAAAGGTCCCCCTTTCAATTTTCAGATTTTACCTACTTGGACCCTCATTTTTTGACTTGTTTCCCAAGTAACTGCAATGAAACTACTGATTTTAGACTAATGTCCCCTTCTAGAAGGGTCTAAAGGATTCTAGCATTGTCTTCCATTTATAGACTACCTATACTACCCTTATTTTGTTCCTAAAATTACTAAAGCCAGGTTAAAAACTCTACATTACCCCTATTTTATTCTGAAGCCAAAACTAAGTTAAAATTCTATATTACCCCTATTTTATCCTAAAATTATCAGAACTAGGCGAAAAGCCCTATATTGCCCCTTTGCTGCTAAAATTACTGTTTTACTAATCTTGTATCTAATTACCAGCAGCTAACACTAAATCATGTGGTTAACTGCTAACAGCTATAACCAATCCCTAATATTATTGAACTAGTAATCAGGAATAATTGCCAATCAACCTATAAATCAAACAATTGAATAAAAATAAAATCAAATACTAAAATGAAAAAAAGAAGATGGAAAGCTACAACTATCATGCTATTTAACAAAATTGAGCACTCAAACTCAGAAATCAACACTCAAACTATGTGAACCATTAATCGACACTCAAACTCAGAAATCAACACTCAAACCATGAACCATTAAGCGACACTCAAACTCAGAAATCAAGGAACTATTGAAATTAAAGAAAAACATGGAGGCTTTTATGCTGGATTAAGAACTAAAATCAAACCAAACAATCATGACCAATTCCTAATTGCATGTGAACCATTAACCAACACTCAAGCTCAAAAGTCAAGAATACTATCGAAATTGCGAAAAACATGGAAGCTAATATGCTAAGAGCAACCAAAACATAGTGTCTAGTTTCACAACTAAAATAAAACCACACAAGTCATTCACAAAATACAGAACAAACTAGAAGAAGGAAGCAAAAAAGAAAGGCAAACTTACTGATCTTTCTTCAGTTAAACTTAGTTGAATTCAATTTGAGCCTCCAAGAGGAGTCACAGGTTTGTTTTTGGGCCAAAACACATGTGTGACTCTGTTTCAAAACTCAAATGGTCTTTAAGGGTCAAGCTCAGAACTAGGTCAGGCTGGTTTCAAAATTGGAGATGTCTGGGGTTAGTTGAAAAGGACTGGGTGTGTTTGTGGGTAGAAGAGGGCCAGAGGGGTGGGTGGTGGCGATTTGGAGGCCATAGGAGCCTGGTCACCGCCGTGCATGGCGTAGCTTCCTCGTTCCAATGAATATTTGAGGAGCTAGAGCTATGTTCGAGGGTGTCCGATGATGGGGTTGGAAAGAGGGGATTGTGGGGTGTAACTTTGGAAGTCGTTGGCCACCGGACGCCGCTGTGGACGCCGGAGCTGCCCTGCTTCAAATGAATATTCGACAAGATAGGTTGGGTTTCGAGGGGTGATCTTAAGATGGTTGGGAAGAGGAGAAGACGGAGATTTCGGGGTCTAATTTTGGAGGTTATTGGAGTTACTACGCCGCCGCCGGCGATTTCCGGCCGGCGACAGACGGTGGTGGTATGGTGGATGCACGATGGCACTACGCAGGCTTAGGACTGTACGATGAGGGTGACTTTTGTCTCTTAAGTTATGAGTGTATTAGAACCATTTTATTTAAAATAGGAGAGTAAATCTGGGCCGTGGGATTAGAGGTGATGGACGGTTGAGATCAAACAACGTCGTTTTGGGCACCTGAGGTTTCTGGATCGGGCAAGGGGTTGGGTTTGGGTCTGTTTGAGTGGGTTTTGTCTACTTGGGCTGGAAAATGTGGCCCAAATTATGGTTTTATAAGACCCAAGTTTTGTACAATTATTTGTTCTCTCTTTTTATTTATATATTTTCATATATTTTTTTAATAAATAGTAAAAATAAACTAAAGTATATTTAAATTCTTCAAAATAGACTGAATAAACATCTTAAAATAACCTAAATTCTAAAACTCAAAAGAAAATTAAACAAATGTAGGTATAACCAATTTTGTTATTTTTCTCATTTTCAATATTAACTAAACATGCAAAAATTAAATCATAAATGCAATCGTGCCATTTTATATTTTTTTATGAATTATGCAAATTAAAACATGCAACATTCAAATAAGCACAAAATTATGCAATTAGTTCCTAAAATTCAAACAAACGCGAAATCACGCAAATATTTTCTAAAAATTCAAATGATAAAAGAAAGACAATAAACACAAAAGCACACAATTAATTTCTAAAAATTTAAATAATAAAAGAAAAATTCAAATAAACAAAAAAAATCCTAATTTAATGGAATTTATAGGAACATTTCAAGTGAGGCAAAAATCACGTGCTCACTTTGCTTGGAGAAACGAAGGGTCTTCGGTCAAAGATAAATGAGCAACTGAGATATTTTTGCCTGCTTTGCATTCCATGAGAAGCATTTTGAAAACTGTCTGACCGAAGCCTGCTTCAAAGGTTGCCTACATATCCTTGGCTATAAAGGAATTAGGTCAGTGTAGTTCTCGAGTCTTTGGTGGCTTGGACTATCATGAGCTGGGATTTCACTGCTGATGCTGCTGTTACTGCTTGCTGACCTCCTTATTACACCTTGAAAAATAAAAAAAACTAGATTAAGCTATGGCCTACAGATTACAAAAGAACCTATCTATATCTTTAGTCTTACTCTTGATCCTTGTCGCTTTCTTGCCTTGTATTTCTTCCTGTGAACTCCTTGTTGCCTTGTTGGCTGGCATTCCTTCCTGTAAGCTCATTGTCGCCTTGTTGACTTCTTTTTTTCCTCTTCTTCTATGTTTGTTGCCGAATTGTTGGACTTGACATGTATTCCTTTGAAAAACATTCCCTCGTTCTGCACGTGGATGCCTGGTTACCAAAACTTGAAATTTAAAAAATATTCCCTTGTTCTACAGGCGGGCACCTGATTACCGATACTTAAAATTTTGAAAAGTACTCCCTTGTTTTACAAGTGGGCTCCTGATCACTTAAACTTTAAATTTTGAAAAATATTCCCTTGTTCTGCAGGTAGGCGCCTGATTACCAAGACTGAAATTTTGAAAAATATTTTCTTGTTCTACAGGTGAGCGCCTGATTACTAAAACTTTAAATTTTGAAACATATTCCCTTGTTCTGCAGGTGGACGCCTGATTACGAAAACTTGAAATTTTGAAAAATATTCCCTTATTCTACAGGTGGGCGCCTGATTACTAAAACTTTAAATTTTGAAACAAATTCCTTTGTTCTGCAGGTGGGCGCGTGATTACCAAATCATGAAATTTTGAAAATATTCCCTTGTTCTACAGGTGGACGCCTAATTACTAAAACTCTAAATTTTGAAACATATTACTTTGTTCTGCAGGTGGACGCCTGATTACCAAAACTTGAAATTTTAAAAAATATTCCCTTGTTCTACAGGTGGGCGCCTGATTACTAAGGCTTTAAATTTTGAAAAATATTCCCTTGTTCAATAGGTGGGCGCCTGATTACCAAGACTGACTTTTGAAAAATATTTCCTTGTTCTACAGGTGGGCGCCTGATTACTAAAACTTTAAATTTCGAAACATATTCCCTTGTTCTGCAGGTGGACGCCTGATTACCAAAACTTGAAATTTTGAAAAATATTCCCTTATTCTACAGGTGGGCACTTGATTACTAAAACATTAAATTTTGAAAAATATTCCCTTGTTCTGAAGGTGGGAGCCTGATTACCAAGACTAAATTTTGAAATATATTCCCTTATTCTACAGGTGGGCGCCTCATTACTAAAACTTTTATTTTGAAACATATTCCCTTGTTCTACAAGTGGGCGCCTGATTACTAAAACTTTAAATTTTGAAAATTATTCCCTTGTTCTATAGGTGGGTGCCTGATTACTAAAACTTTAAATTTTGAATCATATTCCCTTGTTATAAAGGTGGGCAACTGATTACTAAAACTTGAATTGTGTTCCCTGAGACTGCTGTCTGTGTTCCTAATCACAACAAAACAAACGAAACACAAATAGTTTCCTGCCCCAGTTTGATGTTGGGCGGACCCGCGAGTGTTAATCAAACCCCTTTGCCAATATCTCTAAACCTAAACTAAATCCCATTATCCATGAGGGTCCTAACAATTTTTAACTGATGAATACTTTAAGACTATGTTATGTTTCGCAAAAGGTATTGTTTTCCACTATTTATTGTTATGAGTTATATCTGATGGGGGGTCTGCCGGTGACTGGTGATTAAAGCTGCTTCCCATTATCCAGGCGGGTCCTGACAACTCTTAATTAGATGAAAAGATGCGACTGTTGGGGGTTAGTATCTAGAGCTACGTCCCATTATCCAGGGGGTCCTAACAACTCTTGTTAACTCTTGCTGGGGAAGTATCTAATCTAAGTCCCATTTTTTAGAAAGGTCCTGACGACTCTTGTTGACTCTTATTGGGGAAATATTTGAGTTCGACCATGTCACCCGACTGTTTGTGTTCTAAGCCAAGTCCCATTTTCCAGGAGGGTCCTGACAACTTTAACTGAATCCTACTTCGACATGCAATTCATTTTATGCCATTTGTTATCCATGATTACTCATAACCTTAAGATGAGTCCCATTCTCCAGGAGGGTCCTGGAGATTCCGACTTAAATGCCAGTTCTAGCTTCTGGTTGTTTCTGCTGGTGATCATTGTCCGGGAGGGTTTCTGCGACTCTTGCTGGGGAAGGTGTTGGTGCTTGCCCATGTCACCCGCACCTTTCTGAGTTCCAAACTGCGTTCCATCTCAACTTCCATGCTTTTTTTAACTCTCAATTGTTCCTATTGGGGTTTGCAAGTTAAAGTTTGTCCCTTTGTGCTCTTTGCTAGGGAGGGTGTTTATGACAGACTATATCCCTTCTGAGTTTTGACTGAGCCTCACTCCCAGGTAGGCCCTGAGATTTTGATCGTACCTGCCGTGTGCCTGGCTTCTCCTGTGGACGGCCTCCCTTAGGCTCTTCCAGAATTTTCTGGCCCTGTGTAAATCTAAGAAAACTTGTTTGTTTGAAAAGTGGTGGTTGGTTCGCAGCACTCTTGTTGAAGACAGCCTCCCCATTGTCGTGTTCCGTTGCGTTCCATTGCCTGTATTGATGATGAACCACTTGAACTGCTCAGCCGACCCTTCGAGACCTCTAGGCTTTATTTTTCCCCCTCCCCCATCATTGTATTACATTTCTAATCCTTTTCCGGCATTCTTTATGTCCTTCCCCGATGATTGATGAGTTGATATATCATACTTTGGTCGACCCTCCAAACCTTGCGGCTTCACTTTGTTCTTTATCTCCGTGTTACCTTTCCACTCCTTTGCCAAAATCCTTGCACCCTTTTTTGAAATCCCCCAGTCTGTCTATGATGTTTGATTGGCCTTTGCCTTTTGTGCCTTTATGTTGCTCTCTACTTCGTGTTGCACTTCCGACCCTTTACCCGAATTCTTTTTTTCCTCTTCCCAACGATTGACGAGTTGATATATCATGCCAGGTCAACTCTCATGGCCATTTCTACCTTTGTGTTGTGCTTTTGCCTCTTTTTCCAGAAGCCTTATACCCTTCTCTAACGATTGCTGATTTAGGGTGTTACACTTGGCTGATCCTCGATCTTTCTGGCTTTGTTTTGTTTCTCATCTTGGTGTTACATTTCTGAGCTTTTGCTAAAATCTTTACCCTTTCCTGGGATTACCTGGTCCACTTATGAGGCTTGACTGACCCTCGATCTTTGTGGTTTTGCTTTACATCCCCATCTTGCATAGTGTTCCTCTACTTTGCCCACTCTTGTCTCTTCCATCAATTACAGTTTTTGTGAATCCTTCCCCTTGCTATTCCACACTTGTTATCTTTGTTACGCCTTTGGGCGTCATGCGCTTTGTCCCTTTGGGAATTGATAATCGGCTTTGAAATTCCTCTCGTTCGATTAAACAAAAGATTTTAGAAGCTTGAAAGAAAACTGAAATGCAATGACTCTGAATGATATTTAGGGTAACGAATTCCAGATTCAATGACTGTTGAAAAGAAGAGAAAGAAAACTTATCTGAAGAAAGAACAGCTGGTTTTCATGATCATGATATGCACTTCGGCCTATTCGACACAGTCTATTTCGATGACCGACCTTCTATTGCCGTGATTTAGTTGTTGTAACCATTTCTAAACCGATTCCTTCAACCAAACCCTAGCTTTGCTTGCCTTATAGTGTTCATGAACATATTTCCACCAACAACCCCTTTCCGGTTGTTGCTTCTTGTCTTGCCATCCCCTTATGGTGCTCGTGAGGGTTTTCACCAATTGAGACTCTCTCATTTATTTTTTCCTCAACTCGCATCTCTTTACAGTGCCCACGAGGGTTTTCACCAATAAGACTCTCTCATTTTATTTCTCTTAAACTCTCGTCGCCTTATGGTGCCCGTGAGGGTTTTCACTAATAAGACTCTCTCATTTTATTATTTCTCATGCTCGGCCCGTGAGTGTTTCCCCTAATGTGAATTACCTCTACTTGCTTAACTTGGCATCTTTTAAAGACTGATCAGAAGGTCTTTCTTTACCGAAACGTAGGCTTTTGGATAAGGTTAGAAAGAAAGGGTATCAAAGGCTTAAAACAATTTAAATGGGTTCAGAATTACAACTTTCGGAATCAAATTCTTACAACAGCCACAACTTCTGCCCCAGTTTTTTGCTTGGGGACTTTCAGAATTTTATTTTGACGATACCGAACCGTGAGGTTGCCTACGTATCCTTTTAAAAGGAATCAGGTCAAACTTAGTTCATACCGATTCCTTACTTTTTTTCCTTCTTTTCTTTTCTTTCCTTTTCTTTTCTTTTCTTTTTTTTTCTCTCTTTTTTCTTTCCTTTCTTTTCTTTCTTTCCTCCTTTCTTTTCTTTCTTTTTCTTTTCTTCCTTTTTTTTGCTTTATGTTCTCCTTTCCTTTCTTTTCCTTTCACTGCCTTCTCACACTTGCGTTTCTGACTTAGTTACCGATTCTGAAAGAGGGGATATGAAAGAAATAACTAAAGCTCAAAGAGGTTAGAAAAGGATAGAGTATTTAGATAGCAAAATAAAATGACTTCGTCATTTCAATTTTCAAAATATGCCAAGTACAAACAAGTGTCGAGTATGAACAATGATCTAAAAGAAAATCATACATAATATCTTTTGACAACATGCGAATTGATAGTCATTTCCACGCATTTCCCTTCCACATCCGTCAGATACAATGCTCTATTAGACAACGCTCTTGATACGACAAGTGGTCCTTGCCAGTTTGGAGCGAACCTGCCCTTTGCCTCGACCTGGTGAGGGTGGATGCACTTTAATACCAGTTGACCTACTTCGAAATTTCTAAGGCATACTTTCTTATTATAGCCCTAGCCATCCTTTGTTGATACAATTGGCCGTGACAGACAACCACCAATCTTTTCTCGTCAATCAAACTCAATTGCTCTAAACGTGCTTTGACCCATTCTTCATCGTCGATTCCTGCTTCGGCCACGATTCGAAGGGAGGGGATTTCAATTTCCGCCGGGATTACCGCCTCTGTGCCATACACCAACAAGTATGGAGTTGCCCCTACTGAAGTGCGGACAGTGGTGTGATAGCCTAACAATGCAAAAGGCAGCTTCTCATGCCACTGCCTGGACCCTTCCACCATCTTACGAAGTATCTTCTTTATGTTCTTATTGGCCGCTTCAACGGCTCCGTTTGCCTTGGGGCGGTTGGAGTAGAATTTCGACGCGTGATCTTAAATTGCTGACATACTTCCTCATTAGGTGACTGTTGAGGTTTGCCCCATTGTCCGTGATGAGAGTCTTGGGGATCCCAAATCGACAAATGATATTCTCATGCACAAAGTTGACCACGGTCTTTTTGGTCACTGCCTTGAAAGTTTTGGCTTCAACCCATTTGGTGAAATAGGAAATAGTAACCAGGATAAATCTGTGTCCGTCAGAAGCTGCTGCTCAATGGGCCAAATGACGTCCATGCGACAAGCAAGTTAAGGCCATGGTGCATACATCGTATGCAACTCAGATGGTAGAGAGTGAATTAGGTCTCCATGCACCAGACATTGGTGGCATTTGCACACAAAGCTAATACAATCCTACTCCATGGTGAGCCAATAATATCATGACCAGGAAATCTACTTTGCCAAAACATATTAGCTCATGTGTGGCCCGCAATCGCCAGCATGCACCTCATTCATAATGGATGTTGCCTGCCCAAAATCTACAGATCTTAGTAAACCAAGATCTGGCGTTATTTTGTATAATACTCCTACACTAAAGAAAAACCCACTTAGCAAATGATGGATTGTTCTCTTCTGATCACTCGTGGCTTGTACCGTGTACGCACCTCTCCTGATATATTCCTTCATGTCGTGGAACCAAGGCTCTCCGTCAATCTCTTCTTCCACCATGTTGCAATAAGAATGCTGATCGTGGACCCGTATATGTATCGGGTCTATATAAGCCTTGTCTGGATGATGTAACATTGACGCAAAAGTAGCCACAGCATCGGCAACCTCATTGTGAATTCTCGGGATGTGCATGAACTCTATTGACCGGATCGTTGGTAGAGATCATGCAAGCGTTGCCAATATGGTATGAGTTTTAAATATCTTGTTTCCCACTCCCCTTGAATCTGGTATACCAGAAGGTCCGAGTCTCCCAAGACCAAGACTTCCTAGACGCCCATGTTTGCTGCTAATCTCAAGCCCAAAATGCACGCCTCGTATTCTGCCATGTTAATGGTGTCATAGAAGCAGATTTGAGCTGTGACTGGGTAATGATGACCTTCTTCAGAAATGAGCACCGCTCCTATCCCAACGCCTTTCATGTTGGTAGCCCCATCGAAGAACAATATCCATTCCGACTTCTCATACCATTCCGCTTCATCGATGTGCATCACTTACTTGTTCGAGAAGTATGTGTTCATGGGCTCATATTCTTCATCTATTGGATTTTCAGCTAAATGTTCCGCCAACGCTTGTGCCTTCATGGTTGTCCTAGTCACGTAGATAATGTCAAATTTCGTGAGCAAGATTTGCCATTTCGCGAGCCTTCCTGTGGGCATGGGCTTCTGGAAAATGTATTTCAATGGGTCCAGACGTGAGATGAGATAAGTGGTATATGATGACAAGTAATGCTTTAACTTCTGGGCTACCCACATCAAGGCGAAGCATGTCCTTTCAAGATGAGTATACTTGGCTTCGTAAGCTGTGAATTTCTTGCTGAGGTAGTATATGGCCTGCTCTTTTCTCCCAGTAACATTGTGCTGACCCAACACGTACCCAAATGAGTTGTCCAAGACTGTCAAATATAAAATCAAAGGCCTTCCTGGTTCCGGCGGAACCAATAACGGCGGGTTCGACAAATAATTTTTAATCTTATCAAAAGCTTCCTAGAACTCCCTTGTTCATTTCAATGCAGCATCCTTTTTCAACAACTTAAAGATGGTTTCGCATATGGTTGTAAGCTGAGCAATGAACCGACTGATGTAATTAAATCTTCCCAATAGACTCATCACTTTTGTTTTATTTCTTGGCGGCGACAGCTCCTGTATAGCTTTGATCTTTGATGAGTCTAGTTCGATGCCTCGGCGGCTAACTATAAACCCTAGCAACTTTCCCAAGGGGACCCCAAATGCACATTTTACCGGGTTGAGTTTGAGGTCATAACTGCGGAGCCATTGAAAGAATTTCCTCAAGTCTTTGACATGATCGGATTGCCTTTTGGACTTTACTATCACATCATCCACATAGACTTCAATTTACTTATGTATCATATCAAGAAAAATGGTTGTCATGGCCCTCATGTATGTTTCCCCGGTGTTTCTCAAACCAAAAGGCATGACTCTATAACAATATGTCTCCCACGGTGTAATGAACGTTGTTTTCTCTGCATCTTCTTCATCCATTAAGATCTGGTGGTATCCTGCGTAACAATCCACGAATGACCCGATCTCGTGCTTCGCACAATTGTCAATAAATATGTGGATGTTCGGCGGGGGAAGTTGTCTTTTGGACTCTCTTTGTTGAGGTCACGGTAATCAACACACACCCTGGTTTTACCGTCCTTCTTTGGTACAGGTACAACATTAGCTAATCAAGTGAGGTATCGTGTGACTCGGATGACTTTTGCCTCAAACTACTTGGTCACTTCCTCTTTAATTTTCACACTCATATCAATTTTGAACTTTCTCAACTTTTGCTTGACGGGCGGGCAGGCTGGGTTAGTGGGTAACTTGTGGACCACCAAGTCAGTGCTCAATCCGGGCATGTCATCGTAGGACCATGGAAAGACATCTTCGTACTCAAGCAACACTTCAATTATTTCTTCCCTAAGCTGTGGCTCCACATGGACACTTATTTTTGTTAATCTCACAGTATCCGAACTTCCTAAATTGACTGTTTCTGTATCATTCAGGTTTGGGTTGGGTTTCTCTTCGAATTGGGTCAACTATTTACTAATCTCATCCCATGCCCCTTCCTCATCATACCCTGGTTCGTCCTCATGTTCTATTTCTTGAATTATTATTTCTGAAGTAGACCTATTTTCAAGGTTGGGCCGAGGAGTCCTTATGATGTCAGATCACTAGAACCAGCATAAAAATAACTGTACAAAAGAGAAAAGAAGGAAAAGTAAAGAGAAATGGAAACTATCAGCACTGCTGAAAGGGAAATTGCATTTCATTAGAATCAAAGATAATAGAGTTTACACATCCAAACGGACGGAAATAACAACTGAATTAACAATTCTGATGCTAATCAAAATTAGACTAAAAAGAAAATCAAAGCCGACTACCACGACTCCCTTTGAGTGGGAAGAGGAGTGGCTTCCCAGTTATTGATTTTTGTGCATGCTCCCACAAACTGCACATCTGCTCTGCTTGATCCTTCTCCTGCCTCGACCATATTTACCTCATTGAACAGTCTTTCTAACCCCTTATCAAGATCTCCGTCCGCGTCGATCAGCCGACCGAAAATGCTTGGTCTGGGGCCATTGCTAGTGTTGGGCTTGACGAATGATCTGGATAGCCTTAGGATGGGTATTGGGAGAGCCCAAGCCTTCTGCCTTATCTTCCTGGCTCTCCTTATGTCTGCGGCTGTGGGCTTGAACCCTAGGCCGAAAGTGTCCAGATTTTTAGGGAGGAACACTGGTTGCACAATGCCTTGCAGAGAAGCCCACAACCCATTTCCGGGCATAAAACCATTTTTCAACATTTATGAAGCCACCATGACGAACGCGGTTGCTATCTTTGGGGTCGTGACAACCTCACCTTTTGGGATTTTTTGAACTGACACAGTATCAAACACCAAGTAGACCCATGGCCCTTTGTTGTCCTCAGATTCAATTAAAGGTACGATCGGGTTACCTGAAGTACACCAATTGTCTTCACCGTGCACCACAATCTCTTGCCTGTCCCATTCAAATTTGACCATCTGATGCAGTGTTGATGGCACTGCTTTGGCTGCTTTGACTACTTTGGAATTCCATAGTGAACTCAGCGAGCCCTATTATCACTTCCAGCATTACATCCCCTACAGTGTCTTTGCCTCCGCCATCGAAACATCGAACACAGATGTTATTCTTGCGGACCCTTTAATTTTCCACCTTCAGCTTGGTAAAGATGGATAGTGGACAAATATTTTCACTGGACCCGTTGTCGACCAAAACTTGGGTGACCACAGCATCTTCACATTCCACAGTCAGATAAAGACCCCGGTTGTGCTCAGTGCCCTCTATGGGCAATTCATCATCAGAGAATGTGACCTGGTTTACCTCAAATATCTTGTTTGCAACCTTTTCCAAATGATTCGCCTTTATCTTGTCTGGGACATGGGCTTCATTCAAAATCTTCATCAACGCCCGGTGGTTTTCATCTGAGTGGATTAGTAAGGATAACAAAGAAATATGAGTGGATTAGTAAGGATAACAAAGATATCTGAGCTGGTGTCTTCCAACTGCTTTATGATAGAGTAGTCTTGTATTTTCATTTTCTTCAAGAATTCCTCCGCCTCTTCTTCTGACACAACTTCCTTCGCTGGTTCTGGGTTATCTTTAGAGATTCTACCCTTCCTCAATTCTTCCGGGGCAAAGTACCTTCCTGACCGAGTTAAACCCCGGGCCTCACACACTTCCTCCCAAACTTCTTTCCCCTTGTACATCACTATTGCTTGCTCATATCTCCAAGGAACGGCTTTGATGTTGATGATTGGTGGTTGGATCACTGGTTTTACGATAACTGTCTCTATGCGAACACCTTCCACAACCACGACAGGTTCTCTAGCTGCCCCATGTACTGTTACCTTTGCATGTTCCTGCTTTGGCGCAACCGTGCATGTTGAGCTCCCTTTGCCCCGATTACTAGCTTCTCACTGTTTGCACTCTCCGTTGGCTTAAATTCACTGGCTTTGAACATCATTACCATTTGTGAGGGCCTTTTGGACTCTCCCCTTCTTTCCACAATCTCAATCATGATGGTTTCCTGATGGGCCGGCAGCGGGTTTTTGTTAATATTTGATGCCTCTGGGGTCTGCACGTAAATCCGGTGGGAGTCAATAAGTTCCTGGATGGCGTTCTATAAATGCAAACACTTTCGGTGTCATGCCCTAGTACACCGGAACAGTATTCACAGCTGACTGAATAATATAGATTCTTCGGGGGAGGATTTGGCATATTTGCTTCAATTGATCTCAACATATCCAGTTGTCGCAGCCTGTGGAATAAGCTAGTGTAGGATTCTCCCAGCGGAGTGTAAGTCTTCTTCTTCTATACCCTCCCATTTCTCAGGATCAGGTTGGCTCGGAAGGCGGGCTTCGGGGCTTGTTGATAGTCTCTTGGAGGTGAGTAATGACTTTGTGGATTTGGGTAGGTATTTTGTGGGGGTGTCTCACGCCATTGTGCGTGAGCGTGAGGTTGGGAATATGCTTGCACGTGATGGACTTAGAAGCGAGGTACTGGTGGTGGATAGTAATGTTGTGGTGGGCCGTATGGAGTATGAGGGTATGTTTGGTGGTGAGGACGGGGCTAGGCGTAATGAGATGGCGCCCGAGATCTGAACCAAGTTCCCGACTTCCTCTTTCTTCTTCTTCCCAATGGTTCCCCCAGCTCCACCCTGGATGGCCTGAGTAGTCACCTTAATTGCAGAGTAGCTCATAATTTTATTGGATTTGAGGCCTTCCTCGACCATACTTCCAATCTTGACCACTTCATTGAAAGACTTTCCCACTGCTGACACCAAATATCCAAAATAGGTAGGTTCCAAAGCCTGTATAAAATAATCAACCATCTCACTCTCCTTCATGGGAGGATCAACTCTAGCAGCTTGTTCCCTCCACTGGAAACCGTACTCCCTAAAACTCTCGTTGTGTTTCTTCTCCAGCTTTGTCAGACATATACGATCCGGGACAATCTCGAGATTATATTGTAAGTGGCAGGAAAACGCTTGTGCCAGGTCATCCCAAGTATACCACCAATTGTGATCCTGCCGAGTATACCGCTCCAGCGCCGACCCACTTAAAATCTGGCTAAAGTATGCTATTAGCAATTCATCTTTTCTCCCTGCTCCCCTCATTTTGCTGCAAAACCCCTTAGATGCGCGACCGGATCTCCATGCCCTTCATATAAGTCAAATTTAGGCATCTTGAAACCTTGAGGCACTTGTACGTCTGGAAATAGACAAAGATCCTTGAATGCCAGGCTCACGTATCCATCTAATCCCCGCATGTCCCTGAATGATTGTTCCAGACTCCGGACCTTTCTACGCACCTCTTCCTGCTCTGGATTTTTTATCGGTTTTTCAACTCCCGTTGGGATTTCGGGACGGGGAACATAAAAATAATGCTCATGTTTCTTGTAAGCAGGTTCTGGTATATAGTATTGAGGGTCATAAGTTTGAATCATGGGTTCGATTGATGACCTATGGAGTGCAGGAGGCGGGGGTGCCACACAGATAGGGGCAATTGGCGGGGGAAGTTGAGGAGTGACTTTGGGTAGTGGAGCTGGTGGTGGTTGAGAGGTCGTACCCTGATGTTGTGAATAGATAGGAAAACTTGAGGTCGGATCAGTGGCGGACTAGTCAGGTGCTTGAGCCAGTGTCGGGATGAAGGACGGATTAGAAAGATAGGTGGGGGGGCAACTTCCTCTTGCCCATGCCTGTGTACATCTCGGTAATTTGGTGCTTTAGCTTATACGTTTCCTCCTTCATATCATTAACGTCCAATTCCTCTGCTTCTTTCGAGGGGTCAATAATGCTGACATCGGTTTCCTGATTGGCCATGACTTGCTTGCTCTTAGACCACATGTTGTAGGAGTGGGTTGCCATAATGTCGCAAGTACTAATCACCTGTCTAGTATGCAACTGGAATTACACCTAAAACTCATTAACAGTTAGGTTCTGACACATAAGCGGCCACATATTGGGTATGAATGCACCTAAATATCAGTCGTTCATTACATGCATCGGTTGCTTGCGTCATCCTGGCTTTTGTTTCTTTATTTGCAAAGCCCCTTTGTTTTAGCCTTATTCTCTCCCTCTTTCATTCATTTTCCCTCTTATTTTATTCAATTGTGGTCGAATCCATTGTAGATTGTCAACGTATCATGACCCCGCATGAATCAGACCGAGCGCAGTTCTTGCGAATAAAAAAAATAAAGCATATAATATTTCGGAAATTTCCATCCCCATAATAACAAACTTCGGTTGCAAGGACTAGAAAGACTAACAAATTAAACAAGAAACTAACAAGCTTGGATAAAAATCAAACTACATACTCAAAAAAATACCTAACTATGCATAAAAGAAAATACAGACTCCTGGTTAAACTAATAGACCTTTAAATATATTTTGACAACAGGAAGCTTAATCTTTATTAATACATTAATGCTTCAAGAACTCCTGGGCCTCGCGGGGCATCATTTGGCCTTGCCGCAGGCTTGCGTGCTAAACTCCCTTGGAGGTGGTGGAGGTCTTCCATCACTTGCCAAACAAAGGTCATGGCGGTGCAAAGAACATGGATCTTGTCATATCCTCACAATGGTTGCACTTTGTGGTGATGTAGTCCGCGATCGCCTGCACTCTTTCCCTAATAACACCATTTTCTTGCAACAATCGCCCAATTCGCTCGGCCCTTGCCTCTAGAGTTCGCTCGCTGCCTGATTCAGTTTCGGGAATTGCCGCAAATCCATCTCCAACCTTGCTATCGCTGCATAACAATGTTCTTTCTCGACTTTGAGGTCCTCAACTTGCTTGGCCACTCTGTTCTCAGCCATGATGACCTTCCGTTTTAACCTAGCAGCCTCATCGTCATGCTTTTCCTTTAATTACTCAATGATACGGGCTCGTTCCTCCACACTTTTATCTAATTGTTTCCGAACCCTGGACAGTTCGCCTTCTGCCTTATTCAAGTCAAATCCATACTCGGTTACTTTTCACCTCAGATTGTCTATGAGTTTTCCATCCTTCGCGCTCTTGGGGGGATTTTCTGCGGCTGCTTTTATTTTCTGGATTTGGGATCGTAACGCCTCATTTTTTTTGGTTAATCTTTTCTTTTTTCCCTCATCTGCTGCGGCTCGCAAACCATTTTCAAATTGCAGCTCTTTGACTTGCTTTTCTAATCTTCCTATAGAGGCCCTGTATTCATTTTCCTTGGCTAGCCAATCCCATTGCTCTTGCGACGTTTCAACAAATTCTTGGAGATGCGGTCTTTTAGCTGGCCTTACGGGCTCTATTTGTTTTTTATATCAAGAAATGTATCCCGATGCAACCTCACCTTTAGATATGTCGCGTACTCGAGTACCCACTATCAAGTATTGACATTCGCTCCAAATTTGACAAACGACGGCTTCAGGGAATTGACAATTGGGACTAATCTCAACCGCATGGCGGCTAATATCCTCATCCCTGGGAACATTTGGCATCTACCTAATTCCCTTAGTACTCTGTATGGTGCATAAGGTTGGATACTTTGGAGGCCCATCTAAAGGAAATGAGGCCTGGTGGCTGGCATATACACGATTTCATCCACGGGAAGCCACCCGAACGTCCACTCTATCTGATTTGCTGTGACAACCCGGAGATGCGACACCCATTCTGACACCCTCAGGTAACCTAAACCCATCAACCTTGTTGTAGAATTCTTCTATGCAGCTCTTTATGGATGACCCATAATTCATGAACCGAGGCTGATGGCATGAATGCTGAATCATCTATATTTGTAACAATAGATTACGTCCTTCAAAGAAGTCTCCTCCTACTTTACAGGCGGTGAGAGCACGGAAGATCTCGGATAAGATCATAGGAGTGAGGGTGCTCTTGACCTGAGTTAGTAAAGCACTAACGACCCTTGCTATCTGCATACCAATATTTCCATCCTTCCGTGGAAACACCAAAAGACCCAAGAAGAAAACCATGAATGCAAAACATCGATGCTCCTCCCATTTGAGTTGGTTTCCTTTGCTACAAATATAGTTTTCTGGGTTATTGAATCCCCCTATGTGCCCGTACCTATGATATATAAACTGCGGGGTACAGAAGCCGGCTGACAGATCTGGATTGCGAACTTTCTTACTGATTTTTAAGGAGTCCGGGAACTTGTGCACGGCGAGGGATATTGGCACAATCAGGTATTGGTGCCTCAGGGGAATCGTAGGGGTCTCAATATATCCAATTATTTTTTCCAATGTCGGTGTGAGTTCAAAATCCAAGAAATGGAATACATTGTGAGCCGAGTCCCAGAATGTGATCAATGCATTTATGATATCTCCCCTCGGTTTAATTTTCAGCAACCCAGTAAGTCCTCCCAAATTCATGTTGACCCTGTATTGCCCCGCTTCCCCCAAGTCATTCCACCATATGTGTAGCTCCAAGGGAATTTTGTTCATGAATGTTATCGGCAAATGCTTATCCGTGCTCATTCTGCACATTTATTAGGGCGAGTTGGTATCTCAAGATTTTTGTTTTATTTGACTCCACAAAACATTAAAACTAACCAAATTCTTTTATGAAATTTATTTTCTAAAACCAGGGTCTGGCTTTGCAAATACGGCCTTTCAGCACTTCCGAAGGAAGATTTTAAGGTTGTGCCAGCAAACCAACCAAAATAATTTAAAGGTGGCCATTTGTGCAAAGTCGGCCGTCCGGCATCCCTTTCGGTGTCATTTGGCTATTCTTGGCAGTAACGGCATCACCCGATTTATTTAGGAAAATAAATAAAATTAGACATTTGTTTCATTTATATTTTTTTTTCGTTTTTCTTTTTTTTCCTTTTCTCCTTCTTTTTTTTTCAAAAATCCGGCAGTATTTTGGCACTTATTTGAGTATTGGTTTTACAAAAGAAATGATTAATCTCAACCAGCCCTAGTACCACTTATTTTCCCAATTCTCTTTCCTTATTCGCAAGCCGGTCAACATGCAAATCATAAGCAACTAAATGCACAAGTAGCACGTAATATGTATCAGGATGGTCCTTTCATTTCACGTCACCTATCCTAGACTGACCCAATCCCTGTGTTGAGTCCCCTAAGTCACATGATGCATATAACCGTTCCTACTAGAGATCCGACATGAGGCTGAGTTATTCTAGGTTAAGAACCTTGGTATATGTTCTAGATTGTGTACCCGAGCAGACAACTCGAGTCGAGAAGGGGGCTACGTACCGGGAATCAAAAATCCATTTGGTTTAGTAACTTGTCCGGTCTCTTTCTTATTTCAGGGTATGGTACTAACAGAATAGGGAGTCTCAACCAGTAAGTACATCCCCAGAGGTGAGAAGAAAAGGGTTTTATAGTAGTTATATGTACAGTTCAGATAATAGCAGAGCGTAAAAGCATCATTTTGCACATGAAGCCAACACGTAAAATCAGATAATAAACAAAGCCAAATACAAAAAATATTCTAAGCTAGAATTCTTGAACCTTGAACCAGAGATTCTGGGTTCATCCCCCAGCAGAGTCGCCAGAGCTGTCACACCTCTTTTTGGCTACTACAACCCGGCGAAGGGCGTAGATAAGGGAGTTTTTCCAATTAAAGGACAATCGAAATGGGATTCAATAATTTCAGAGATTTCAGAGTCGTCACTTGAGATATTAATGGTGTCCCAAGCCACCGTTTGGAATCCCGAATCGAGGAAAGATTTCCTCCGTTTAACAGTCTGCGAACCAGAAATCCGAGTAAGGAATTGTGTTAACCCAAGAAAAGGTGTTAGGCATTCCTAGGTTATGTGGTTCTAGCACGATCGCTCAACTGTTATACTTGGCTTAAATTATCTGATTTTATACAATTATGAACCTATGTGCATTTTAAAATTTTTTAACCACTTTTACATTATTACTTTTAAAAGAGAATTGCAAAGTCGTTAAAACATGTCTCGAATCACGTCACATAAATGCACCCGTGGTTTGTGACACATTCCAACTTCGTTGAGATTTGGATTTATGTCACATAAATATGCACCCGAATTTAGGAGATAAAATTATTAAAGACGTGCCTAAAAGCGACTAACGAGCTCATTATCTTTGTGGGAGGGCCGTGAAATTCGCTAAATGGTAATTTCTACAGCCAATTCATGCTCATATTGGCTACTATCCACAATGTCAACTTGTTGCGCTATACAAGGTTCAATTAATTTATTTTCTTGAGCCTGCAAGTTGTGAATAGTTTCCACTTGCCTTTGTACCCGCTGTTGTATCTCATCATTATGTTCCGTAAGGCACTTTAGCATATCCTCGATCTCTTTAGGTCCTCGTACCTGAGTTCTTTGTTCCGATTAACTTCACAAGAAAAAGAAAAACAATCAAAGTAAGGGATTGGAGGAAGATAAGAACTATAAGCACAACCATGAAAGTAAGCATTTTGACCATCACACATATCACACACATTCCACACATAAAACTGAGTTGGTGCACAAAACTCGCTCTCGGAAATATTTTGTTAATTTTGCCCTGGGTGTTTTCCTTCACAATATGCATAAGAAGGATTAAAAGTAGAATTACCAACATCAAAATTCTCATAATTCCGTGATGTCATTTTCTCAAATACACAAATAAAACTAAAATAAACAAAATCAAATAATAAAATAAAAGTTCAAACTTGAAACCTAACAATATGTACACCCACAACTACACTGTTTTCTCCGACAACGACACCAAAATTTGATCACGCCCAACACTAGTCCTGAAAAGGATAAGCGTTCGCTGCAAATATAATCTGGTCTAAAAGTCCGAAGTCGAATCCCACAGAGAACTAAGGCTTAGCTGTATCTGTTTAATATCACTAAGAAGACAAGATTGAATAATTTTTAAATTATAAAGATTGACATTTATATTTTTAATTAATTAACTAGCAAATAGTACAAAGCGGTAAAATTATCAACTAACGAGACAAAGGGTTGGAGACTAAATTAAGGAGGTCTAGAGTTATGATTTACCCAATTGTCGGAATCCTTCCCGCTATGCTTCCTATAAGGTCGCCTAAGTATTCTCTACCGGTCATGAGCGCTCTGACTGGCATAACTCTCTCCCGAGTAATTAGCATAATTTAGTAGACGCACTCTCCCAAGATATGCTAGTTGGATTTTGCTACAACTCACTTAGATCAAACCAAGTTTTCGTTATAATCTCACCTTTAAACCCTTGGTTATTGATTCCTCACATACGTCGGAAGTGATGTTGTTCAACAAGTACCTAAATATGTACTCTCTCCTGAGTAATACATACTAAATAGGCACATCTAATTGAGGGCCCTTTAATCAACCACAAGAATAATATAGTTTAACAAATAGAGAAAATACTATGGCTCAATTATACAAAAACATAACAAGAATGTATCCTACAAAAAGTTCCATCAAAATCCTAGAAAACATATTAGCTATTCATAATAGTATGCAAAAACACAATACTAGAGTTTATAACCAATAATGAAAATTGGAAGAAGGAAGTGAAAAACTTATAGAAGAATTCTCCGTCTTACTCCCTGTGTGTTCTTGACTTCATATGTCGAATCTCCGGTCTCCTTAGCCTCTGTAGGTCTAAATTATGTTAAAAGTGTGTCCAACCTCTAAAAATACCACTTTTACATGTATGTATACCAATTACGGTCCAGTCCAAATAATTATACCTTCTCCTATGCTAAAAAAAGACAAGTTTTCAGGTCTGGATGGCCGCGGCCGCGGTGGGATCGCGGTATATGGCAGGTATACTGCCTCAGCCCGCCTCAGGTCCGCAATCTCAGTTTAGACCGTATTTTTCACTGTTTCGTTTGGAATTTTAGAAAACATAAAACACAAAAGTTATAGCACTTTGAATTTTCTTTCCAAACATATATTGTGGAGCCCAAATGAAGTTCTTAGAAAATTTTTATGTATATTTTACTAGACAGTGCATAATATGCCTACTCGATTTATCGTTTTGTTGCTTTACTATCTGTTGATCCCCGAATATGATCCTGGCTTAATTTCTTGGGCTTCTACTCAGACTTCAAAGCTCCAAATCACTTGAATTCATTCCATAATATCTATATAGTTCGGAAATCACTCTTACAAGGTATAAAACACACAATTAGTGCAAAACACTAACGATTAAAACGCAAACTCAACTAAAGTGTAGTAAATTAGAGTGTATCGACTAAAATATGTAATTATATCATATCATCAATATCCCGCTGTGCTTTAGCATGAAACCAAATCTCATGCAAGTGGCGGGGGACGGCAGCATAAGAAGACTCGGTTTGAGCCAACAGTTGCTCCTTTTCGGCCTCCAAAGCGGCAACTCGATCCCCCAAGATTGACGCTTCTCGATTGATCTCACCAATGCGTTCATCAAGCCTCGCCTTCCTTAACGTGGCCGTTGCCCTTTACGGTTCCTGCTTGGATTGGAGGAAGCGGATAGTGTTATCCCAAGGCTGCCGCCCTTGCCGTAGCCGAGGACCAGGCACTCTTTATGCTCTCCAACCCGACAACCTTTTTATCCAACTCGGCTAATTTTCGCATCCACTCTGCACTAGTCGCCTCGATCTTAATAAGGTTCTGATCCATTTCAAACTGCATTTACCTCAGTCTCCCCTGCAAATAGTCACACTCTGTGGCTACCCCCTTTCTTAGCTAAAGCTTTCTGTCCTTCGCACAAAGTTGCTCCTCGAGCACGCTATTTCTACGAACGGCCTCCATCAACTGCTGGTCTCTCTTCTCCAATTCCTCGCCAACGGATCGAGCACAGGGATTCTCCCCTAGACGCTCGTGCATCTCACGGCATATATTGCGATAGCGCCGATGTTTCTCCAACGCCTTCAGGAAAATCTTAGTCCGAATTTCAGCCCTACGAGCACTTTCAATTTCCAACATGTATGTCTGAAAAATGAAAAGTTTGGTAAACATCGTATCATCCAAAAAAATAAAAGAAACATGAAAGAAAGACAAAATGTACCCTCAGGCCTATAGCAGCCACTTCATGCATCAAGTCGATATCAAGAACGTTCCAGAGAGCCTCCTTCTCGGCAGAGGAGCACAAAATGTCGAATTGCGGCACCAGATTTTCCGTGTTCCCCAGAAGATTAACATCCAAAGAGATATTAAGAATACGTGATGGGCCTCCCGCATGAACCACCGAGTGGGTGACACCTTCCTCAAACATCTTAACATCATCAGGATCGAGGTCCGACTCAGATTCATAGTCATCGACCACGACGCCATTTCCTCTTTTAGAAGCTGAAGAGGAAGAATGACCAGGTATGGAGGACGAGGGTACGTTCGAAACCACAACGGCGGCCTCAGAAATCTGGCCCCCTCACAGCAGGTTGTTGAATAACGACAGTGGCAAGAATCTCCATCGACAGAGCGAATATGACGGCAGGCTCCGTCACTATGGATGGAGTGGTATCAACCCCAACCCCAGCTCCTGTCAAGGGAGAGTTGTGAAGATATTAAGCATGTGATCCAAAGTGATCTCACGACCAGCGAGCTCCGCGAACTTGAGCAATATAAGGAACAATTTAAACAAGTACGATGAAATTTGAGCGGGGCATACCTCGTAAAAATAGCAGAAATTTACCACTAGGAGAGTGAGAGGAAGTGTGTAGCTAATAAGAAAGGGGTAGGCGTAGAACACATAGTACCTGGGACGGTCAAAATGGCCTATGTCGTCCCCTACCACTGGCCGCATATCAACGTAACGGGGAATTCCCCACCTAACTTTCAACTCTGCGATGTCTTCCTCTTTTATAACAGAGGGGACAGGTCCGACTCCTCCCCTACGCGACTTTAAGTCGGTCCAATCTTTCCCAAAACGAGGCAAGATCTCGGCTACCGATATGACCTCCTCAGCTTCCACCACTTCCACTCCTCTGGTGGCCAGAGCAACATTTTCTGGCGCTGCAATTATGAAACATGGAGGTCAGCGCGAGAAGAATCACCAGCCATTGTGTCAATTTGGTGTAGTAAAAAGACAATGGAGAGGAAAGATGTAAGTTTTCAGTTAACTAGGGGCGAGTGAAAATTTGGAGTATCAGGAAGAAAGTATATTCGCAAAATTCTTTCAAGCAAAGGGCAAGGAAGTGTGTCAATCGAATAATGTGTTCCATTTATTAGAGACATAAATCCTCCAAGCATGAAACTCAAGAGTCACGAATCGAATCTGATATGGCCCGAAACGTATCGATTCCCTAGGAACATGTGTCATAATGGCAACAACCACAAAACAATGTTTCAATCCAAACGATGTTTCGGTTCCGAAACAGCCGCAATGGTATCAAGGATATCGAAAGAGCATCGTGACCTTACTTAGAACTTAAGGAGCATAACCAAGGGATAAATAGTCAGATTTCTCTCGGATTTGTAGCAATCATGATCCGTTTGCCTGGCCCGATAGGGGACGGCCCCGACAGACGGAGGGATTAACTGTGTTGGTCAAAATCTGACCGTTGCGGTAAAGCTGACCAACATCCCATCCAAGCGGCAAGGCAGCGAAAGACGACACAGTTTATTTCATATCCCGCACCCACGATACCCGTTGAGTCAGAAGAAACAACGATCAGGGGACAACCAAGGCAGACATAGTGTGAAAGAGCGTCTGACCAAGTACTTAGCAAAGGTCGCATAACTATATATGTGGCTAGTGGTGACGGTCAATGGAGCCTGATATTCTTGTTCTACTTTAAAAATCTTTCTTATAACCAAGAATCCCGAAAATATAATTAACCGCATTTATTATTTACGATAATCATAAAAGTAACAAATTAAAGTTGGAAATAGTATATATTTTTAAACAAGATGCTCACCAGAAAGGGACAGTTTTGTCTGTTTTAGCCTGCAACTTTGAATTTACCGTTTCTTGAAGCACTGTCTTCGACTACACATTGCTATGCTCTTTGGTTTTCCCTTTTTCCCGTTGCTCTAGAATCTACATCTTAATCTTTCTGATCATGACGTTGTAATAAAATATGGTTTCTCCTTTTGAATTATTGTCCCATATCTAATTTGTGAGATTCATCATACATTAATCTATTTCAATAAGAGCAACGTAATGGGTTATTGACTTCAGCAACCAAAGGTGCAGCAAATGCTCGTTAGTAACGTTCACCATATTTTGTTTTATTCCATCTCAGTTGAATGGGTCCAATTAACTGATATTTAATGCCAATTACAGACTACTGTTTACATAGAATAAGTCCTGGCGACGTTATTTTTTCCTCCGTACAGTTTTGTAACGTTACACCATTATGCAGTATTCGACTTCAATTAAACCAAAACAATTATTCCATCCGATCCAAAATAAGTAAGTTTTTGTCTTTTATGGTACAAAATAAATAATTTTTAAGAATGATGAATTATTTTTTTTATACATTGTCTTTGAAATAAATAGTGCTAGAGTACATGTTCGGAGTATTTATATGAAGAAATAATAAAATTTAGTTTGGTCAATTTTATTGCTAGTAAAAAGTTAAAAATCATTATTTTGGACTTCATCTTTTCCTTTCCCTGTCTATGTCTGACTTCATCTTTTTCCTCATTTTCTTTCCCCTGTTAATAACCATGCTATTAAATTTGGCTTTAAATTTGCAGGAAATCTTGGACTTTTAGCCACTTGTTAAGCACAAAATGATGCTATCCAGCTGTTCATGACAACTACGAAAAAGGAAAGAAATGTAAAGTATGAAACACGATTGTGTCATGTTCTGAATTAAATCCTTCTTTGTGTCAACTTGGTACGGACTATTTTTTATAGTGGAATATCAGACAGAGAGAATCTTTTTTACTTGTTCTAGCCAATCCTCATCCATCCTATTTTAAAGTAAATTCAGTAGCCAAAAATTAAAGGGTCTTCCAAAATCTGTTCAACGATCATCTCAAATGTTGGGAGCTGGAAACCAAACTTCTCTGCACAGTGAGTATGCAATGTTGCTCATTTTACTGTTCTATTCATTTTCTGTTTTTGTTAATGGTTATAATGCTCAGTTAACCTCAAATTCAAACCATAGACCACACCATCATTTTCTCTTCACCAAAGCAAAATCTAAAGTCTTGCCTAATCCATCTGATTATTTTTCTAGCCAACTTCTTTCCACCCCTTTGCCCACTAATTCATTTTTTCAAAATTTTGTACTCAAGAATGGTGACACACCTGAATACATCCAACCTTATCTAATTCGCTCTGCTAACTCTTCTGTTTCTATTTGTCACCCATCTCTGAACATAACCTCTGCTTTAATAGAACAGATTTTTCGCCCGGATTTGACTATATCCGCTTTCAAGAATCCTAACCCAACACAGCACCACATTATCTCATCATATAGTGATCTTAGTGTTACTTTAGACTTACCATCAAGTAACCTTAGATTCTTTCTGGTAAGAGGTAGTCCTTATTTAACCTTTGCCGTTAGTAGAAATACTACCATTTTAATCTCAGCGATTCATGCCATTCGCAAACTCTCTTGTGATAGTTCTTTCACTAAGTATACAATTAGACTCCACAATCGTCAAACATGGATCCTATATGCATCTTCTCCTATTCATTTGACTCGCAATTTATCCTCCATAATTTCTGTTGGATTTTCGGGCATTATTCGTATTGCTCTCTTGGCTAATTCTGATTCCCAATGTGAGAAAATCCTTGATCAGTACAGCTCGGCTTATCCTGTGTCTGGAAGTGCAACTTTAAGGTCTTTTGGTCTTAATTACAAATGGGATGTGAAAGGTAAAGGCAAGTTACTTATGCTTGCCCACCCTCTACATCGTCGACTTCTTTCAACAGCAGATTCTTCACTAACTGTTTTGGATGATTTCAAGTATAGAAGCATGGATGGTGAACTTGTCGGTGTTGTTGGAGATCCGTGGGAGCTTGAAACAAATTCAATTCCAATATCATGGCATTCGGTTAAAGGTTTGACTAAAAAATCATTCCCTGAAATTATTCGTGCACTTGGTAAAGATGTTAAGACATTGAATGCATCAAACATATCTACTACATCGTCGTACTTTTATGGGAAATTAGTTGCTAGAGCAGCAAGATTGGGATTGATTGCAGAAGAGGTTTCTTATCCTAAGATAACGCCAGTTGTTGTTCAATACTTGAAGGATACAATAGAGCCTTGGTTAAATGGAACATTTGGTGCCAATGGTTTCTTATACGACAGGAAATGGGGCGGCCTTGTGACTAAACAAGGGCTAAATGATACAACAGGTGATTTTGGTTTTGGAATATACAATGACCATCATTTTCATTTGGGATACTTTGTGTATGGGATTTCTGTGCTTACTAAATTTGATCCTGCTTGGGGAAAGCAGTACAAAAAGCAAGCCTATGCTTTAGTTGAAGATTACACGAACTTGGGACTTAAGCAGAACCGGCATTATACTCGTGTTAGATGTTTTGACTTCTGGAAGTTACATTCTTGGGCTGCAGGGTTGAATGAATTTCCATTTGGAAGAAATCAAGAGAGTACAAGTGAGGCTATTAACGCGTATTATTCAGCAGCATTGATGGGATTCGCGTATGGAGATACAGACCTTGTTTCCATCGGATCAACTCTTACTGCCTTTGAAATGCTGTCAGCACAGACTTGGTGGCATTTAAAAGGAGACAACAAAATCTATGCGCCGAGTTTTGTTAAGAAAAATAAGGTGGTTGGTATTCTATGGTCTAGAAAAAGAGACAGTATCCTTTGGTTTGCTCCAGCTGAGAGAAAAGACATAAGACTGGGGATTCAAGTTCTACCATTATTGCCAATTACTGAGGT
The DNA here is from genome assembly GCA_034376525.1 of Nicotiana benthamiana. NCBI lineage: Eukaryota > Viridiplantae > Streptophyta > Magnoliopsida > Solanales > Solanaceae > Nicotiana > Nicotiana benthamiana. The sequence goes on along the minus strand of CM067324.1, from coordinate 131,429,655 downwards.
AGTGTTTTCTGATGTGGATTATGTGAAGGAGCTTGTTAAATGGGCACTCACTAGTGTACCCAAAAATAGAACTGAGGAAGGTTGGAAAGGATTTGTTTATGCCTTGGAAGCTATTTATAGAAAGAAGCAAGCTCTAAAGAAAGTGAGGGACCTGAGCAATCATGATGATGGAAATTCATTCTCAAATCTCTTGTGGTGGATTCATAGCAGAAAATGATGAGCATTTAATTTGAGAGGTTTGCTATGCTTTTTAGATTGTTATTCTTGATAGGTTGATCATTTCCATTTGTCTTGGAAACTTTAATAAATATGGTTTGAGGAACAGAGAGAGAATAACAATGTGTTTATTATTGACCAATGTCACAATGCTCATGCCTTTTACACTGGGCCATTTCTTGAAGCTTTTTAACATGAAATATGCATCATGATTAATAATAGAGTTTCTAAATTAGAATTTTCTTGCTGCTACATTCTGTTATGTTACATATCTTGAACTCTATAGATGCTATGCAATGCCACTTGAGCGACTACCACTAAGCTAAATGCCGCTCTATAGATGCTGTGCACTTATCAACAACAACCCAGTCTGATTTTACAAGTGAAGTCTGAGAAGAATAATATGCACGTAGATCTTACCTTACCTCGAGGGACAGAGAGGCGGTTTCCAGGAGACCTTCGGCTCAAGAAAGCAATAAGAGACAATATATTAGTACTATCAATAGACTCATACTAAAATAACATAAAATACATAACATAACATAAAATAACAAAATAACATCAATATAAGAAATATATGAAATAAGAAAAAGATAGAAGGTGTACTAATATCCAACAGATAAAGCCCTGCATCAATAACTGGTCAGTAACATCCTAAGACTAACTTCTAACTGACTAGTCTCACTCTAGTGCGTTGTAGAGTGAGACGGCGCCACTTGACGACTTCCTATTGACAGAGGCTGATCCGGGACTTTAAATTTTTGGGTTCCTGCAACAACCCCGAATTATAAATATAATAATAAATGGATTCAAAATCGAATATTTATAAAGTTTTTTTGAATTTTCTAATACAAATACAAGATTTGGGCAAAAGCTACTGGGCCGGAAACCCATAACTTAAGGCTAGATCCCCTACATATGGAGCCAAGTGGCTGATTCACTAGGTTACATAGTTTGTTCATGCAAACAGTAGCGCGCATAAAAAAATTTACAAGCGATGTCTGACCTATTATCACTTAGGGGTGGCTCTTCTATAAAGCAAGTAAAGCAACCGATTTAGGTCACATATTTGTGGGGGCTCTTTTTTTTGTTATACCTAATAGATTCTGTATAAGTTTAAAAAAGAGTTCGGTAACGTAAAACAGTTTAATTTCTTTCTTTAACAAATATAGAGAACAAGGATTTGCAACTGCTATGGTTTCTACCAAGGAAATTGCACTTGAAATAAATATTAAACCCGAATTTCGTAAGAAACCAATGATATGGGAAGTAACAATTTGATGCAAATATTTGTAATTGGGAAAAACAAATATTACACGTGGAATTAATTATGTGGCTGACATGGCAAGATGCGTGGATCATTAGAAAAGTGACAGCTGGAGAAGAGTAGTTAGAGAGATGTGAGTCTTAATAGGTACAAGCAAAACGTCTAAGAGACAAAAAGAAACGGTTGCTCGATCTCTTAGTAATTTGAAGAGACACCGGTGGAATGAATCAAGACAACAAAAAGTACAGACGCATTGATGTTCAATTAATGAGCATGAGTTTACAGAATTATAGAATCTTCACGAAACAATACGATTGCTAATTATAATGTTTCATTAATGTCATTAAATGCTCATAATGATTCGATCACGAGGGGAAAAGACATTGTATTTTGAATAAATGGAAGAGAAATGTCATTTGTATGGATATATTATGATTATTACTCGATTACACTTATTTACTTTTGCTTTATATTGATTGTTTTGCTATTTCATACTCTAATTTTTCTTTTGTATTGCAAAAATATTCTTTTTCTTGATTATCTGTAACTCGAGTACTTCTAAAGATAAGCTTTGACCAAAATTCCTATTTTCTGGTTAAACAATATTAATAATAAAATCGAAAAATCTTTCGAAGAATCCTTTAGAGTTGACTATTTTTATAAATACTCGACAAGACTATTTTTTCACTTCAAAATAGATTTGAACCATTCAAAGTATATGACAATATTTTTGATTTTCTATTTAGCAGTAAAACTAAGATCACAATGTTGGAAATTTGAAAAAATATTGCCTTAATCTTGAATGTTTCTTAAAGCATAATAATCAATTCGATATTGATGGTTTATATTTATTTTCTAAATTAAAAATACTAAGAAAAATAGTACAATTAGAAGATAGCAGTTTAAATGATACACTTAATCAAATAAAAAGATTTAATTCTTTTACAAATACCAAAATTACTTATGAAATAACGTTCATAACACATGTTATCATTGCTATAGCGGAAAGAATTTTTCAAAATTAAAATTTAATAAAATCTTACCTAAGAACAATAATGTCACAAGAAAGATTAAATGGATTATTTATATTGTCAATTGTGAAATACTTATTAGAAGTTATTTTTTATAAGAAAATTAATAATAACTTTGTATCTAAGAAAAGTTAAAAAAACTTAAAGTTCAAATAAAAAATAAGAAAAGATAACAATTTAAGGGTCCTCATTAAATTTGGCTTTAGGCCATAAAATTCATCGGCCCGCCCATGTTTCACTAACTTGATTTGTATGTGAGTTTTAGTTCGAAATTGTGAGGTTCTAAGGTTTTACCATTTTGTCCCGAATCGATATTTGGCATTGGTTTACCCCTATATTTATGGGTCGTTTGGTACAAGGTATAAGAAAGTATAAGAGTGGTATAAAAATTTAATACCATCCTAATACTGTGTTTGGTTAACAAATCAAGTATAAGTGATCCCGGTGTTAATTTTAATATCGGAATAACTTATACTTTATAGAATATGGGGTAATTAGTACTGGTATAACTTATGCCTTCTTCTTAGAAATTATGCAATTATCATTCTTAATACAATATTCCAAACAATGAATAAACAATAATCTCAACATAACTAATCCCAGCATAACTTATCCCAATATAACTTATACCGGCACAACTTATTTAGCTTAAAGCATATAACTTTTATGTATATCGCCTCATATTTTACATTTGTTTCATGAATTTGGGATGTTAAAGACTATGCTTTATATTAATTTTGAAGTGTTTTAATGTGTAGGAATGATTCGGGAGCAATAGGGGGGCCGAAATGCGCGAGATTTGAGCCAAAACGAACGAAATCAGGCAATGTGCGAATTTGGGCGCCACAGGCCCCTACCTGTGGCACCAAAAATAGTAGCTAAAAATATATGGGCACCATGGAGGGCTCTTGGCACGAGGCTGGGCACCGGTGATGTGGATTTTGTTCTATTTTGCCTGTGACACGGTTATTTCGGCCCTAGACCTACCCAACTTGTATAAAAGCATGACTAAACCTATTTTTGAAAGGAGGGGACGCCATTTTGGTGATATAGAATATATTTTGAAGGAGAATTCACATGGAGGAACACACACCATGCTTGGATTGCTCTTGTAGTTTAAAGCTTGAATTGCTCTTATTATTTTATCATATTGGTTTATTTATTCAATCTTACGCTTAATTATTTAATTTTTTGATCACCCATTGAATACTATCTACGAATCTAGGGTTGAACTCGGGAGAGGGAATTCTAGATTGCATTGAAGATTGAGTAGAGCAAGATCTTAACTCTTAGGGAGGGTGGATTTGCAGTTAGGATAGGAATATACCTAATTGCCTTGCTGGGTTATTATAAGGGAATTATAAATGGGTTCTTGTTAATCCTAATTCAGTAGGAATTTAGGCATTAGGTTAGCTTGAATAGGCGAGTTGTTCTTCGGGAGAAGGCTACGAGCAATATTAACCCCGTCAATCAATAAAATAGATAAATTAATTAGATAATTTAGGTAGAAAACTCAACATAATTGTTAGCCAACCCATAACTCTAGAGTATTCACTCATATTGAATTCGTCTCTATAATTCGCCAACTTGTTTTATTTAATCTCTTAATTTGTTACTCTAGATTATTATTAGTTAAATATTCATACTTTAGGATTTTCTTGAATAGATTAATAATTTGGCTTAATTTAGTTGATAGTTAATCATAAGTCCCCGTGGGTACGATATTTGGACTTACAATCCTATATTATTTGTCGACCAGGTATACTTGCATATGCGTCTGGGCGCCAACAAGTTTTTGGCTTCGTTGCCGGGGACTTAAAAATTAACTATTTTACTAGATTAGATTTTTACTTTTTGCCTATTCAAGTTTTTTATTTTTAATCTTAGTTTAATATTTTATTATCTTTGTTGACATTGCATCTTGGAATGAGAATTGATCGAATATTGGTTATTCTTATTATGATGATCCTTGTCCATATTATGGAGGACCTCACTGGTAGAAAAATTGTCAGAATGTTCCTGGGAGAGAGTTGTACGCACAATCTCAATCCTTTGGGTGGAATATTTGTAATATATGTGGTGGTCAAGATGGCCATTGGGATGGTTATCCTAATTCTTATTATCCTTCTCAGAGTTCTTATTATAATATTTCTAATAATGTTTATGAGTTTGATAGGAGCAAGGAAGTGGAGGATATGGAAAGCATGGCTCGTATTATGGACATGATGAGTCAAGTAGTCGAAAAAAAAAAGATGAAACTTGAAAGGATGCACAAAGCATTAGTGCAGCAATCATGAGAATGAAGGCCGAGGCGGAGGAAGTGGTTGAAGAGAGCGAGTTCCCACCAGAAAATAATTTTGAAGAAACATATATAGTGAGCCAATCTTGGCTAGAGGAACAAGCTCAACTAATAAAATCTCATGAGTTTCTCCTGATGGTCTTTTAAACATGACAGAATAACTGATAGAAGGAAGAACTGAGCTCAGGCAAGAGATAAACCAATTTGGCTTAGATATCCATGACCTTCATGATCAATTAAATAAAAAGGTTGAGGCGTTTGATGTCCTACAACCAATTATTGTGGATATTGTCCAGCTTGAGGAGCAGAAAGAGGAATTCCAACTATTCGACCAAAATATTATTAATGATGCCAAGGTTGACGAAGAGTGCAAAATTGAGGACATCAAAAATAATGCAATTTTGGAGTTAGAGCGTATTGGACCTTATTCTAAACACTTTTCAACACTGTGTTTGGTTGGTGACATGGAAATTGATCCATTCGAGCATATGGAGGATTCAATAGATGAGGAATAAAGTGTTTATATTCTGAAATGTGCCACACCAAAGAGACAAAACGACATTCCTCACTTAAAGGTTAAGAAGTGCAAGATGTTATACCTATTACTTGGTTTCCTTATTTTTACACCAGCGCCCCAGGAACATGATACAAAGGATGATGCAAAATTGGGGGCGCAGTTTATTTCCTCAAAGTGGAAGGAAAAATAATGAAGGTGTTGGCGTCGTGCCACGACGTTAAGTCAAGCACTTGTTGGGAGGCAACCAAATTCTAATTTTTCATTTTCTATTTTTGCTTAATTTTTTCTATTGTGTTATTTTTCATAATGTTGTTTGTTTTGTAGGAGTTGGAGCATGGAGTAAGAACCAATAGGCATGTGTAAAAGCGAGCAGCTGGTTAAAACTAAGTGTGAGGTACCCGCACAAGGGATCATACCTGGGAGAAGTCTGAGTATCCCGTGAGCTGCTAATTCTTCGGCCTTTGGCCTACCAGAGAGTTTCTTTTACCCTCTTATTATGTTCAGTGTGCATTGAGGACATTGTACAATTTTAAGTGTGGGTTGATGAAATTGTATGGGTGATTTTCTGTGCTATCTTAGTTTAGTTGCAGTGATTTTTTAAGAAAAATAAAAAAAAATAGAAAATTGAGACTTTTCCCGACGATGGACAATTTTCTTGAGGGATAAAGCCAAAAAGATTTTTTTGGGGATAGCTAGGTAGTATCTCTTGGTTTTTCTTTGGGCGCCGGTCCTTTTCCAAGGATGTAGCTTGAACCGGATACTTTTATTTTTTTTAGGAGTATTTTAGGAAGAAACTGAGTCGCTCTGAGATACTCATTGACATGGTTGATGCCGGCACATTAGGCCGTGACTTACATTCTGTTTTCCTGTATATTTGGTGAATCGTGAAGCCTAAGTAAAGTAAATAGCCTATTCTGTGACGCTCTTTCTCAGTTGTTTGACTTGTATGCTACATAGTACAATATTGCTTAAAATTCTCAATTATGTGTAATTTCTTGACTTGAGAGTTGAATAGAACCGTCCTGATTGAGTCATGTGCAACGTGTGTGTGAGAATTTGTGATTTTATATGCTATCATGTGTAGTCTAGAACTTACCCCGTATGTTAACTGAAGTGAAATTATAAGTTGTGCTAATCTAGGAGATGACGTAGGTATTTTCTTGCTTGATCATGGATGTGCTTGTCACATTAAAATAAAATTTTCTGTTGCCACCCCCTTTGAGCATATAGACTATTCTTTTGGCACCCACATTACAAGCCATACCCCTATTTAATTCTTAGTTTGATATTGATTGAACCTTTACCTCCTAAGGCACTTAGTCACTAAAAAAAGTAAGGTGAGATATTGGGGAGTAGCTTTTTAGTGGAACCATGAAAGGGGCGCTTGGTGCACTAAAATTGAAATTAAAGGTCATTAGCGGATGAACTTTATTGTATGGAGTGTTTGGAGAAAAGAAAAGAAAATGATAGTGAAAGTAAATAGAAAATTAAACACCTCCAATTCATATTGATTTGTGCTAGTGAAAAGTAGAGAAGTGCTTAATTGAAAAGAGGGCTATGTTGCATATGGTTTGAGGTAAGTGAATTGATTGAGAAGAATGTGTGCTTGAAAGTGCTTAGGAGGGTTAGCCACTATTTTTAAATATATCCTACCCGTCACTTAGCCTAGATTACAACCTAAAAGTCCTAATTGATCTTAGATTTGGTTAGCTTAAATTAGTAGAGATGTACATTACGAGCAAGTTTATGGTACGACCATGAGATACATATGAATTCTTTGAGAGACTGAGCGAATTTTTTTCAATTGTGTGATATCCTTGAATTATGTTCAAAAGCATATTTGAATGTGTGGATTAATCTATATTCACTCTTTGGTAATTGGTGAAGGCACGTGATCTCATGAATAATTGGTGATGTTGTAAACTTTTTTGGTAGGTAAGTGCATAAGTTGAGAGAGCTTAGTGGTTACAAGTCGACTTTTGAGTTTGGGTGGTGACAATTAGGTTGTTGGAATTGATTGACTTGAAATATTATACTTGGGTATGCTTAAAGGGAAAAATATGAAATTTTGTGTATTCATGCTTGTGTGCTGGTATTGCTCATAGTCAAGGGTATAGTGTGTGGTTAAAAGTTAAAGTGCTCCTCTATAATTGATACCTGTGCATAGTTGGGGGGTTTATTAGATAGTCTCATTGCTCGAGGGCGAGCAAGAGTCTAAGTGTGGGGCGTTGATATTTAGCTTAAAGCATATCGACTCATATTTTATCTTTGTTTCATGAAATTGGGATGTTAAATACTATGATTTATATTTATTTGAAGTATTTTTATGTGTAGTAATGATTCATGAGCAATTAAGGGGTGAAATGCGCGAGATTTGAGCCACAACAAACACCTGGGGCGCTAAAAACACTAGCTAAAAATATAGGGGCGCCTGGCGCTGGGCTGGGCACTGATGATGCGAATTTTGTCCTATTTTGCCTAGGACACAGTTATTTCGGCCCTAGACATACTCAACTCTTATAAAAGCAAGACTAAACCTATATTTGAAAGGAGATGACACCACTTTGGTGATATAGAACATACTTTGAAGGAGAATTCACGTGGAGGAACACACACCATGCTTGAAGGAGGCTTATAACTAGTTTTTCTTCTTTTCTCTTCCTTTAATTTCAGAGTTTATTAATTCTAGAGTTTTGGGTGCTACATGAACGTTGTAGTTTGAAGCTTGAATTGTTCTTATTATTTTATCACATTAGTTTATTTATTCAATCTTGCGCTTAATTATTTGACTGCTTAATCACCAATTGAATACTATCTACGAATCTAGAGTTGAACTCGGGAGGGGGAATTCTAGATTGCATATATGATTGAATAGAACAAGATCTTAACTCTTAGGGAGGATGGATTTGCTATTAGGATAGGAATATACCTAATCACTTTGCTTGGTTATTATACGAGAATTATAAATGGGTTCTTGCTAATCCTAATTCTATAGGAATATAGGTATTAGGTTAGCTTGAACAGGCTAGTTGTACTTCGGGAGAAGGCTATGAGCAATATTAACCCCGTCAATCAAAAAACTAGATAAATTAATTAGACAATTTAGGTAAAAAATTCAACGGGATTATTAGCCAACCCATAACTCTAGAATATTCACTCATATTGAATCCGTCTCTATAATTCGCCAACTTGTTTTGTTTAATCTCTTAATTTTGTTACTTTAGATTATTTTTAGTTAAAAATTCATACTTTAAAATTTGCTTGAATATATTAATTATTTGGTTTAATTTAGTTGATAGTTAATTATAAGTCCATGTGGGTACAATATCTGAATTTACAATCCTATATTACTTATCGACCGCGTATACTTATGTGTGCGTTTGAGAGCAACATGTATAAATAATATTCCATTCAAACAACCCCTTAGTGAATGTTTATCTGCGAAGTGGTGTTGGAAGACACTCTTTGTAGAAAGATGTCCCTTATATTGCGAGCAAATATGCTGCCTCCTCTATTAAGAATAACGACAACAATAACAAACATAATGTATTTTTGTAAGTAGAATTTAGGAAGGATAACGTGTACGTAGACCTCATACAATAGTTGTATGAGGCCATATACTAAGCTCAACAAGTGTATTATACTGGGTCCCACACGCCTGGAAATAAAAAGATGCCAAATCTCTCTCTTCTTCCAAATATTGGGCTATCTTTTTTCTCGTTACTTCTTTATCTGTTTTTCTTTTTAATGCTCTATCGGGAAACTCAACAGGAAAAAGATCAGTTTGAAGTGCTAGAAGTGAAAATAGGGTCTAGTAGAAGGAAGAGAATTACCAAAAATATGAGGAGAATTTGGGGCGGGAGGCAGAGAATTCTTGGGAAACGAAAATAAGGAAGAAAGCCAGAGGATGTCAAAGAGGAGAGAAGAGAAAGTAATAATAATAATAATATAAAAGTTATGGGTCCCGCACTACGCTTATCGGTTGGTGAAAGTCTCGTGCAACTTGGAATAGTTGAGTCTCGTACCAAATAAAAAATTTTTCTATCCCCATTTTAAAAAAGATAGAGAAATTATTTCGGAGTAAATTTTCGATTCAAGAGAGATAAAAGAGAAAGAGCAATGATAACCAAACTGATCAGAAAATTAGGCGAAAACACAAACCTAACACTAAGTAGTGCAATTAAAAAAACAAATCGAAGGAAACAACAAGTATAACAGTAATTTAAAAAGATAAAAATACAAAAAAAAACACTAAGTGATGTATTTAAGCTACTATAACAAACAAAGACAAAACTCGCCTCCTCTCTATTAAGAAGACGAGTACAAACTTTTCCTCAATATAGTAGAAGGTTCCAACAATATAAGCCTAATTGCAACCTTTTGATGCAAGAATAAGTAGGCCTTCAGGGGGCCAACCTAAAGCGTTAGCTGGTGCCTATAGTTGCCTGTAACTGGACATAATATAATAATATGACGAGACAGAGAAATAGGGCTGAATTCTGGTGCAACTGCCAACGGTTGCTGCATTATAAAGCATTATTTTTTTCCTGGTGAGATCTTTTGATATTGATGTGCTTTGTAAAACTTTCTTATTTATTATTAGAAATCTTTGCATTTCAGTTTCTTTATTTCATGGTTTGGTGGACAACGCGTACTCCCTCCAGCGAAGTGACAACAAATAAAAGAGAGGTGCCATCTGAATTCTGTGCATTAACTCAAACTTCATTTAACACGTCATGGAAAAATCATTGGCTATTAGAGATGCTTCGAGATAATTGAATTTATGGAAAATGCCTAAAAATGTCATTCAATTCTCAGAAATGGTTTATGCATGCAATTCGTTAAAAAATTGTTATTTTCATGCCATTGCTGTTAAAGAAATGAATCATTCATGTTATTATTGACTAGCGACTCAATTTTTATTTGGCTCATCCATGCCACTACCGTTAGTCAACAATGGCATGGATAGACTATTTTTTTAACGACAGTGGTATGAAATGAATATTTTTTTAACGAATGACATGGATAGACCATTTTTGAAAATTGAATGGTATTTTTAGGCCTTTTCTATTAAATTTACAATCTTTTATCCAAATGCTCGTCAAATTTAATTAGATAAATATGTCGTGCACACTTTGATAATTTTGCATACACGCGTCGTTTTTTTGGTTATAAATTTCTGGATTGCATATGAGATCTTGGAAAGGGAAGGAAGAAGGGGGATAGTGAGAATTGCTCAATTCTGCAATAACAATATTGGTTTTGTTATAAACTAAAGCAAAAGACAAGAACAATAGAGCAAGAACAATAGCAATAGAGAGAAGAGTAGAGAGAGTTCTTCTTATTGAGTTGAGAGGGGTCTCAAGGGATCTCAAGGGATGATTTACAATGGTAGGGGGCACCTCTATTTATAGGGAGGAGGAAGATCTTGCTACCAATAATAGAACTCTAAAATCTCTCTAATTAGATACATTAAAGACATTCACCTTAAATAGAAGTGTAAGAATCTTCTATTTCATAACACTCCCCCTTGAATGTCTATTCAATGATGTGCCTCATAAAACCTTAAAACCAAAACCCAATGGGAAAAATTAAAGTAAGGAAAAAGAGTACACATGTTTGAATATGCGCCTATTGGTTGCCTCGTTAAAAACCTTGCAAGGAAAACCCAGTGGGACAAAACCTTGTAAGGGAAAAAGAGTGCAACGCGCATTGACTCCCCCTAATGAGTACATCAATTTATATCCTTGAGCATTTGCATTCCAATCTTGTGCATCATCTTCAAAACGATCTTTGGTAGATGCTTGATGAATAAATCAACCATATTGACTTGAATAAATATTCCGCACCTTGAAATCATCATTCATGATAGGTATGAACATCTTCATATGATGTCGTGGAATAGCTCTTCAATATCTCCATAGATGCATTCTCAATGCCATCATGCTTATAGTTATAGCAAGATACATATGTACACAAATTGTACTTAGGATGTGGTACTTCAGGACCAAGAATTGCATATGCTTCAAGCAACTTAAATCTTTCAAGTTAAGTCATGTAAGTCACATAATAGACTTTAGCTGCATATCAAAGTTTCATGTCATGCTAAACAAATAAGATATCGAAAATTGACTATACATACCTTTTCCTTTATACTTTCAAGCATATGAACTATAGGTTCAAAGCTACATGTCTTTCATATGGAATCAATTCTTCTTGAATTGTATCTCTTCCATTTAGTTGCTTTCTTTGAGTCAGCAAATGCGTATAGCATGCTTTGCAATATGTTGCAATTGCATTTCCTTTTTATGAACTACAGGTTCATATCATGATATTCGGGGATATAGATATACAAATGAAAATTCATCCCATGTAACACTTTCTCAAGTGTTTATCATGTCTCCCCCTCATGTTAGTAAAGCTAACATGTTTCCTCAACTTTGGAAATCATCTTTGTGCATTATGTCAATATACACAGCACCTTAGTAATAAGATGAAATTATTTGGTTCCTGACCTTGAACCACTTGTGAGGGGAGAATATACTCTCGTATACAACTTATATCAAACTGATATATATATAACTTTGTTCTCATAAGAAACGGTTTAGCTATTAAGTGGAAGCACTCAATAATTATCTTGCTAAACCAACTTTAATATAAACCAACTTATCAAGATGAACTGTCTTGAGTAGAGAATCTGGAAACTATGCTCGAAGTTAGATTACTGAGCGATTTACCTCGCAAGCACTGCCAGGCTGCGGGTTAATAACAATGGCGCATGTGACCATTCCATAGATGCATCATATGTGGTATACATGGCAGGTGAATGGGCCCATATTCACCTTTGATATTTCCAGAATCAAGGGGCTTCAACCCGAACTCTTTAGTTGGTCAGTTCATTACTGAGAACAAGAACTTCTAGTTCTTTGATATTCACCTATGTGAATTTGCACATCATACTTCAAATGAGATGGCTAACATAAATTATCAATATTGGTAAGCTTCAAATTTACACCATGACATGTGCACTTATCAATAAACTTCGGGTTTATTATGACATGGGTTTTATACCAATAGATATCCACTTTATTGAGGCATTCTTACTTTTGTGTAGTACAAACTGGAGAACAAAGCGGGTAGCTTTTCATATACAAATTACCCCGCTACAAGTTGTAGTAATAGGAGAATCAAAGCCTTCCTTTATTTATAGTCTCAATATAATCAATCGCTTTCGCGTGTACTTTGGAAACTGAATAAGTTTCTTTGAGACTTACTACAGCACAATACTCAATTGTGTTTCTCCAACATAGTAATAATTGGCTCTTCGAGAGCTCTCAATTAATTTTGTACTACCACAGTCTGAGGTTCGAGATCCTCACATTCTTGCATTCCGTATTTTCAAGAGTCTCAGGCTCAATAGATTCTTCGTGAATCTCGGAATTAATCAAATCATGAGCGTCCTCATGTGATTCTTTCATAGTGTCATTTAGATCGTTCTTTTTCCTCTTTCTAGGATTTCGATCTTTGGAACCTAATGGTCTGCCACGCTTCTGGCGTGCATTTGACTCATTGGATATGACACTAGATATTTGTCCAATAGGGACTTCAATACGGATCGGAACATTTTCCCGCGTGAATGTGTGATTTCGTTATCCTCTTCAAGTCCGTAAATGCGTCAGGCATTTGATTTGCTATTCTTTGCAAATGGATAATCTTTTGTACCTCTTTCTTTCAAATAGAGGTATGTGGATCAAGATGAGATAATGATGCATTTTTCCACAAAATTTCCCGTTTGGTTTCACCAACTTCTCCCCCTAATTTTGGGAAAAGTGTCTCATCCAATTGACAGTCTGCAAATAGTGCAGTGAACAAATCTCCTGTCAATGTTTCGAGGTAGCGAATAATGGAGGACGCGTCAAACTCAACATATATTCCTAACCTCCTTTGCAAACCCATTTTGGTGCGGGATGGCGGTGCTACAGGCACATATACTGCGCATCCAAAGCTTCTTAAATGGGATATATTGGGTTCATGACCCAAAACCAATTGCAATGGGGAATATTTGTGTCAATTCGTCAGTCAGAGACGAACTAGCATTGCTGCATGCAACATGGCGTGACCCCAAAACGAAGTGGGCAGCCGACGAACTAGCATTGCTTCATGCAAAATAGCATGACCCCAAACCGAAGTGGGCAGCCGACAAACTAGTATTGTTGCATGCAAAATGGCGTGAACCCAAGTCGAAGCGGGCAGCCGACAAACTAGCATTGTTGCATTCAAAATGGCGTGAACCCAAACCGAAATGGGCAGCCTCGTTTTCATGAAGAATTCAAGATTATTCTCATCTATTGTCTCAATATGATATCCATTTTGAATGATATCTTTAAAACTCAACAAGTTCCTTTTAGACTTGGAGGAGAACACTTTGATTGATATCATTAAAACTCAACAAGTCCTTCTTAGACTTGGAGGAGAACATTGCATTCTCTATGATTAACGTCATGCCTTTGGGCAGAGTTACAATTGCTCTTCCGGAGCCTTTAATCAATTTACTACTTCCATAGATTGTAGTAATGTTTGCCTTACACAATTACTCTTCTTTTCTTTGAGTATTGTATGTGTAGTACATGAATCAACTAGGCAAATACTTTTACAATTGGACGTTGGTCCAAGTTCGCTTTGTGAGATATCCATATTTGCTATCCCATAGTTTAACATACAAAAGAAATACACGAACATAAGAATAAACAAGTTCAATTCTTTTGTGTCACATAATATTTTCAAAATCTGCTACTAACAGTTGGCTAACAAAATCAGATATGTTATCCATAATCAATTCCTTTGCAGTTTGAAAATTTCAGCGTTTTTCATAAGACAATCGATTATTAAACACACACAATCGATTGTTTGAACATAGACAATCGATTGTTAAACACACACAATCGATTATTTGTTATGTTTGAAAAACTTCGGATCACACTGTCTTAAGACAATCGATTGTTAGACATAGACAATCGATTGTTGGTTATTTTTGAAAAATTCCAGACCTCACTGTTTCAAGACAATCGATTGTTAGACAAAGACAATCGATTGTGGATGATTTTTGAAAATTTCCAGATTACACTGCCTAACGACAATCGATTGTTAGATATAGACAATCGATTGTGGGTGATTTTTGAAAAATTCCAGACCTCACTGTTTCAAGACAATCGATTGTTAGCCAAAGACAATCGATTGTTGATCAATTGTTTTTCAACTTTAATGCGAAAAATAGTTGATAATCGACTAGTTTTTCAGGCTAGTCGATTACCCCCACTGGAAAATAAAAGTTTTATTGATATTTGAACATATTGAAGATATTCTAAAGAACTACTGCTAACATTGCATCATAAACTAGCTAATACGAGCTAATACTAATGACTATTGATTTATTCATTGACTAATACAAATAAGTAGAATAAAATCAAATAACTCCATCTTCTTTCATCATGGTCCCATCGCCGATTAGGTGGTCTATTTTCCCCTCGGGTTGCTCAAAGGAGTCTGCCACATCCAGGTGGGTGAAGTCAAAGTTGTCGTCAGAGACAAAATTCGTTTCAGGGCGTTTACTCTTTCGAGATGCTTAATAAAGGTCAACCAAATTTTATGGTATACGGCAAGACTTAGACCAGTGCTCGTTTTCACCGCAACGATAATATATAGTTTATAAACTATTTGCTTTTGGATTCTTATCGTATCGTGCTTGTGGCAGAGTGACCAACTTCAGGTTGTCATCTCTCTTCTTTAAGCCTTTCCACAAGATGGGTGAATCCTTGATGTTGAGATGTTCAATCTTCAAACTTTCATCAAGGTGATGGCGCAAGTAAATCAAGGCCTTCGTATAGTTTTGGGTGGATGCATTATTTCTGTCTTTAATGGCGTCTTCAAGACCCATAGTATCCAAAATGGATTTAAGTATCCAACACCCATATCATATAGTTCTTGCCCGAAATTTCGAGGGCAACGAACTTTCTTTTCATATTGTCATACATATGACACAATTGCATCAAGAGCGTGTTCATACTTACGGGCTCTATTACAATTATCACATTCACTTCAGGGAATGGATCATAATCATGTGTTTTTCACAATCTTATGTCAAATATTACTTTCATAAAGTGAAAGATTATTTTGAGAATCCTTATTGTTCTCATTATCACAATAATGACGATTATAGTTTCGTCTATTGCCACGTCCGTGGTAATACTTTTGTCTTCTTTCAGACTTACCACATACTGCTTCCACATTCACTTCAGGGAATGGAGCAAATTTAATGGGACGGGTTTTCAATTCTTTGTCCACAGTCATACATGAATTTAATCATGGCAGGACATAGAGATTATACCACTTCGTGTGATTATAATTTCTTACAAACTCCATTAGAGTTGTATTCAAACTTGATTGTCTATATTTGTATATAAAATCAAATTATAGAATTCCAAGAATTTGAAAGGGAAAAATAAAATACTTACCTTTAAAGTATACCAAATATATTTTCAATATTTTCTTCCTTTCTTTCTTTCCTTTTCTTTCTTTTGAAGCAAAATCCTGTAGACAAACAAAAGTTAAGACAATCGAAAATTTTAATTGGTTAGAGACTCGTGCTGATAACGTGTTATAAACTAAAGCAAAAGACAAGAACAATAGAGCAAGAACAATAGCAATGGAGAGAAGAGTAGAGAGAGTTCTTCTTATTGAGTTGAGAGGGGTCTCAAGGGATCTCAAGGGATGATTTACAATGGTAGGGGGCACCTCTATTTATAGGGAGGAGGAAGATCTTGCTACCAATAATAGAACTCTAAAATCTCTCTAATTAGATACATTAAAGACATTCACCTTAAATAGAAGTGTAAGAATCTTCTATTTCATAACAGGTTTTTTCTTTTTTCTTTTTTTTAAATAAGCAAATCGAAAAATATTGATAAATTGATGTGACAGCATTTAGCAATGAAAGTAAGAAAAAAGCGTATGAGAAATTTCACTTGTTTTATTCAAATATATTGGGCAACAAACATGAGCTAATCTAAAATCATTTACATTTTCTCATGTTTGAAATTTTTATGCTACCCAAATATACTGGGGACTAATTTTCTCTTCTTAATGAAAGACAGTAAAAATTGCCTGGTTTTATTGAAAAGGAAAAAAGGGAAAAATAATCAGAGGGTGACTTGAGACTTGTCCGATGCTTTAATGACGATGTAAAGGAATATGGAGTAACTCAAACTGCAAACTAGAAGACCATCTAGAATATGTCATTTTCCAATGTGGATAGAAAACAATTAGGCTTGGACATAGGTGTCACCGTCCAAATCGATGGGACGCGACGGACATTTGGTACCTTATTCAACTGAGTATCAATATTGTGTATCTTTTGTGTCATAATATCATAGGTAAAGGAAGCGGAAAGGCTGATGTGAGAGAACTAGAATGAAATATGAGCGAACACTCGTCATACGACGACCCAACATATAATACAAACTTATACATATGACATACGGATCTATAAGGCCAAAATGATCACTCGTATACGGAACATAGGCTGACAAGGGCATATAATCTTTCCTATACAAGACATATATCTACAAGCATCTAAGAGTACATAAACGTTATAAGGCCGGGACAGGGCCCTGACATACCAATCAATATGTGTCCAATGCATACTAACCAAATAGGTAACTCCGGAGCAAATGGAGTACACCAACACCTTTCGATGTGCTGATAGCCTGCTTGGAGGACTCTCAACCTATCTATCGGGACCTGCGGGCATGAAACACAATGTCCCCAGGCAAAGGGACGTAAGTACGAATAATGTACCGGGTATGTAAGGAATGAAAGACAGTAAGTAATACACATGAGAGACACATGGAGTAAAAACTCAATATGTAAGTCTGAATAACTCTATGAATCATTAATATTTATAATGACATGCATATGTGTATAAATATCATATCATGCATAGGTATATGCGTATATAACATTATTGTAATATAATACTACGGAGCGTAACATCGATATTATACTGTAATAATATGTGTTTGAAATACAGCACTAGTAATTTTTTTACCATTGAAAAGCAATTTTTTTTCAGCATAAAGATCTCTTCACAACCACCTACATACTCCGGTAAAAACAAACGAAGATTTTGTTGATTTTTCGTAGAACAATATAGTACGTATTCAATAGACTGCTAGAGTAAAAGTACTTATTACTAATTCCAGCAAAAGAAAAGAATTTACATTCTGTCTAATTTTCGAATATAATAATCACGCCACCGATAGAGATTATATCATATCAAAATGGAGTTCACTTGAGTATTTTCTTCTATCAGAAAAGAACATGTTACTAAGAAACGAGGGAATATGAAAACGTTATGCGGAAAGGGTTTACCTTGGGTTGATAATTATGGTCTTTTATTTTCAAAATAAATAAATAAATTGTAAGTGGGTAGTGAAAGAAGTTTTGTTTGAAAAAATGTCTCAAATATAACTTCTGTACATACCCGAAATATTGTCTGAAAAATTGTAAACAAATAACTAATCTAAAATTAGTTTTCAAGCTCAACAGTAGAAATTCGAATCTTCAGAAGGAGGAAGACGTCATTTTAAAATCTAGTATGACAGAGGTCACCAAAAAAGAAATCAACTTTGCTTTCAACATCAACGTGCAAAATTCACCGCATCTACTCTTGCCCTTGTTAAAGCAAAAACATTATTCTCTCGTCAGTTCAACAAACTTTATGGTATTCTAACAAGTTAGTATATACTTCATATTCAAAATTCCACGTTGGTTTGTAACGTCGCAGCAGCATGACAAAATAAAGAGAAAAGAGAAGAGATAGTAGAAGCAAGGATTTAACTTACATATACTGTAAATAAGTTTTATAATATTTTGCACCAAATAAACTCTTATATTTTAAGATAATAATCTCATTTATATATGGAATGTATCTATATTTATTTTGAAAATGTCAAAACTTTTTTTCCATATTAATATTATAGAAATTAAACTCAAAAGCGAAAAAGGAAAAAGAAAAGAACAAAGAAAGAGAGTAAAAAAGGAGAAGATAAAAGACGGTAAAAAAGGAAAGCCATTGTTTACGCATAGCCGGTAACTAAGGGAGTAATTTAGTGAGTCGTAAATTACTGCTAATAGCAACATATATTTGTTTTTCCATTGAAAATGACAGTTATAAACTGACAAAAGAATAACATCGGAGAAGACAACTATTTTTTTTTAATTAAGACATGCATTAAAAGACATACTAAGAGTCATAGTTAATTACAAACGGGAATTGTTCTAGGACACAGAGTTCCTAGCTTGTTCCTTTCTAAAATAGAGTTAACAAAAGTAGGAGGACTAAGATAAGTAGTTAAACTTCCAAAAGTAGTTGAGTTGCTTCCATTATTCGCCATTGAATCAGCTGCCTGGTTTGCCTCTCTGAAGACGTGCTGTAACGGCGGATCACCTGCTTTACTCAATAGGCATCTACAATCATCAATTAGGTTAAGAGAACAGTTCTTATTAAGGATTAAGTTAATAAGCTCTTTACAATCTGTTTCGATGACAATGGGTAGGTAGTTGTTGTCTATAGCTATCTTCAGACCATGCCTTAATGCTTGTGTTTCCATATATATGTTAGTAGCATGTGAAATATGCATGTTATATTCCAACACCCATTCCTCGGTGTGATTACGAATGATTCCCCTATTCCGCCTTTACCCGGGGTTGCCCATACATGAACCATCCACATTCAATTTATAGCAATTTTCTTCAGGAGGATTCCATTTAATAAGGATGGTGTCCCTAGGCGTAGAAATCGGGAATTGGTTAGTTGCTAAAAGTTTATATTCCATGTCTTTATTAATGATGTTTTTTAATAGGATATGTTTGTTATTATTTTTGAATATTATCTCATTCCTGTGCAGCCAGATGTGCCAGAGGACAAAGGGGAGGACTTCACACCAAACGAGATATTCATTAAAAATAGTAGAAGATTCACATTGAGCTTTTAGCCAGTGGTGAAGGGTGTATTTATCGGGAAGTTCCGGAGGTAGTTTGCTAAAGCCCGCTTGAGCCAAATAACTTTCGAGTGCTTTCATTTGAAGAGCATGTGGAATATATCTTCCCTCTCAATGCTGCAAAGGTGGCAAGGTTATATTTCTACTGAAGAGCATTTGTGCCGTTGGGAGCTTATTGTGGATAGCCGTCC
The DNA here is from genome assembly GCA_034376525.1 of Nicotiana benthamiana. Taxonomy (NCBI): domain Eukaryota; kingdom Viridiplantae; phylum Streptophyta; class Magnoliopsida; order Solanales; family Solanaceae; genus Nicotiana; species Nicotiana benthamiana. The sequence continues at coordinate 131,410,077 of CM067324.1, read as the reverse complement.
AAAGGAAGAACTTTATCTTATTAAGAGTTTTAATTCTCCAGAGCCATTTATAGTTATTGGTGTCCCCCTCATCCTTACCTTGTAACATAACGTAGGCAGATTTAATGGTGAATGATCTGTTAGAGTTTATTCCCAAGCTGTAGTTATCTTGAATAGGGTGAGCTTGCTTTATATAGATGCTATATATTTTGTTTTTAACTTCAGTGGGGAGTTTAAAGGACTGATTTCTCAGGTTAAAAGAATTGTTACTGATGATATCAGCTAGAGTTTGTTGTTGTTCATGTTTTATTAAAGGTCCTTGGACTTGAGTTCTTAGTGGTTCCTTTGTTCCTAGCCAATTATCTTGCCAAGTTCTAATTGGTTTTTCATCCCCAATTTCCCAATGTATGCCTGTTTTTCAGATTTGAGAGCCCCGGACAATATTTTTTCAAATATGGGAGTCGTTACCCTCTTGGATATTTTTTTTTTGCAATCCACTAGGCAAGCGCCTAGGGCTAGATTTTTATTAATAACAGAAAAGAAAATTACAAACAATTAGGAATAGTACAAATAAGGGGGACATTAGCACAGGTATTGTTAAACACAAATCGGGCTAACCTTACCGTGCTAATCCTATTGAGGCTTGGCAACCTTACTTATAAACAAGAATGCATAAAATAAGAACTTGACACGACTAAATATTTTATGATCATCACAGAGTTTATAACATACTCTGTGATGAGATTACAAATGAGGATACTAATAAAGTGGTGGAATAATATGTAGTACCCAGTTGATTGTTGTCCCTTATTTTCCAATCTTGTATAAACATCAAGTTGTATTTCTATTTCGTTCTCCTCTAACTTGTTCAAAAAGAATTCAAAATCATCTTTTATTTTTTGAACGGTTGGACTTCGATGACGTAGTTGTAGCAGCTCGCTTTTGTTTGGCCGCTCTCATTGGAATTTGCCTAACATTTGGTTTCTTGTCGGACCATGTTGCATTTTTCATCAAGATAGCACCTGACTTACTTGTTCTAATGTGGTCATCCACTGTGTTTGGTGGTGTATCTAGGAAGTGAATGCATGTGCAACAAGGAGGCTTACTTGGAATGAAATCTGGAGACTCCCACTTGGTCTTTAATTTTCCAGTTAAAGTGTTTTCAAGAGATGGATTTGAATTGCATCCTTGATTACTCTTTCCACTCGATGATTTTCGAAATGAAAGCGTTGTTTAAGCGTATTTTCCTGCTCCCTTTTCAAATTTGCACAAAACTCTCGTTGGTCTTTCCACAGCTTCGAGTTAATTAAGACATCATTAGAGACATCGACAGCATCTATACCTTTAGTAGTAGTCACACTGTGTTGTGTTTGAACCATATGAGGCTTTGGTGTTCTTTGAAGCATTTCATTCACATTATCCTGGTAATTACATCCAGTTACATCTCAATCCTCAGGACAGCTAGGAGCTGCAACAACTGCCTGTGTTGACTTCTCCCGTGGTTCAACTGATACAACAAATATTTATGTAGTATATTTCAAAGTATCAGAAGCCTCCAATTTTGTAACATTTCTTTGCCCAAACAATGCATTGTTTTCCTTCAATTTAATGGTTGGAGAAATCTGATTGTTGGCCATGTGCAGGTTCTGTCCAGTGCAAATTCCATGAGTAGCTCGCCTCATATCTGCACAGTGCGTTTTGTTTGTGGATTTTGGAGTTGATTTTCTGTTGGACATCGATAAGCAGTTATTTGCAGAACGATGAACAGTTTCGAATGTTTGTTGAGTAGCATTAGTAAGCTTTAAATCCAACCCTCGTTGAGATACGGCTTCATTAGAAACTGCAAATGCTATATCTGTGAACTTGATCACACTGCTTTGTTTTAACATATCCTTCTGATTTGAACTATCTTGTCGACCTGTGTTCTGCACAACCTCTTCGTCTGTAAGACTTGCTGTCGACTTCTCCCTTGGTTGAACTGACAAAACAGTATGATATGTAACATTGTTGAAATTATCCGAGGCCTCCAACTTAGTTCCATTTGCTTGACCAATCAGAGTAGAGTTTTTATTGTTAGTATTGTGCCTTATCTGCTGCTGCTCGATCATCTTCTCTTTGTTGGACTTTGCATTGTCATTTTTTGGCATAGTAGATGGATCTGTAAGATTCTGAATTGATACTATCTTTTCATTTACAACAATGGCAGAATCATTTGTATCCCCCTTTGGCCTTGGAAGATTTTTTGCAGATGTAACATTTGTAACAGAAGCAGTTTTTAGAGCTCCTAACTGTAGCACATTGCACCTGTGCTGTTGTCCATCAAGTTCAAACATCTGCCCAACCTGTGCACTGGAAGTAATGTGATCTGCAGAGGACTGCATTGTCCCAGCAATATCCAAATTTGATACCATGTTTTCACGTACAGCCTTCAATGGAATAGTATCTCTCATTTTACATAAATGGGCAGAATCACCCTTTGTCCTTGGAAGAGCTTCTGCAGATGTAACATATGTAGAAGAAACATTTTTTTGAGTTCCTAGCTGCTGCACATTGCATCTGTGATGTTGTCCATCAAGATCAAACACCTGCCCAGCCTGTGTACTAGCAGTAATGTGATTTGCAGAGGTCAACCTTGTCCCAGCGGTATCCAAATTTGATACCATCTTTTCATTTACAACCTACAATGGAACAGTGTTATGCGTTTTACTAAACTGTGCAGGATCACCCTTTGGCTTTGGAAGAGCTTCTGCAGATGTAACATTTGTATCAGAATCATTTGTTTGAGCTCCTAACTGTTGCACATTGCAGCTGTGATGCTGTCCATCAATATCAACCACCTCCTCAGCATGTGCACTAGTATTAACATGATCTGCAGAAGTGTGCATTGTCCCAACAGTATCCACATATGATCGAGCATAAATTGTAGAAGCAGGTATATCTGTAGAGAGCTTAAGAGGTCCTTTATCCAATGTCAATACCTCCTCTATAGACTTCATTGGGACTGCTACATTTGGTGCATCTGATACACCAGCAACCACAGCAGTCGTAGTCAATACTTGTTGATTTGCATCACCCCTATTATTCACTGCATGTTGTGTATTCTTAGAATCAACATTCTGTTTTGTAAAATCTTTCACAAAACCATGTCGTACAACTGAATCAATTCGACCAACAACCTCCTTCAAGCCATATTTGGCATGTAAATCCTTAGCACCTTGTTTCAGATTTGTAGAAGATCTGAGACTATCTGCAGTAGACTGCATTACCCCAGTAGTAAGCTCGTATGATCGTGCATAAATAGTAGTAGCTGGAGCATCTGTAGAAGGCTTAGACAGTCCTTTATACAACTTCAATACCTCCTGCATAGACTCAATTGGATCTGCTGTAAGTGGTGCATCAGATACAGCAGTAACCACACGATTCCTAACCATTTCATGTTGATCAGCATCACCCTTATCATTCACGGGATGTTTTGTAGACTTCAAATCATCAGTCATTTTCGTATCATCCGTTACCATGCCAGGTTGTATAACATAATCAATTGGAGCAACAACATCCTGCACGACTGCATTATTTTCCACAGTCCCTCCTTCTGCACTTTGTACAGTCTGCTGTGAGACTTTTGTTAATTCGATTCCTGAATTATCATCTTTTTCTTCTGAATCCTTGGCTCCTTGTCTAGATCTTTTAGCATTTAGATAGTCCCTTGCATCCCCTTGTAAATTTGTCTAAATCATCAACCTCATGACCAGACAGATCACTGTCCAAATATACCTCTGCCACCACCTCTGCTCCAGCTTTTTCTTTTTTAATTCTACACGACTTGTCATCGTGACCTTGATGCTTGCAATAAGCACAATACTTAGGCAGGTTGTCGAACACTATTTGTTGATGAATCTCGACAGATTTACCTGATATTCTATCGAAAATCTGCATCTTGACCTTTTAAGGATGATTATCCAAAAGATCAACTATAACCTTAACTCTTGTCGTGCTAGGTCTCGATCTATCCAGCGTTACCTTGTCCACAGCAAGAGGTTTTCCCACAGTTCAGGCTATAGATACCTTTTAGCAAAAAAATTTGGTGGCAGACCTGGAATAGAAATCCACACGACTGCCATCGACGTCTCCTCCTTCGGATTGAATTCTAAAGACCATGGGAATGTTCTGAAGAAATATTCGTCGCCTTTGGATTTAAGATATCCAGTCGACTTTGAAAGGAAATGAAAATAATCATTGTAAAGATCAAACCTGACTAACAGATGACGAAACTCCAAATGACCAATGTTACAATGACCTTGAACATCAAATTGTGACGAAAATATTCTTCGCACTTCTGATAGATCAGGTCTGCCATAAGAAAATTTAATAACTGCCTGATGCAATCCTTCTTCCCTAATGAAATTGTTAACCTCTTCCTTAGTGAATTGAATTACAAGTTCACCATGGTTAACTAAAACTGGACATAGCTCTATATTTGACAGAGCAGACTGCTTAGCTTGAAGTGTTGAGGCATACGATGGCTTTTTTTATATCTTTGGAGTAGTGTTTAGAACGTTATGAACCTCTCCCACAGCCAGATGTTGGGGAGAGGACGGAACATCCAATGATGCGTTTTACTTCAGAAAAGATTCTCCATATCCACGTTATAACACTACTACGAAGCTGCTGAAAGTCGTATTGAAATGTCGATGCTACAGTATATTCAATAAATTTTACGATCTGTTATTGCTTTAAATAACAAATCTCTATCCGAATAAATCATACATCAACAATCCATAAACTTCACATCACAAAAGAGTAACGATACAGATTGCAAACTGGAAATTCAAATCTACAGTGCGCTCGATCAATAAATTCAAGATCTATCGCAATTGGTTTAGAGTTTTGGAATAAAATTGAAAGGAGATGATCACCACAAGAATGAGCTTGTTGTGTGACTAATTTCTTGATGATAACTCACGGAATTATGCCCGATGAATAGTGACGGAATCGCTATTCACCATTCTTCCTAGAGAGAGGGCAGAAGATTTTTTTTCGGGCAAAAGATGGGAGTCTCTTGGATATTCCAACTTTGTTTGGTGTTTTTTTGTCGTACCTACTATGTAGCACCCTGCTCCATAGACTATTATTGTCTTTTTTATATCTCCAGGCTAGGCCCGCACTAAAGGATTGGTTTTTTCATGGAACTTTTATCTATGTATACCATATAGCAAAACTTATTACCTACCATGTTTAAGGTTTGTGTTTATTACATTTAAGCATACCAAATTTCAATTTATGTACCATAATTCAAATTAAGTCTTTAATTATAGCCCCATTTATTTTAGGCTTTAATTTAGGAATCGTATCTTCCAAATTTTTATAATACCCGCTTCTCTCTCCTCTCCCACGATTTACCTTCCGTTTTAACCCCCCCCCCCCCCTCACGATTTTTCTTCAGTTTTTCCCCCATTGTCGTACAGCTCTAACCCACAAATTCCATCATTTTCTGTTGAATCCCCCACCATTATCAAATTTCAACCCCCATTCCAAGTTTGTATTCAACTCATAAATCATGAAAAAATCAAATACTCCACAAAAGAACCCATCAAAAGCTGTATTAGCAGATATTTCGTCTTTTGATTTGGGTGTTTTAATACCTAAATCACCACCCAAAAACCCACAATCTACACATGCAAGTGAAAATAATACAAGTATTTCATCTCCAAGACAAATCCGTGCTGAAATGCGAAGCAAGAATTTGCACGATGTTGATGCTAACGGAGTAGATAAACCAGTCGACAAACAACTGAAGCGCAAGGGGAAATAGTTGAGGGTAGATGATGATTTTGTAGAAGATTCACCCAAACTTCCAACTGGGAAAAACCAAAGCTGTCTCCTTCATCGTCAAAAAAAAAAAAAAAAGAAACCCTCAAAAAAATTACCAAAATTGCTTCCTCAAAATATTTCATTAAAGGTAAACAATATTTATTTGTACTCACTGTTTTATAGTTTAGTTTTGGTTGCCAAAAAATATTCTTCAAGTGCTTTTTTGGTGTTGAAGTGTTTTTTGGCAGAATGTGATATGGTCTCAATTTTGTAGATTATTTGTCGCAATTTTGTAGATTTATTTGGCACTGTGATTACTATACAGTCTATAAATGTAGTTACATTGTAGTTGATTTGTAGTATACTAAGTAAATTGTATATATGATTTTTGTATTGCAACTTGTATAGCTGCTACATTTAACTTCATTCTCAATATAATTATACTATATTTTTTCAAAGTTACATTAAGTAACTGTTACATTTAACTGTTATATTGTTCTTTTTTTTCTGTTCAAGTGTATTTTTGTAAAATGTATTCTGGTCCTAATTTTGTAGATTCTTTGGCTCAATTTTGTAGTTTAATTGGAGTCATGCCTCTTATACAATTTATAAATGTAGTTAGTTTGTAGTTGATTTGTAATCTGTTGATTAAAATTTTAGGTATGATATGTTCCATTGTATCCTGTATTGCTGATATATATATATAACTTCATTCTAACCACATTTTCTGATATTGGAGAATATATTATGGGCTACAGATATCTTGCTAATATAGCATGAGATCTTGTTGAATATGTGCTCATGCCTGTTAACCTTGTGAAGAACTTTCATTGGCTGTTGCTAGTTTTTGGCATCAAGGACCGGCAACTTTACGTTTATGATTCATTGGTGAGAGTAAACCGTAATCAAACAGTTCAGACATTGTTTGAGAAATTTTCAATTATTATTCCTTTTTATTTGTCATGCACTGGTTTCTATGGTAAACACAAAGACATTGACTTCAAGACTACAAAGTCATACATAGAGAAACCAGTTATAGACCCTCTCAACAAACAATGGATGGATGCTTAGATTCCACAACAAAAGGAAGGCTCACTGTAAAAAACTAAACTCCCTTTCTATATGTTTAATTATTTTTTTAATCGTTTGTTATATAATGAAAAATCCTCATCTTCTGCATGGATTGTGGTAAATTTGTGGCTATATTTGCGGAGTATATTAGCACTAGTGATTTGTCTATCCCAAAGGAAGATCTTACTGATATTGACCAACACCCTAGACGCTATGGAGCTATACTATGGGACTACGCCACAAAGAAGCTAAATTATGGTTCAATCAGTGAGAGTGAGGTTACTGGCAGACTTGCAAGGAGGAATGGTGCACCGTCAAAGAGTGAGAGGACTAAAGTTCAACGAAAGAAGAAGTAGACTATTTTGTTCCTATTTGGTAGTTGAATTGGAAAACAATGTAGGAATTAAGTCATTCTGGTTGTAATCAACACTTTTTCTTAATTACATTATACTCGAGTATTCGAGTTATCTGATAGCATTTTTGCAGTAACAGCTTTGTCTTATAATTTCACTTTAATCTTCAAGTTATTTTTATATAATAGCTTCATGTGCCATTTAATATGTTTATATAATTGTCAGTTCTACACAGCATAAAGATGAAATAAATACATGTCTCATATAAATAATTTAGCCATCCTTTATCAAAAATTATTTTCAGAAAATATAAATTTATCTATATTCTAACTACAAAGTCCAATTAGGTGATTCCCAGGACTACATTTAGACCACAATTAAACTACATTTTAACTACAATATAGCAACGGTTTACATTCAGTGTTTTCTTTTTTAACATCAGACATTTTGTATATAGCTTCTACAAAAGTCTAACTATTCAATAAAAAATGACAAGAATTTATGCTTGACGGCATACATAAAAAATGTAAATAGTGCAGATACACAAATTTATGTTTATACTTCTTAATCATCTTCAAAACGTAGAACAGTTACACAATAAATTCCGATAATTTGAGCTCACTAACATTTATTTTGAATAACTATACTAGATACATGATATTCATTTCTTTTTCGGCGCATTCTTGCAAGTTCTATTGTTGTGCCCTTCACCTCCACAATTGCCACAAGACACCTTGTACTTCTTTGACTTTATTTCATCAAATGTTTTATATCTTTCCTTGTGATGTCTACATGGCTGCCTTTTATCTCCCGCCGATGGCTTTATTACCTTATCCAAAATATGTTGTGGAACATCCCATTTGGCTTCATCAAGAAGAGGATTTACTGGCATTTCATAGGTAAGAAGAAGGCTCTTCCTTGTGTAATACGGAGAGCAATAGTTGTCAGGCCTTTCATTTCTATGCCTTAATGCTGCCAAAGCATGGGCACGTGGAAGTTCATCAAGTTGGAATTGTCCACAACTATATTTCTTTTTTTTTCTAGACATATAATGTACCGCTTCACACCATCTAACACAGTATGTATATGATCTGTTGAAGCCCCCACCTACAATTCAAGACCAAACAGAAATAATAATACATCAATCAGTTGACTAGATTAGCAACAATCAGTTAACTACAAATCATCTACAAATAAACTACATATAAACGATAACTACATTTACCCACAATGTGACTACATTTTAACTACAAACTGGAAACACTGCAGCTGCTACTATTTTTGTTTTTTCTCCTGCACCAAACAAGAATATATTGCCTTTAGTTTCTGGGATAATATATTGTTATCTTCCAATCATTTGTTGAATTTGTGACAAAGGAATATGAAAGTACCATTTGCCTTCAATAACTTTTCTTTTGTCCAACGTTCTAGAATAGTCCTCATATACTCAAAGAGATCAAATATTGGCAGCTCTCTTGCCTCTTTTGTTACAACATTCAACGACTCGGCAATGTTTGACGTCATAGTAAAAGTTCTATTCACCATTGCATGTACTCTTGACCATCTATGATAGCCAATATCATGTAGGTAAGACAATACACGCGGGTCTACCTCTTCAATCTTCATCATCATTTCATTGAATTCATCCAGAGTGTATGACCGTGCTGTAGCAAAGTACAATTCGTGTAATTGTAGACGTGTCTTCTTGAATTTTGACCTTATATTTGTCCATATATGCCACATGCAAAAGTAGTGTGCCATGTCCGGATAGACAACTGATGTTGCCTTCTACATACTCTCATGCCTATCTGAGACAACACACATTAAAGGTCTTTCACCATATGCCTCCTTGAATTGCTCAAATAACCACTTCCAAGACACTTCGTTTTCAAAATCAACAACAGCATATGCCAAGGGCAAAATAGAACCTACATTTATTAGACATAAAATAAGATTAACGAATAACTACAAATACATATTGAAAATGTAGGCAATTTAACTACATTCATTTATCTAACTAAAGACTAACTACAGTACAACTACAATTTACCTACATTGTATAGACTGTCTACAAAATAACTACAAAATTATTGCATTATGTACCAGCTGCATCCATGGTGCTTCCTGTCAGCATAATACCCTATATGCTGATTTTAAGAATATCCCATCAACCACTACTACCGGCCTAAAATGTTGCCAACAATTTATTGATGTATAAAAAGCAACAAATGCGTATAAGAAGCAATCATCTGCTGCCTTCTTCAATTTAACAACAGAACCGGGATAATTTTTCTTAATAATATAAAAATATTTTGGTAATCTGTTGTAGGAGTCACACGGATTCCCTTTCAAAAACTGTAATGCTTTTTCCTTTGCTCTCCATGCTTGCATGTAGCTTAAGACATATTTATCTAATACTACCATTAACTACAAATTGACTACAATGTAACTACAATTGCTAAAACAAACTTATCTTCAATAATACATTAAATTTGCAAATCTATGTTCCATAAATAATTACATACCTTCTATGACTTGATCTTTTCACTCTGAGATGGAACTTGTGCATAACTGAATAATTCTTCATCGCAGCAGCTATTGTTTTCTTGTCCTTCTTCAATACATGTTTGCGTAGATTCAATTATTATTTCACTTTGATATTCCTCTATAATTGTTGAGGATGGAATTTCTAGTAACCTTAGGGATCCTGAAGAACCTGCATACAATAAATTCACAAATGTAGTAACTATGTAGGTAAATTTGAAAGCAACTTCGCTTTGTCCTTTCCAGTATTATATCATAATTGTAGTTTAATTGTAGAGAAATATCGTTAAATTGTAGATAACTAGGTAACACAAAAACTCTCAGCAATGTTGAATCAAACATACCTGCACTGATGCTTTCATTGGTGATTGCCAATTCCATATTGAAATCTCTTACGCTAATACATAAGGGATACGAACCTAAGTTTTTATTCTCCTTTTTCGTTTCCATATATACACGAGCCCCCATATCATTCCTAATATCCAATGGAGGACAATTCTCTTTCATAATGTATTTTATTTCTATAATTTTATCCGATGTATCAATCGATAATTGTTCTACAATTGTAGAAAGGAGAATTCCGTAGCTTGCATTATCATCTACCAAAATGGCATCAACTTCAAAATCTCGGAATCTGCCATAGTTATCGCAATAACCATTCGATTTCAGCATTATTGGGATTTTTGACATAATTTCGTGTTATTGATAGAAAAACAAACGAAGACAGATTTAGATTCAAGAATTTTTGTACTGATGTCGACGAAGAACTGTATTCAACAATTTTGCATTTCTACAATTTGATTGGTGGAGATTCTCGTGTTTTTGAATTGTAGTTGAGTTACAGATGCGAGATATATTTCCGGTACATAATGAGAGAATCACGCTTCTGTAGGATTTTCTTCCGTTTTAAAACTCGAAATTAATGGTGATAGAATCACCATTAAATTTGATTGCTACAAAATTGACGCTTTTTAGGGTAGAATTCACATATTTTTGGTTTGGTACAATTTTTGTAGAAAAACTATGGTTTAGGCGGGTAAATACCAAATAATGAACATATTTGGTAATAAGATTTGCTATATGGTATACATAGGTAAAAATCCCTTTTTCCATTTTGTTTTATATAACCCCAATCCTCCAGTTTTCTTTTGTTTTGTAGCCGTATCCCAATTTATCAGGTGACACTTCTTTTTTCAGAAGTGCTACCCCATAGAAAGTCTCGTTGAATTTTGTCAATGTTCTTTATGGTAGTTTGTGGGAGGTTATAAATTTGCATTACATGATTAGGGATTGCAACTCGGGTAGATTTAATGAGCGTTGTCCTTCCCGCTATACTGAAAAAATTAACTTTCCATCCTTTTCGCCTAGTATTCATATGATCTATAATGTACTGGAAATCTTTCTTTGAAGGATTGGAGAGTCCTATAGGGTACCCTAGGTATTTCCCAAACTCTCTAGTGTGATTTAATGCTAGGCAAGTGTTGAAGTGATTCTTTAAGTTGATGGACACAATTTTTGAAAAAATGAGCCTTGATTTGTTGCAATTAATAGATTGCCCTGAGTGATTACAAAATCTGTTAAAGGTATCTATTATGAAATTGCAGCATTTTGATTAGCATTTGCTAGAAGAATCAAATCGTGTCAAAAAATAAGTGTGATAGAGGGGGCTGGAGTAGTTTATTAAAATATTATAAACGTAATGTTGGGTCTATGACTAATGATTGTCTGTTTACAATTGTTGTGCAGAGACCACAAAACCGCCAAATAAAAAAAAACTCATCCTTGAACATGGGCTTCATGATGTTTTCTTTGACTTACCTTCTCGATAACGTTCTTTCACACACACACACAGAAGAATGTTTATTTATCTTTATTCCGCACAATAATTAAATTTTTGACGTAAATGCTGAGTCCATCCACTATTCACCAAGTCTCTTTCCCTAGGCTTCACCATGTTGTGTCTTTCTTGTTCAAGATTCTGATTTACTAAACGAATTCAAGAAACGACTATTTCGAAGTCGCACCCACGTTCCCCATTTGCCCACATTTCATTTCTTAGTACAGCTTCACCATTTCTCATGTTCCAAGGCTCCTGCCTGTAATAGAGCAAGACCCAGAATTCTATGAGAAAGCAGTGGTTTAAGAGGTAGCTCTTAGTCTTGAACTATTAACATTGTATTAAGCTTTTCCTAATGACAATGTGAGGGATTTGGGTCTGTCAAGTTTTCTTTTACTACTGAATCTGGGTGCTGTTGACTTCAGTTTTAGTACATTCTTGGAATCTGTTGATCTGGGTTATTAATATTTTCTTTATTTTAGGGTTTATAGCAGTAGTTTTGGCTTTAAAGGCTGAATCTTGGCCAATAGTGCGACTTCATTTTGAGGCTTTCATATAGTGGAGATATAGTGTATGGTGAAAGGGTTTTGCATTCTTGGATCATCAACTGGAATTTAGGCTATTTGGGGTGCAAATGAGAGGTTTTGAGAAATTCCAATGTGGATTTTAGAGGATTCATGATTAAAGTTGAGAACTTTATTGAAAATGGCCTCTCCAGATTCTTCCCCTTCTGTTTTTCCACTCCCAGTTTTCCCTGCAGCTTCACCTTCAAATTCTAGTTCTAGTACATCTCCTCCTCCACCTTCAGACTCTTCAGCTCCACCTCCTCAATCCTCTTCTCCACCAGCTCCGCCTTCTCCTCCTCCATCAGAGTCAAAATCACCATCTCCTGCAGAATCTCCTCCACCACCACCTCCGACAGCAGCAGCACCCCCACCGTCAGTATCACCGCCATCATCGCCACCGCCCTCACCACCACCGCCCTCACCACCACCACCTTCTCCTAAGGCTCCTCCACCTGCCACTGCCCCACCTCCAGTTTCATCTCCACCCCCACCATCACGAGAATCTCCTCCTACAGCCCCTCCTCCTTCCCCACCTTCTCCCAGTCCAGCAGTTTCACCTTCCCCTCCCCCACCAGTGAAAAATCCATCACCACCCCCTGATTCTCCACCACCACCACCACCACCTGTTGTAAATCCGCCACAAAACTCCCCTCCAGCTTCACTGCCATCTGCTACTCCACCTGTCCCCTTAACATCTCCACCCCCTTCTATTTCTCCTCCTGCTCCTCCTAATAATGCATCTCTGGCTGGAGCTCCCCCTCCATTACCTGTGCCTCGCCTTCCTACAGAGAAGCCCACCGCTAAATCAACAACCCCTAACCCTGCTATTACTGCAGATTCAAGTCCCAGAAATGGTGGGGGACATAGGACTGGAGGTGTAGTGGCAATTGGTGTTGTTGCTGGGTTTTTGGCCCTTAGCCTGGTGATTCTTGCTGTCTGGTTTACACGGAAGCGAAAGAAAAGAGAGAGCGCATTTAATCTCAATTACTTGGGACCCTCTCCATTTGCTGCTTCCTCACCAAATTCAGGTATTGCTTTGCATAGGTTCTTGAATTTCCTTATGGATTTTGTTTTGAGGAATTGTTTATTGGTTAAATCATTCTAATTTGTCAGAGTGGCTAAATGCATCCATCCTTTACCGAACTCTTCCTTCCATAGATTACTGTAGTGGTGACAAGGAAGTATTGCATTTGAACCATAATGATCATTCTAATAGAAGGGATTTGCTTTAAAATGTATATAAGCTCCTTGTCAAAAAATGGCATATAAGCTCCTTCTCAAAAAATGGCATATAAGCTCCTTGTAAAAAAATGACATATAAGCTCTGTTTTTCGAAATGACAGATGGCCCATCTGTATTACTATTGGAAGAATACTTTTGCTTCTTCGGCTGAAAATTTGCTCTATCCCTTTTCCTTTTGCTACAGGGTTGAGTGCAGGCGCACACAGTAAAATTACTTTCTCAAGAAAAATAGGATTTTGAACTTTTGTGTAACTTGGAATTTGTTTGTCTTTCCACTTATTGATCAGCTTTGAAGTATAAAGTATGGGTCAGAAAATTGATTTCGCTGCGCCAATTGTTCAAATTTGTTTTCAAGTATTGTTTACAGTTTATTTTAAAAAGTTTAACAAATCACCCTCTTCCCAGCCTTTGGAACCATAACAAAATACTTATTTTTCCAGATACATCATTCCTAAGATCAAGGTCCCAACATTCTACTTATCTAGCAGCAAATGGCTCCCAAAGCAATTTTATGTACTCTCCCGAGCATGGCGGTATTGGAAATTCAAGATCATGGTTCACTTATGAAGAATTAGCTGAGGCAACAAATGGTTTTTCCTCTGAGAGTATTTTGGGTGAAGGTGGGTTTGGGTGTGTTTACAAAGGTGTTCTTAGTGATGGAAGGGAAGTCGCTGTCAAACAGTTGAAAAGTGGAAGCGGACAAGGGGAACGTGAGTTCAGAGCAGAGGTTGAGATTATCAGCCGTGTACACCATCGTCATTTGGTTTCACTCGTTGGTTATTGTATCTCAGAGCAACAAAGGTTACTTGTCTATGACTATGTGCCGAACGACACACTTGACTATCATCTTCACGGTAAGACCGGTTTGAAATAAGGAACTGATGAATTAAACTACTTGGATTACTGTACTCTAGATTCTCTTAGTCTCTATGATTGAGATCTCCAATTCCACAATTTCAAGATGGGTTGCTTATTTCGTTTTCTATGGCTACTAATGTCCAAAGAGATGACTAGCTGCTAACAATTCTACGGCCAATTGGCCTTCTGTTGTGCCACATTTCAGTGAACATAAACATTCTCTATTCTTAGATGTGATGCCAACTTAAGTACTATCTTTTGATTGAATGCTGCAGGTAAAGGCGGGACTATGGATTGGGCTACCCGAGTAAAAGTAGCTGCTGGTGCAGCACGTGGACTTGCTTATCTGCATGAAGATTGTAATTTCCTTCTTCCTCCGTATCAATAGAATCTCCTTCTTTCCTTTTATATTTGTATTTCCTCTTGTCCATTAAAGCCTAGGGCTTCAGGAGACTTAATAAAAGGAATTATGGAGACAAAGTGGTTAGAGGAGCGGTTTTAGATTTCTGCAAAGAAGTTCAGATGCAAAGTACCAAATGCATGCTTAGCATGTGTTTTCCATCAAAATAACCTGATTTCGTCATCCTTTGATATAGAAATGTAAAACCTTGACTAGTCAATGCAATTGGTAACTGCAAGACCAATCTTTGAAGTTGTAATGTGCTATGGCTTCTTTGGTAATAGAGCATATTGTTGTTTTATACAATTTTCCTTTACTGATTTAATCATTAAAGTTTTGCTAACTATGTCGTTCTCAGGCCATCCCCGCATTATCCATAGGGATATCAAATCATCAAACATTCTCTTGGATATCAACTTTGAAGCACAGGTATGCCAATTTATCCAACCTAAACTTATGTTTGTGACTTGATGTTGTCATTGTTTGTTGAATTTAGGCAACCGAACCAAATTTCTTGTGTTCCATGCTTTAATGGTGTATAGAAAATCGTATGCGTTATGCCTCATAGTTTATGCATTTTATGCCATTTTCAGTGCATTTTCTCCTTGCAGGTTGCAGATTTTGGGCTTGCAAGGTTAGCAGGTGATGTCAATACACATGTGTCCACTCGTGTGATGGGAACCTTTGGGTAGGTCATACATGTGCTAAGTCTTATTTAAAAGAAATCTATTTTGGCCTCATATGCTGTTACAGTCTTGTATCAACTGACAATATCCTTAAACGCCTTTGGCAGTTACCACAAGTAATCTCCACAAACTGTAATCCTAAACCTCTTCTTAAAAAACTGTAATTCTAAACCTGCTTTTACTTTTAAAACTTTTATTACTCTGGGTGTGTTTGGTCTTGGAAAATATTTTCCAAGAAAATGTTTTCTTCGAAATCAAGTAGTAATCTTGTTTATTTTCCGGTGTTTGGTACGCAAAATTAAGGAAAATGACTTGTCAAGAATATTCATAAATAATTTAGATATAATAAATATGAAACCATATACTTTCCGACCATCAACCTTCCAGACCCACAAATTTCATAAACATTGCAACCGCTAAACTTTCAAAACCATAGAATTTCGAACGCGTAAACTTTATAATTTCTACACCCGTAACATTTCAAACACATGAACTTCCGAACTCGTAATTTTGGAACTTGTAAAATTTTAAGCCTTTAAACCAATAAATAATAAAATTAAAACTGAAAAATATATTTAAATTTTTTTTTCCGGGAGATGGGAGGGTGGTTAGCGTTGGGTGGCAGGGCTTGGGGGGGGGGGGGAGGGGCAGTAAAATTAAAAAAAAACAGAAATTTAAACTACAAATTTTTTTTTTGTGCGGGATAGAGGGGGGGGGGGGGGTTGCAGAAAAATGAAAAAAACAGAAATTTGAAATTAAAAGAAAAAAATTAAGGTAAATTTTTTTGCAGGGAGGGGGGGGGGGGGGGTGAAAATGTTTTCTTTAATACCAAACAAACCCTCTTTGTCACTTCCGTTTCTTTGAACCTCAGTGGAGTCCGTAAATTGACCTTAATAATGACATAAGATTTCCCACTTGTAAGAACAGCCTAAAGTTGGTTTCATCCTCCAATTAGTAACTTTGTGCTCGTGTGAGGACAGGATTTAGTCTTCAGTCAAACAGTTGCTTTTATGCAGCATCTCACAACCATTATGCAACTGTTGGCCGCCTAGATTTTCCAATTGACCCTATTTTCCTGCACAAAGAAATGGGCTAAACTGATATTAATCGAAATGACTTATTTTTAGCTGTATATGATGCTTGAGCTGATTACTTGATATTAACATGAATGATTCCAGATACTTGGCACCAGAGTATGCATCTAGTGGAAAATTAACGGAGAAATCTGATGTTTACTCATTTGGCGTTGTGCTTTTGGAGCTTATTACGGGGCGGAAACCTGTTGACCAATCTCAGCCCTTAGGTGATGAAAGCCTGGTTGAATGGGTAAGTTCACATTTTTATTTTTTGTTAATTTCCTGCAATGATTAACGTTGATGCTGACTTAAAGAGAAACTAAATATTGAAACCTGGGCCCAGCATGGAGAGTCGAAGGAAATCTTTTATTTTGAGGGGGGGGGGGGGTGACCATTATGGAGAATCAAAGGAGATAGTTCATTTCATTTGAGTTTTTTGCATAAACATAATATTTCGTGTTTCATGGATAGTTGGCTGGAGTGATATGTAATAAAATGAATTTGATTTATTAAAAAGATGTAGAGGAGTGATTTAGGAATAGCACAACTAGGACTGTAAAAAAAAAAGTGCTAAAACACTAACATAATTGAGACTAGTATAAACTGACTTGGAAATGATGTCTAGTACAAGTGGCAAGGTCAAGATCACCTAACTGCAAGCTTGTGATTTCACCTTTTCTTGGAAGCGAAGCGGGTAGCATCAGAATATTCCTACTTCTTTCCACTTAGTTAGATTACCAGGTTTATCTGGCAGTGGTTTACACTCAACATTTAATTTTCTGTTAGTACTGCTAATTGTGTAGCTGTGAAGTCTAATTTCGTTTCTACTTAATTTACTTTCTAAGTTCCATCACCCTGGGAGAAGATGACAATAAAATCCTCGCTTTTCATTAGCAAAAACAAAACATAAAGTTCAAGCTATGTGATTGCGCCAAGTACTATTTACCTTTTTAGTTTAGAAATATGCGACCTCCACACTTTCTGGTTGCGCTTCTTGTTCTTTTGAGATTATACTAAATTAAGTTGCAAGAAGATTATTTAAACTAACAAGTTCATAACAAAACCGGTTGAAGTTAATAAAAGAAAAGGACATGGTAGTTCTTTATCAGCAAATAAAAGAAAAGAACATGAAAGAAAAGATAAGGCACCCCATTCCCATGCGGCCCCACCCATTCCGGACCACGTGCCAACTTTACTTAACCATTCTCTTTGATCCCTTACTTTAAACTAAGAGGATAAAATGTAGTAACCCATGCCTTTTTATTCCCTGTACCCCTAAATACCGTTAGACAGAATATGAGGAAGGGGTGATACTGCTCTTATCCTTGTCTGACTAATAATATCACTATTCGCTCTAAGGATGGAACTGTTGAAAGTTTGTCCTGTTTGCTTATTCATTATTCTCAGTCACTTGGGTGTGTCTTCGCTAAGTGAAAGTTGAGAATATTACCTTCTATCTTGTAGGCTCGACCTTTGCTTACTCAAGCACTTGAGACTGAAAATTTTGAAGATATAGTAGATCCTAGGCTTGAAAAGAACTTTGTTGCGAGTGAGATGTTCCGGATGATTGAAGCAGCTGCAGCTTGTGTACGTCATTCAGGCCCCAAAAGGCCTCGTATGAGCCAGGTGATTAGTCTTATTTGCAAAAAGGCAGTTTATTATTCATTTTGTTGCAATCCTAATTTTTTTGCATTGTCGGTCTCTCTTCTCGTTCCAGGTGGTTAGAGCTCTAGATTCCATGGATGAGCTGTCAGATCTGTCCAATGGAATGAAACCTGGACAAAGTGAAATTTTTGATTCAAGGGAACAATCTGCACAGATAAGAACGTTTCAAAGAATGGCCTTTGGAAGTCAAGAATACAGTTCAGATTTCTTCAATTTCTCCAAAAGCAGCTATAGGAGTTGAGTGTTCAACGGCTTATTATCAAATATTGCCCTAGTGTTCCCACCTGGTGCAAAATCCAAGCAATTCTCGATGAAAAGTGGTGGTTTCTCACAATCTTGGAATGAATATTCCATAACTCACCGAGAGATCTGACCTGTAATTACATTCCTTTTTTGGCTAGTGTCGAAATCTGCATTCTTTTTTAACTCGTTTTTGTTGTCTTTACTATAGATCACATGGCAAACAATTGGTTTTGTAGCATTCTGAAATTCAACATTCTATTCATACAATGTAGATATATTAGTCAAGAGTTCGTTTGACACTTTGACTTACAATACATGCTACCTAATCGTTGTTTGTTCTGAGTTGGAATTTCACGAGGTTTAAAGGTACCAAATGCAGATGCGCGCTTCTAGAAGCACATGGGAATTCTTATGGACAAACAATGGTTCGGTGTAGCTATTTTGACCAACCAAAGTTTGTTCCTAGAGATATTATTATTCAATAAACAAGGCACTGACTCCTTATTATGTTGAAAATAAAATTAAAATAAACTTGATTTTGTAATAATTATTTGGGCTTAAGAAATTATGAAAAATAAAGAGCCCAATTAGACTATTTTCTAGAATGTGAGCCCATTTGGCCCATGTTCTAGAAATGTGCTCTAGAAATATCTTTAGAATAGTAGAATGATATAGATAAGTATGGAGTGATCTAGTGAGTGAATATTTTTGTAGAATTGTGTAGAAGGTGATTTGTAGCCATTAGATTAAAGTTGTGTTAGATAAATCTTGGCCATTGATTGAGGAAGTGGCCAAGTATAAATAGGTGTAGGATTGCCCATTTTATATCAAGCCAAAAAAAATAAAAAATCAAAAACAAGTTTGAGTAATAAAAGTTTCTCTTCTCCAAAATCTTTCTACTCTTCCAAAATTCCCTTAGCCTAAAAGCCTCCCTCCAAATATTAATTGCAATCCTCTTCCAACAAATTGGTATCAGAGCCACAAGATTCTAACCAAAAATTTCTAAAACCATGGCAAATGGTGTTGCATCCTTCCAAGTTCCTATGCTCAACAGGAGCAACTATGATAATTGGAGTATCAAGATGAAGGCTCTCCTAGGTGCACATAATGTTTGGGATATTGTAGAGAAAGGCTACAATGAGCCCGAGATGAATCTACATTATCCCAAACTCAAAAAGATGGTGTGAAGGATTCAAGAAAGAGAGACAAAAAAGCTCTCTACCTCATCTACCAAGCATTGGATGATGATGGGTTCGAGAAGATCTCAAGTGCAACCACTACTAAGGAAGCGTTGGAGAAACTCCAAACGTCTTGCAAAGGTGTCGAGCAAGTAAAGAAGGTACGTCTCCAAATATTAAGAGGAGAATTTGAGTCTTTACATATGAAAGAAGGGGAGTCCATTTCCGACTATTTTTCAAGAGTTTTGGTGGTTTCAAATCAAATGAAAAGAAATGGTTGAAAATTGGAAGATGTTAAAATTATTGAGAAGATACTCCGGTCATTAACTTCCAAATTCGAGCATATTGTCATAACAATTGAAGAAACTAAAAATTTGAAGGAGATGTCTATTGATTAATTAATGGGATCCTTACAAGCATATGAAGAAAAGCATAAGAAAAAACAAGATATAGTGGAGCAATTATTCAAGATGCAAATAAAAGATAAGGAAGAAAATATCGGAAATGGACGAGGTCAATACGGCAGAGGTCGTGGTCGTGGACGAGGTCGAGGCCATGGACGTGGACGAGGAGGTTTCAACAACAATGAAGAAAGAAGAGAATACCCAAGTCGTGGGAGAGGCAACCAAGGTGCAAGGTACGATAAATCTCAAATCAAATGTTATTCTTGTCAAAAATATGGACACTATGCTTCACAATATAGAGGGTCTCAAACCAAAGTCGAAGAGACCGCCAACCTTGTGGAGGATAATGGCCAAAAAGACCTGACCCTACTTCTAGCATACAAAGGAGAAGAAGGGAGACAAGACAACACTTGGTACCTTGACTCCGGGGCGAGCAACCATATGTGTGGAAAGAGGAGCATGTTCGTGGAGCTCGACGAATCGGTGAGTGGTAATGTCTCTTTTGGTGATGAATCCAAAATACCAGTGAAAGGCAAAGGTAACATCCTAATCCGCTTGAAGAATGGAAATCACCAATTTATCTCAAATGTCTACTATGTGCCCAACATGAAAAATAATATATTGAGTTTGGGGCAACTCTTAGAGAAGGGCTATGACATTCACATGAAAGATCATAGTCTTTCCATAAGAGATAATAAAAATAATTTAATCACTAAGGTGCCTATGTCCAAAAATAGAATGTTCTTGTTGAACATTCAATACCTTCGTATACATTTGGAAGCCTGTAATAGCCAGACTCAGGATTTGTAAACATAACAATTCCGTTGCTATGAACAAACAGGTTGACACCAAAATAAAGTGGCAATAAAGCTGGGAGCTCAAGGTGGCTCGAACATGAGCGTGCTTGGTCTCCTCTTCTTGACTCAAAAACAAGGCAATCTCGAACTAGTTATGGATGGAGAACTCACTTTAATTTCTGACTCCAACTAATAATGGATAGATGACGTAGTTGATTGATTCATTCATTCACTAACTCGAAGAAACGTTAATTATAGGTGGTCATTTCATGCTACAGCAAGGACTTTTAGCAACTGAAGATGTTAGTAAAGTGGCAGAAGCACATATCTATGCTTATGAAGATATGGACTATGGAGCCTCTGGAAGTATTTGCTTTGGGAAAATAGTTGGAACATTGGAAAAGGCCATACAACTTGAAAATGGCTTGAATATGCATGGTCAGTTATCTGGGGATGAAAACCCTCTTGCAGTAGAAGTGAATAACGATGAAATTCCTCCCAGAATAACTAAGTCAAAGCGCAGTAGATTACTATTCCGTGCGTCACAACGCCGTTCTTGCAAACAGTGAACTGATTAGAAAACCGTTACTGTAGTTTATATATCTCGTCCATCTAATTTTGCAACTGTTTTATGCGAGTAGTTTGCTCAATTCTGAATATAAATTGAGTTTATATATTTTTCTTTTGCTTTGTATTTGATAAAAAAGCATAATTACCAGTGATAGAATTTTGTTTTACCTTCGATGCTCATTTTGAAAATATACAATGTATTTAATTATTTGTTCCAAATGATTCGAAGTCGATATAGAGAAAATATTTAAAAATTAAAATTATTTCCTCTTTTTATGGTATTGTTTAACTCCTCGGTCAAATTAAGTTATTTAGAAGTAATATTTATATCAATCAAACCATCCGGATTGAGTTTCTTCTTAAAAATTTATTTACAACCAATGAATTTAGCTCCTAGTGGTAAATCAATTAAAATTCAAGTTTTATTTTGTAAAATTGAATTTAATTCTACATCAGTAGCTTCTTTCCAAAATGATGCATCAAACGGAGAAATAGTTTCCGAATGTGTTAAAGGATTATTATATGTATTGTTTTCAAGTACATCACTTTCGACTACTAAAAATTTGTATGTTGCACTATTTTCTGCATACCCAATAAACATACAATCAGATGTTTTAGATTGTATTTTTCTTTTCTTAGGATCAGGCAATATAATTTTAGCAAGGCACCCCCACACTTTCAAGTATTTCAAATTTGGTGGATAGTCCTTCCACAACTCATATGGAGTTTTACCCGTTTTCTTATGAGGAATTCTATTTTGTGAATGACAAGCAGATAAAATGGCTTTCCACTACACCATTTGATTGTGGAGAATATGGCGGAGTTATCTCGTGAATTATGCCTTCTTTCTCACAATAATCATTCAACAAAATTAATTCACCATCTCTATCAGATCTAACTCTTTTGATTTTCTTATCTAATTGATTTTCCACTTCAGATTTATAAATTAAAAACTTATCAAAAATTTCATCTTTATTTCTCAACAAATAAACTTTTGTATATCTAGAGAAATCATCTATAAAAGTCAATAATATTTTTTCCCTGCTCTAGTCATAGTTTGTTTCAAGTCTCCTAAATTAGTATGAATTAAACTTAACAATTCAAATTCTCTAAACACCGAAGCACAATATTTCTTAGTTTGTTTAGTTTCTGCACAAACTTAACACTTATCAATATTTGAAATAAGACCTTCACAATATATATTTTTAATATAAGATAAACTAACATGTCATAATCCAGTATGCCATAAATTAAAAGAATCAATCAACTAAGTAGAAGTAATAGCATTTTCATTGATAACATTGAGTACAAACAAGCCATGATTATAATAACTCTTGCCAACAAAAATATTTCTTGGGCAACACGGCCTTATCGAATTCAAAAGGAACCTTCACCCCTACTTTTCCTAATAATCCAACAGAGACCAAATTGGCCCAGATACTACGAACATGCAAATGCCAAAGTTTTGCCAAATGTGAGTTTGAGAAGAACTTTGCCTTTTCCAAGAACTTGAGTAGTTCTTGAGTCACCAAGATAGATAACTTCTTCTCCCTCCTCAACTTGGGTGTAAGACACAAGGTCTTTTTTGTTAGCACATATGTGTCTAGCGGCATCAGAATCTAACACCCAATCTTTCACATTGGCCACAAGGTTCACTTGGGAAAGAATCCCCCACTTTGGCTTCAGTTAAATTTACTTTAGACTTAGTGGATTGTCATTCTCAACCCTTTTTCAGCATTGAGCAACATGGTGGACAGGTTCGCCACACACAAAGCAGTTGCTTTTTTCCTTCAATTTTTGATTGTTGGTTTTGGACTTATAACCATTTATTTCGTCATACCTGTTACTTGATTTTCTCTGACGGTTTTTGTCCTCTACAAGATTGCTTCTAGTTGCCATTTTTTCCTTTGTCAAAAACAACGTGCTTGCGATTAAAATTATCTCCAAAAGAACTGCAATTTTCAAAACATCGAAAAACGATTTGGCACATGTAATTAGTGATGGAATAGCAACAGACACAATAGGCGCAATGGATGTTGTAGTAACAACAACAACATTAGCAACGTTATTCTCCATAATAACATCGTGTAAATTTCCTTAAGATTGTTAGAAAAAATTGATGATTATGGAGAATAAAATATTTAGCTTGAGGCGTGTCAAAGACACTGTCCTTGAGGATATTTCGCTCACACCGAGATGAATAATATTAGGCGTATCCCCCAGAATACAATAAACTCTTCTAGTATAACTAGAAGCAGAAAAAAACAAAGATTTATAAGGAAAAAAACCCAGCATCAAAAAAAGAAGAAGAAAAGTTTTTTTCTATTTCCCCCTACAAAGTAACCACACAAAAGACTTATATAATCAAAAATCAGAAAGTATCCATATGATAATGAATCTAAACCATAAAGGCTCATCCGAATTTTTAACGTTGCTTTTAACATAAAAACAATCATTAAAAATATTTATCTCCATTAAGGAGCCAAATTCCAACTGATGTAACGTAAAGAAACATCTAAGAAATGATTCATAAACCAATGTTAAGAAACACTCAACTAAGATCATATTTGATCATATTCAAAGATATAAAAAAATAACTTATTGTGATAGCCATTTAATAGTAATAAATATTATACTCAAAGCTATTCTAATTTACTTTTACACATATTAAAATATATTCAAACTGATTGATCATATAAAGAACCATTAAAAGAGTGAACCTAGACATCAATTTAAATATTTTTTTTGAGATATTAAAATTATTTTTTAAACAATATTAGTATATACTCCTTCTGGTCCAAAATTAATGAACTTTTGGCCTTTTTTGTGGTCCAAAATAAGTGATATTTTCAGATTTCAAGAATGAAATAATTATTTTTTTACTACATTGCCCTTGCAGTAAATAGCATTGGAGTATATGTTAAGTATATTTATGTGAAGAGATATTAAAGGTTAATATGGTTAATTTTATTACTAATTAATGTTAAAAGGCGAATTTCTTAATCTGTGTGAAAACAACTAAAAAAATTACTATTTTGGATAGGAGGAAGTATTAACACTAGTAATAATTAGTGCCAACACTAAACCCTGCTTCAGTTAGTTCAATATTGAACTCTAAATTTATGTATCATTTTACGAGTATAGATGTGTACTAAAAGTTGGTGTATCGCCAATACCTGGATAAGAATCTTGAGTATTCAATGATGAGAATGTCTTTAAAGTAGCCAATTTATGTGTAACAAAGTAATTAATATGTTATTATATTCCGTACATTATAACTCTACTGACCACGTTATACTAATTCCCACACATTATCACGCGTAAGACTCCATGTATAAACTTATAATCATTACTGCTAATTCGTGAACTAAATGACCCCTAGTAACAAAAAGTAGGGGGGAAATCATTCAACAACGGTGGTAAGGGATGAAAAGTCTTTTTTTATTATTTATATAAACAATCACTACAGTTATAAGTAATGAAATTAATTGTTGGTATAACCTCGAATATTGGAAGTCAAGAAAATTACTGATATTTTGGCAGGTAACTGCCAATGTTGGTGCTTACTTCATCCTTATTCAATTTTATCTGCTTAGAATATAAAAGCATATTCCTGCCAACAATTTTGTTCCTAGGAGACCGTGTCGGCCATAAGATTAATTATCTTGCTTAGTAATTGTGGCAGATTCTTTAATGCGTCTCCTTGGAATGATTAATTTCATGATGATGCTAACTTGCTTAGCCTTGAGCCAAGTGAATAAGATATTACACTCTTTTAGTCTTATTCATACAGGTTCTCACGGAATACTTTGAATTCTTAACGTCGAACGAATCAAGGGAAAATTCTTTAAAAAATGAAGGATCAACATTTAGTAAATGAAATCTCATTGGGGGATGAGGAAAGAAAAGAAAAGAAATAATGGAGGCATTGTGACAATTAGAGAAAGAAACAAACTTTCGTTTTTGCCTCTAAATTTATCAGTATCGACTCACTTGTGTAATTTGCTTTATACAATATTAGCTGAAAATCATGTTGTTGTGCGGCTATAATGTTATTATCACATTGCACGTTTAGATATTTCCGTTGTTCTTTTGTGTGGTTCTGCCAGTTTGTTCAACTGTAACCTTCCAAAGAAACGAATGTAGCGTTCATGCAGCTGGTTATCTTCTATCTTTCGTTGAGTCTAATTTCAGCATTTGTCTAGGTTTGGTATTGAAGGTCACGTCTAAATTTTCTAGTGCTCCCTGATATTGTTTCTTGCCCTCTATTTCCTAAAACTTAACCTCAACAAAGATTGAATTGGGTCAATCCGTGCGCAACAATCTTTTCTTCTCATGGAAATTCTAGCTCTCAGAAGCGTTCATATATCTTATAGCCTGCTTGGCCAAGCTAGAGAAATCTGCTTATTTTTTACTTTTGAGCAGTATTTTTTTTAAAAGTGCTTTTGAAAGAAGTACTTTTGGAGAAAAGCATTTTTTTTAAAGTGCTTTTAAGTATCAAATTACGAACAAGGACATGGATAGATTTACTTTATAGTTAATACTATAAGTAAATAAATAATTTCAAAATTTTATTATTATATGCAATAATTAAATCTTTTTATTTTATTTAAGTAAAATATGAAAATAAAATTAAAAAGTACTTAATTCTATTAATATAAGTTAAATATATTAAAAATCATAAAAGTATTCACCGCTAAAGTCAATATATATTAGAAAGCTATTCTAAAAATAAGAAGAAATATTTATATATTAATATCCTAAGTATTAGGTTTAACGGTTATTTTGATACTATATTTTGTTAAGGACATTTTTAGTAAGAAGAAAAGTCAAAACTACTTTTTCTTTTGCGAAGAAGCTACTTTTTGCTGCTCTCTGAAACTGTTTCTGCTTCTTCTCAAAAGGACTTTTTTCTTCAAAAACGCTTGGCAAAATACCTCAAGTTAGGGAAAAAAGTGATTTTGGAAAAAAAATACTTTTGGCCTCTTGAGAAGCTTGGCCAAACAAGCTATTATATCTATGACGAAGGTGTACAAAAAAGCCATTAATGAACAAGTATAATTAGTTCCTCCTTTTCTTATCAGAAAAATAAATGGAGTATTAAGCATCCTGGTAGACTGATAGAAAATGTGTGCCCACATGCCATGTAAGAGGCCTTACCACTGACATGGTTTTCGTTGACAAGAAAACTAAAAATTAAAAAACACCAGAAAGAAACATGATTCTGGGACCAGAAAGGTGTCTGGCTTCATGAATTGTTATTCATATGAAATCTGATCACAATTTTGCAAATCTGTTTCTATCGAGAGATTACATTCCCAAAATTGCCCCGAGAGGCGGAGAAATCGCACTCTTCATGGGGTCAGCTAAAAATAGAGAACCCAAAACCTGAGGCATATAACTCAAAATCATTATCCCAAAAATGAACCAAGGAGAAATTAACAGATGTTAAGCAAAGGTAGCGGTCTCAAATCCATGTCCCTATCAATATCTTTGAGATGCGGGCTAGCAGGGGGGATGCAAAACTGGTGCATAGGTGTCCCTTTGCTTTTCTCGAGGCAACTATGAGATTTGTAGCTCTCAGTTGTGCTCCTTTCATGTCCATAAATATTCTCTGCGATACTCTCGAACAATAACAGGAACACTTGTAGGAGGGATCTGCATACGTTGAGATGAACTTGAAGTTATACTCAATATCATGCTTGTTCAGCTAATTTACCTCAGGAAATCTCCAGGGAGGAAATGATATAAAAACGAGTATTGATGACTTACCATGCCATAATCTGTGATTATCATTGATACATAGTCTGAAGGTGTTGCATCGTAACTGTAAGGGTTGAAAATAAGAAGTTAGTTCTAGAAACTTGACTGGGTTAGCCAATAAAAACCGAATATCATATATCTGATATAATGATACTTACATCAGATTCAGCAGTTGTAAGTTATCACTGTTAGACCAACCATCCAAGTGGTTGATTTCCATTCTACCAGGAACCTTAGCTATAGCTTCTGGATCACCTGTACAGACACAAGGCTGAGCTAGTAAGAAACAGGGTACCATCAGATACTACCTTCAGGTATGACCACCCCCTGAAGGAGCCAATCGGCATAAAAACAATTAAAACCCCTAGTGCCCCGTCTGCTGGGGGGTTGAGGGGTGACACATACCAAGTTCATTAGAGCAAATTGAGTCAAGTTGAACCCTTTCATGAAATTTATACGCTTCACAACATATCAAGACAGGTACCCGGAATGAATTAGCAACCATAGCAACGCTTGCAGTTCCAACCCTTGAATAAACAGTTCCATTGGACAAAACTGATGCAGCACCTAAAAGTACTCTAGTAACTTCATGCATGATATAAGAAATGGCATTTATATGAGTGTATGTACACTTAACACCCTTCCCGACCAACCGACGAAGCAGTAATCTCCCTTCAAGCTTTGGACGTGCGTCTACTACTACGACACGGAAATCCTTGCCAAGCTCATGAGCATGTAACAAAATCATTTCAACAGCAGAGGATGATCCATATGTGAGAAGAACGTCACCGTCCCGTATTTTAGTTACTGCATGCTTGACTATCACCTTGTCTGCAAGTATTATCTTTTCACTAATGAAGCGATCAATATCTGTCAGAAGAGTGGCTTTAGCTTCTGATTCTGACAAAGTCAAAGGCAATTTGGCAATCCTAGTTTTAAGAAACCTAATAGCATTCCCCATGCTGATTGAGAGGGGCCTGCACTCGATCAAAAATGAAACATAACAATTAACTTTTGCAGTCAAGTCTCTTATAAGAGCTTTCTCTGGGGGTGTTGAGTAATCTTTGATGGACTCTTGAAAAGCTTGAAGCATCGCAATACAACGGGCATTCCCACCAGATATATCTCCAGCCAAATATCTCAGCCCAACCTAATACCAAGTAGAGAATCCAAGATTTCAATGCAAGAAGTTTTAAAGTATTAACAGATATCAGCTCCTAGTCAATCATACACCCGCGTAGCAAAAAAAAAAGAAGAAGAAGGGATTGCAGCTTTCCTTGATTCTTAATGAGTCGTGATGCCACACAGTCCTTATTACATTTCCCAGATTTAACAAAGATGGTCAAAGCGGCCATAATTCACCCTGATTCCCTTCTTTTAAGGGGGTGGTGAGGTTTTTTTTTTGGTTTGGGGGGGGGGGGGGGGGTTGGAAACCTCTAAAGGTTAAATTTAAGCAACATAACAGTGACAGTGTGGTTAAATGTCCTTCCTCAACGCCAATTAGAAAAACTAAATAAAATGAAATGGAAAAGAAAGATAACACAATCAGGGTATACCTTAAAAACAGCAGGATGAACTGGATCTAGTTGGAAGAATCTTGATTCAAGCTCGGGAAGTCTTGTTCCATGTTCATATTGAGGCAAATGCCTAAAAAGTTCAACCCTGTTTTTGGCTTCAGTTTGCTTTACTACCGAGCGCTTCTTCGCCTTTTCCACACGACTCTTATCATCAAATTGCATCCGTGGATGAGGAACATCTTTTTTCCTATCTTTATCTGTTGCACGATCACTGCCCTTTTTTTCAGCAGCTGCAACAGGAGGGCTTTCTTTCTTTTGTGAAGTGCCCTTGGCAATCTTTACTGGGTTTAAATTTGATGATCTAAGCTCTCCAGAAGCAGCAGTGGCAGTCTTAGTTCCGTCAGCTGGCATATAATCATCAGGACAACCCAACATAAGTTTAACGATTCTGTAGAAAGGATACAAGACATAATCTGAATCAAAGAACAAAGCAAAAGCATTTGCCCTGCAGTAATATTTTTGATGCACGACACATTCCAAATAAAGAATGCCTTTTGAATATAAGGAATCAAATTCTGTAAAATTAATCCTAACAAGCGATGATGTGTGGCAGCCAAAGGACATAGAAATGACAAAAGAGAGTTTGGATGTCATAGAACATCTGAATTGTAGAGAGCAGCGCATAGAAATGCCATACTGCAACAAACTGGTATGGATACGATCTCCGTCAACCACTAACATGAAGTCAAAGATTCTCTACTTATATGGAAAGAAAATATCGAAGACCCACATGTATACTAGATTTTTCCTTTTCTTTAATGCCTTTAAGTCTCTATTTTCTCCTTTAATGCATTTAAGTCTCTGTTTATCCATTCAGAAGTTGATCTAGTCATTCCCCTACCACAGAAACCACCATACTATCTACCCAAAGCAAGCTGAGTAAGCATGAGCTATGACATGTCCAATTTAAGCAGAAAAATCTCCCATCAACTCCTAAAGTACCAATGCAGAATCCACAGCACGGAGGTCAGCTCCCCGACATCTCTGTCTGTAACTGCCACACTCCCCCGAAAGAGTTTCTTCCACAAAAAACATGACATATCAGATAATATTACAACAGTGAATTACACGATGCAAACAAGTTTCACATGTCTGGAACTATGTAGGAAGAACACATTCCTCAAGCGTGGATCCATAAATATTAAGATGGAATAGATATTGTCTTCACATTCATTTTAAGGTATAGTGGTATACACATCTGGCATTACAAGCGTCCAGCAACAAGCGATACCTAAACAAGCCAGCTTGCTGGCACTAAACTGCAAGCTCAGACAAAGTGGAGAATGGTATCTACGCAACAGGACGACATTTAGTTGCTACAGCCATTTTAAACCCCCCCCCCCCCCCCCCCCCCAAAAAAAAAACAAACCGCTACATACCCAATGTAATCCCACAAGTGCGGTTTGGAGAGGGTGTTGTATACAAACCTTACCCCTACCTTGTGCAGGTAGAGATGATATTTCCGATAGACTCTCGGCTCAGGAAAGCATAAGTACAACAATTTAGAACAAGAGATGCAGGAATAAAGAAGGGGAAATATACAGAAATGAGAGCAACCTAATAATACACCGAAGTAGAGGTAACACAGGAAGTACTCAAAATCTAAGAAAAAGGAAGGAATAGTGTATGGGAAAGAAAGACTCTCGACTACCTACTAACATTCTACCTTAATCCTTGATCTCCACACCCGCCTATCGCAAGTCATGTCCTCGGTAAATTGGAGATGAGTTATGTCTTGCCTAATCACCTCTCCCCAATGCTTCTTTGGCCTACCTCTACCTCTCCTCAAACCCACCATCGACAGCCTCTCACATCTACTCACAGGGGCTCTATGCATCTCCTCACACATGCCCGAACCATCTTAGCCCAACTTTCCGCATCTTGTCCACCACAAATAACATTTATATCTTGGCCCGAATATCTTCGTTCCTGGCTATATCTCGTTGGTATGCTTACAAATCCATCTTAGCATTCTCATTTGCTACTTTCATCTTCTTCTGGACATGGAAATTCTTAACTGACCAACAGTACGGCTCATACAGCAAGTTGGTCTAATAGCTTACCTTTAACCCCCCATAAACAAATATAAGGAAGAAATCAAGATTTGCAGTATCATAATCCACCTTTCTTTTGATTAGATAACAGTATCATAACTTGTACTAATAGCTAATTTCGTTAGAAAAAAAAATATATAGAAAAAAGATGCCATGAAACCTAATCACGAAACAAAAAAAAAACCTTTAGCAGCAGCTTTTGCAGCTCTTTGAGCTTCCTGAAGAGCACGCCTCTCGGCCTTGGTTGTTTTCTCTTTCAATGGTTTTGAACTAGTAGTTCTTTCTTTCTGCGCTTCCCCATCCTTATCTAAACACACAACACAGATAATTTTATCAATATGAAAAAGGTACTAATATTGACATAGAAAAGGGAAGAGAGAGAAACACCTGTTACTCCTAAAGGCACGTTAGCCTTGGAGACAGTAGTCAATCTAGAGACCGTAAAGCTGTTCTGCTTGGCGGCAGGCATTTCAAATCCTGCGGAGGGAAGAGAAGTAGCAAATTTTCCAGAACTACCCCTGCGATGCCAGCCAGGAGAGGATGAATCATCGGCCGGGAAGTCAGTGGTAGTAGGAGAAGAGAATTCAGACGGATTGTAGCTGCCGACGGGGATAGAATCGCGGCGCAGCGGGGATAACGGTGCCTGAGGGGGACGGGGTAGGGATAAGTCGGCGGAGAGATGACGTGGAGGAGGGATCATAACGGGGGAAAGAGAATTACCAGAAGGGGATAGATCGGAAACGGGAGGAGAAGAGGAAAATTGGATTTTAGGACCCGATTGGGAACGGTCGGGTGGAGCGAAGAACCCGACTTGACGAACCTTAGGGTCGCTTACGGTTCGAGGAACTCGGCGAGAGTCCATGGGAGAGAGAAATGGTACAGAAACTGGAATTTGGGTGGATGGATGGGAGAAGGAGGAGATAGGATTAAACAAACGCCATGGGAGGGAGAAATCTAGGGTTTTAGTTGAGGGGATAGAATCAGAGATGGGGTTTCAGGTGGGCAGGGTTTGTGAGCTGCATTGAATTTACAGTGCTGCTTCAGCTGGGAGTGTTAAAAAACGGCTATAGTTTTATCTTTTCCTTTTTTATTTTAATGGTGGATGCTGTGAAGACACAAACTATTTTTACAATATGTACTCAGTCTCCCACGTCCCTCTTTCTAGTTTCTGGCCCCGTCGTACTTGTATAGTTGTACTTCTCGCCATTATCATGACTTGGTGTAAAACTATTGGGAGTACTTCAATGTCTTAATTACATGTTAAAATCTTCTTAGGCTTCATATTGCTTGTTCTTGTAATAAGGACGTTATATTTACTTATTAACAATAACAACAACAACCCAATATAATCTCACTTATTGGGGTTTGGGATTGTTTTCAAATAAAAACTCGGTATCATTCTCTCCAAGAACTTTCCATCTTATTCTTGGAAAAACTCAAATTTATAACCACTCGGTTGGAAGTGAAGGTTGCTTATGATTACAGCAACCCCTCTTGTTTGATAATAATCACTTGTTGCCGAACAAAGTATGACAACCCAAACGTGAGTATCTTCCAAGTGTTATTTTGTCTGTGGTTTGATTCGATAAAACCTTGCTCGTATATGCATTAATTGATCATGGTTTAATAGAGGGGCGGATCAGATATATGTGTTGTCTAAAGATAAAAGTTTAATGTGATGTCTAAATTTTTAAAAGAAATTTTATGATATATATATTTATTTATTTATTTATCTAAAGTTCATTCTTCTAGATTTTTGAGACGCAAAGTTATTAATATTTTTTTAATAATCAATTTCTTGTGATAATTTCTTTTCAAATAATAATATAACAAACTCATTCAATTTTTCTAGAGACTTGTTGATTTTGGGTAAGATTTATCAATTTTAACTTTCGAAATTTTATTTCTGCTAAGTCATCTGTTATAGGAATTGTTAATATTGTATAAGTAATATAAGTATTTGAAAAAAATAATATATTTTTATTTAATTGCAAACGTTACTTTCGTACTAAAAGTATTAAATATAATTTTTCAGAATACCTATAAATCTATTATTTTTAAAAATAGGGCCTCTAAATTTGGAGCCAAAACACACGCCTTACATGTGATAACATTAGTGCCAGTCAAGTTTAGTAGTAAAAAGTATATTAAAATATGCGTTGATGGGTATATTAAAATATGTGTTAATGGAAACATCGAATGCATCTTAGCAGTGGCAAAGCCACATGAGTCTCCGAAAATTTTCATCATCGATGTAATAGAATTATAGAAATTATATTGACGCCTTATTTGCTCACTCATATTTAATTTAAGAGTATTTAATGAATGGGCCAAGTCGTGCTAGATAGGAATATTTTGAACCAAACAAATTTGGAATCGGACCGGTTACGAATTAGGAACTATCGAGCTTAACGAGTTTAGATTCATCAGGATAAAAAATAAACCGTAAGGGTTACAGGTACAATGGGTTGGGCAGGGCCAGGTTAATATTTTTTATTTTTTTATTTTTTTATATTTTGTATAACTATTATAATTTATATTAATATGAAGTAAAAAATACAAAGATACAATGAATAGGGGGGAAATTACAGTTATAAATTACAGTTGCTACATTTATTTCAAAATTCAAACTTACAAATTGAAAGATTTACATTTAACAAGTAAATTAATAAAAAAAAGTAAATTCAACGGTTTTACATTGCCTTAGGCTCTAAAACCTTAAAAAATAAAAATAAAAATTGAAATCTAGCCTTAAAACCGGTTCGGGTTGGGCTAATTAACCGGTTCTACAAGGATTTTAGTTGACCGATCCGGTTAACCAGTAGGATTTAAGTAAATGGACCTACCCCTCACCCCTTTAACCCAGTCCAACCCCCACTCCTGGTACCAATCTGGGTCGATTCCGATTTTAATCGGTCTGAGCCGATCCGAAAACGGGCTGACGCGGCCAGTTATACACCCATATTTTAACATACAAATAAAGTTTTTAACTTTTACCCACTACTTAAACAACTTCGGCCCCTTTTTCCCTTCTCCTTCTCCTACTCCTCCTCCTTCTTCTTCTTCTTCTTCTTCTTTCTTCCGCTACCGTTGATGCTGCTATGAAACTTCAGTCCATGGAATGATTGCCATAAGTATATTTATCAGATTATTTAAAAATAAATTATAAATAATTACCTAAGTTAGTAGACAATAATTTATGATTATTGATAAGTACATTTTACCCGATCTTAACAACATAATTTCTCTCATAAAAACATATAAATTATCATGTTTCCTCCATATTCTCAACTTTATTTTGCAGGAACAATTATAGAAGAATTTTTGTGCGCAGCATGAAAAAAAGAAGAAGACAAATATAACAAAGAAGTTTGAAATCGAGCTACGGCTCATTACTGCCGTGACAATGCATCAAGTCTCGATTTGCTATGATGAAATCGATGAAATCTAAACTTATGATAATGAATGTTCATATCTGCAAATGCAAAATCTAGATTTGCTATAGAAATCTAACACCAAATCGAGAATTAATCATGAAAATTTCTTATATAAATAGATGTTGCCCGATCAGAGGAAGGCATCGAGAGAAAACTTAGAGCTTGAAGTCTAAATCTAAATTCTTAATAAGCTTCTCTATTTTATTTCTTTCACTAGAATTGAGTTATCTTTTCTTTTAAATCACAATAGTTGTTTAGTTGTTGTTTTTAAATAAATTTCAGTATAGGAAATTACTCTAGTTCATATTTTTAATTAAATAGGGAGAATTATTCTTCTTGAATATTTATTTCTATTTTCTTATTTAATGGACAAGAATATTTCCATTGTTAGTACTAATTCCAGTATAGAGTAATTTTTTTTTGTGTTGGGAGAAAAACGGATCTTAATATTTCTATATTATAGTAGATATTGTTCTTCAAATTCACATGCTTGAGCTAGAACTTATTTAACTTTTATCTGCTCTTACAGTTAGACGTTATTTATTTTATTAACATCTATCTATCTTGTACTACATACTAACTGTTTATTAATTCTGTAATCGAGAGAGGAGGAAGAAATAATATATTTAAATGTAATATTGATAAATGTTAATATTTATTCAGTAACATCTATCTCTTTTATGTTATAATTACATTTACACTTATTTGTAATCGGAGAGGCGAATGGTATAATAATTAGTTATAACAAGTAGGGTAACCGAAATGGACTTACTATCAAGAGCATGTTTTAGTTCAATCATATATTTTTGGTTCTTTCTTATTACTATTTTGAAGGTTAATTTGTATAATCGAGAGGAGTGCAATTAATTATTCAACTTGATTAATAATATATATTTGTAATCGTGAGAGATATTTATACCTTTTTGAGAAATAGAAATTAAAGAATAATAAATTCTACTATACAATAGAATTATTAAGTGAAGTCAAGATCCCAACATCTTTTATAATATTTATGAAAAACAAAAATATTTACTACTGCTTTATTTATGTATTTTTATTTAGTTAATTTACAACTCAAATCCTTCTGATTTTTTCAAATAGTAATTAAAATAAGAAATGTTTGTAGAATAGATAAACCAATCTATGTGGGTTCGATACCTTTCTATACTATAATTTGATAGAGTACGAGTTTAATTTATACATACGCTAGACAACTGTCAATTATTTCCACGTACAGGAAGTTTAAGGTCACACTTCGTGATTTTTTTCATGATAATTATGTTCTTTTCACGTTTATTATTTTCCAAATTTATGATTTAGATAATGTTGGCAATCTGATTAGTTATGTAAATTTATGTAAAAAATTCAGCACTATATAAGCTGAAATTTTTGAAAAAGCTTTATAACAAAAGTAATGAATCCAGGACAAAAAACTTCAGCTTATTTAGTGCTGAAATTTTTATAAATGAACTAAATAACTTCAGCATTTCTGCTGAAGTTTTTGAAAAAGTTTATCCAGGACAAAATAACTTCAGCTTATTTTGTGCTGAAGTTTTTATAAATGAACTAAATAATTTCAGCATCTTCTGCTGAAGTTTTTGAAAAAGCCTTATGACAAAACTAATGAATCCATGACAAAAGATGTTTAGCTTATTTAGTGCAATTACAAACAAAGACTTCAGCTACTATGCTTAAGTTCAATAATTACAAACAAAAAAATTTCAGCATACTTACTATTTCAGGCTCATCTGCTAGAATACTGAAGTTCGCGTAATTTTATTTGCTACTTCATCCTCGTATACTAAAGTTACGCAAAATATAAATATGCTTGTAAATTTTTTTACAAAGCAAATACAAGTTAAAACATAACCTTAAAAATGAGTGCAGAAGCAAATCCCAAGTTGAATGCACATCTACGATTGAGGAAGAGCTAATGAGGACGGGGCAATTAGTAGGCTGGACAGTTTTGTAAGATGAGAAATTTCTGACAAAAGGAATATAGATGATACATAGGCAAACCTTACATCAAAGAGGAGAAAGTAAAGTGATAAATAAAACAAAACACAAGCTCATACTACGTGCACTTTTGAATTAGGTGTGAAATAACAATAGGACAAATTCGTGAGATCAAATCAGACAAGACATGTCATGAATTTGGACCGAAAGAAGAACCGAGTTTGAAAAACATTTACGGACTGATTTTTTAAGGTCCGGAGGCAGAACAGAACTATTCTGCCCTGGTCCCTAAACTGATTAATACTATTAGATTACAGGGAGAAGATTGGATCAATCCTCAGTTTCCCTATCACAAAGGAAAGAGGTGGAGTTGAAGCTAGTACCGGTTGCCCCATTAGTAGAAGACAAGGAAATGAGAATTCATGCGTACTGTCATGGGCAGCTTTCCAGCCATGTCCCATGACCCTTTGGGCACGCCCTGTGGCATCCTTACAAGCTTCCTAATGTCTAGCGCCACGAACGACCTCATAGTTTTGGCCGCGCCAAGTGACAAGCGCGTAGGTGCTTCTGTTGGCCCACCTATATCCTTCGCCAATGCCCAGCCGCAGACAGATGCCAACAGCACCGCGCGTGTCGGCCATGATGCCAAAGATACTGTTGCTGACAACGGACCTGTTTCTGCTTTGTAGAAAACTAAGTCCTTTTTATTGTAAATATAAAGTAGTTTTATTTCATGTACCTCCATTATATTTCTATAGCTTAGTTAAGTCTAATCTTGTAGATTTGAATTATTTTTTTTAAGCATTATTAGGGAGGATCAAGCAATCAAACTTTCTAACAAGCAAATAATTCTCTGTACTGATGTCTCTCCCACTCGACACTGCGTTACCTTTCTGTAATAACTTTCATTAATGCAATCAAACTTTCTTTCATTCTCAATTCTCATCTCTATTCTGCCAATTGCTCTTGACATTAGTTTTACCGTACGACACTGATAATCTAGTCTAGCGTACTGAGGGGACCTCAGTTGGCGGACAATAGCTGCAGTGAGATCGGTTGCTTAGCCTTACGTCGCCCTTCTAAGTAATCTCAAGAAGACGCCGCGTAACAGCTGGTATGAGAGCCTAGAATCGACATCGGACGAGGGAACGCATTGCCATAACTACCATTTATGTCCATGGTGAATCATAGGGACCGAATTGTGGCCATTGAACAGACGGTTGATGGATTGTAGCCCATCGTGGATATGGTGCCTGAATTAAGAACCACCATAGGGCAAAGGTTGGACAACCTGGACTGCACGGTGATCCAGGCCGAATTTGACGTAGAAAACATCAGCCGCCACTCCGAGGGAGACCGACAAATGACAGCTACAGAGGCAGCCAAATTTTTTGGTAAATTCGAGGGACTCCAATAGGAGCGTGCCGCAGATTTGGCTTACACGCATAAGAGACAGACAAGGTGACTGCCATGCAATATACTATTGACGACCTGACAGACAAGTTCAATATTATCAATCCTACTTTAAAGGGCCTGCTTCGAGGCGGCAAAAACGAAATCAGGGGCACTGTGAACCTCGCTTCCCCGACACAAAAATTGAAAATTCCTGAGCCAAAGCTATACACCGGAGTTAGGAATGCCAAGGAATTGGTGAACTTCATCTTTGATGTCGAATAGTATTTCGATATTGTTGGGAGCGTAGAAAAAGCTAAGAAAGTAGCAACTGCTGCCATGTATCTTCAGGGTGATGCTAAGCTCTGGTGGTGGTTGAAGTACAAAGCCATTAGGGACAATAAAGATGCCCTCGATACATGGGCAGAGCTGAAGGCAACCATACGCCTACAGTTCTTCCCCAAAAATATTGAATATAATGCAAGGAGAAAGCTATGGGAGCTCCGCCAGACCAAATAAGTATGGGACTACGTGCGGGATTCTCTGCGCTCATGCTAAGCATACGCGAAATGGGAGACAAAGACAAGCTCTTCAACATCTTGGAAGGGTTGAAACCTTATGCCCGTGTGGAGTTACAAAGATAAAGGGAAGATACCCTGCCCAAGGCGATCCAAGCATCCGAACGCCTTGGGGACTATCAAATAGAAGCTCGGAAGGATAAGCCTCATGTGATGACCCAAAAGGTCATAACTTGATTTTAAATTAAATTCTATATATCTGAGGCCTTTAAAACCTCATATAGAGTCACCTTGATTTGCATGCGCAGTCCGAGCATGTAGCTAGAAAGCTTAATATATGAAAATCTGTGAAAAATGGTAAAATTTAGCTATTAAATGAGTTAATTTGACTTCGGTCAGTATTTTGTGTAAATGGACCCAGACTAGTAATTTGATGGTCCCGGAGGATCGGTAGGAAAATACAGGACTTAGGCGTATGCCCGGGATCGAATTCCAAGGTCCCAAGCCCGAGAAATAATTTTTTAAGAAAAATTATTTTCTGAAATTATTTAAGGAAATTTGACATGACAATTGATTAGAACATGGTAGTATCAGGCCCGTATTTTGGTTCTAGCTCCCGATACAGATCTTATATATGATTTTAGATATTTCTGTAAAATTTGGTGAAAAACGAATGTCATTTGACGTGATTCGGATCTAAATTTCTAAAGTTGATATTTTATGAAGTTTGGGAAAAATCCTTTGATTTTGAGGTTTATATTATTGTTATTGAGGTTATTTTAGCGATTTGATCACAGATAAATTCGTATGATGTTGAATTAGTACGTATATTTGGTTAGGAGCCCTGATAGCTCAAGTTTGTTTGGGAGGTGTTTCGGGAAGTTTTGGACTTAGGGAAAAATTGCAGAATTTCTACTGCAGGTACACAAATCTATTGTGCATCACGATCACGTAGTAACAGTCACAATCACGAAAGGGAAATTGGGACATGGGTGGAATTGTTATTCGTGAACGCGATGCCACAGTTGCGAACGAGAAGCACGGGAGGAGGGGGTTTCTGATCGCGAACGCGACCTGTGTGATGCGAACGCATAGTGTAAACTGGAGGTGGGCCGGGGACTTGTCTTTCCTTCTACGCAATCATGTAATGCTGTCCGCGAAGGCGAAAGGTCATGGAGGCTTATCCTTAGTGAACGCGTAGAGGAAATCGCAATCGCATAAGTCCACTTACTGGCAGCTCTTCGTGATTGCGATTGTGTTCTCACGAAAGTGAGAAAAAGAAGAGATCATTATGTTGTCACCCTTGCCGGGCTATTGTTGATTTATTTGTTCTCTCCCTTTCCGGGATGTGGAAGTTATTGATGTTGTTCCCTTGTTGGGATTTAATTGTGACTTGTTGTTCCCTTGCCGAGATTCTTATTGTAAATTTCATTTATTTCCTTGCCATATTGTTTGTGATTGTTGTTTGGGTGAGGAAGAGAGTTAAAGCATGAAGGGTGATTTCATGCCACATGATGTATCATTCCGTGCTTATTATATTGATTTCATGGTGAGGAAAGAGTGTAAAGCACGAAGGGTGATGCCGTGCCGCACGATGTACCATTCCGTGCCTATTATATTGATTTCTTGGTAAGGAAAGAATGTAAAGGACGAAGGGTGATGCCGTCCTGTACGATGTACCATTCCATTCCTATTTTAATGATTCTTATGGTAAGGACGAGCGTAAAAGCACAAAGGGTAATGGCGTGCACTTGTCCTTGATTTTCCTTGATTCTTGCTGATAATTGAGTTATGTTGTCCTTTAAGTTTATTCACTGATTTTCTGTTGTTACTTGATTTTAGTTTGAGGTTATATATTTCATTACCGTATTTGTCTTTGTGATTGTTGTTTGGGTGAGGAAGAGCGTAAAGCACGAAGGGTGATGCTGTGTATTGTTTTGGTGAGAGAGTGTTGAAGCATGAAGGGTGATGCCGTGTATTATTTTGGTGAGAGAGACTAAAAGCACAAAGGGTGACGTCGTGCACTTGTCTTTGATTTCCTAACTTTTATTGATAACTGTTTTACGATTTTTCTACATTAAATTACTGGCTTCCAGTTGATACTTGTTGTTTTCCCGCAGCATGTTTTCCCCCTCTCATACTTGACCATATATGACTTTTTCTTTCTGTACTTCTTTCCCGCTGTATATAGCTAAATTGCATAAGTTTATTTGGTAGTCTGGTCCTAGCCTCGTCACTACTTCGCTGAGGTTAGGCTAGGCACTTACCATCACATGAGGTCGGTTGTGCTGATACTACACTCTGCACTGTGTACAGATCCCAGAGCCTCTCCGGACAGTAGATAGTGTGCTTCCTTCAGTCTAGCTGGAGACCCAAGGTATACCTGCAGGCATCTGCAGGCCCTGGCGTTTTCCTCTGTCTCCATTTCCCTGTTTCATTTTCCTTATATTCAGAAAAAGTGTATTGTTATTTCTTCAAACTTTATAGGTAGCAAATCTTAGATAGTCTGTGACACTGTGACACCAGGTTTTGGGTGTTTGAGGTTTAAGAGTTGTACTAGATTATATTTCAGATATTTAATTGTCATATTTCGCTTAGTTATTTAAAGTTTCATTGTTTTCATGATTATCTCATTATATCTGCTAAAAAAGTACATGGATAACAAAATAAGTAGTTAAAGATCGGCTTGCCTAACTCTCATTGGTAGGTGCCATCATGACTCCGGGGGTAGAAAATTCGGGTTGTGACAAGTTGGTATCAGAGCTCTAGGTTACATGGATCTCACAGTTCACAGACAAGCTTAGTAGAGTCTAAGGGATCGGTACAGAGACGTATGTATTTATTCCCAGAGGCTACAGAGTTAGGAAAAACTTCACATTCTTTCCTATCGTGCGATTTTGTTCTCTCAGTGCTAAACTGAAACCCCTACTCTTGTCCTTTCGTACATGGCGAGGTCACATACCGCTACTTCAACAGCACAGCAGCTCATGCCGGTAATAGATCAGCAACGTCCTTGGAGGATTTGTGGAGGTTGG
Organism: Nicotiana benthamiana; assembly: GCA_034376525.1. NCBI lineage: Eukaryota > Viridiplantae > Streptophyta > Magnoliopsida > Solanales > Solanaceae > Nicotiana > Nicotiana benthamiana. Next base: position 131,369,065 of record CM067324.1, on the reverse strand, counting down.
ATAAGTTTCACCAAGCTCTTCGCTACTACTTTCAGCGGTCCATCTTCTGAGGATCCCAAAGATTATCTAGACAACTGTCATAAGGTTCTCAGGAACATGGGGATCGTGGAGACCAATAGGGTCAATTTTGCCACTTTTCTATTGTCTGGATCCACCAAGACCTGTTGGAGAGATTATTGATTGGCTATATCAGTTAGGTCATCAGCTTTGACTTGAGAACAGTTCACGCAGTTATTTCTTGAGAAGTTTCTCCCCATCACTCAAGGAGAGGTCTATCGCAGGCAGTTTGATCGTCTCTAGTAGTGTTCTATGCGTGTTACTTAGTACGAGATCAAATTCATCGACTTAGATTGTCATGCTCTTATCATACTTCCTATCGTGAGAGAGAGTGAGGAGGTTCATTGAGGGACTCTTCCAGCCCGCTCAGTTAGCTAGAGGTGGAGGTAGAGGTGCTAGAGGTGGAGGTAGAGGTCCTAGGATGGAGCTCAGACCGCTAGAGGTAGAGGCCAGCTAGCAGCCGACCTTCATTGGGATTTATTTCAGGGTGGTGGGGCCCAACCTTGATGTTATGCTCTTCTAGCCAGGCCTGAGGCTGAGGATTCAGATGCAGTTATTATAGATACTGTTTTGGTTTGTGATAGAGATACTTCAGTGTTATCTCTTATATGATGGCTCAACATATAGTTGAAAAAGGGTGTTTGGCCTATTTGGCTTATGTTAGCGATTCAAGTGCTGAGGTGCCTCCCATTGATATTGTGCCCGTTGTTCCGGAGTTCCCTGAGGTATTTTCTTTAGATATGCCGGGTATGTCACCCGACAAGGATATTGACTTTTGCATTGATTTGGTTCCGGGCACCCAACCCATTTCTATCTCGCCGTATACCGCCTGAATTGAAAGAGTTAAAGGAGCAGTTGCAAGACTTGCTTGAGAAGGGTTTCATTAGACCCGGTATTTTTCCTTGGGGTGCGCCTATGTTGTTTGTTAAAAAGAAGGATGGGTTAATGAGAATGTGTATTGATTACCAATAATTGAACAAGGTTACAATCAAGAATAAGTATCCGCTGCCGAGGATTGCTGATTTGTCTGATTAGCTTAAGGGTGCCAAGGTACTTTCAAAGATTGACTTGAGATTTGGTTACCATCAGTTGAGGATTCGGGCATCTGATGTCCCTAAGACAGCTTTCTGCACTCGGTACGAGGATTATGAGTTCTTGGTCATGTCATTCAGGTTGACAAATGCCCCAGCAGCTTTTACGGATTTGATAAACCGAGTGTTCAAGCCTTATTTGGACTCATTCATGATAGTCTTCATTGATGATATCTTGATATATTCCCGAAGCCAAGAGGAGCACGAGCAACATCTCAGGGTGGTTCAGACTCTGAGGGGTAGTTAGTTATATGCTAATTTCTCGAAGTGTGAGTTCTGGTTGAGTTCAGTTGCATTCCTGGGTCATGTTGTATCAGTAGAGGGTATTCAGGTTGATCTGTAGAAGATTGAGGCAGTCAAGAACTGGCCTAGACCAGCATCAGCTATAGAGATTCGGAGTTTCTTGAGATTGGCAAGCTATTATCGTCGGTTCGTAGAGGGTTTCTCATCTATTGCAGCCCCGACGACCAGGTTGACCCAGAAGGGTACCCAATTTAGATGGTCGGATGAGTGTGAGGCGAGCTTTCAGAAGCTCAAGACAGCTCTGACTATGGCACCGATATTGGTTTTGCCTACAGGTTCAGGGTCTTACACTGTATATTGTGATGCTTCCCGTATTGGGCTTGGTGCAGTGTTGATGCAGGATGAAAAGGTCATTGCCTATGCTTCACAACAGTTGAAGATTCATGAGAGGGACTATCTGGTTCATGATTTGGAGTTGGTAACCATAGTTCACACATTGAAGATTTGGAGGCATTATCTGTATGGCGTGGCATGCGAGGTGTTCACGGATCACAAGAGTCTTCAGTATTTGTTCAAGAAAAAGGAGTTGAATTTGAGGTAAAGGAGGTGGTTGGAGTTGTTGAAAGATTATGATATTATCATTTATATCATCCGGGAAATGGCAAAGTGGTGGCCGATGCTTTGAGTAGGAAGTTAGTCAATATGGGCAGTCTTGCTTATACTACGGTCGGTGAGAGACCTCTTGCTTTGGATGTTCAGGCTTTAGCCAATCAGTTAGTGAGACTAGATGTTTTTGAACCTAGTTGTGTGTTAGCTTGCACGATCGCTTGTTCTTCTTTATTGGAGCGTATCCGTGATTGGAAGTATGATGATCCCCATTTGTGTATCCTTAGAGACACGGCGCATCACGGATGTTACAAGCATGTTACCTTAGATGATGATGGAGTTTTGAGATTGTAGGATCGCGTTTGTGTGCCTGATGTGAATGGGTTCCGAGAGTTGGTTTTAGAGGAGGCCCATAGCTCCCGATGCTCTATTTATCCGGGCACCGCGAAGATATATCTGGATTTGTGGTAGTATTATTGGTGGCAGAGAATGAAGAACGATATCGTTGCATATGTGGATCAGTGTTTGAATTGTCAGCAGGTCAAGTACAAGCATCAGAGGCACAAAGATTCATTTCATAGGATTGAGCTTCCCGAGTGGAAGTGGGAGCGGATCAGTATGGACTTTGTTATTGGACTCCCGCAGACTTGGAAAAATTTCAACGCAGTGTGGATCATTGTTTATAGGCTGACCAAGTCAGCACATTTCATTCATGTGACAGTCTCGTATTCTTTTGAGAGGTTAGCTGAGATCTATATTCGGGAGATTGTTCGCCTTCATGGTGTACCCGAGTCTATCATTTCAGACCGAGGTACGTAATTTACCTCGCATTTTTGGAGAGCAGTGCAGCGAGATTTGGGCACGCGGTTTGACTTATGCACAACATTTCATCCACTGACGGACGGGCAGTCCGAGCGAACTATTCAGATATTGGAGAATATGCTCCGAGCTTGTGTTATTGACTTTGGAGGATCGTGGGATCAGTTTTTACTATTGACAGAGTTTGCTTACAATAATAGCTACCAATCGAGTATCCAGATGGCTCCTTTGAGGCTTGATATGGTAGGTGATGTCGGTATCTGGTTGGATGGTTTGAGCTAGGAGAGGCTCGATTGTTGGGTATGGATTTGGTTCAGGATGCCTTGGACAAGGTCAGGATCATTCAAGATAGGCTTCGTACAGCTCAGTCTAGAAAAAAAAGTTATGCTGACCGCAAGGTTCGAGACTTGGCTTTCATGGTCGGTGAGCGGGTATTGCTTCGAGTGTCGCCTATGAAGGGCGTGATGAGAATTGGGAAGAAGGGCAAGATTCGACTTAGGTTCATTGGTCCATTCGAGATTCTTGATCGAGTGGGAGAGGTGGCTTATAGACTTGCATTGTCGCCGAGCTTATTAGACGTGCATCCAGTGTTCGATGTGTCCATGCTTCGGATATATCGCGGCGATCCATCCCACGTGTTAGATTTAAGCACTGTCCAGTTTGACAAGGACTTGTCTTATGAGGAGGAGCTGGTAGCTATTCTAGACTGGCAGGTTCCTTAGTTGAGATCGAAGAGTTTTCCTTCTGTTCGTGTTCATTGGAGAGGTCAGCCTCCTGAGGCATCGACTTGGGAGTCTGAGTCCGATATGCAGATCCGTTATCCCCATCTTTTCCCTGACTCAAGTACTTCCTTCTTTTGTCTGTTCGAGGATGAATGGTTGTTTTATAGGTGGCGGATGTGATGACCGAAAATGTCATCACTTGCTTTTAAATTTAGTTTTGTATTTTCGAGGCCTTGAAAACATCATATAGAATTACCTCAGTTTGTGTCCACAGACCGGGCACATAGCCGGAAAGCTTGAATATGAAAATCTGTGAAAAATTGTAAAATATGGCTATAAAATGAGTCAATTTAACTTCGGTCAATGTTTTTGGTAAATGGACCCGGACCGTAATTTGACGGTCCCAGAGGGTCCTTAGGAAAATACGGGACTTGGGCGTATGCCCGGAATTGAATTCCGAGGTCCCAAGCTCGTGAAATGAAATTTTAACGGAAATTGTTTTGTGAAATTATTTAAGAAAATTTGAAATAAAAATTAATTAGAACATGTTAATATCGGGCCCCTATTTTGATTTCTGTGCCCGGTAGAGGTCTTATATATGTTTTAAGACATTTCTGTAAAATTTGGTGAAAAACAAATGTCGTTTGACGTGATTCAGACCTAAATTGCTAAAGTTGATGTTTTATGAAGTTTGGAAACAATCCTTTGATTTTGACATTTAATTCATTGTTATTGAGGTTATTTTAGTGATTTGATCGCACGGATAAGTTCGTATGATGTTGTTGAGTTTGCACGTGTGTTTGGTAGGAGCCTCGAGGGCCCGGGTGTGTTTCAGAGGTGTTTCAGGATGTTTTGGACTTAGGAAAAATTGCATAATTTATGTTGCAGGTCCACAGGTCTTTTGTGCATTGCTAACGTGGAGCACTAAGGGGTTGCTCATTGCAAACGCGTAGTGTAAACTGGAGGCGGGCAGGGGACTTGTCTTTCCTTCTATGCGAACGCGTAATGCTGTCCATGAACACAAAGGTCAGGGAGGCTTACCCTTTGAGAACGTGTAGAGGAAATCGCGATCACGTAAGTCCACTTACTGGCAGCTCTTCGTGATCGCGATATTGTTTTCGTGAACGCGATGAACACTGCCGCCTAGAACATAAAACAGTAGTTAAGTCGGGATTTAGCCATATTTTCATACTTTCAAAACTAGAGAGCATTAAGGCAATTTTCAAGGAACAAGTTCTTTTCCAATGTATTGGTATATGATTCTAAACCTTTTCCTTTCAACTTCCCATTGTGTTTCATCAATTTTCATCCAAAAATCTAGGGGTTTTATGGTAGAAATTTAGAATTTGGGTAGAGTTAGGGCTTTTTGAATAATTGGGATTTGGACCTCGTTTCGGGGTCGAATTTTGAAACTAATTGCATATTTGGGCTCGTGGGTGAATAGGTGATCGGGTTTTGGACCAAACCTCGTATTTTGACCAAGTGGATCCGCGATCAATTTTTGAATTTTTGGGAAGAATGACTAGAAAACTATAATTAACTATTGAAATAAGATTGTTGGGTATTTATTGATGTTATTGAGTCTATTATGTATAAATACAGTTGATTTTGGAGACGAATTCGAAAGGAATGATGGTTTTTAAGGATTGAGTTGGCCGTGGAAGTTCGAGGTAAGTGTTCTCTCTAACATTAGCTTGAGGGATTAGGAGTTGTGTCCTATTTGTTATATATTTCTTGTTGAGTACGACATATAGGCATGGTGAAGACTATCTATACGTTGGTGTCTAGCATGCCCGTGAGTCTTATATTGTGATTATCAAGACTTCGTTATATCTTTCATGCCTTGGTGATGGTTTCTAATTGTTGTATAAAGTTGGTGGAAAGAATTTGTGACCTATGAACATTGAGGAGCGTTGGCTCAAGTTTAATAACGAATTGTGAAAGCATAAGTGATAATTAAACTTTTAGATCATTGGCTCAAGTTATGAATCGATTTATGAAGGTATAAGTGATAATTGAACCTCTACAGCATTGGCTCGAATTGTGAAGTGAATTGTGAAGCAAAAGTTAGAAAGAGAAGAGACCATTATGTTATCACCCTTGACATGCTATTGTTGATATATTTGTTCTCTCCCTTGCCGGGATGTGGATGTTATTGATGTTGTTCCCTCGTCGGGATTTAATTGTTGACTTGTTGTTCCCTTGCCGAGATTTAATTGTGACTTGTTGTTCCCTTGCCGGATTCTTATTGCAAATTTCCTTTATTTGCTTGCCCTATTGTTTGTGATTGTTGTTTAGGTGAGGACGAGAGTTAAAGCATGAAGGGTGATACCGTGCCGCACGATGTACCATTTCGTGACTATTATATTGATTTTACGGTGAGGAAAGAGTGTAAAGCACGAAGGGTGATGTCGCGCCGCACGATGTACCATTCCGTGCCTATTGTAATGATTCTTATGGTAAGGACGAGTGTAAAAGCACGAAGAGTGATACCGTGCAGTTGTCCTTGATTTTCCCTTATTCTTGCTAATAATTGAGTTATGTTGTCCTTTACATTTATTTACTGATTTTCTGTTGTTACTTGATTTTATTTTGTGGTTATAGATTCCCTTACCCTATTTGTCTTGTGATTGTTGTTTGGGTGAGGAAGAGCGTAAAGCACGAAGGGTGATGCCGTATATTGTTTTGGTGAGAGAGTGTTAAAGCACGAAGGGTGATGCCATGTATTGTTTTGGTGAGAGAGAGAGAGAGTAAAAGCACGAAGAATGATGTCGTGCACTTGTCTTAATTTTTATTGATAACTGCGTTACGGTTTCTCTACACTAAATTACTGGTTTCCTGTTGATACTTGTTGTTTCCCCGCAACATATTTTCCCCCTTCGATACTTGACTGTATATGAATGTTTCTTTATGTACTTCTTTCTCGCTGTATATAGCTAAATTGCACAAGTTTATTTGGTAGTCTAGTCCTAGCCTCGTCTCTACTTCGCCGAGGTTAGGCTAGGAACTTACCAGCACATGAGATCGGTTGTGCTGATACTACACTCTGCATTATGTGCAATCCCGGAGCGGCTTTCGTACAGTAGATGGTGTGCTTCCCTCAATCCACCCGGAGACCCAAGGTAGACCTATAAGCGTCCACAGGCCCTGGCATCTCCCTCTGTCTCCATTTCCCTGTTTTATTTTCCTTTTATTCAGAAACAATGTATTGTTATTTCTTCAGAATTTGTAGGTAGCAAATCTAAGATAGTCTATAACACAGTGACACCAGGTTTGAGGTGTTTAAGGTTTAAGAGTTGTAATAGATGTAGATTTCAGATATTTAATTGTCATTTTTAGCTTAATTATTTAAATTTTTTATGTTTTCATGATTATCGCCTTATATCCGCTAAAAATAAGTAATTTGATAAAGAAGTAAGTAGTCAAAGATTGGCTTGCCTAGCTCTCAATAGTAGGCGCTATCACGACTCTGAGGGTGGGAAATCTGGGTCGTTACACCTTAGCCGCCTACCCGAGCAGGATTCAAAGGGGGCCAGCCTAGCAATGGTGGCCCTAGCAGAAGTAGGGGAGATAGGAGCTCAACCAAATCTAAAGCTCCCTCCTCAGGCAGCAACAGTGTTGCGTCAAACAACAATGACCGTGGGAGAAAGCCTTATTCAGGACGCCATCATTGCGGTGGACCACATTGGAACAATGAGTGCCCACATGCACAGGTTAATTCCCGTCAGGCTTGTGATGATGGAATTGATGATGACTCAGACAATGCGGACCAGACTGATTCAGTAGGTGCCTTCAATGCAATTGTTAGCTCTATTTCTCAAGCATTAGCGGAGACCGGTGCTGGTATCCATAAGAAGAAGGACCTATGTCCAGTCACCAAGAAAGGGAAAAAGAAGGCAGATGATGAGACTCCTTTTAAACAAGAGAGGACCTTAATGTTTGTTGAGATGAAGGTGAATGGCAAGCCCATTCGGTCTATGATAGACACGGGTTTTAGCCACAACTACTTAGCCTCGACTCAGGTGGAGCGCCTTGGCTAGTTGTAGGGAAAGGTAGAGGTAGTGTCAAGGCCATCAACTCACCTCCCCAGCCAGTGGGTGGAATAGCCAAAGAGTTACCGGGGAAGCTTGTCCCTTATGAAGGAAAGTTCTACCTGCGAGTGGTGATCATAGATGACTTAGAGTTGATAGTTGGGTTGGAGTTCCTAAGGTAAACGAACGCCATGCTTGTACCATTTACAGACATGCTACTGATGATGGGAACCAATAGGGCCAACCCCTGTATTATCTCGTGCATGCCCACGAAGATGGCCGTTGAGAACATCTCAGCCTTACAGTTGAAGAAGGGGGTAAAAAGGAATGAAACTACGTTCCTGGAAACCCTCTGCAATAAAGATATATAACGCTCCTCCAGTCTCATTCATGAACCCGTGGAGGAGCTACTATTGGAGTTTAAAGATGTCATGCCACAAGACATGCCAAAGCGGCTCCCGCCTAGGTGCCCAGTGGACCATGAAATCGAGTTAGTGCCAGACGTGAAGCCACCTGCCCGGGCACCCTACAGAATATCACAACCCGAGCTCACCGAGGTGCGGAGACAATTGACAAAAATTCTAGATACAGGGATCATTGTACCTCCAAGTCCCCATATGGGTCCCATGTTCTATTCCAAAAGAAACACGATGGCAGTTTGTGACTTTGTGTGAATTATCGGGCTCAAAACAAAATCATCGTGAAGAACAAGTACCCTATTCCTCTAATGGAAGACTTGTTCTATTGACTAGGTGGTGCGGCAGTGTTCACCAAAATAGACCTCAAGACAGGTTACTGGCAAGTTCGGATCGCAGAGGGTGATGAAAACAAGATGACCTGTGTGACAAGATATGGGTCGTATGACTTCCTGGTTATGCCGTTCGGCTTGACTAACATCCCAACTACATTTTGCTATCTAATGAACCAAGTCTTTCGAGAGTACATTGACAAATTCTTGGTGTTCTACTTGGCTGACATTGTGGTATATAGTCAAACAGTGGAAGAAAACCTAGTGCACTTGCAGAAGGTCATAGCCCGTTTGCGAGATTATGAACTTTATGCAAAGCTATCCAAGTGCTCCTTTTCTCATAAGCAAATTGACTTCCTCGGAAATGTCATCGAGGAAGGACAAATCAATATGGACCAACAGAAGATCCAGGCCCTCACAGATTAGCTGCCGCTTAAGGATGTCCATGCCTTGAGGGCGTTCCTTGGCCTATACAACTTCTACCGGCGGTTTGTGAAGAACTGCTCCCTTATCGCTATGCCAATGATAGAACTCCTCAAGAAGGTAAAACCTTGGGATTGGGGACCGAGGAGAGCAGAGGCCTTCAACGCATTAAAAACAGGTATGTTTAGTAGCCTCGTCTTGGCCCTGCCTGATTTGGCCAAGCCATTCAAGGTTCAATAGATGCATCTGACTATGCCATCGGCGGAGTCTTGCTACAAGAAGGGCACCGTGTAGCGTACGAGAGCCGGAAGCTGAAGGATGCAGAGCGGTGCTATGCCGCCCAGGAGAAAGAATTATCGGTTGTCGTCCACTGCTTGCGCCTTTGGAGGCTTTATCTGCTGGGGACCCTGTTCATGGTCAAGACAGACAACACAGTTGTCAGCCATTTCATGGCCCAACCAAAGCTGAATGGTCGACAAGCCAGTTGGCAGGAACTCCTAGCTGAATTCTACTTCAACCTAGAGTATCACAGTGGAAAGACCAATCATGATGTTGATGCGCTCAGTCGGAGAGCTAACCGAGCATCGGTGTGCTCACTCGCTCACCCTAAAGGGGAGCAAAGTGGCCACCTCCATAATGGCCAGATACAGGCTCTACTCATCAAGGTTCCTGCTGCTCAATATTTGGTTGATTTGGTAGGACATAGCAAGACTCGCCAGTTCTATATGGAAGATGGTTTTCTGAAGGTGAGGGAACCGACTTTATGTTCCGAAAGGAGGAAATGTGTGAAGGACTCTTCTAGCGGAATGTCATGACACTATGTGGGTCAGCCATCCCGGTGATGAACGCACTATGGCGTTACTTCGTCGTACCTACAATTGGATTCAAATGGCCGACGATGTCGCTCAGTGTGTGAAGACTTGTCTAATATGCCAGGAGGACAAGTCAGACCGCTTGACACAAGCGGGACTCATGGAACCACTAGTTGTCCCAAAGAGACCTTCGGAAAGTGTTTCCTTGGATTTCATCACTGAATTGCCCAAGGTCGGAGATCTCACAACTATCTTGGTTGCGGTGGATCGGTTTTCCTAATATGCTACTTTTATTGCAGCCCCACAATATATATCAGCAGAGGATACAACTCGATTCTTATTCTCTCATGTCGTCAAATATTGGGGCATGCACAAAGACATTGTTAGTGATCGCGACTCACTAGCAACTTTTGGGCCCAACTCTTTAAGTGCCTGGGGTCAAAATTGAGTCACAGCTCAAGTTTTCATCCGCAATCTGATGGCCAGACGGAGCGGTTCAATGGTATGTTGGAGGAATATCTCTGCCACTTTGTAACTGCGTCGCAGAAGAATTGGGTGAAGCTTTTGGATGCTGCTCAATTGTGTTTCAATTCAAAAAAGAGCTCTAGTACAAACAAAAGCGCTCTTCGAAATTGTCACCGGAGAGCAACCGCTACTCCCACACACTGTAGATGCACCAAACATGTCCAAATCTCCTCGAGCTGCTAGCTTCTCAAAAGAGTGGAAACAGAATTTGGAGATAGTGCGGAGCTATTGTGAAAGCTCAAAAGCAGATGAAGAGGCATAACGATCAGAATCGTCACTTTGTTGAACACCAAGTAGGAGACAAAGTGATGGTCAAAATCCCAAAAGCGGTACTTATTTGCGGGGGTCCACGACCCTCGCCTATTGCAAAAATACATTGGACCCTTGTCCATTGGAAGACGCATTGGAAATGTTGCATACAGGGTGGATACCCCAGCATGGTGGAAAATTCATTTCCATGTCAGTCTCCTGAAACCTTTTCGACAAGACACGAAGGATCCTTCACGGAGGCAACTTACAATACCCAGTATTCGAGGTTCCAATTCAACCGGAAAAAAGGCGTATTGAAGCTATCCTTAATGATAGGGTGATTCATGCCTCAAGGAAAGATCACCAAGAGTTCTTGGTGAAATGGCAGAGCTGTGATGCAGAAGAGAATACTTGGGAGAGGGAAATAAACCTCAAAGCCTACAAGAGCCTCACGGAGAGGGAAATAAACCTCAAAGCCTACAAGAGCCTCATTGAAGATTATTTTCAAAGTAAGTCGGCGAGGACGTCGCCAACTATGGTGGGGGAGAATGTCATGGACGGCTTTCCAGCCATGCCCCATGACCCCTTGAGCGCGCCTCGTGGCGTCCTAGCAAGCCTCCCAATGCCCATCACCACGGACGGCTCCATAGTCTTGGGGCGCCAAGTGATAAGCGCGCAAGTGGCTCTATTACCCCCACCGATATTCCTCGCCAGCGCCCAGCCGCAGGCAAATGCCAACAATGCAATTTCATTCGATTCATCTATTTCTTTGAATATAAATAATACAATTGGATTTATTTTTGAAAGTTCTCCTGCGCGCGCCTACCGTGATGCCAAAGACGCTACTACTGACAACAAACATGTTTCTGCTTTGTAGAAAACTAAATCCTTTTCATAGTAAATTCAGGGTAATTTTATTTCATTTACTTCCATTATGTTTTTCTAACATATTTAAGCCTAGTCTTGTAGCTTTGAATTATATTTATAAACATTCTTAGGGCGAATCAAGCAATCAAACTTTCTAGCAAGCAAATAATTTTTTATATTGGTGTATGTCCCTCTCGACAAGTAATAGCTTTCATTAATACAATCAAACTTTCTTTCATTCTCAATTGCTCTTGACATTGGGTTTTCTGTACGGCACGGACAATCTATTCTAGCATACCAAGGGAACCTCAATTGACGGCCAGTAACTGCACTGACATCAGTTGCTTAATCTGAATGTGCAATCTTGTTCACATTAAAACGGATAATGAAAAGGAAATAAAAGCAAGAAGAATAACGATAGGGAAAGAAAAAGAATCAGCAATTGTTTGTTCCCAAAATCCAACTATATTAAAATACCCAATGACACAACGTTTTAAGGAAGATGAGAAGTACACAGCAGCAGCATTATCAATTACAGATTCTCAATTAATTGAGAATGATTCAAATGAAGCTGGGACACACAGGTCCCCTAGAAAGCCCAAGGCGCACTTCCATGCCATGATGCGTGTCAACTGGGCGAAAACTTTCAGAATCCTTGGGATCTGTAAGAAACATCAAGAAACACGTATTAAGTTAATATCTCACGTACATCTATTCATACAGACTTTTACTTAAAACAACCTCAAAGTCGAGACCAACTGATGGTATCCAATAGCACCCTTCCCCCACCAACATCTCGAAGTATCGCTCGAATCCCACACAAAGCTAAATAGAAGCAGAACCTTACTAGCAGTACCCAATTGGCATAAGAAACATAATGAAAATAACAACCCAAAACTAAAGCTAAGGCCGTAGACGACTAGAGGAAACTGGTAGTCTTATGCACCGACAAACTTAGTTAAACCAATGGAAATGTTCTCCTGTACGTTTAGCATCAACAAGTTCCAGCAAGTGGGATGAAATATTTGACACAAGTTCACACATTTTGTACAATGAAATCAACTTTCTTCCAGTCTGAAACACGTAATATGACTTAATCAGCAGATCAGGGTCTAATCAGGCTGAGCAGATTGTCTAGTTTCTACTTCACCAAAAATTCGGATGGAAAAGTACCAGAGAATCAAGTCTTACCTTGGATTAATTCCAAGAATAATGACAACAAATTACTACATATGTTCCTAAGACCGTTACAAAGAGAATTACTACTCCATCTATTCAATTTTACATGACTCTCTTTCCTTTTTAGTCCGATTTGAAAAGATTGACACCTTTCTAACTCCTTAACACTCTAATGTTGCTCCTAATGACATACAATGGAAATGATATTGCATGTTATAGACCACATTATTTGAAGGTAATTTCAGAATGTTATATGTATTTATTCACGTGCCAAAGGTTCTTCTTTACTAAAATATATTCAAACGCTGTCATATAAAATGAAGCAAAGGGAGTATATCCACCATCTAATGCCGGTTTCTTAAACTTGCCCAAATAAGCTGAAACATTTTTACTAGGCCTTAGAGTTGTATCAATAAGCAATTTTGCTCCAGGGTCTTATGAGTTTATTTTTTTAACGACTCCGGTGTTATAGGTCAACGGCAACCAGATGAATGGAAGATCAACTAAAGGCATCTCCCAATGAAAAGAACAGTCAACAAGCAGTGATTTTACTTTTTTATTTAATAAAAAGCAGCAAAACCATAACCAGGAAGCGTAGCATTAGATTTTCATACCATTCAGGTAGTCCTCAAAAGCAAAGTCTTCCAAACCTCCTGTTAGGGCTTCTAACCCCACCATTGAAGATGGTATTGCGCCCGGTGGCCTCTGAAATCTGCAAATTTTAGAAGGGAAAAGAGATTCAGAATAAAGAAAGACCTAAAACTCCTGCTGTCAAACAGATTCCCCCCTGCATGAGTATAAATGTTCTGAAACCCAGAAGGAGAGTAAGTTTGAGCAGTTGGGCATAATAAATATAGGAATTTTACATAGAAAACCTGGTGGTGAGCTTTCTTTATCCAATCTAAAAGAAATCTTATTCTCATAAATGGTACTTGCAAGATGAAATTGAAGGCCTTTGTCAAAGCCTTCAAAATGATGTAAGTTTTCAATTGCAATTCCAACAGCGGATGTTCCCACATTTAGCCCTTGATTTTACCATCTTCTTGTCAACATTCCCATTAATCAAAACTAATGGGATTTGTTTTGGTTGAACTACTTACCCTCTTCCAGTTTGGCTACTCATCGACATACCCTTTAATTTGAGAATACGAACCTCCCTCTCATACTGTGTGAATGCTGAATACAATTTGACCAAATTCTCGCATTTCCAATCAAGATCAATCCTATATCTTTTTGGAAGTTGTGAAAGGTCTTAAGATTGACAAGGACACTGGACATGATTGTGTGAAGGAGAGGATTGCAGGCTAGGGGCGCAAAGAGGGGATACTAGAGTAACCGGGGTGGCGGGGGTGCTTGATAATAGTTAATTACGATACTTGACATTTTAATTTTACCCACATAAAAGTGATAAAACTTTAGTATGGATGCACTATACCTCTACAAAATGTGGAGAAAATAAACAAGGCATGCCTCTTATATTCATCTTGGGGAGGGGTTGAAGCTGATATAAGCATCAGAAACATAAGGAATATGATATCAGCTAGAAGTATGAATGGAAAACTAACGCTTGTAGGAGCACACCCAGCTCACTCTCACTCAACTCAGACAGCCTTCCCTACCTATACAAAGGGAGAGGGCTCCTAACTAAGTACAACTTAAATCAAATTAACAAGGGGTTTCAGTTTAGTTGGATGAAGACCTGAAATCTAAAGAAGAAAAAGGAAAAATGAGCCATAAGCCATGAGCATGAAAAACCCCATTAAATTTACCCAATCTAAACAAAAAAGTTGTAGTTGTTGATTAAACAGAAAGTCGAGAAGTATATTAGAAAATCAATCAATCAACTACACCTATATCCGTAATAAATTAGCCTCTATTCAACTCCATTTCGACTTCTATAATATTAAAACTGAAAATAAGAATAAAACCCTAACGAGCACAAAAAAAGGGTGCTTCTGCAACTCAAAACCCTACACTTACCATAGGATTTACAATAAAACAATACTACAGCTAGAGTCTAATAATCCATTAAAAAATTTAACAAGTAAGAAACACCAACCTGGAAAGAACTTGGCGATCGAGCTCCAACTTCATAGGTAAAGCCGACCCGTAGGTGTTAGCAAGTACCTTCCTCTTCATCTCTCCCTGCCTAACCTTCGTCTGATCCCAAAAAAAGAAATTTAAATAATCAGACTATCAAACAGAGGAAACATATGTAGAGGCAAAAGAATCGAATAGTGTGGAGAAGGAATAATACAGAGTGATAGGCAGACTCAAGAGGATGAGATCCGACGATGTCGCTCTTAACACCCTGAAGACCGAATCGAAACGCATCGTTTCGCATTCCCCCGATTTCGTGTGCTATAGTCTTTGAAGCTTCCATTGCTCTCTTCTTCTTTTTCTTCTTCTGGCTCTGTAAAACTATTTCAGAGGAAACAAATCTTTCTGAACAAGAAAAGAAGGGGCAGAACTTGGTTTATGAATTGTGTAGCCGGGCCTCTTCTTGTTATGGACCTATGGTGTAGATGGGGCCTCACATGAACTCCAGTAACACCAACAACAACTATTACCCACTATAGTCCCACAAACTGGGGGTATGGGTAAGGTAATATATAAACGGACCTTACCCCTACCCGAAAGGGCAGAGAGACTGTTTGCAATCGACCATCTGCTCAGTGAAGAAAAGGAAAAACAAAAACAAAAATAAAAGAGCATTAGTTACTCCAGCAAAAATAGCGTAAATAATTATCTAAACACAAGAACCATAAATAAAATAGCATGCAATAATATCAGACCGCAACTACCATAAATAACTATCATAAAGGAGACACAATCCAATACACAAATCATCTATGGATAGCCCTGCCAAGCCTCACCCAACCCCGGGTGAGGAGTACGAAAAACTCTAGGAGCCCCTATCCTACAACCCTGATACTAGACCTCCAGACTTTCCTATCAAGGGCCATGTCCTCGGAAACCCGCATTCTAGCCATGTCATGCCTCATCACCTCTCCCCAATACCTCTTAGGCCTCCATCTGCCTCGTCGTACGCCGACCATCGCCAGTCGCTCACAACTCCTCACCGGGACATCAGGACTTCTCCTCTGCACATGCCCGAACCACCTCAGCCTCGCTTCTCGCATCTTCACATCCACTGGGACCACCCCCACCTTCTCTCGAATAACTTCATTCTTAATCTTATCTAACCTGGTGAGCCCGCACATCCACCTGAGCATCCTCATCTCTGCAACCTTCATTCTCTGAACATAAGAGTTCTTCACTGGCCAGCACTCCGCCCATACAACATGGCAGTTCTAACCACAGCTCTATAAATTTTCCCCTTGAGATTCTGTGGAACTTTCTTGTCACACAGGACTCCTGATGCAAGCCTCCACTTTGACCACCCCGCTCCTATACGATGAGTGACGTCCCCGTCAATCTCTCTGTCCCCCTGAATCACCGATCCAAGATATCTGACATTGTCTCTTGGCGATGACCTGAGATCCAATCATCACGTCCCTGCCTACTTCGCTCGGCCCGGTGCTAAACTTGCACTCCAGGTATTATGTCTTAGATCTGCTTATTCTGAAACCTTTAGACTCGAGAGTCTGTCTCCATACCTCTAACCTCTCAATAACACTGACCCTCGTCTCGTCTATCAAGACTATGTCATCAGCAAATAGCATACATCAAGGCACATTCCCTTGAACATGCCGGGTTAGAGCATTCATCACCAAGGCAAACAAGACAGGGCTAAGTGCCGATCCTTAATGGAGCCCCATAACCACTGGAAAATGGTCTGAGTCACCACCCACTGTCCTAACCCTAGTCTTAGCTCTATCGTACATGTCCTTGATTACTCTGATGTAGGCTTCCGGCACGCTCTTCGCCTCCAAGCACCTCCATAGCACCTCCATTGAGACCTTGTCATACGCCTTCTCCAAGTCGATAAGCACCAAAATGTAAATGGGAGGCATTTACCACTTTCCTCGCTTTCTGTGTTATATTTTAACTTTTACGTATTTTAAAAAAAAATTATAAGCATATTTATTTTTTAATATAACTTCAGCATACAGAATTGAAGTAGTAAAAACAATCATGCAAAACTTCAGCATTCTAATT
Organism: Nicotiana benthamiana; assembly: GCA_034376525.1. Classification (NCBI taxonomy): domain Eukaryota; kingdom Viridiplantae; phylum Streptophyta; class Magnoliopsida; order Solanales; family Solanaceae; genus Nicotiana; species Nicotiana benthamiana. Next base: position 131,352,571 of record CM067324.1, on the reverse strand, counting down.
ATCCATCTTAATTAATTTTTTAACTTTTTTTTATAGTTCATAATATTTAATTTTTTTAGATATCAAGAAGAAATTAACTTTTATTTTTAAAAGAGTCTCGGAGTATCTGTTATATTTCTAATGAAAAAATTAAAGAGATAGTAAATATTAGGAGTGGGCATATTTTGGAAAAATTTGAAATCCAAACCGAAATCCAGTTTTTTGGGGATTTTGGATTTAATTTGTAACTATTTTGAATTTCGGATTTGGAACTCTAGATTTTTGGATATATGAAAATCCGAAATTTTTGTACTTTATATTTGTTAGGATTTATATTAAATACATAAAAAAGGGTGAATGGGAAATGGAGGAAAATAAAAATTTGAGTTTCCCCCTCTTGATGAAGGAAAATTGTCCTATATTGGAAGAGGAAGATGTTTTTAATAGGTATATAAGCAATTGATCTTTTTCTACCTCTTAAAAAGTTAAGAAGAAGGCAAGCCTCGCGCTGTCGCTCGCTCGCTTGGCTTCGGCTCTGAATTTGGTCAAATGATTGCCAAATTTATTTGTTAATAGTAAATATTAACAGAAATATTATTAAATATCCATTTTAATAATAAAAATATAAATATTAAACAAGAATATTAATATTAAAATCCAACATGCCCTTTTTTCGTTTTCTATTTTGGTAACAGACAATTAACAACCTCCTCAATTTTTCCTCTTTATTGTTGAGTAAATAGCCATTTATATTATGACATTTATGTTGTGACCATTTTGCATAAACAACCATTCTAAAAAGTTGCACCTCTTTAGATTTCAGCCCAACATTGGCTATAAATACAAGTCCATTCTCTCATAATTTTCAAACGATTTTCTTAGTTTCTTCTTCTTCTGCATTGTTTTAACTTCAAAAAAAAGCAACAGTAAGTGTGATTTACTACCGAACTACGTGTTAGCTGAAACACCATGGTTTGAAGTACCACTACACCATTATGTAATTCTTTATATCCTGGGAGGAAATAATCCATAACCTTGGGTACTAGGAGAGGATTAAATTCTTAAGGAAACATTGTGAATTCAGTGAGCTCGGATTAATTTTTGTTACATTTATATTTCTATTTATGTTGTTTTATCTTTTCCATAATTAGTTTACAAATATAGTTAACTAGCAAGCTTAAAGATTTGAATTTGTATTCATTATTTGTGTTATATTCACTGTTTTGGAGTTTAAAATAACCTTTGTGTTTTTTTACTCCGTTGGAGATTAAAATTTACGTGATTTAAACGTTTTCTTGTGCCATCCTTTTACAGAAATGACTGATGATAACGGGATCCATGCTGTTCCAATGGTGGTTTCCAATTCATCAACAAGCCTAACACCAGCATTTGCACTGGCGGAGAAACCCGTAAAATTTTCCGGGTTAGATTTCAAGCAGTGGCAGCAGAAGATGTTCTTCTACTTGACTACTTTAAGTTTGCAGAAGTTCATCAAGGAAGATGTTCCTATTCTGCCCGATGAAACTCCAGAGAATGAACACTTTCTCGTGATTGAGGCGTGGAAACATTCTGATTTTCTATGCAAGAATTATGGACTTAGCAGACTGGAGGAAGATTTGTATAATGTCTACAGTGGCGTAGCTAAGTCAAAAGAATTGCTGACTGCGCTTGAAAAGAAATATAAAACTGAAGATGCCGGGTTGAAGAAATTTGTTTTTGCCAAGTTTTTGGACTACAAAAAGGAAGATACCAAGTCCGTTATTACCCAAGTCCAGAAATTGCAAGTGGTTATTCATAATATTCTTGCTGAAGATATAAATCAAATTAGTATTGATGTTGAAAGTAGTAATCTTAGTATTTTTACTAACAGAATCTATTGAAGGTCTTGTCATCAATTAAGCATTCTAAGTAGCAGCAATGATTGAGAAGTTGTCTCCTTTGTGGAATGACTTCAAAAACTACTTGAAGCACAAACACAATGAGATGCCCGTTAAAGATATCATTGCTCGGTTGAGAATTAAAAAGGACGATAAAGTGGCTGAAAAGAGAGGCCATAGAAACTCAACAATAATGGGAGTAAACATTGTTAAGGATACTTCTCAAAATAAGAGAAAGATGAAGCAGATCCTGGACCGAAAAGCAACCCAAGCAAGAAGCGGTTCAACGAAAATTGCTACTACTGTGGGAAAGCTGGGTACAATCTACAGAGTGTCGTGCTCCGAAGAAAGACAAGAATAAGGGTCAAGCAATCATGGCTGAAAAGCATGAAGATTTTGATGACTTGTATTCCATGCTGGTTGAATGCAACATGGTGGGAAATCCTAAGGAATGGTAGATTGATTTTGAAGACACTTGCCATGTTTGTGTTATCAGGGAACCCTTTGCAACATGTGGTCCTGTGGATCCGAAGCGACACTTTCTATGGGAAATATTGCGGTTGCCAAGATTGAAGGATATGGGAAGATCTTTCCGGAGATGACTTTTGGCAACATAGTGACTTTGAACTACGTCCTTCATGTTCCCTATATTAGGAAGAATTTAGTCTATGCTGGACTTCTTGTTAAGAATGATTTTAAGTGTATTTTTGTATCCGATAAGATTATAATAAGTAAGAACGAAATGTTTATAGGAAAATGTTACCTCATTGAGGGCCTTTTCAAGCTGAATGTAATAGTTATTGAAAATAATAATAAAATTTCAGCTTTGTCTTACTTACTTGAGTCGAATGAATTATGGCATATACGTTTTTGGTCATGTCAATTATAAAACCTTGCGTAAAATGATTAACTTGAAAGTATTGCCAAAGTTTATTTGCGATAAATCAAAATGTCAAATATCTGTGGAATCTATGTATATTAAACATACTTATATGTCAGTTGAAAGAAATTCAAATCCTTCAGACTTAATTCACACACATATTTGCGATATGAAATCAATACCATCTCGCAGTGGAAATAAGTATTTCATAACATTATTGATGATAGTACTCGATATTGCTATGTTTACTTACTTAATAGTAAAGATGAAGCAATAGACGCATTCAAGCAATACAAAAATAAAGTTGAAATGCAAGTTAACAAGAAAATTAAAATGATAAGAAGTGATATGGGTGGTGAATATGAATCTCCTTTTGAAAAAATATGTTTAAAATGTAGAATTATTCATCAAACAATGGCCCCTTACACACCCTAATCCAATGTGATTGCAGAAAGAAAAAATTGTTTATTAAAAGAGATGGTGAATGCATCATTGATAAGTTCTGGTTTACCACATAACTTGGGAGGGGAAGTGGGAGGTAAGCCATTCTTACGGCTAATCGAATACAAAATCGAGTACCCTATAACAAAATATAATCCATTCCTTATGAAATATAAAAAGGATGAAAGCCCAACTTGAATTATTTTAAAGTGTGGGGATGTATGGAAAAAGTACAAGTTTCTAAATCCAAAAGGATAAAAATAGGACAGAAAATAATTGATTGTGTTTTTATAGGATCTGCGACCAATAGAAAAGCATATTGATTTCTAGTTCATAAATTAGAAAATTTCGACATTTATAATAATACGGTTATCGAATTAGATAATGCAGAATTCTTTGAAAATATATATCCGCATAAAAAAGAATGTGAGTCGATTGGTGAAGGATCTAAATGACCTCGGGAAGAAACAAAAGAAAGCACATTTAGTCAGGAGGATCCAATACGTGGTAAACATAAAAAAATGTCTACTTCATTTGGACCAGATTTAATGACTTTCTTATTAGAGAATGGGCCTCGAAAATTTAAATAAGCTATGTCTTCCGGAATTATTATTTTGGAAAGAGGCAGTCAATAGTGAAATAGAATCCATATTGAACAAGCATACATGGGAATTGATTGATCTTCCTACTAGAAATAAACCTTTGGGTTCTAAATGAATCTTTAAGAGGAAAATGAAAGATGATAGCACTATTGATAAATTTAAGGCAAGACTTGTAGTCAAAGGTGTGATGACCCTTCCCAAAAGGGTCATCACTTGTTTTTAAAATAAATTTTGCGTTTCGAGGCCTTAAAAACCTCTTTCAGCTTCACCTCGATTTACGTGCACAGTCCGGGCGCATAGCCAAAAAGCTATTATGTGAAAATCTGTGAAAAATATTGAAGTGTTAACTTAAAATGCATTTATGACTTCGGTCAACATTTTGGATAAATGGATTCGGACCCATGATTTGACGGTCTTGGAGAGTCCGTGAAAAAATATGGGACTTGAGTGTATGCCAGAATTGAATTCTGAGGTCCCAAGTTCGAGAAATAAAGTTTTAGAAGAAATTATTTTTTGAAAAATATAACAGTTTTTGAAGGTGAAATGCTATGTGAAATCTGTAGTATTAGGCCCGTATTATGATTCCCGAGCTCGGTATATGTTCATTATGATTTATATGTATCGTTGGTAATGTTTAGTAAGAAACGGAATCCATTTGACTTGATTCAGACCTTAAATGCAAATTTTGATGTTTTAAGAAGTTTTTGAAATTTTTCATTGATTTGGAGGTTTAATTCATTGTTTAAGAGGTTATTTTGGCAATTTGATCGTACGGATAAGTCCATATGATGTTTTTGTGTTAGTACATATGCTTGGTTGGAGCACTGAGGGCTCGGGTGAGTTGTGGATAGGCCACGAAATGTATTTTGGACTTAGAAGCCTGGCTCGCAAATGTGATATTGCGAATGCGAGTGGCTAATCGCAATTGCAAGGGAAGCCCGGCTAGCTCCAGTCTCGCAAATGCGAGACTCCTTTCGCAAATGCGAAACTCCCATGTTTCAGCCTTGAGTCGCAAATGCGATGATGTAGTCGCAATTCCTAGCTCGCAAATGTGAGAGGTGTTTTGCAATTCGCAACCTAGCTGAAGTCAGGGTTCGCAATTGTTCGCATTTCCCACATCTGCAACCTGCAACTTGTATACTTAGATGAATTTTAGCCTATTTTCACATCTTTTCAAAACACAAACTCCCTAGGGTGATTTTTCAAGAATAAGTCTTCTTCCAAATCGATTGTAAGTTAATTTTAATTCATTTCTTCAATTATTAACATCTTTTATGATTTTAACTCAAAATTAATGATTTTCATCGGGGAAATTGGGTGTTTCGGGTAGAACCTAGGTTTTTCAAAAATTAGGGATTTGGACCTCGATTTGAGGTCTGATTTGAAAAAAAAAATTATATATTTGGGTTCATAGGGGAATGGGTAATATGGTTTTGGTTCAAGCCTTGGGTTTTGACCATGTGAGCCTAGGGTGATTTTTGACTTTTTGGGTAAAACTTTGCAAAATCCATTTACATGCATTCGAATTGATTCATTTAGTGTTTATTGATGTAATTAAGTAACTTGTAACTAGATACAAGCGAATGGTGGTGGAATCAAGGGGTAAAGCTATAGTTGATATGTGAATCGTGTTCGTGATATTAAGGTAAATGTTTGGTCTAACCTTAGCTTAAGGGTTAGGAGCCGAGTCCTATTTTCTATGCGGTAATTGTGGAGTACGACGTATATGCATGATGACGAGTAGCTATACGTTAGTGTCTAGCATGCCCGTGAGCCTTATATTCTGATTTTCATGACTTAGTTGTATTATTCATGCCTTAGTGAAGATTTCTATTCGTTGTGGAAAGAGTTGTGACCTATGAACATTAAGGAGTGTTGGCTCAAGTTGTATAACGAATTGCGAAAGTATAAGTGATAACTGAACCTCTAGAGCATTGGCTTGATTTGTGAAGTGAATTGTGAAGAAAAAGTGAGAAAGAGAAGAGATTATTATGTTTCTCCCTTGCAGGGATTGTTATTGCAATTTCATTTATTTTTCCCTACCCTATTGTTTGTGATTGTTGTTTGGGTGAGGAAAGAGTGTAAAGCACGAAGGGTGATGGTGTGCCGTACGATGTACCATTCTGTACCGATTATACTGATTATATGGTGAGGAAAGAGAGTAAAAGTACGGAGAGTGATGCCATACACATTTTTTAATTATATAATTGCTTTGGTGAGGACGAGAGTAAAAACACGAAGGGTGATGCCGTGCATTTGTTGATTTCTGGTTCTTTTGTTGATATCCGAGATATATTGCTTCTTTCATTTATCTTCTTCTATTCGGAAATTGATATCTCCCATGTAGCATGCTCCCCCCATACTTGACTGTTTATTTCCATATTTCTTTTTCGCTGTATATATTGAATTGCACAGGTTATTTGGTAGTCTGGTCCTAGACTCGTCACTACTTCACCGAGGTTAGGCTAGGCACTTACCAGTACATGAGGTCGGTTGTGCTGATACTATACTCTGCACTATGTGCAGATCCCGGAGAAACTTTTAGACAGTATTTTGGAGGCTTCCTCCGGTCCACGCGGAGATCCAAGGTAGACCTGCGGGCGTCCGCAGGCCTTGGCGTCTCCTTCTATCCCTATTCCCTGTTTTATTTTCCTTATATTCAGAAACAGTGTATTATTATTTTCTTCAGAATTCACATGTAATGAATCTTAGGCCGTATATGACGTTATGACACCAGGTTTTAGGTGATTAAGTCTTGAGTAGTTACAATAGATACAAATTTAATATATTTTAATTTTTTCTTCCGCTTAAACTAAATTTTCGTTGTTTATACGTTATCGCTTTACGTTTGTTAAAAAGGAATGAATGGATAATGAAGCAACTTAGTTTAAAGGATTGGCTTGCCTAGCTCATATTAGTAGGTGTCATCACGACTCTCGAGGGTGAAAAATTCGAGTCGTGACACTTATATAGATAAAACTAACCAAAGCCAGCCCTACAATGCCAATATACTCCTCTACTTGGAATCTGATCTCACAATATCACGGACTGTCTATGAATACTACATACAAATGTCTTGGAAGAAAAGTATTGTCTGTCTCAGAAGTAGATGAAAAATGGAATACAAATAAAAATAGAAGAGAACGTCGGGCCTGCAGACGCCTGCAGAACTACCTCGATATCTCTAGCTGGACTGAAGGTAGTCCCCTAATGCTACTGTCCAAAAGCTGCCACTTCGGGATCTGCACATAGTGCAAAGTGTAGTATCAGTACAACCGACCCCTTGTGCCAGTAAGTGCCTGGTCTAACCCCAACAAAGTAGTGACGAGGCTAATACCAGACTACCAAGTAAACCTGTGCAGTTATCACTGTTGCGGCATGCAACCCGATCCATATCATTTATCATTATTGCTGCGTGCAACCCCATCTATATTATTTATAATTATTGCAACGTGCAACCCGATCCATATCATTTATCACCTCTGTGGCGTGTAACATGATCCATATAATTTATCACTGTTGCGCTGTGCAACCCAATCCATATCATTTATCATTATGGCAGTGTGCAACTTGATCCATATCATTTAATACTGTTGCAGCGTGCAACCCGATCCATATCATTTATTACTGTTGCGGCGTGCAACTCAATTAATATATACAGTTCAATACCAATTCACTAACAGAGTCCCATCGAGGGATCAATAAATAACAACGCTATCCCGACAAGGGAATCGACACTATAAGTAAATACATCCCGGCAAGGGAGAAACATCTATAATCAAACTTGTTCTAACATCTAACTATCTCAATTAACATCAATACTCAATCTTAAGTAATTCCGCGAGAATAATAATAATCCTTGCTCAATACAGAGAATCAACAACTTTAAGCATTCGTAGTATCATTTAAGAACACAACATTTTCAATTTAAGACTCACGGTCATGCTTGATACCAACATATAGATACTCATCACCATGCCTATATGTCGTACTCAAAAAGTAGCATGTAGCAAATAGGACACAACTCCTAATCCCTCAAGCTAGGGTTAGACCAAACACTTACCTCAAACTTCCAAGACTAACTCAAGCCTCAAACACCACTTTTCCTTTTGATTTTGGTTCCAAATCAGCTGTATGTAGACACAATCAACTTAAGAATATCAATAAATGCTAAACAGTCCAATTCCAAATGCTTAATTATAGCTTTTCTATCATTCTTCCCAAAAATTCAAAAATTAACCCCGGGCTCACTTGGTCAAAATACGAGGTTCGAACCAAAACTCGATCACCCGTTCAACCACGAGCCCGAATATATAATTTATTATGAAATCCGACCCCAAAACGAGAATAAATTTCCAAATAATCAAAAAGCCTTAACTCTACCCAAATTCCTAATTTTCTACCCTTAATCACATATTTTAGGCCTAGAAATCTAGTAGGTGTTGATAAAAATTGAACAAAACAAGCTTATGATTACATACCTATGAAGCTATGGTGAATTTCCTCTTCAAAAATCGCCCAAGGGGTGTGGATAAGATGAAGTTTATGAAAAATGGTGAAATTTCCATAATACATCCTGTTTTTGAACTTAAAAATACCTGAGCGAATTTGGTCTACATGTTCACGATATGTCCGTTGTGTTCGTGATGAGTTAGGCATAAGAGACCTTCGTGTTCGCGAAAATGGGCTCGCGTTCGTGGAGAACTAACTCCTCCAGCCTTCGCATTCGCATCCAGGTGGTCGCGTTCGCATAGGTATAATACCCCTCCCCCTTCCCGAGCTTATAAGCCTTCGCGTTCGCGATACCTGGCCCACATTTGCAAAGGGAAGGCCACCCCCACCCCCCAAGCTTCACACTCGCGACCTGGTTCTCGCATTCGTGTAGAAGAAAATTTCCTTCAGCATGAATAACTTATCACGTTCACGAGGGTCCTCCCGCGAACGCGAAGAAGAAAATACGAGAACACCAAAACTGATGACTCGATTAATTCCAACATAAAGATGTTTTGAATAAGTTCTGATATTGCGATATAATTGTATTATACAATGGAAGACTATCTAATAAAGATGTTCTTAATATTGATATGCTGCTCTTTTTTATTAGATCTTTCTGCATTGGTAATATCGGCATATTTAAAATATAATAATTTGTAAGTACATTTTTGATATACAAAATTTTAGCATTTAGTAATCTATGACCGGGCGAATGCTTTGAATAAAATTTTTATAGTGTACTTATTAGTTTTTCTTTAAAGCCATTCAAAGATTTGTTATTTTTTTTTTCCAAACTTAAAGCAATTCGATTGAACGTGGATACACCGAAGAACATTGTTTTTATAGCAAGAAAGTGAAATACTTGTTTATACAACTACACAAGGTTATGCCTCTATATAACACAAGTCATGTTTCCCTACAATATTGTTTTACAGTACAATATACCTTATTGGCTAAATAATTTCATTTATCAACTCTAACTTCTTCTAATTATAAGTTAGTACGTATAAAATTTATCCATCTTATGCAATTTATGCAAAAATTGTGACATCTCAAATTCGTAACAAGAGTGAAAGTATAAGTTATTTATTTGTTTGAAAACATACAAAATTAGAGGAGACAAAGTAACTCTTCTTTATTTAGCTTTTTAACCACATTGTTAAGAGTAGAATTCTAATTAGAGTGAATGTCTATCTTGTAGAGAGTTTTACTTTGAAGCTAAGTCATTTTTCCTCCTATAAATAGAGGGGTCTTACCTCATTGTAAATAACCCCAAAATTCAATAAGAATTTTCTCTCTCTTTCTCTGTAATATTGCTCTTGTTCTTTTATTGTTTTATAACACGATATCAGCACGAGACTCTACCGTCTCAAGAAGCTCTTTGAAAAGAAAAATACACACAAAAAAAAAGCCATCAGCCGTGAAAGAAAAAATAAAGATTACACCCAAAAATAATTTTGAAGAAGAGGAGCCAGCAGGAAAACCAAATACAAGCATCAACAGAGACCTCCGACGGTTCTGTTTCTCTCGGAACCAAACAACTTTTCTCCCCTCGACGCAGGTCTCCTTCTTCGATCATCAAAGATCAGAGAAAACGGCCCCATCCACTAATCCTCTAGCAGCCATAAAAGGAGAGAACCAGTCGCACAACCACCCTCGAACTCCTCGGAGCGCGAACACACTCGCAAACGGACGGATATCGAAAGGAAGGCTAGGACCTGAAGGTTTTATTTGCTTTCTCTGATTTTTCAGAACGTATTCATGTACATAATCCCTGATTTAAAAGTTGATTGGTTTGAGCTTAAGCAAAATGAAAATAGCTCTTGTTTCCTCTTTGCCATTCCGAGTCTTTGGTTTCAGTTATGAGGTTGATTGAGGTGATCGTCGAGATCGTTGACTGCTCGTGAGGTTTAAGTCCGTTTGTTCCGAATCATTTTTTATTGCGGTTTGTTCGTTTGCTTCTGGATGCACGAATTTCGGCGTCGGATTTGCTTGTAATGGCTTCTGAACAAGGTTAATCGAAAGTTTAATTCAGCTATTGTTCACGTCAATTTGCTGCTGTTGTTCGTTGAATGCTTGTTGAGTACGATCCGATCCGGTTGTAGTCATAGTTGAAGAGTCGAGTCTGTGTCGTTGAGGTTTCGGATTTGAGATTGAACATCCGTCGTGTGAACTCGAGATCTTGTGAATCAGAAAGTGTAGCTGCTTGAGTTAGATTTTTGGGCTCGATTCGAAGTCACTGTCCGAGGTTCAATCCGGGCAGATTCGCGCCTGGTTCAACCGTGGTCGCTCGACGTCGAGGTCGTACGACGAGGAAGAAGATTGATCTTCAAATCTGCTCGGCCCAAAATTGCGGTTTGGAATGTCAGTCTTAAATTTAGGAGGACGTTCATGAAGAATATTACACTTATGTCCATAAGAGGGGCTCACACAAATCTTCAAAACTATGGCTTTGGATACATGCACGATGCTCAATTTTTTCATAATATTGAGCATAATGATTGTTAATCATTCTATGAACTTCCTTCAAGATTAATTTTGGATTTAAGGTAAGTATTTTACTTTTCTCTTTCAAATTATTGATATTCTACAATTTGTTTTTAAATACAAGCAAAGACGATAAATTTTGATTGCAACTCTAATGGAGTTTGTAAGAAATTATAACCACGTGAAGTGGTAAAATTTCTATGCCTTGCCATGATTAAATTCAAGAATGATTGTGGGCAAAGAATTGAAAACCCGTCCAATTGAATTTGCTCCATTCTCATTCCCTTTAGAGAATGTGATAGCAGTATGTGATAAGTCTGAAAGAAGACAAAATTATTACCGTGAAGGTATCAATGGATGTGGACGTGGCAATAGACGAAATTATAATCGTCATCATTGTGATAATGAAGATAATAAGGATTCTCAAAATAATCCTTCACTCTGTGAAAGTAATATTTGTCATAAATTTGACAATATGAGATTTTATAAAGCACATATAGATGATTATGGTCCATTCAAGATGTGAGTGTCATAACATCTAATTTATGAATACATATTCATTCTTGGAAGAATATGAACGTGCTAGTGGTAGTGAATATACCACATCACCTCTAGAAGGAGGTTTGAGATGATATATGAAAATAATGTCATTATTATGGCATGAATGATCATTGGTCACGTACCTATTGTACGCCAAAATATTTTGGAAATATGATTATTAAAGGACAACGATAATACAAGAAACATATCTTGCATATAATTTTGACCATGACCATAATGGTATAACTTTCTCTTTAAAAGAGATATTCACCACATGGATGTTGATGAATTTGTGGTAATACAAAATTAATTGAGAGCTCTAGAAGAGCCAATTATTACTATGTTGGAGAAACACAATTGATTAACAATAAGGTATTGTGTTGTAGTAAGTCTCAAAGAAACTTATTCAGTTTCCAAAGTATATGCGAAAGCGATTGATTATATTGAGACTATAAATAAAGGAAAGATTTGATATCTTCTATTACTACAACTTGTAGCGGGATAATCTGTATGTGAAAAGCTACCCGCTTTATTCTCCAGTTTGTACTACACAAACAAAAGAATACCACAATAAAGTGGATGTTTATTGATATAAAAACCCATATCATAATAAACATGGAGTTTATTGAGAAATGCACATGTCATGGTGTAAACATGAACTTATCAATATTGATAATTTATTCAGTTGGCATAATCATTTTAGCCATATCAATTTAAAGTGTGATGTGCAAAAATAAACGAGAATCTATATGGGTAAATATTAAAGAACTAGAAAGATCTTTACGAATTCTCTTATGTTGTTTGTTCTCGTCAATTAATAGACCAACTAAGTTGGGATTAAATCTCATGAATTCTGGAAATTTCAAAGGTGAACATGGGCACATTCACCTGCCATGTATACCACATAAGATGCATCTATGAGATGGTTACATGTGCGATTATTATTAACCCGCAACATGGTGTTTTGCGAGGTAACTTGCTCAATAATTCAATTTAGAGCATAATTTCTAGATTTTCTATTCAAGATAGTTTATCTTGACAAGTTAGTTTACATCACAGCGGGTTTAGCAAGATAATTTATTGAGTGTCTCCACTTAATAGCTAAACACTTGCTTACGAGAGCAAAGTTATCTATATCAGTTTGATATAGGTTATATACGAAAGTATATTACATTCTTCCCTCACAAATGGTTCAGGGTCAGGAACCAAATAATTCCATCTTATTATCATTTATGTGCGGTGTACATTATAATTAACACCATAACGCACAAAGATGGGTTCTCAAAGTTGAGGAAACAAGTTAGTCTTTCTAACATGAGGGGGAGAAATGATAAACAATTGAGAAAAAGTTACGTGGAATGAATTATCATTTGTATATCTAGATCCTCGAATAAGATATTATGAACTTGAAGTTCATAAAAAGATAATTACGTGAGTCCTAGATATTTATGGCACAGGTTTTATATGAAATGTTAGGGCTGAGATTGTTGTGCCAGGTCTTTATTTAATTGGGTCTAACTATTTCGATTTAGCACATTTATCTCTCTCCGTGTTGAAAAATTATTTTCTTTAGATATAATAAGGATGAGCTTCGTCTCCGTTTAGGGATTGGCTTCTTTGATGGTCTGTGCTCGTACTTTAATTTTACAGATCATTGTTAGCAAACTTAAATTGGGACTTTAATGTTAATGTTATGATATTTAACTAGTCAGTCATCCTATTAGTGCTTTATCTTACTATGATGTGTACGTCTCATAACAGATATAACTCAAATTTTAGTGTTATGGATCGGTATTGCTGGTCATGCTGCCAAGTCTTGGAAGCTCAATTGCTCCTGAAACTAAAAATTTGGAAGTCTAGTTGATATCTGTGATTTGTTAACTTTGAATGAACAACTGAATTGAAGTTGTGTTTGATTGTTACAATGTCTTTATTAACTGAAAAGATATGTAGTTTTGAACATGTAGTTCAAATATTAAAAGGTATAAAGTCAATGGTATGTGCAATCAGTTTTCGATATCTTATTTGTCTAGAATGACATGAAAACTTGATATGCATCTAAAGTCTATAATATGACTTATATGACTTAACTTATATGGCAATCCATAAAGGATTTAAGTTGCTTAAAGCATATATAATTTTTGGTCTTGAAGTATCACATGCTAAATGCAATTTGTGCACATTTGTATCTTGCTATAACTATAAGCATGATAATATGATAGCGAGGATACCTCTATGGAGATATTGAAAAGCCATTCCACGATATTTGTGAAGACATTATATATCTATCACGAGTTATGATTTCAAGGTGCAAATATTCATTATAGTTAATATGGCTGATTTATTTATCAAATATCTACCAACGATCTCTTGAAGATGGTGCACAAGATTGGAATGCGAATGCTCAAGGATGTGAATTGATGCTCTCATCAGGGGGAGTTAATGCGTGTTGTACTCTTTTTCCCTTACAAGGTTTTGTCCCACTGGGTTTTCCTTGCAAGGTTTTTAACGAGACAACCAATAGGCGCATTTCTAAATATGTGTACTCTTTTTCCTTTTCTAGAATTTTTTTCCCATTGTGTTTTATTTTAGTTAAGGTTTTAATGAGGCACATTATTTATTGAGTAGACATTCAAGGGGGAGTGTTAAGAATAGAATTCTAATTAGAGTGAATGTCTATCCTGTAGAGAGTTTTTACTTTGAAGCTAAGTCATTTTTCCTCCTATAAATAGAGGGGTCTTACCTCATTGTAAATAACCCCAAAATTCAATAAGAATTTTCTCTCTCTTTCTCTGCAATATTGCTCTTGTTCTTTTATTGTTTTACAACATGAATATTTTGGTCAATTTTTATCTAATTGTTCGGATCCATTGCACATTACCTGTGATGAGAAGTTTTATTTTGCGTCTTATACAATTGATACTAGTTGTATGAGACTCCTTTTTATTTCAGCAATTTATGGACCCCAATCTTACACTTTTGGATCCACAAATTTGTAAGATAAAAAGAAGTAAAATTTTCCACCTGTGATTTCTTCCGACACATCCACCCACGCTGGCGGTAGACCTGCTGTAACTGGACGATTACTGCAGCAGGAAAACAGCATGAGATCCTGAGTAGTGGGGAGCTATTAAGGACATCCATATAATCTGGGAAGTATATACTCGCTCAGAAAGATGTAACAAATATATAAAGAGAAAAGATATGAAATTTAAGAAAGATGCTATAACAAATGTCCAAAGGAGTTTTAAATGAGAAGAATTTCTTTTTAAAGTTCATAATAAGACAAATGACAAGGCTTCATCAAAAGTTTATAGTAATACATTTCGATTAAAGATTTCTTAACATTAAAGTCACGTGAACAAAACAGGTGCTACACCACCTTTTCTAGTTACACTGCAGCTTGTTAATAGACTGATGTTACCAGAGTGATGGAAAAAAAATTACTACAAGAGCAGAATTTGTAAAAAGTCTAAGAGTGACATAAGCATGACCAGGTGAATAAATCAATATAATATCTACTGACTTATATTCATTAGTGGTGCAGAGAAGGTGTTGTATTTAAGAACAAAAGTAGTTAACCATCTTTCAGGAAAAAGAAGTACAATACATATAAAGTGGAGGATAGACCACTCTCCAATACCAATGTAAATGACATCTAAGGAATACATGACTAAGGATAACATCAGTTAAATAGATTGCTTATAATCTCACAGAGCGTGAGAATATGAAATGAAATTTAACTTGGGATATTGGTGTTAATCCAATCTGCTAATTTCAAAGAAACCTTGATGAGTAACATCATAAATAATTATTTATTTTTTATAGTTAATTTGAAATGCTCAGGGATTAGAATGCGCAACTTTACTTTATAATATATCAATTATAAGTAGTTAATGAAAGTAAAAAAATGAAAACTAAGTAATTGCTATCAGCAAACAACCAGTTGGGTGGATAACTATCTTACTTAAGCAACTCTTGTTATTCAAATTCGTTCTTGGTAGAAATTCCTATATTGGTTATTTTCTTTCTTTATGAATGTTACAGCTTCTAATTCTTCGGTAACAGACCGGCCTTATTGATAGTCGATATTACTGCCCGTATGTATTACGCCAACCATTCAACTACATTCAACTATTCAACTATATGACTGTTGTGATTGCGAAAGAAAGGAGAGATGGCCCTTTTTATACCATCCGGTGGTTGAAACCAACATAAGCAATAGGAAATAAATAGTATCGAAAAATCATCTACATTTAGAAACCGCACCAAATCTAAGCACAAAATTCATCATCTATTATGAAAATAGACTTTTGAATATTTGAAATTTTTTGACCTGTTATCTTGGATAAAACTGGTGTGGAATTCCAATCAAGTTAAATTTGTTGAATCAACAAAATTGCATATATTCCACAATCAGAAACCCAAAGAAGCATGCAGCATAATCCTAACTAAATGGCTTGGAGAAGAAGATTTGGGAAAATTAAAAACCTTATCCAAGGCATCATGTACTAAATCTGTACCCAATAACCGAGGCCCCTTGCTCAAATCACCCAACCGGCAATCGACACAGTCTACCATATAATGCCTCATAGGGATCTATATGGATGCTCGACTAATAACTGTTGTTGTAGGAAAACTCCACTAATGGCAAGAATAGATCCAAAGAGCCTCTGAAGTCAATAACACAGGCACATAGCATATCATCTAAGATCTGGATGGTACGCTTGGACTGTTCGTCCGTCTGAGGGTGAAATGATGTGCTCAGCTCAACCCGTGTATCCAACTCATGCTGTATTTCCCTCCAGAAATGTGAGGTAAACTGTGTACCTCGATCAGAAATGATATACATTGACACACCATGAAGACGAACAATCTCACGGATATAAATCACTGCCAATCGCTTCGAAGAATGGGAAACTAACATAGGAATGAAATATGTGACTTAGTCAGCCTATCCACAATAACCCATATTGCATAAAACTTTCTCTAAGTCTGTGGGAACCCAACAACAAAATTCATAGTTGATACAGTCCCACTTCCACTCAGGATTCTCAATCTTCTGAAGCAAACCACTAGGTCTCTGATGCTTGTACTTTACTTGCTGACAATTTAGACACTGAGCTACGTATGCAACTATATCCTTCTTCATCCTCCTCCACCAATAATGCTGTCACAAGTCCTGATACATCTTAGTGGCGTCCGGATGAATAGAATACCGGGAACTCTGGGCCTCATCTAGAATCAACTCACGAAGCCCATCCATATTAGGCACACAAAAATGACCTTGCATCCTCAAAAATCCACCATTTCCCACCGTTACCTGCTTGGCATCTCCGTGACGCACTGTGTCCCTAAGGACAACCAAATGAGGGTCATCATATTTCCGATCTATGATGCGTTCAAACAAGAAAGACTGAGCGACTGTGCACGCTAAAACACGTCTGGGCTTAGAAACGTCCAACCTCACAAACTAATTGGCCAAAGCCTGAACATCTAATACAAGCGACCTCTAACCGATTGGAATATACGCAAGGCTACCCATACTAGCTGAATTCCTATGCAAATCATGACCACTACATTGGCCTTCTCGTGATGATACAAGATGGTAATATCATAGTCTTTCAATAGCTCCAACCCACCTTCTCTGCCTCAAATTGAGCTCATTTTGTTTGAACAATTACTGCAAACTCTTATGATCCATGAGCACCTCACATGAACGCTATATAGATAATGCCTCCGAATCTTCAGAGCGTGAACAATGGCTGCCAACTCTAGATCATGAACTGGATAATTCTTCTCGTGAATATTCAGTTGCCGCGAAGCATATGCAATAACCTTGACACCCTGCATAAATACCACACCAAGTCCAATACAAGATACATCACAATATATGGTATAAGGTCCTAAACATGTGGGCAACACTAACACTAGCGCCGTATTCAAAGAAGTCTTGAGCTTTTGGAAGCTTGCCTTACACTCGTCTGACCATCTGAACGGGGCATCCTTCTGGGTTAACCTGGTCATCGGGGCTGCTATAGATGAAAACCCCTTCATCAACTGGCAGTAGTAGCCCGCCAATCCCAAGACACTACGTGTCACGACCCGGATGTTTCTTCCTCGGAAGTCGTGATGTTCGCCTACTAATGTGAGCTAGGAAAGCCTACTATTTGCACGAATTACCTTTAACCCATTTTATATCCTTTAACTATTATAAAGCAATAATTTGTCGACAATGAAATTTGTAACAAGCAGAAGAAAAGCAATAAAACTATCAGAATATATATATCCAATACAACTGTTTGAACAACAATTACCCAGAAATGGTGTCACAGTTTCACAGACGATCTAAGATTTCTACAAACAAAGTCCAAAAGATAAGTGATACATCGTTTCTGAAATGAGTGAATGAAATATGAATAACGGATAGAGGGAGACGCTAGGGAATGTGGATGCATGCAGGACTACCTTGAGTCTCCGTATGGACTGAAGGCAACCACCCAAGCTAAGGTCCAAAAGCTACTGCTCCGAGATCTGCACATAGTGCAGAGTGTAGTATCAGTACAACCAACTATATGTGCTGGTAAGTGCCTAGCCTAACCTCGACGAAGTAGTGATGATGCTAGGATCAGACTACCAAATAAACCTATGCAGTTTAACCATATACAACATAAAAGAAGAACAGTAATATACAGTCCAGTATAGGATGGAGAGCCATGCAGCGAGGAAACATCAATTAAGAATAGAAAGACAACGAGTAAATAAGAGGAACACCACAATCTCAGCTATCAACAAGGATCATAAATCAAACAAGTGCATGGCATCACACTTCGTGCTTTTACTCTCGTCCTCACCAAAACAATCAAGTAATGAAAATGTGTACGACATCACCCTTCTTACTTTTACTCTCGTCCTTACCATATAATCAATATAATCGGCATGGAATTGTACATCGTGCAGTACAACATCACCCTTCATGCTTTACACTCTTCCTCACCAATCATACACGGCATCATCCTTCGTGCTTTAACACTCTCTCACCAAAATAATACACGGCATACCCTTCAAGCTTTAACACTCTTCCTCACCCAAAAAAACAATCACAAATATTTGGGCAAGGAAATAAATGGAATTTCAATAAGAATCCCGACAAAGGGAACATTAGTTCAACAATCAATTCTCGGCAATGGAACAACGTCAAAAGAAACATCAACATCCCGGCAAGGAAGATAGCAGTTAAAAGCAACAATATCCCGGCAAGGTAGGCAACATAATGATTCTCTTCTCTTTCTCACCTTTACTTCTCAACCCACGTCACATCTTGAGCCAATGCTATAAAAAGTTCAATTACCACTTAAACTTTCACATTCCATTATATAACTTGAGCCAACACACCTCAATATTAAAATATCACAATTACTTCGAGAAACTTTGCCCAATAATAGAAATCATCACCAAGGCATGAATAATACATCGAAGTCATAATAATCACAATATTAAACTCACATGCATGCTTGACACCAACGTATAGATGTTGATACCCAGTTTTTCCCTATGCATTTTTCATATATAAAATACTTTTATAAAAAAAATATAAGCATACCCAAGTGTTTTAGTATTTTTTCAATTTTGTAAAGCTTTTTAAAATCAATTTATTATCTATTTTAGCAGTACAAAATCCATAATTATTTCCAAAATTATCAATTTGGTGAATAACTTATTTGTTATTCTCATATTTATACCAAGATATGGCTAAGGTAATTTTTGCATATTTTTTACGAATCTATTTGGTATTTTAAAGCCAAATTGCATATAGTTGCAATTTTAGCCTACTTTAAGATTTAATAATATTTTATAACTGTAAAATTAGTTTCAGTATTTTTCTAATTAATATTTATATATTATTAACTGGCTTTGTACTCTTAATTTACTTTTAAAATTATTTTTACTATTTCTTATAATATAAAGGGAAAAACTGGCTATTTAACATTTAGCCTCATTCAATTTCAATTACAGCCTATTTACATTTCAATATTAGCCCCTAAAATAAACCCAATACTAACCCCAGCTGGAGCCAACCCATAACCCAATTTGACCCAACCTGGTTCCCCACTTACCCTCTTAAATCTAGGCCGTTGATCATTCAAGATCAAACACCATTATTCCCCCTTCCATCATTAAACATAAACGACTACCCTAGCTCCCCCATTTCCATCTCTTAGCTGCCTTTGAATCCCATCATCTCTCAAACTCTCTCAAAGTTCTTTGGAAGCCTATTCGACTTCCACCATTTTCAATTGTTACCCCACCGGAATTCATGGCTTCTCAGGCCATGGATAACCTGTACTCACCCCCTCCACCATTAGATATTAGGTGTTCGAAGCTTTGAAGACTGACCTCGATGGTTATCCTTCAGAGCCTCTCAGATCTATAGTTCTCTGGCTTGCTCCGGCGTATCCAAATCACTAGAGTTTGTTTCTAACTCAACCGACTCCGGATCAGACTTTCTTCCAAACCTTTCTCATTTCTAGGGTTTCTCTGAAATCTTACGCTATTTAAGGTTTTCCCTGTTTGTTTTTTTCTTATATCTATGCTATATTTGTGTTCTACTAGACTTTTAAAGTGTTTTCCCCAAAATTTTCTTTCAAAAATTGCTTCTCTTCGATTTAGGGTTTCTGAAAGGTTTTCAAAACATCTTTCTGGTTCTTCCTTTTATTTTTCTTATGTGTGTTTGTCTATATGATGCTCGTGTATGTTCTTTTCTACCACGCATATGTTCTTCTTCTTTTTTCTTTCTACTGCATATGACTCTTCTGTACCTTCGTACTCTACTGTGCCTCTAGATTAGGCTCGCATGCTAATATTTGTTATATTTTCCGACATGTTCTTTGCTATACTTTCCAGTATTCCTCTACTGTATATGTTTCTTGTTGGGTTCTTTAACTTTGTTTGTTTACTGGAGTTTAGTTTGAGTTCTAAGCATGTCTCACTACCGTTTCTTAAGCTTATATCACCCTTCTTATCTTTTGAACTTGCTTAAGTTCCAACTTTTCTTAAATATGTTCTTTACGCTCTTTAAATGAACCTTTTACTCTATTGCTTCAAACCTGCTATCATGTCCGTTGGTTTCTCATGAGTCTCTAAAAGAGACCTAATAGTCTATTTCAATGGCTTGCCTTCTCATCTCTGTGTCTGATTCGAGTTGAAACCCTATAATTTTGGAGTTTTCTTTGGCAAGTTTGATTTGGTGTTCCTGTTAGGGTTCTTGGAACTCTTCATTTCTAATTAGCATGACAACCCCCTCTCGTTTTACATTTGTGTGCTTTATATATGAGAAATTCTTCTTTCAAAAAAGGTTTTGCCAATTATTGATTCCTTTTAATAAGGTTTATCTTCTTTCAAAGCCTGCAATTTTGATTTTTACTGGCTGTTTGATTGATTCCCTTTCCTTATTTTTCACAAACATGTACCACTGGACTTTTGCCTTAAATAAACCCTATGTATTTACTCTTCTTGTGTTACTTTGTAAAAGATTTAGTCAAATTCTTTCCTTAGTTGTCTTCTACCCGTTTGAAGTTAGAATCTCCCAACTAAAGGGAGACTTTATGTGATTGATTGCAGAACTATTTTCTTACCTTTTTTTTACTTGCCTTCTGCACTATAAAAGGGGACTACCCTCCTGTACTTTGACAGACTTCGAATTGAATACTTATATACCTACACCTCCAGTTTTACAATTACAATTCTCTTTTCTCTTTTGAGATCTCTTGGACTATTTGCTTGTAATTGGTTTACAAGACTTCTGCTTTTTCTCTTCTTATTTCCTGAAACTTGTATGTTCTGATTTAATTTCAGCCATCATCCCAGTATGTTTACTTACAGCTTCTGCAATCCTGTTTGATTTTCTATCCATGCTCAGTGATTAATATTAACTATGCATGTCCTTTTCTTACATCTGTTCCTATTGTGAATCCCTACCCCTACTCCCTTCTATGTGCTTGAGTTAAGGTTCAGGCATGCTTGTGTCCAAATTGCTGCTTATGTCTTGACCTGATCCTTAATGGATCCTAACTCCCAGTATATGTGGCTAACAGGCTGGGCAGGGGTGTGTCAGCACTCCTAATTGCTGGGCACGACCACCAGCCTGCCATGGCCTTCCCTAACTCCCATCTATGCACTTGCACTCTCTCTTAAAGTCTAAATTTTGCCCCCTCCTATAAGCATTGCTTTGGGATCTTGAGTTCCCTCTGAACTTGAACATTTGAGGGATGGCTCTTCCACACTTCACTTTGCTTAATTCTGCAATATATTTGGGGTGTAAGCACTTCCCGGAGTCCACCTGAGACTCTTAGGGAAATCTGACACATCCCAAATAAGAGAAAGGCTTTGGAAATCTAATCCTGGAAGTTGGTTCATCTCATATTTTTAGACCCTGAGTCAGAATTAGGCTCCATGGTTGTAGTTTAAATTTATGATGTAATTTTACTTTTTCTTGATTCATTCTGGTCTATAACAATTTGTAATAACTTATATGGTTTTAGTAAAAAGAGGATGGTCACTTATGTATGCATTCAGGTAAACATCATGATCTTAGGTATTTATTCCTGCAATCACAACCTGCTGCACTATACATTCCATATAGAGATCCTGACTATAAGATTCTGCACTTATGCATTTCATATAGAAATCCTGCCTACAGTTTCTTCATTTCATATCGAAGTACTGCCTACAGTTTCTGCATATCATATATAAATCCTGCCTATAAGTTTCTGCACTTCTGCATATCATATAGAAATCTGCATGTATCCTTTTTTTTGCACTTCTAGATATAGAAATCATGATTATTGGTTTTCTGCACTTCCGCATGTACATCTATCATTAGGCAAATAGTTATAGGTTAAATAATAATCAATTGCATTCTATATACTATGTCTATAGGACTCCTACACTTTCATAATCGTATTACAACCAACAACGCTTAGAAAGCATGCCTACAGGAGTAATTAACTGAATCTGGATCAACGACAAGTCTAAAATCAATAGTAATGTTGCTTAATATATGTAGATCTGATTTTTTATCAGTAAGTCGTCTTTAAAATCAGAGTAAGCATTGATATATATCATACCTATAGGTTACACCTAGGCCAGCCATTAGAAAAAATTAATTAACTGCATTAGTCTTTGATAATTACAACCAAGTGAGGCCTAATTCGGACTTCTCATATGAGAAATATATGATAAATCAGCCTGTCTTAATGCTTTAAATTTAATTCAGACCATAACCAGTATTTGTAAGTCGTGCTAAACAATCTGTTTCTTTAAGTGAGGAGGCCTGTTTGAACTTTTTTTTTTACTGCTATGTGTACTCCCATACTTGCCTTATATGATTTGATTGTTGCCCCTAGAATTTTGTCCTTTTGAAAATCTAAAAAGCCAAATCTCCCTTCCCCTTAGGCCTAGTAGTCCCAAATGACTCCGGGACTTATTAGATTTGGGTGGGTACTAGCATGCAATAAGTAACTATACTATTCCACGCTTAATGTATTAATAGGGTGGGAAAGGGTAGATATGGATATGATGACCGGTGCGCTAATATCACGGGTAACCCGTCATCTGAGGAGTGATATCGAGTATTGGATTGATGTGATCTATATTGTTTGTAAACCTATGACCCCTTTCCTTTAATTTGTTTTATTTCATTCGAACTATTCCCTTAAACTTTTTGCTTTCTTTATATTCCTCAAGCTTTCAATTTACTCGTAATAGTATGTGAAAATCCCCCTTTTATTTGAGACCTTTATTTGCTTACTTGTTATTAAAGTCACAATTGTAGCATGACCGGGAACCACACTAGTGGATCTTGAGGGGTGCCTAACACCTTTCCCGCGAGATACTTTCTAGCCCTTATCCAAACTCTGGTTTTCTAAATCAAAACCCTCTTGGTGTCCTAATGCGGTTAATCATTAGGTGTCGACTCTTCAATCAAAAACCCAATTCCCAAAAGGGAACGAGTTGCCCTCCAAAATGTCATAAACCCTATATAGCGAGAAAAAAGGGGCGTGAAAGCATGATGACTCTGCTAGGAATTTTCTTTAGGCTTTTACCGTTGCATGTTACTTGTGACTTTACTGCTTCTTTATTGCCTTTATTGTCTTTATCTCTCCTTCTACTACAAAACTGACTTGGCTTTTTGTTTCTTTTCTCTAATGCTTTCTTTTACCACTTTCCTTTAATATTGTTGTAATTATGAGCAATTATTATAATCATTACTTTATGAACGTGCAAATACATGAAAACTTGTTTAATTCTTGTAACTGCATATTCAACATCATATTCCACTCGTGCCAAACAAAGTACCATAACAATGCTTATAATGAGTGGTTTGCGCCTTTCTGATGTTATTACCCCCTAAATTTGGCAAAGGCGTATTTGCAGTAAAACCAGTCGATTAACAGTGTAGTAGACGGTTCCGTGCCTTTCTCTCTTGAGTTGTCCACTCAAGGGCACCGGTCTAATACCCCATAGAAACCTTAATATGTTTAATTGTGCATGCATCACTATCAAACCTAGACGATCACTTATGTTATCCGTATAACGACTCTTTAAGATAGCCTTGTCCAAAGTCTACCGGGTTTCCTTGGAACCCAAACAGACACTATCACGTCTGTGCATTTATTTGGAGAACTAAACACTGTTTATGCCAATTATTGATATTTAGATAGTCGAGTTTGGCAGGGGTAAGGGCCTAACACTTTTTTTTGCAGAAAATGAGGTACGAGGTCCCTAGTTTCGGCATGGTAATCAACATCCATCGAAGGTTGCTAAGCTGGCGGGAAGAACTTCACTCATGTGATCAGACTCTTGTCCGCAAATATTTTGGAAATTTGCCTTCTCTTTTGGAAATCCAACCCAAAAACAATATCATAGAGGCTACAACTCTATTCTGGGATGCCGATATATCGGTGTTCTGCTTCGGGGACTTTGAAATGACACCTTTGCTAGAGGAAATAGGAGGACTAGCTGGTATCCCATGGGAGACTCCAAGTTTGCTTATTCCGAAAAATCGCAAGGGTAGAGGTTTATTTTAATGATGGGGCTCAAGAAGAATCCAGACTTGACTTGTTTGAAAGATTCCTACATTCCTTTCGACTATTTGTACAAAAGGTACGGGCATAGCAAGTCCTACCGTACTTACCCGAATGAATTTTCCCTCACATCATAGGGGCATATCCACTGAAGGGTCTTCGTCTTTATGTTTTGCTTTTTACGGATAATAGTGTTTCATATGAAGAAGGCTAGGATCCATACAAGACTAGCCATGGTCACCAAAACTTTAATGGAAGGAATTAGCGGGCAACCATTGAGCATAGTGCCCATAATTATTGCAGAGATATACCGAGCCCTAGAAAAGTGTCAACGAGGGGCCAAACAATTTGAGAGCTGTAACTTACTACTCTAACTTTGGCTTATGGAACACCTCCAAAAGGGTGAATATCGACAAGAGATTATGCGCAAAGATTGGGATGATCATATCGCCTTCCATCATCCAAGGAGAATAAACTATATACCTAACATGTTTGATCAACTAGAAGATGCCAAAGGGTAGGTAGAGTTGTTTGAAAATTTGAAAAAGGACCGAGTACAGTGGATGTTCAAGTGGTTCCCCAATGGAGAATTCATCACCCAATCCAGGGATGCACCATTCCTAATACTTATCGATTTGAGGGGGACCTACCCTTACATTCCTCTCCAAGTTATGAGATATGCATGAAGGAAGCAGGTTATACCAAGGGTTGACAAAATGAGTCTCTTCAGGGCCGACTTTCAGGATGACGATATCCCTTACAAGTGCCAAACGCAGCACATGTGGCACTGCAAAATCATCACGGAAAGAGATACTATTGAGCCAGACAGGTACCATGCTGGTTATACCCCATACTATCCAAGGTGGTTGGAAGACGACTGTAATGGGTTAGGACAACCTAGGTTTGTCTGAGGTCACAGGATCATCGATGAAAATGCCGAAGTATATGTTAAGTACAACCAATTGCACAAGAGGATTCAGGTATGTGAAAGTGAGCACTGGGGAATTCAAGAAGCCCACCAAAAGCTGATTGAAGAGTGGAAAGATATGGCTGTCAGCGCCAACAAGAAACAGGGATACTTGGAGCGAGGATTGGTGGAGCTAGATGGGAAATTCATCAAAAGGATCGAGGACTGCCAGAATGCTGAGGAAAACGAAGGTGGACACCTGGCTAGAGCTTACTTGCTGCTGGGAATTCATGAGCTGTTGAAGCTGTTAGATAGAGATAAAGATGCTAAGTCTAGGGAAGGTCCTTCTGGGACCAAGTAGTTATGCTTCCTTTCTTTGCTTTAAATGTAATAAGGTCAATGGCCATTTAGTGACATTTTATCTTACGCTATTTTAGTGTCATTTTGGGATTCGTCTTATTTTTATAATTAAAATGAGACATTTAGCATTGTATGTTCTCCAAATCAACTTGTCGCTAGGCTTACCTCGGGCACAACGAGGCTCCCAAATTAGGACACGAATTATATTCCCCCGCTATGTGTTTGAATATCGCAACTTATTTTTCTTATGATCCTCACAAACTTGTTACCTTTTTGTTTTTCTTTTTGTTTTATTCCCCTCCCAACGGTTAGTTCGTGCACTCTGGCATCGTCATCATACTCCACAAGATCTAAGGGCCCTCCACCTACTCCTCCTTCTCGTCCCGTCAGAAATTGGAACAAGGGGAAAATGGATTTGAGCAACATCAGAAAGGAGAACTCAGAGGTTACTCAGGGTATTCAGGTTTCCAAGGAAGGTGCCTCCCAGCTCGAGGAAAACTTTTTGAAATTTCAAGAAGAACTGGACCAAGTTCGCAACTTGGCAAGTTCGTCAATTTCCCTCACTACCCCAGATGTCAACTTTCCCAAAACTCAAAACCCCACACCTCCACAAAACATCCCGAAGCCACAAAATCAACCCGCTCCCCACTACCACTGTAACACTTGCCACACTTTCGAAAATACCCTACTACTTATCCCTGAACCACTTCGTACGTAACTCTAGCTTGTCCCACATCTCCTTTGCCATTGTGCAACACGATATTTTCCTGTAATCGTCAGCATTAACAGCACAATATAATAAATTAATTGCTTTAGCATTATTTTGAACCTTTCGGATGTCATCCACGTCATACTCATCCTCGGACTTGGGAACCCATTCGTTTTCCACCTTCTTTGTTGGAATTTGGTTTCCCTTCATTATCACCTTCCAAAGGTGAAAGCTGTTGGACTGAACGAAGATCTTCATCCTCTCCTTCCAGTACGTGTAATTTGTACCGTTGAATAGAGGTGGTCGTTTGGAGCACTGTCCTTCATCAATTCTTGCAAAAGAATCACGAGTAGAAGCCATGGATGGTTCTCTCAAACTGTTAAGTTTTCAGAGAGTTGGGCTCTGATACCAATTGTTAGTAAATACGCTTAACGCTAGAGGGGGGGTGAATAGCGTTATAATAATATTTAGCGTAAACTTGCGGAAATTAAAATTTGCAGGAAATAAATAAGTGCGTTAAATAAACAAAAAGGAAAGAACGCACCGATATATTCTGGTTCACCACAACACGTGGCTAGTCCAGTCCCCGAGAGACTCTCTCGAGATTTTCCACTAACTTGTTAAGCTTACGGGTGCTCAACAAACCTTTACACCTTAAGGACACAAGCCTTAACACCTTTGCTCGGAGATACAACACTCCAAGACTTCAACCAAGGAAACACAAGTTCCTTACAACAAGAGAATTACAATTCTCTTACAAGTGTATAAAACACAAAACACTCAAACAAAATACTCCTTAATGAGTAGATATGAGTAAAAGAAGTAAGCTCTAGATCACAACAACTTTGGACAAGAATATGGCTCTCAAAAGCTTTATGAAATTGAATATAAAATGATAAACAAGAGTATGCAAGCTTATAGCAATGTAATGATCAGTTGTAGTATGTTGTTGTGTTTAAAACACTGAAATGAAGCTGTATTTATAGTTGAAAAACTTGGCATTACCGTTGCCTAATTGCCAATTAAGAGTTGCTGATTTTACTCACTGACAATCGATTGTCAAACCCCAACAATCGATTGTCTGCCAATCAGATCAAAATTCAATCCCACATTTTACGCTTGATAATCGATTACTTTCAATCCATAATCGATTACTGGCAACGTTCAAAAAATCCTTTCCAGATTTTACCACAAACAATCGATTGTCCAGAATCAACAATCGATTACTCAGCAACGTTCAATAAATCTTTTCCGGATTTTAATCAAAACAATCGATTATACAAAATCAATAATCGATTACCCAATAACGTTCAAAAAATCTTTTCTGGATTTTAATCAAAACAATCGGTTATACAGAATCAATAATCGATTACCTGACGGTATTTGAAAACTTTACGACAACGGTCAGCTTCACAATCGATTGCACAAAGTCAACAATCGATTACTTATCAGTTTTTGAAAAACATTTTAGACACTGTCTCTTTGACAATCGATTGTCCAATGTAACAATCGATTATTTAATAAATTTGAAAATCACTGAAAGACACTGTCTCAACATAATCGATTACCATTAGTTCATAATCGATTATTCTGAGTTTTGAAAAACTTTGATGGACACTGCCTCAGTCACAATCGATTGTCATTTGTTCACAATGGATTGTCATGCAGGTTTGAAAAACCTGATGCTCACTGTCTTACTCACAATCGATTGTCATTAGTTCACAATCGATTGTCATGCAGTCTTGGCTTAAAACAATCGATTATCATAAGTACATAATCGATTATCTTAGTCCAGATTTTTAAGGCATGTCTAAAAATTATTTTGACTACTGTAAATATGCATGATTTAAATTCATTTGACATTAAATTAAATATGCATGATTTTGGAAAATAGTTTTATGAGAGAAGCCATGTTACGAGTCAAGTTGTAGGATCAAGATCACAATTAAGAATGACTCAATTAAACTATAAAACTTTGTCTTGAGCTTGAATCTCGTTGTATATAAATTGTGCGCTTGTTTCTTGAACTTCGTCATATATCAATTTTCGCTTCGTTTGTCATTCATCAAAACCTACACAAAAGAACACACGTTTTAGTATATTGCATTGAGAACGTGTTTCCAACAATTTCCCCCTTTTTGATAATGGCAAACATTAAGCGGGATATGCAAGACAAACAATTTATAATGACGATTCAAGACAAGTATATACATGCAACAAGTATGCAATTTGTTCCCCCTCAATTTGAGAATTCCCCCTCAATTTAAGCTTATAATTTGAGAGTGCATCATACCCGTTATCTTCCCCCTTTTGCCATTAGCAAAAATAATAATAAGATGCCAAAGATGAAATAAACCTTGTTTATTTATTGGAAAGAAGGTGTGATTATTTAAAGAGAGTATAATAGCTCAAATGATAGCATTACAATCGATTATTGATGCGAGATAATCGATTATTAGATGAGGGAAACAGATTTTTCTGAAGAAGACTCGATTCTTGCGCGTCATGCTTTATAATTCCCCTTTCCTTTGGGGCGATACCTGCAAAAATCGTTAGACGCCTCCGACGCTCAAGTTAGAAATCATGTAACAAAAAAAATGCAATGCATGACTTAGATCAACGTGGAGTCAAGGATCCCGAGTTCACTGCGAATTCGGAAGAAGGACTCTTTCTCTAAAGGCTTTGTAAAGAAGTAATAACTTAAACTAGTGTTGCCAAGTGAGAGCATGAGCTCTTAAGAAGTGTGTCCTAAAGTGTTTTTAAGAGAGTTTCGGGTACTTACCTTTCCTCCGACGTCTCCAATTACCTGTTCAAGAGGGTGATCTTTGATCGTCCTCCACTCATTTGGCACTTTTGTTTCTTTTTCCAATTGTGGCACTTCTTCCGTTGGTTGTTTCTCAGTTTCATCTTTATTTTCCTTGGGTGGTTCCTCTTGTATTTTGTCTTTCAAGCTATCTAAGATACCTGCAAGATCAAAACTGGAATCCTTTCTCGCCAAGCGAGCATTATTTTCGGAAAATACAACATGAGGGGATTCCTCCACAATTTGGGTTCTTTTATTAAAGACCCTATATGCTTTACTACGTGAGGAATATCCAATGAAAATACCTTCATCCGACTTAGCATCAAATTTACCCAATTGGTCTTTGCCATTGTTATGAACAAAACATTTGCAACCAAAAACTCTAAAAAGGGAAATATTTGGTTTTCTACCCTTATAAAGTTCATAGGGGGTTTTCATGAGTATCGGCCGAATTACTACTCTATTTAGAACATAGCAAGTGGTACTCACGGCGTCTGCCCAAAAATGTTTGGGTATCTTAGCTTCGTCGAGCATGGTTCTAGCCATCTCTTCGAGACACCTATTTTTCCTTTCCACCACCCCATTTTGTTGTGGTGTATGTGGAGCGGAAAAGGTATGCTCGATTCCGAGTTCGTCACAAAAGTCCGCAAAGAGATTGTGATCAAACTCCCCCCCATGATCACTTCTAATTGAAGTGACGGTTGTCTCTTTCTCATTTTGAACACGCTTAAGAAAATATTTAAAATTTTGAAAAGCATCACTTTTATTGGCAAGAAATAAAGTCCAAGTAAATCTCGAGTAATCATCAACAATCACAAAAGCATATTTATTTCTTCCTAGACTTTCAATGCGAGAGGGACCAAATAAATCCATATGAAGCAATTGCAATGGTCTAGAAGTTGAAACAATGTTTTTTGATTTGAAAGATGCTTTTGTTTGCTTCCCCTTTTGACACGAGTCACAAATAGAGTCATTTTCAAATTTTAAATTGGGAAGACCAACAACTAAGTTTTGAGAAATCAATTTGTTCAAAAGATGCATATTGATATGTGCTACTCTACGATGCCATAGCCAAGTATTATCCTCTTTACTCATTAGACAATCAACATAATCGGGTGAGGAATTAGCAAGATCAACCATATAAATATTATCCACTCTAAAACCACGGAGGATAATTTTGAAATCACTACGTCTGAACACTAAGCATTCATCCGAATCAAATAAAGCAAGATTTCCCTTGTCACACAATTGGCTTATGCTCAAGAGATTATGCTTTAATCCTTTGACAAGTAATATATGCTTAATAGAGGAATTTTCATCCTTACCGACCGAGCCGATGCCGATGATCTTTCCTTTATTGTTATCACTGAAGATAACACTTCCTCCTTCTTTGTGCTCTAATTGAAGGAATTTGGATTCATCTCCCATCATATGCTTGGAGCATCCACTATCAAGGTACCATAGTACACTTGATCCCTTCAAGCACACCTACAAAACAAATTAATGTTCTTTAGGTACCCATGCCATCTTGGGTCCTTGGGGGTTAGGCATATTATAATGATGCAATTGAGTAATATGTCTATGACGTGTAAAGCATGCAGGAGCAATATGACCAATACGTCTACAATAATGACAAGTCACATTTGGGTTATGCATCCTTCTAGGTTCATAGTAACTAGACGGATGAAAATTTCTTACTCTATTTTGAACACTATGACTATTTCGCATTTCATGAGAATTATTTCTCCTACTATGAGCTCTAGGATGGGCAGCATTTCTAGATTGATTGTTTCTCGGTTGAAGGCCATTTCTAGGTCTTCTCAAAGGTTCAACATTTGGCCTAAAATATGCATCATTTCTAGGGTAACTATTTCTCGGTGGTAAGTCATTTCTAGGTCTCCTAAAATGTTCAACATTTTGTCTAGCATGCATATTGGTTCTAGGATTGCTATTTCTAGGATAAGCATTTGTTTTATTAGTCCTAGGTTGAGCTTTAGGTGGTTGGGGTTTGGCTTCAACCTTTTCTTTAACCTCATTCTTAAATCCTATACCATGCTTGGTTGATTTCAAATTTACAAGGACCTCATTCAAATTCTTGTGGGAAGAATTAAACTTATCTAAGGTATCTTTGAGTCTATCTACCTCATTTTTGAGATGCAAGCAAGAAGAACAATTTTTAGTAGAACTTTCGGGCTTATCGGCGCTTCTTTTTCCAAAAAACTTGTTTTCCTCTTTCAGCTTTTCATTTTCTAAAACCAGTTTTTCTAAATCCTTTTCTTTCAAAGAAAGCTGTTTTTGAAAATCCTTTTCTTTTAATGAAGCATTTTCTTTTATGCCCTTAACAGTTTTTGAAGCCTTAATAAATTCAATATATAATTCATCAAAAGCAGTTCGCATTTCTTCAAGAGTAAAGAAGTTTTTAGACGAGATTTGACATACTTCATCTTTGTTGTCTTCTTGTGCCATAAGGCAAAGATTTGCTGCTTCGTCTTCTTCTCCTTCGCTTGA
The DNA here is from genome assembly GCA_034376525.1 of Nicotiana benthamiana. Classification (NCBI taxonomy): domain Eukaryota; kingdom Viridiplantae; phylum Streptophyta; class Magnoliopsida; order Solanales; family Solanaceae; genus Nicotiana; species Nicotiana benthamiana. Next base: position 131,320,899 of record CM067324.1, on the reverse strand, counting down.
CTCATCTCCGGAGTCGCCTCCCCAAGAAATGTATGCACGTTGCTTTTTAAAAGGTTTCTTCTCCTTTTTGATGTTTGGGCAATTTGATTTGATGTGCCCGGTTTCACCACATTCATAGCACTTGATTTGTTCGCCTTGCTTTTTGCCCTTGCGTTCATACTCCTTGCGCATGAACATTTGAAATCTTTTGATAACGAGTCCAAACTCGTTGTCTCCTTCCTCATCAATTTGCGGTTGGCTTGTGCTCGCCTTTAGAGCTATTCTTTGCCTCCTTTGATCATCAACAAAAGGGTTAAGAATAGTAGATTCATAGGTCTTAAGGTTACCTCTTAGTGCGTCGATGGTGACGTTTGAAACGCCAATGGATTCTTGAATTGCATCGGCCTTTGATCTCCATGCCGGTGTGAGACTTCTAAGAATTTTTCGCACGAGCTCTCTATCCGTGAATGTTTTCTTGAGAGCATGTAGGTCATTTACGATTATTGAAAATCGCTCAAACATTTCGTCCACCTTTTCACCTTCCTTCATGTGAAATATTTCATAAGAATGGGTTAGGAAATAAATTTTTGCTTCCCTTACCTGGTCCGTACCTTCGTACGTAACTTCTAGCTTGTCCCACATCTCCTTTGCCATTGTGCAACACGATATTTTCCTGTAATCGTCAGCATTAACAGAACAATATAATAAATTAATTGCTTTAGCATTATTTTGAACCTTTCGGATGTCATCCGCGTCATACTCATCCTCGGACTTGGGAACCCATTCGTTTTCCACCTTCTTTGTTGGAATTTGGTTTCCCTTCATTATCACCTTCCAAAGGTGAAAGCTGTTGGACTGAACGAAGATCTTCATCCTCTCCTTCCAGTACGTGTAATTTGTACCGTTGAATAGAGGTGGTCGTTTGGAGCACTGTCCTTCATCAATTCCTGCAAAAGAATCACGAGTAGAAGCCATGGATGGTTCTCTCAAACTGTTAAGCTTTCAGAGAGTTGGGCTCTGATACCAATTGTTAGTAAATACGCTTAACGCTAGAGGGGGGGTGAATAGCGTTATAATAAAATTTAGCGTAAACTTGCGGAAATTAAAATTTGCAGGAAATAAATAAGTGCGTTAAATAAACAAAAAGGAAAGAACGCACCGATATATTCTGGTTCACCACAACACGTGGCTAGTCCAGTCCCCGAGAGACTCTCTCGAGATTTTCCACTAACTTGTTAAGCTTACGGGTGCTCAACAAACCTTTACACCTTAAGGACACAAGCCTTAACACCTTTGCTCGGAGATACAACACTCCAAGACTTCAACCAAGGAAACACAAGTTCCTTACAACAAGAGAATTACAATTCTCTTACAAGTGTATAAAACACAAAACACTCAAACAAAATACTCCTTAATGAGTAGATATGAGTAAAAGAAGTAAGCTCTAGATCACAACAACTTTGGACAAGAATATGGCTCTCAAAAGCTTTATGAAATTGAATATAAAATGATAAACAAGAGTATGCAAGCTTATAGCAATGTAATGATCAGTTGTAGTATGTTGTTGTGTTTAAAACACTGAAATGAAGCTGTATTTATAGTTGAAAAACTTGGCATTACCGTTGCCTAATTGCCAATTAAGAGTTGCTGATTTTACTCACTGACAATCGATTGTCAAACCCCAACAATCGATTGTCTGCCAATCAGATCAAAATTCAATCCCACATTTTACGCTTGATAATCGATTACTTTCAATCCATAATCGATTACTGGCAACGTTCAAAAAATCCTTTCCAGATTTTACCACAAACAATCGATTGTCCAGAATCAACAATCGATTACTCAGCAACGTTCAATAAATCTTTTCCGGATTTTAATCAAAACAATCGATTATACAAAATCAATAATCGATTACCCAATAACGTTCAAAAAATCTTTTCCGGATTTTAATCAAAACAATCGGTTATACAGAATCAATAATCGATTACCTGACGGTATTTGAAAACTTTACGACAACGGTCAGCTTCACAATCGATTGCACAAAGTCAACAATCGATTACTTATCAGTTTTTGAAAAACATTTTAGACACTGTCTCTTTGACAATCGATTGTCCAATGTAACAATCGATTATTTAATAAATTTGAAAATCACTGAAAGACACTGTCTCAACATAATCGATTACCATTAGTTCATAATCGATTTTTCTGAGTTTTGAAAAACTTTGATGGACACTGCCTCAGTCACAATCGATTGTCATTTGTTCACAATGGATTGTCATGCAGGTTTGAAAAACCTGATGCTCACTGTCTTACTCACAATCGATTGTCATTAGTTCACAATCGATTGTCATGCAGTCTTGGCTTAAAACAATCGATTATCATAAGTACATAATCGATTATCTTAGTCCAGATTTTTAAGGCATGTCTAAAAATTATTTTGACTACTGTAAATATGCATGATTTAAAATCATTTGACATTAAATTAAATATGCATGATTTTGGAAAATAGTTTTATGAGAGAAGCCATGTTACGAGTCAAGTTGTAGGATCAAGATCACAATTAAGAATGACTCAATTAAACTATAAAACTTTGTCTTGAGCTTGAATCTCGTTGTATATCAATTGTGCGCTTGTTTCTTGAACTTCGCCATATATAAATTTTCGCTTCGTTTGTCATTCATCAAAACCTATACAAAAGAACACACGTTTTAGTATATTGCATTGAGAACGTGTTTCCAACAGAGGACATACTGCGACAAGCTGGTCGGAGTAGAAAAGGACGAAAAGATTCGCATGAAGCTTATGAGAAACCTGAAGGGAGATGATCTATCTTGGTACATTATCCAAGACCCGAAGAAGTGGTCGAACTGGTTAAATATGGATTCTGATTTAATGGACAGGTTCACATTCAACACGGAGAATGCGCCAGTGTGTTCTGCATCCAGAACTTGAATAAGAAGCCTACAGAGACATTCCGCGAGTATGCTACTTGTTAGAGATAAGAAGCTGCTAAGGTCAAACCAGCTTTAGGAGAAGAACAAATGAATAGGTTTTCGTCCGAGCTCAATACCCGCAGTACTATGAGAGGTTGATGCTGATCGAAAGCCAGAAATATTTTGACATCATCAAGCTGGGGGAGAGGATCGAGGAAGGTATTAAAAGTGGTATGGTCAAAAACCTTGAGGCTTTGCAGGCTACCAACAAGGCTCTATAGTCTGGTGGCACATCCAAGAAAAAGGACATAAGCGCCGGTGATGGTTGCACAGAGAAACAAAGTCCCCAATAAAATACCAAACCTATCCAATATCTCCTCTCACATATCAACCTATCCCAAATTACCAAGAACCCTCGCCTTTTACCAAGCTCCTACTTACCAATCACCTCCGCCTACTTCACCCAGATACTCCCAACACGTCTACCAAGCCTACAACACCCAACAAGCCCACTATCAATTACCCCCTCGCCAGGACTTTCCTAGACCCTGACCAAACTTCAACCGCAGACCTTCCAAATAGTATACCACCATTGCTGAACCTATCGACCTGCTGTATGAAAGGCTTAAAGTTGCTGGTTATGTCGCCCCTATCCCTGCCATAACCCCCGAAACCCCTTCCAATAGGTCAACCCAAACAAAATATATGTATACCATTCCGGCATGAATGTGCATACCATTGATGAGTGCCGCTCTCTAAAGGATAAAATTCGAGCTTTGATTGACAACAAGATCATCGTGGCAAAGGATCCTGATCCGAATGTTCGCAATAACACTCTACCAAACCACAAAGGTGGAGGCGTTCATTCGATTGAGATAGAAAATGATTGGAACCCCAAGGGATCGATCGGGTTGATAGTAGAAAGTGACGAGCCAAAGAAACCAATAGTCACCCGTAACTCGAGTATGGTCCAACTTCAGCCTGCTGAAGACACCGAGGTGAACATGACATACCACTTGATTTTGAAGCACCATCCTCCGCAAAGATGCCAACACCAATCGAGGTCGAGGTTGGGTCTCCAAAGGCATCTGTACTATTTGAGGTTACTATGTTATCTCCCAAAGCAAGGGTGCCCATTTCGTTAGACATGACAGCCGTAACAGCGTTCCATGCAAAAGCCATACCATGGGATTACACAACTAAGGTAAGAAGGAAAGGGAAAACCAAATCCGGAGAAGAAATTGCAGCATATGGTATGACAAGAACCAGTAGGGTTTATACCCTGAAGCATTTGGCTAAGTCGAGTAAGTAGGCCTTGGCCGGCCAACCATCACTGAAACTGGGCCTGATAACCTCTGGAGGAAGATACAGGCCAAAGAGTATTTCGTCATTGATTAGTTGAACAAAATGCCAGCCCAGATATTTATCTTAGCTCTACTACAAAGCTCTGACACACATAAGAATGCCTTATTGAAGGTGCTGAGCTAGGCACATGTACCTAGTTATATCACTGGAGGAGAAATGGAAAACTTGGTAGGACAAGTATCGGATAGTCATAAAATAACTTTCATGAAGATGAGCTACCGCCTGAAGGGCTGAGCCACAACAAGGCGTTGCACATCACTGTGCAATGCGAGGATTATTTTATCACCACAGTCTTGATTGATGAAGGGTTCAGCTTCAACATCGGTTCATTAGTAACACTAAAAATATTTAGGAAAGGGTCTTCATGAGATCAAAGATGGGGCTATCAACGACAAAGCCTTCGATGGTTCCCAAAAGTCCACATTTGGGGAGATTAACTTGAGTTTAAAAATGGGTCCTACTTGGTTCGATGTTGACTTTTAAGTGATAGACGTGCCAGCATCTTACAACTTTCTGTTGGGACGGCCTTGGATTCATGCCGCTGGGGCTGTAGCATCAACCCTACATCAGGAAGTGAAATTTGACTGGAATCACCAAGAGGTGATTATTCACAGCGATGGTAGCAATCCCATATACAGTCTCCAGACCATCCTAGAAATCAGAGGTAGGAGAAAGACAAATGGTGGGACAACAAGATTGAAAGCATACTTAATTGGTGCCGGTATGAACCAAGAAAAGGACTCGGCAAGAATCTCCAAGGGATTTCTAAGCCCATCAAGCCAATGAAGCACGGTACCACCTTTGGTTTGGGATATGAGTATACTTGGGAGGATTTCACCGCTTGTCGCCACCATGGCGTGGTCCTTATTACCCACTAGATCAACCGATACCTCGCTTGGAGTAGACTTTTCAACCAACCAATGTTATATATGGGTCGAAAGAGGAAGAAGCACTGGAAGCAATGAGGAGTTTGTTTTTGGAAGATAATAGCATGGACTATTGCATCATTTTCGAGGAGGAGGGGGAGGAAAGCCCTTCTATACAAACCGTGATCCAAGGAAAGCGCCTCAACAATTGGTCCCTCAGAACTACCAGAGCCCGAAAAGCTTCGGGGGTAGCAAGGATCAACAAATCACCATCCACTAGATTTTATTTTTTCGCTAGTTGACTCTCTTCTTGCTTTTTTTGATTTTAAAATAAAAACTCAAATGTTCAAAACTATTATAAAATCTATCAAAGCGCTCCAGTTTCTTACATTTCTTATTCTTATGACTTTCTCTCATTTACTTTATTTACAATATTACTATTACTTATCTTGATGAACTAACGACCGTGACACACAACGAGACAACGCAACAAACGGATATAGACTTAGAGGAAGATGATATACCAGAAGAGGTTAAGGATTTTGAGAATAGACCTAAGTCCAACCTAGACGAAACTGAGGTCGTTATCTTGGGAGATGCATAAAATGTAAATGAAACTCGCATTAGTGTTCATTTGTCACCAGCGAAAAAAGGAAGAGTACAAATAATTTTAAGGGAATATGAGGATATATTCGCTTGGTTGTATGACGACATGATTGGTTTGAATACGTCTATTGTGGCACACAAACTGCCAACTGATCCGACATGTCCACCAATAAAGTAGAAGCTCAAGAAGTTCAAACCTGGCATGATTGAAAATCAAGGAAGAAGTCACCAAGAAAGTCAAGGTTAGGGTTCTCAAAGTAGTAGAATATCCAATATGGTTAGCCAATATCATGCCAGTACCGAAGAAGGACGGGAAGGTTAGAGTCTGTGTCGACTATCAGGATCTCAACTAGGCCAGTCCAAAAGACGATTTCCCCTTGCCAAACATACACATCCTGATCGACAACTGCGCCAAGCATGAGCTGCAATCATCTGTTAATTGTTTTTCTTGGTATCATAATATCTTTATTGATGAAGAAGACACTGAGAAAATGGCCTTCATTATACCATGGGGGATGTACTGTTACAAGATAATGCTGTTCGAGTTAAAGAATGCTGAGGCCACCTACATGAGGGCCATGACTACTATTTTCCATGATATGATACACAAAGAGATCGAGGTATATGTAGATGACATCATCATCAAGTCCAAGAAAGCCACTAACCACATGGAAGATTTGAGGAAATTCTTCAAAAGACTGAGAAGGTACAACATGAAATTGAATCCCGTCAAGTGTGCATTCGGGGTTCCTGTCGGAAAACTACTTGGTTTTGTTGTGAGTGCCGAGGAATAGAATTAGATTCGTCACAGGTCAAAGACATCGCCACAACCAAAGAATAAGAATGACGTAATGAGTTTCTTGGGGAGACATAACTACATCAGCCAGTTCATAGCTCAATTTACTGTCATCTGTTAGACAATCTTTAAGATGCTGAGGAAGGACACCGCTACCAAATGGACCGATGACTGTCAGAAAGCCTTCGACAGAATCAAGGAGTACCTATCAATGCTGCCAGTTTTGGTCCCGCCCGAGCCGGACAGACCTCTATTGCTCTACCTTGCAGTATTGGATGGAGCATTCGGTTGTGTTCTGGGACAATATGATGAAACAAGGTGGAAGGAGCAAGCCATCTATTATCTCAGCAGGAAGTTCACCCTGTACGAGGCCCGATATTCTCTATTGGAATGCACCTGTGACGCTTTGACTTGGGTAGCCCAGAAGCTGAGGCACTATTTCTGTGCCTACACTACAGACCTCATATCAAGAATGGATCCGCTAAAGTACATCTTTCAAAAGCCCATGCACACTGGCAAGCTGGCCAAGTGGCAGATCCTTTTAAGTGAATTTGACATTATCTATGTGACACAGAAAGCAATCCAAGGATAGGCATTGGCGGATCATCTTACTTATAATCTCGTGGGCGGAGAATACTAACCCCTAAAAAGGTATTTCCCCGACGAAGAGGTATCCTTCATAGGAGAAGACATTGCAGAATTCTAAGATGGCTAGAGTATGTTTTTCGATGGAGCCATGAATTTCAAAGGAGTTGGAATAGGAGCGGTCCTAAAATCAAAAATCGGCCAGCATTATCCAGTGTCTGCGAAACTCAAACTCCCGTGCACCAATAATATGGCCGAGTACGAAGCCTGCATCCTGGGGGATCAAGATGGCCATTGACATGAACATCGAAGAGTTGCTGGTAATTGGGGATTCAAACTTGCTTATACATTAGGTATGAGAAGAATGGGAAACTAAGACCTCCAAGATTCTCCCGTATTTGAATCATTTACAAGATTTGAGGAGGAAGTTCACAAAGACTGAGTTCTGGCATGTTCCTAGAGTCTAGGATGAGTTTGCCGATGCATTGGCTACCCTATCATCTATGATTTAGCATATAGGTTAAAATTCATTATCATCCAGTTTACTATACGTATGTCAAGGAAGAAGCGGATGGAAAACCCTGGTTTCATGATATCAAGGAATACTTGACAAAAGGACAATACTTAGAGCTTGCCAATCCCACTCAAAAATACATACTGCGAAGGTTATCTAACAATTTCTTTCACAACGGAGGAATCCTGTACATGAGGAATCCTGATTTGGGATTACTAAGGTGTGTCGATGCGAAGGAAGTATCTAAATTGCTAGAAAAAATCCATGCTGGAACTTGCGGTCCACATATGAACGATTTTGTCTTAGCCAAGAAGATACTCCGAGCTGGTTTTTTGGAAAACTGTGGAAATAGACTGCATCCAGTATGTTTGAAAATGCCATTGCTATCAGATACATGCAGATATAATAAAGATGCTTCCAAACGAGCTTACTGCAATAAGCTCGCCATGGCTGTTCGCCGCTTGGGGAATGGAGGTCATCGGACCTATTGAGCCCACTGCATCAAACGGGCACATGTTCATTCTAGTGGCGATTTATTATTTCACCAAATGGGTTGAAGTAGCATCATACAAAGAAGTGGCTAAGAAAGTTGTTGAAGACTTTTACCGTGACCGTATTGTTTGCCGATTCGGGATTCCAGAATTGATCATCACTGATAATGGTTCCAATCTCAACATTTACCTGATGAAGGCCAAGTGTGAAACCTTCAAATTCCAACACAAGATTCTACAGCTTATAGACCTTAGATGAACGGAGTCGTAGATGCCAACAATAAAAATATCAAGAAGATACTGAGGAAAATGATAGAAAAACATATGCAGTGGCATGAGAAGCTATCATTTGCTTTATTAGTACCACAATTCGCACATCAACTGGGGAAACCCCATATACGCTGTTTATGGTACTGAGGCAGTCATTCCCTTCGAAGTAGAAATTCCCTCCTTAAGGATCATAGAGGAAACAAAACTCGACAATGAAGAATAGGTAAAGAGTCGCTGTGAGCAGTAAGCCTTTATAGATGGAAAAAGAATGAACGTAGTTTATAATGGTCAACTTTATCAGAACAGAATCTCAAGAGCCTTCAATAAAAGAGTCAAGCCGAGATAGTTTACACCGTTGTAGCTAGTGTTAAAGAAGATTTTTCCACACCAAGATGAATCCAAAGGGAATTTCTCTCCAACTGGCAAGGTCCGTATATGGTTCAGCGGGTTCTGATAAAAGGAGCTCTCATACTTGCAGAAATAGACAGAGAATTTGGCCGAAGCTGATCAATTTTGACGCAGTCAAACGATACTATGTATAACATTTACGATTTCCTTGTATGATGTAATTTGAACTACGCATGACCTAATTCCCGTTTAACAGGGGATACATAGGCAACCCTATGAGTTCGGTCACAATTCAATAAAACTTTCATTTCCCTCCCTGCTATTAGAAACCGGGGCAGAATTTTGAGAAGGACCCTCAAAATTCCAAAGTCTATTTCATCCATTTATTGCACGCAGCCGTCAGGAGAAGCAACCCAGTAAACTGGGGTCGAATTTTAAGGAGGACCCTCAAAATTTCTGAGAAAGAAAGGTTGCAATGTCTGAACCGTGCTGCAGCCGTCGATTCATCTAAAGAAAACTATTCTCCATTATGTATTTATGTTATGTTATTTATGCTCTTTAAATCAACTTTTTACTCTGTTGCTTCAAACCTGCTATCATGTCTGTTGGTTTCTCATGAGTCTCTAAAAGAGACCTAAGAGCCTGTTTCAACGGCTTGCCTTCTCATCTCTGTCTGATTCGAGATGTAACCCTAGGATCTAGGAATTTTCTTTGGCAAGTTTAATTTGGTGTTCGGTTTATGGTTCTACTTTGGAACCCTGGACTCTCATACTCGTTTTGAGTCTATAAATTGAACTAGAACTTTTTTTTATGACTCTAATCTCTTACTATGATGGTCTTTTCTAATCAGCATGACAACCCCCTATTGTTTGATATTTGTGTGCTTTATATATGAGAAATTCTTCTTCCAGAAAAGGTTTTGCCCATTATTGATTCCTTTTAATAGGGCTTGACTGAGTGTTATTGATTTACTCTGATTGAACCTTCTTTACCTTTTCCTAACTTGGTTCATTCGAACAATGCCCGCAATTTTGATTTTTACTGGCCGTTTGATTGATTCCCTTTCCTTATTTTTCACAAACCGTGTACCATTGGAATTTTGCCTTAAATAAACCATGTGTATTTACCCTTCTTGTGTTACTTTGGAAAATATTTAATCAAATTCTTTCCTTATTTGTCTTCTATCCGTTTGAAATTAGAATCCCTTAACTAAAGGAAGACTTAATGTGATTAATTGCAGAACTATTTTCTTACCTTTTTTACTTGCCTTCTGCACTATAAAATGAGACTACCCTCCTGCACTTTGACAGACTTCCAATTGAATACTTATACACCTACACCTCCAATTTTACAATTACAATACTCTTTTCTCTTCTGAGATCTCTTGGACTGTTTGCTTGCAATTTGGTTTACAAGACTTCTGCTTTTTCTCTTCTTATTTCCTAAAACTGGTATGTTCTGATTTAATTTCAGCCATCATCCCAATATGTTTATTTACAGCTTCTGCAATCCTATTTGCTTTACTATCCATCCATAGTGGTTAATATTAACTATGCATGTCCTTTTCTTACATCCGTTCCTATTATGAATCCCTACCCCCTACTCCCTTCTATGTGTTTGAGTTAAGGTTCAGGCGTACAAATGAAAACTTTAGAACTCAATACTAAATCATAATTCTTTACTTACCGATTACATAATGTAGCAAAGAACATTAGGAACATACTCATAAAGCTTAATCATTCCATGAAAAACACTACGACACCTTACAAAAATTAAATCGCCAACCTGTTATATTTATTATACATACTTGGATGTTATACCATCTTAGTTATTGGTATTTTTTTCATCCGCATAACACCTTTTTTGTTCTTAGGAACCTATAATTCTGCATGGTGGAAGTATCCTAACTTCGCTAACTGAAAAATGCAACATAATTCCTAAAATAAAAAAATAAAAAAATAAAATAGTTAGAAAACTGGATTGTGGATGGGCATAAAATAATTACGAGTGAAAGCTGTGGAATATGAGATTACATAAAGCTAATTAAAGAAATATCAAGTATTAGTGAGAGGCCATAAGCTTTTCTTTGCTAACTTCTTCTCCTATCAATTATTCAACATATAACATAAACAACATATTACCAAATCTAATGAGTTGTCCATCATCTATTTCATCGGCCAGGAGTTTGTGGCAGCCATAAATTTTTAAGGAAAGGTAAAATCAACATTTCCTTCTAACTTAGATTATCAATCCAAGAGTGCCGCTAAAGCTACAGCCGAAGATACATGATCAAGAGTCATTTCAAAATTCGAGCAAATTAATATTTCCTATGCGTCATTTATCTGTTAATATAAAAGACTACATCTGCTATTACTATAATTCCCTAGATGGAGAAAGTAGTAGCCTCAATAGTAATAAGGAGAAAAACGAAGCAAATCCTTAAGATGAGCAAACAAGAGCAAAGGTTATTGGTGTCAAAAGGAAAGTAAGGATTTTTTATAGCACATAGGATGCAACAATAATGGTTTGGTTACTTGGAACTCTAAACTGCTCTAAAAATAATATGCTGATAAGTGGGCAGTTCAACTCTTTTTTACACCATTCGAACCGCAAAACAGAATCAAGGCTAGAGTCTGTCAAATTACTAGATTCTAACTCTAAAAAATAATGAAATCATAGAGATTATAGAGAGAGAAAGTTAGAGAGAAGGGAGAAGAAGATCGAGTTCTTCATTTTTGTTAGTTATCACTGTTACATCAAAATATCCCACCTTATTAACAAAACTAAGTCTCTTTTTACTCTCTTCCCTTCTAACTTTTACAAACTACACTTTGCTCCCTAACTCTTAAGTGAACCAAATATCACAAAACTCCCTTTAGAAAACCAGCCTTTGCCAAGGCATCAGTGAGCTTAATATTCCATTGATTGGATGCATGTTTAAGACCATATAGTGACTTGGTTAATTTACAAACTTGGGACTCCTCTTTCCTATGAAAACCTTTGGGCAGATGCATGTAAACCTCCTCATAGATGTCTCCTTGCAAGAAAGCATTATTGATATCCATTTGAAAGAGAGGCCAACACTTTGAGGCTACCACGCTAATCACTGTTCTGACTGTCACCATCTTTGTAACTGGTGAGAAGGTTTCATGATAGTCTAGGACCTCTTGCTGTGTGTATCCCTTTGCTACAAGTCTTGCTTTAAACCTTTCTACTTCTCCAGTTTTCTTGTATTTGATTTTGTAGACCCATTTAGACCCAATAACCTTTTTTTCATAGGGTCAATCTACTACTTCCCAAGTGTTGTTATCTTCTACGGCTTTGATCTCATTTTCCATCACTTCAACCTATCTAACATCTTGTGGAGCTTATGAGAGGGACTCTGGTTCTACTTCTATGGATTTTACTGTTAGATATGTTTGATAAGTAGGTGGAAGATGGTCATAGGACACATATTGATAGATAGGATAAGGACTTTGAGTGACAGAGTTTCCAGTGCAGTAATACTTTAGCCAAATAATAGGCTTGACCCCTCTATCTGATCTTCTAAACGGAACTAATGGCATAGGCTAGACTATGGGAGGATCTGTAGCAGGTTCAGTCTGAGGTAATTGAACATTGGGATGCATGAGGGAAGGATCTGTGATAGGTTCTGGTAGTGCTTGAGATATGTGATCACGTGGTTCTTCTTGTATCATATCTCCTGATACAAGTGTCAAAGTCTCTGATTCTGGAGTGGTTGCTTGTTCTTGGGAGGATGCAGCTTGGTCAGCTTGAGTAGTTGATACACCTATGTTACTTCTCTCAGTAGTTTCAGCTGTATCTGTAGCATCAAGTAGGATTAAATCCTCATGATCCATGTGATTGTGGTCAGTCTTAAAAGGAAATACATTCTCTCTGAAGTTGACATCTCTACTGATTAGGATGGTGTTATTGTCTAAATTAAGCAGCTTGTAGCCCTTTTGAGTTTCTGAATACCATAAGAAAACTGTTCTTCTTGCTCTTGCATCAAACTTGTCACCTTTAGGCAATGTTCTTGCATAACACAAACACCCAACAACAACAATAACTACCCAGTATATTCCCACCAGGTGGGATAACACAAACACCAAAATACCCTTAAATGATCCATCTTTCAAGACATCTGAAGGTAGCTTGTTGATTAAGTATACAACAGTCTTTGCACAGTCTCCCCAAAACTTGACTGGTATACCACTTTGAAATCTCAAGCCCTCGCTACCTCTAGAATGTGTATATGCTTTCTCTCAACAACTCCATTTTGTTATGGAGTATATGGACAGCTACTTTGATGAACAATACCTAGAGATGCATATAGATCATTGCAGTGAGTATTGAAAAAGGCATTCCTATTTTCTGATCTTATAGCTTTGATCATAGTGTTAAATTGATTTCTTACACATGGAAAAAAAATCTTTCAACACTACTAAAACTTCACGTTTGATTGCAACAAACAAATTCAGGTATACCGACTGAATCATCAACTATTGTCACAAAATAATACTTTCTGTCATAAGTTGGGACCTTATATGGGCCCCATACATCAGCATAGACAAGTTGAAAAATACTATCAGACTTACTACTACTATTTGGAAACTTGAGTCTGCTTTACTTAGCTAGTGGAAAAACTTCACATATCTATGTTAACTTTATTCTTTAGTTCTTCTAGTTGTTATAAAGTACTAGATGGTGCATGTCCTAGTATTTGATGCCACAATTCTGTATCTCCTTTCTTCCCTTTGGTAATCTTGGCTGCTAACACTCCTTCCTTTCTAAGTTTGTAGAGTCCACTATTTTCTCTACCAATCCCCAACACCTTGCCATTATAGAGCCCCTGAAACACACAAAAATCAGGGTAGAAAGAAACTAAGTAGCACAATTCTTTAGTTAGCTTAGACACTGAAAGTAGGTTGAATTTAAAGTTTGTTATATTTTGTTTTCGCATGATGAGGACATCTCCTGAGTGTGTGATTTTGACTTTTCTCTTGTAGGTATCTCCACTCCATAATTGATTCCTTCTTCAATTTCTTTAAGACTTTCTAGCACTTCTTTGTAGAATGCTATGTGATATGATGCACCTGTATCTATTATCCAATCATACACTCTGCTATTGGACGCATTAGATAGTAGTGACACTATACGTTCCATGTTTGATGAACTAGTTGCAGCAATAGATTATTCTCCAATAGAGAATTTAGTCAGTAGATTGACTAAGTGTTTGTAGTGTCCTCTATCATAAAGCTTTCTGGGATCTGCACCTTTACATCTGTTTCTCCTTCTGCATTCACATTGTTAGCATAAGGTTTGTATCCACCTGGTTGTCCTTTCTTTTTGCTTTTAAAATCAGCTGGATACCCTATGATTTTATAGCAGTTTTCCTTTAGATGGCCTTTATACCCACAGTGTTCACAGATCATCCCAGGTTTTCTTCCTTTGAACATCTATCATCTACCTGCTAACATAGTTAAGGGATCCTTTTTTATCTTAATTACTCCCAATGCTCTTTGACTTTCCTCTTGTACTACAACTGAGTATGCTTGATTCACAATAAGAACTGGTCTCCTCTGAATAATGTTGCTTCTTATTTGGTTATAGCTCTCATTCATTCTCATAAGGAACTACAGTAACCTCTGTCTCACCAAGTGATCAACATATGGATTTGATTCCTCACAATCACACGAAGGCAAAGGTGCCAATATGTCCAATTCATCCTACAAATATTTTATCAGGTAATTAAATTTGTACCTTGTCTAAGTGTTGCAATTTTTGTCCAAAGCTGATAGATTCTGGTCAAATTGTCTTTGTCAAACCTCTCCTTAAATTCATCCCATACCTTTCTTGAACTCGCAATGTACGTAATACTCAGTACTAATTTGCTTGATATTGTGCTAGCCATGAAAGTACCACTTATTACACATATCCCATTGTGTAGCCATTTCTCCTATGTATAAGCTATTAAGATAACTTCTATCCGCACACCCTAGCTTGTTCTTCACTAGGAGCGCAACCTTCATTGCCCTACTCCACAACACATAATTTTCTGGCCTTGTGAGTTTCAACGATATCAATGATGTTCCAAGCATATCAGAATCACGAAGGAACAGAGGATGATTGTGAGGTAGCTGATCGACCTCGCCGTCTGCCATTGTTTAGCTTTAACTTATGGAGTAAGCTTAAGATCTACACAACTAGAGTGATCGTTGCTCTGATACTATATCAAATTACTGGACTCAACTCTAAAAATGATGAAATTACAGAGAATTATAGAGAGAGAAAGTTACCTTATCAACAAAACTAACTCTCTTTTTACTCTCTTCCTTTCTAACTTTTACAAACTACACTTTGGTCCCTAACTCTTAAGTGAACCAAATATCACAAAAGAGTCTTTGGAAGAAATTCTCATAATTAGGTTCAGGTAATATTGCCATATGTACTTGCATTTTGATTGGCAAAGAATGAAATATCAAAATTTTAAAACTAAGAGGCTCTAGATTCTCTTTTGACTTGTGATTAAAATGATACGCCTTTATATACATATTGAGTTTCGAACCACATTTATAATCTTGGTATTAGGTTTTCCTTTAATTGAGATTTCGAAACTGATTCTTAGATCTTCTTCCTGATTCTCTTTGAGCACAAATCTAGTTGCATATATGCTTTCAATCTATTTTCCACATATCTTTTTTCTATTTTTTCCTTTGTTCTTTTTCTATTTTGGGTTTCTTCTAGGTTCTCTTCATCATTTTTATTTTTTATTCTGAAGTTCAGTGATTGTTGTACGTTCTTTTCCCATATTTTGCCTATGATTTTTCACAGATCCTTTTCACTTCTTTTAATTTCTGCCCTGTCTTCTTTTGGTTCATCGAAGATTTTTACTAAACACCTCCACATCAAAGGTTTTTACCTAAGGAATCAAAAGTATTAGAAGAAAAACTTAAATATGAAAAAGTACAAACCTGACAATGAAATTTTTACAAAAATGGCTGAAGGCGTCTTCAAGTACATGCTCTGTAGCATCCCATGATAACTGATAATCCTATGATATTTAGATTTGCAATTAAAATTGGTCCTTTTATGGTTTCTCCACGCTCTTCCATAACGGAATTATGAAATAATTGAACAAAACACTAATCAATTTGATACAACAAGAAAATTTAAGAATTCAATTGAGTTGAAATCAAATAAAATTGACCTTGGATTGAGCACAAGAGAGATAAATTGTACTGTATTGGGAGTGAAATTTAAAAGAAAAATCAGTAAAAACCGAGAATGAAGAAAGAACTATAAAGGGATATATGAATATTAATACTTCCGGTGAATTCCGTTAGGAATCTACTTTGGAATTAACAAGACTGCTTAGCTATCTAGAGGAGAAATTTTCTTGTAAAGCCCCTATCTATACGATTATTCAATTTTATAATTTTTTAATTCATTATCTTCTTTTGTATTTATTTTATCATGTGAGAAAGGAGTCGCTTTTACTTTGTTATTGGTCTTCCAATCAAAATCCCTAATTTCTATGGATATTAACCTTTGTGAAGAATACATCATATACTGATTTAATGTCAAAGAATATGGACTCTCCTCACACATAACATATCAAATAAAGGTCCCAACTATATCATAAAAATAGATTTTCATACATAAATTATAAACTTAAATGGTCCAGATGGAAAGAGTAGGTAAATACATAAGTATGTTTTTGCTTTTATGCTAATGCATCTTTCATCAACTTTTCCCATCTCCTCTACTCTAATTATCTTATTTGAAGCCTGCTATTGGTATTGGGTAGAAGAAAGATTGCCAATCATGTGTTCTAACGCTATAGAATGATAATCTTTTACATTATTAAAGTAATTTTTGTCTACTGAGCAGTTACTTGTCGCGTAATTAGGAAGAGTTTAAGCTATCTAGATATAATATGTTTTCTTCTAATATTTAGCTTTCCTCGAGATGAAGATTTAATTTTGGAGATCCTTTCATTTCCTCCTTTCGGCATAAATGTGAATTTCTTCAGGAAAAAACTAAGAATTTTGGATTATGTTGCACAATACACTAATCTCTTGAATTCAAGAAACCTAAGTCATTAAACTATACTTCAAAATGAATTCTATAAGGGGGAAAATGAAGCAAATTAAGGTAAACATTACATGATTAAGTCATAATTGACTCATTTACAGGGATGATCAAATAATACTTATTGTGTTGCTACTATTCCTTGGGTTCTTGAAGTTAGAACAATCTCATCACTAGGTTCTAGGCAATAGATGCTAAGTGTAATGAGCAAGAAATGATACGCAAATCAGTATAGTCACAGGATAGAGGGCCTCGAGCTCAGCTATATACGATCTCGATGCAACCTTTCGCGGTTAATAATGGGCAATAAATGAAGAACAACAAATGAACAATAAATAAACAATGAATAAGCAAGCAATAAATCTGTAGAGTAATTGTTGATCACGTTGAGGCAAGAATATCATAGAATATTCTATTATATTCGACATATGTTATTCTTACAAAAATGACTAGGGTTCCCTTTATATAGGAGGAGGAATTCCAATATAGTACATGGCTAATAATGACGAGAAAATGCTATTGGTACAACTATATAATGGCCTAGTACAGATTTGTACTATTTCTTGCAGACTTTGTCAGTTCTAATCACGTGTCATTGGGAGTTTTCCCGCCTTTTCATGACAGCCATCGATTTTATACTATCTCGAGGTAGGCCGCGATGAGCCTACGACATGCTTTCTCCAGGTATGCATTACTGGGTCGAACTTCAGTTTTTACTCCGAGCCCCTCGAGATTGGGCTTGACACACCATAGAGGCCTCGATATCGCGCATACTGTTTACCTTGAAAATGGTAATAACAATTATATCTGATTTGTGGTTCTAAAAATACGTGATTTATCTTAATACTAGTTGTTATATGAATAATGCTAAGTGTAAAAGAACAAGAAATGATAAACCAACCAGCGTGGTCATAAGACTGAGGGCCTCGAGCTCAGCGATATAAGACCTCGAGGGCAGCCATTAATTGATGATAATGATCAATAAATGAGGAAAAGCAAATGAACAACAAATGAACATGTAATAAATCTGTAGAGCAATTGTTGAGCACTTTTAGGCAAGAAAAGCAGAGAATGTTCTATTGTATTAAATATTTATATCTGTAAGGGTCCCCTTTATATAGGAGGGAAAAATCCCAACAAACAACAACAACAACAACAACAACAACTACCCAGTATACTCCCACCAGGTGGGGTCTGGGGAGGGTAATATGTAGGCAGTCTTACCCCTACCCAAAAGGGCAGAGAGGCTGCTTCCATGCGACCCTCGGCGCATAGGACAGAATGAAAAGCTGCATTGGAAAACAAAGACAAAATTAGTAACCAAGGCAAGACCAAACAAATAACAAAACAAAGCATAAGTAATCCTGCAGAAATAACGTAAATGGTTATGTAAACAAAAAGAACATAAATAAAAAATCCCAACAAAGTACATGTTTAATAATGACGAGGAAATACTATTGGTACAGCTGCCCTGCCTCTTTCTTTTGTCTGTCTGATAAGCTATTCTCTGATAAATTTGATTTTGTACAGGGTGTGTAATGGCCTAGTACGGATTTGTGCTATTCTTGCAGACCTGGTCAGCTCTAGCCATGTGTCCTTGGGAGATTTTCCGCCTTTCCATGATGATCATCAATTTATACAACTCCGAGATTGACCACAGTGAACCTTTGCTATGCTCCCTCGAGGGAAGCACCTCGGAGTCACACTATAAATTCTGCTTCTATTTGACGAAAAAGTGTTAAACCTTTTGACTAACCAATTAATGATGAGAAGAGGGGTAAATCTTAATTAAGGATAATAAAATCTAGATCAAACGGTAGTTGAAGTTGACAGGATGGGAGTACGGTAATTAATATATTGAGTTGATTAAATACACATAATTGCAGTGACATTAATGTGCAATGGATTTGAATAAATGCGGCTAACACAATCAAGAGAAGTTATTACCCAATTATGTGATCTTTTTGGAGAGCTTCTTCCCCTGACAATAGTGTTGAATGAGAAGAGGTATCAGATGATTGAGGATTCTTGGGATCTTGTCCGTATAGAACAACAATGTATGCTTTTTACTCTGTAATCAATGAATAAGGTCAATTTCGTATATTCTTTTTGATAAATCTTTTACGAATTGTTCTCTTGTCTTTTTTCCCGGATCCCCTCTTCTTTACTAACTCTTCCTATTTTATAGGGGACACTTTCCCAGGAAACCCGAAAAAGTACAATGTAAAGAATATTTGAAATGCATATTCTTATTGTCTCCCTCTTAGTTTACACTATTATTAACATCTTATTTTGGGTGACTGCTCTTGGTCGTCGTCCTTTGCCACAACGATCATCAGACGTCGCCTTATAGTAACCACATCCCATGTCGTGCTTAACAGATATCGTTGTTGCCAAATTTTGACTCATACAGCTTCGAGCTTCTCGAGATCGGTCGTGGAGTGTCATAGTAGTCTCAAAATTGATCTCCTTAATTTTGGTCGTATACACCACAATAACAACAACAACAACAACTACCCAGTATAGTCCCACACTGTGCGGTCTGGGGAGGGTAATACGCACACAGGCCTTACCCCTACCCGAAAGGGCAGAGAGGTTGTTTCCAATCAACCCTCGGTGAAAAAGAGAAAGAAAAAGAAAGACAAAAGAGCGTTAGTGACTCCAGCAGAAATCACATAAATAATTATATAAACATAAAACCATAGATTTAATGGCATGCACTAATATCGACCAGTAACTATCATAAGGGGGCACAATACAATACGGAAAGGAGAGGCCTACCAAACCCCACCTAGCCCCGGGAATGAAGTACGAAAAGTTCCATAAGCCCATATCAGACAACCCTGATACTAGACCTCCAGACTTTCCTATCAAGGGCTATATCCTCGGAAATCCGCATTCTAGCCATGTTCTGCCTAATCACCTCTACCAAATACTTCTTAGGCCTCCCTCTGCCTCGACTTGAGCCAACCACCGCCAGCCGCTCACAACTCCTCACTGGGGCATCAGTGCTTCTCCTCCGCACATGCCCGAACCACCCGAGCCTCGCTTCCCGCATCTTCTCATCCACTGGGGCCACCCCACCTTCTCTCGAATAACTTCATTCTTAATCTTATCTAGCCTGGTGTTCCCGCACATCCACCTAAGTATTCTGATCTCCGCAACCTTCACTCTCTAAACATAAGAGTTCTTAACCGGCCAACACTCCGTCCATACAACATGGCAGGTCAAACCACAGCTCCATACAACTTCCCCTTGAGTTTCGGTGGCACTTTCTTGTCACACAAGACTCCTGATGCAAGCCTCCATTTCGTCCACCCCGCCCCTATACGGTGAGTGACATCCTCGTCGATCTCTCCGTCCCCCTGAATCACCGAACCAAGATATTTGAAACTATCCCTCTTGGAGATGACCTAAGATCCAGGCTTCACGTCCCTACCTACTTCGCTCAACTCGGCGCTAAACTTGCACTCCAGGTATTCTGTCTTAGACATGCTTAGTTTGAAACCCTTAGACTTAGAGAGTTTGCTTCCAGACCTCCAACCTCTCGTTAACACTGAACCTCGTCTCGTCTATCAAGATTGTGTCATCAGCGAATAACATACACCATGGAACATCCCCTTAAATATGGCGTGTTGGTGCATCCATCACCAAGGCAAATAAGAAAGGGTTAAGCGCAAATCCTTGATGAAGCCTCGTGACCGCCGGAAAATGGTCTGAGTCGTCCCCCACTGCCCTAACTCTAGTCTTAGCACCATCGTACATGTCCTTGATCGCTCTGATGTAGGCTTCCGGCACGCTCTTCGCCTCCAGGTACCTCTATAACACCTTCCTTAGGACCTTGTCATACGCCTTCTCCAAGTCAATAAACAACATGTGCATGTCCTTCTTCTTATCCCAGAACTGTTCCACCAATTTCCTGACAAGGTGGATAGCTTCTGTGGTGGAGCGGCCCGGTATGAAACTGAACTGGTTCACTGATTGGGACGCCATCCCCGTCACCCTCGCCTCAACCACCCGCTCCCAGAATTTTATGGTGTGACTAAGTAATTTGATACTCCTATAGTTGTTACAACATTGGATATGCCCTTTGTTCTTATACAAGGGCACCACTGTACTCCACCTCCGCTCCTCCGGCATCCTCTTAGTCGTGAAGATCACATTGAATAACCTAGACAACCACTCCACTCCTTTCCTACCCACACATCTCCAGAACTCTATCGGAATTTCGTCTGGTCCGTCCGCTCGGCTCCTATTCATTCTACGCAAAGTCCCACGACCTCCTTCACCCTAATACGCCTGCAGTACACCGTCATCAATTTTTAGAGTTTCTACACCGCCGTTTTCTAGCTTCCCCAGCTATACAATTTCTTCAGTACCCAAAATCATCCTCCTGATTTTCATCCTTGTCATCGCATTGTATGACACGAACATATTGAATATAGAACAAGCACCAACACGTTTTAGTTCACCAAGCACAAGAAACGGGATACTTGCAATTTTAATTGAAAACAAAATTGAAAAAAACCTTAGTAGTTGTCAAATTAATCTTGTAGTAAAAGTATAGTTGGGTTTCGTGCTTCTAGCTAAGATATGGGCGTCCAACTCCTCGATCTGTATCTGTACAACAGTGAACTAAAAGATATCTCTTAGTCTGGACTAAGACATTTTAAATTCATACCCTAAAGCTATACATATAAGAGCATAAAATAATAAGATTTGACTTGAATAAATATGCACGGGACTCGTTTAGAATAAACATTTAACTACCCATGATGGCTAACCTAAGCTCCAGTGCTAATATTTTATAGCCATATTCGGTCAAAATTTGCAGAGAAAAATATTCTACAAAATCCAGAATCGATTAAATTAAATAAACAAATCTCGCCTGTCCCATCTCGTCTGCTTTCTGAACAATGCCTCGACCTTCAAAAGTACCCACAAATGAAGAGGGTGTTTGGACGGTCTTAAAAGCTAGTTTAAGCACTTTTTTTATTTTTTGAAGTAGTTGGTAAAAAAAGAAAACTGCTCAAAAAATTTAAAAAGTACTTAAAAAATCTAAAAGTAACAAGTTGGCTAACTTTTTTTTACTTTGGATTAAAAGCTATTTTAGTTTGACCAATAAAATTGCTCTCTTATCCTTTATAAGTTTTTATAATACCAAAATTACTCTCGGTCAAAGAAACCCTAAAATATTGTACTCCCCATATTTCCTCCACTCTCCCGTTCCTCTTCTTTCCTTTTTTTTTTTAATTAAAAGAGACTAATAACTAGTTTAGATAACAGAATAACAAACTAATTTAGGTTTCATTCTAGTAAATAACCACTATAATTCCATAACAAAAAACAAAAACTTAACAAGATTAAAATAAATCCCAAATTCAAAAAGCAGTGCTAGCTATGGTTACTTTAAGAGATTTGTTTACTCTTCATCCATAGATTCAACACTCTTATTGTTGTTGTGCTTCCTCGCATACCTCTGGTTCTTCATTTTTCTACATATTTCTTCAAGCTTGAATAAAAAGAGTAGCTTTATACATATTTTGTTCTTGTAAGTTTCTCTTTTTTCTTTACAAAATAATTTAGTATTTTAAATAGGTTCAGACTTTTTTGGAAGTTTACTTGATAGAAAGTGGTGAAAAATAAATATTCAAGAATTATATTTATAAAAATTATCTAAAATAATTAATTAAATTAAAATATAAGTTATTTTTTATTTGCACTAATTCATAGTTAAATATATTGTAGTAATAAGCTTCTTTATAATGTTAACAGCTTTAAGGATATTTTTGTCTTCTTAATAAGAAAAGTGCTTATCAGCACTTGTTTGCCAAACACTTCAATAACTTTTTTTAAGTTTCAGCACTTTTATAAAAACATGTAACTGCTTATTTATAAAATAAATTTCAGTACTTAAAAGTTGCCTATAAGCACAAGTACTTAAAAACTATTTTTTTTAAGCCAATTCAAACAGGCACTAAATCAGCGGTTCCATGCTGCATCGAATAGTTGATTTGAAATTTATAGCAAGCCTCACCGCGCTAATTAGGTAGTGACATTACGAAGCAAGTAACCCTCTTTGTAAGTCGAAATGAGGACAAATTAAAGAATTTAGAAGGGTAAAGAAAAGATGTCTAAGGTTTGAACTGTGAGCTAGCAAGAAAAAGAATGCCATATAGTTTTCGTGAAAAAATATATGAAATAATCTTTACTAATTCTAGTGTCTCAATTGTAATTAAGTCGGATCTAAGAACGCATTTTATATAGAGAATAGAGATTTGTCTCTTTTCTTTCGCGCGTAATTAGAAGTTCTCATTGAACGCGTAGGGTTGTCTTAACTAGTCCATTAAGATTTGTATTTTCACCTAAAGGTCTGCTGTTATGTGAAGACATTCCTACATTGATAGTTCAGAAGATTGGGAGCTTAGATATAAAATGTAGAAATCTCTTGATGGTCTAACATCTTTAAAGAAATTTAGGTGGGCTTGACCTAAAACGAACCATCACACCAAATAAAGGATATTTTTGAGTTGGTTTAGCTTAACACTGATGGGTTTAGCCCAGCAAATGTACCATAACTCAAGTTCGGCAGGGCAAGTATGACGATGACATAGTGATGTCGTAAGACTCGATTTACTTTCCTTTACAAGCTCAGACGCACACAAACAAAAAGAAGCTGGTCAGAGACACGTGGATCATGGTGGTGGGCGATCAGAGACACATATCGTAGCAACGGATCATTTGGAGCTTACGTACGAGGTATAGAGATCTCTTAGAACTGTACGGACTTGAAACAATATCACATCATCATAAGAGTATCTTTGAATTGATTTAGCCCAGATTGTTTTAAGTTTTTAACCCCCTTAGCCTTCTGGCTTATATAGCATCACATAAATCCTCTCATCAGTACTATTAACTGCCAAATCCTATATCTTTCTTTTAATGTTGGTTGCTGGGGAAATAAGAATACTGGTACTGCGGAAATTTCGTTATTGTGACTAACGGAAGTGAATACACTACCTTTTACTGAGGGGAAAAAAGAAAACTAAAGCTTCTCCCGGTTAACGTTTCTTCTGTTGCTTGTTTCTCTTATTATTATCTTCAATTAATAATAACTGTAGATATATATATTTCCTTTTGCATTCCCGAGTTTTTATCTGTCTCTTCTTTCCAGGATTTACGCTAGGTATCAAAACTAGGTACTGAATCTTTTCTTTTATAGCGGCGTATTTGAAGAGAAATATCATTAACTAAATTATTAAAAATATAGAACTCCAGATATTATAAAAAGAAAAACGAAAAAAAATTTGTACTAAATTAAATGTAGGAGTACTTGTAGTACTCATTATCTTTTTTTTTCTGTGGTTAAGTATTGTACGCATTACATGTCTCCCTTAATTTGACTCAAGAAGTGAAATGATTAATTAAATAAGGGTAATTTACATCATGTTATGAGACTGTGACTCCTGGTGTCCATCAGAGAACATAAGTCTGACCAGCTGACTTAACATGGTCAATAGAACCTTTAGGAATAACCTCAAACACGTCAAAGTTAAACTCCATATTTCTCTTTCTTCCTCACAAAATCTAAAAAAATGCAATTCCTATGGTGAATGAGACTCCCGAAGCAACCACTTTGAGTTCAAGGTAAGCATTTATGAACCTCATATTCTTTCAACATTTCTACTTTCTGCTTTAGGTGGACACATGCACGTTTTTACGTTGTAGACGAGGAATATGTTTCATCTCTGTGAGATACTACTGTCTTTTGGTATAGAGATGGAGTACTTAAAATGATAAAAAGTTGCGTACCGTTTTTGACTGATTTAGACATTATACATATACGTTTACTTGAAAAATATACATGTCTCTAATTTTAATGTTGTTTATGTCTTTATCATGCTCTTTTAAGTTTTAACTACTCGGGTGTTTGTGATCATGAGATGATTTTGAGTTCCAATCGAGACAAGAGGGGTTGCTCTGATGGTAAGCAATCCCCACTTCCAATCGAGAGGTTGTGAGTTCGAGTCTTCCTAAGAGCAAGGTGGGAAGTTCTTGGAGGGAAGGATGTCGGGGGTCTATTTGGAAACAGCCTCTCTACCCAAGGGTAGGGGTAAGGTCTGCGTACATACTACCCTCCCCAGACCCTACTAAGTGGGATTATACTGGGTTGTTGTTGTTGTTGTTGGTGGTGTTTGTGATCATGAATCGTTAAGAATTTTTTTTTATTTTAAAAAAGGGTTTCCTCCTTTGTCTTCTAGAGAGTAAGGTGTAATAATGAAGAAATATCCCTGACCGTTGTCCGAAAGCAAAATTAAAGCTGCTTAAGATCGAGTACTTGAGACTTGAGTTCCATTACCTTTATCTATAGTCATCTAGCTATACTACCCTGTGAAATTATTTCTTTACTGATTACTGTAGTTTTGTAAAAGAGAATTAATTACATTTTCATATTTTAAAATAATTTAAGTTAAAAACTTTTATTTTACTCTTATCGAGAAGTTTTTACATAACACAAAGTTTTTGATCTAGTTACTTCTTCCGCACAATCTTCTTTCTTGAAAAGTTTATTTGGAATCTAATCCTTTCATCCCATTTTATATGGTTTGTTTTGATTGAACATTGAGTTTAAGAAAGGAAAAAAAGAATTTATAGTCTAAAACAAATTATAGACTTTTGTTTGACTACAAATCATCTCATTAAAGTTAAATAAAAATTTTGAAATTAAATTATTTTGAAACATAAAAATATGACATTCTTAAGGATAAACTATAAAGAAAAGTGTAACATACAACTTAAAAAGATAACCATTCAATATTCAAAATGGAAAGGAATAAAAAGCAAAAGAAAATTTTAACTCAAATATGCAGGTCGTCGAGCTAAACTAATCAGAAGAAAGCTGTATATTATTGCACACTAACTTGACTTCGTATTATAAAAAAGTTATACTTACATCGTATGTTAAACTTTTTTTAGTTTACATCACAACCCTGTCAGCCCCTGATATAATGAGAATACAAAGAAAGGACTCATTCATTCCTCACATAATTAATCGGAGAAAAGAACTAGAAAAAATCGAGCACCCATTCTGTTGGTGGTAAGTTGAATTAAGAAGGCAGTTATATTCATTTATATTATCCACAAAATATAGGTTGGATAATAAATTTTTTAAAAGTAAATTAAATATGAATAAATATTATCTACTTAAGAAATTGATAATTAATAAGTTTAGCTTTTATATTTGCCAAGACTCAAATTGAGGGTTGCTCAAGTTTGAGAGAATAAGAATTCTTCCCAAAAGTAATCATATTCAAGAATTAATTGATAATAATATAAATATCCATATTATCCACCAGTTAACCCATTTGTATCCATATTAAATATAGGTTGGATAGAATATTTTATCCGTTTTTATATTATTTATTTCGAGCCGTCCATATTTGATCCAACCTATCCATTTGCCGCCCCTAACAAAAGAAAAAAAGAACTTTCTATCCTATGGTTTTGAGAGCAAATATTTTGTAGTCTTAAATAGTTTCCGCTATCTATTTCGGCAAAAGATTTAAGTTTTATACATAGATGCGGACCTATGGCTTATGTTGAGGGGTTACCGAATCTCGTAAATTTCGACAAAAATCTTAAATATGTGTATGTGCATACCTTGAATCGGTTAATTTAATTCACATGGCACCCTTAGCGGTAAAAGCTTTTAGATGGCACAAATTGAACAAAATATTATGCCCCTCTCGCATTAAATTCCTAGGCCCGTCTCTGTTTATACATAAGTGTAAACTTCTACATCTAGGGTTAGTTTAACTAGTTGGAAGTTGAAACATGTCACATGCATAATCATATTCTGGAGGTTATTGATTCATGTTTAATAATGATAATTACTTGAGGTTAGTTTTAAAAATATTACCTAATAAAACTCTTTATATAACAAGTGCAAAACTACATCCAATTCAAAATTGATGCACATAGTTATCAGCTAGTCAAAGAAACTGCACCCAGATTTAACCCAACCAAATGATTTGCATTAAAAGTTTCTGTCTAGTTAACTGGGAGACAGTATCTCCCATCAAAAAGTTTTACACGGGTTTCAGTGAACTGCATAGCATTTTGACATACTACTAAACACACAGTACGTTCAGTTGACATGCTCATAATGCCAGTGCTGGCAGATATACAGTAGGACCAGAAGGAGGGTGTCCCTCAATATGAGTAATCGAACAGTTTTGATACCCTCTCCATCACAAGTTAGAAATTCAATTTTAAAAGCAATTCCTCCAAGAAATTCTATCAATAGTTAAATCAAAAGGATTTAAACTTCTATGTCTTAATAGTGTTAAGGAATTTTATAGTATTACATTAGTTGTTGATAGGTAATTACAGATAGGATTATTTCTCTTGTCTTTCATGTTACTAATTCGACTTATTATGAAAAGTTATCTTTGATTACCGTAATGTAGACTTGTTTGAACAAATTTTATTACACTAATCAGTGTATTGAAGCTATATCCTAAAAGAATATAAGTTGATACACCTACGTCGATGTAAAGTTTATTCATCTAATTCCGTCACTTATTAAGTAATTATATATAATTTTTTGATAAACAATAATTGATAATTTGATAAAAATAATAACAAACTTCTATCACAGGTGAAGATTTACTTACAATGTAAAACCATCGTACAATGTCAGCCTGCAAAAAATCCTTTTGATAATAGCATAGTGAAAAGAATTTAAGTTCTGTAAACTGATACTGGAAAACACATTTACACAATTAGGTCATACAAGGCTACAAGGTACTACAATTACAGGTAAATTCATTTAATAGAATTATTGGTAACTTAGAATTGATTTAGCATCTTTTAGCAGGTTCTACCATATTTTGGAAGGGAGGAGGGGGGGGGGGGGGGGGGGCAAATGGTACCAATTGAATATTGAGTTGGATAACGAACTTTTTAAAAACAGATCAAATATAGATAAGAGCCATATTATCCATTTAGAAAATGGATAACCAATAAATAACTAATGAATAACTAATGAGTCTAACTTTTGCATTTGTAAAGCAGGGGTTCCTCAAGTTAGAGAAATTAAGAATTCTCCAAAAAGTGATAATATACAAGAAGTCATGGATAATATTGGTAACCCATATTATCTGCCGGTCAACTTGTTTTTTATCCTTATAAAATGTGGACTGGGTCGGATTTTTTATCCATTTTTTAATTATTCATTTTTAACCCGAACCATATTCGATCCGACCCCCGTTTGCCACTCTTATTTGGGAGGCTCATTTGTGCTTTAAGGCCCTTCCCCCTTGCATTATTTTGTTCCCCTCTCTTCCAGAAACTTTTTGAACTGGGGCATAAAAACATAGAACTTTGAAAAGGGAAGACATGAATTTACCCATCGGTCTGTCTTATTATCAAAGTGGAATCTCTTGGTTCATCAGAAACATGACATAAGCGTTACATGCACGAGTTTTGATAGGATTACTCCTCAGTAAATAGTAGTAACTAGGAAAACAAAAAGAAGTCTACTGGACCAAATCTGGGAAATGGTATAGTCCGATAAGACATATCCCATTAGGCACTATTGGTAAAGATATATTTTTATGACAGTTTTAACTTCTATGAACAATAATTCTCCCAAGTAGGAGTAATCTTTAACTCCTTGTAGGAAAAATAGTAGAAAGAGTTGCACGGATTAATATAAAGGTGAGGGGCAATAAAGTAATTAGGGTGGGTCGATTAATCATTATGACTACAAAATCATGGTGGAGTCATTAGTCGTAAAACTATTTTTTAATATCATAATCCACCGTTCTGGATGGGGTAAGACACTAACCTCTTCCTGCCATAACTAGTACTATAACACAAGGTAACTCCTACGTACGTAAATCATAGATAAGTAGACAACATAAATTTTGGCTTCAGAAGATGGATACAAAGAATAGAGCGAAAAGTGTCAACAGACCTTGAACCTTTGACATCATTAATTGATGAACAGAAGCGCGGCTTCGACATGGATAAATCATTTTTTGGTTCTAGCCTAGTGCAGAGTTCTACATTCTTACAGCTATCTAATATTGTACTGCAATGTAGAACACTGAAAATTGTAGTAATAGATAAGTTAAATGCCCCTGAGGCATTTAGTATAAGACGTTCACTAATAGCAGAAGACGACATTTACATTTTCCCCACAGAATTCACTTGATTTCCTTATACTGCAAGTCCTTTGCATCTGATTAGAGTACATAAAGATATATAAAACACAGTACATGGCAAGAATTTAAGATCACCAACTTGTGTACTCATGAATATAACCCAGCCCTTGTTGGAATATCCCTATAAAAATTTAAATGAAGGTAGCCAATGGATTACATCCATATATCCTTTTAGTATAATTGTTTGCTATTGCAATATCCCTCGAAATGATTAAATGAAGGCAGCCAACGGATCATGACATCCATATATCCTTTTAGTATAATCGTTTGCTTAAAAAAAGTATACATAATTATATATAATTAAGCTTTTCTTGTTTTCATATTTTCTCCTGGAATTAAGAGTAAGAATTCTAGCTAGAGAATTATTTCCACGCTAGGGGTACTTAAACAAGCGGATATTTTCCTTTTATTAATTCATTAGAACATTGTGACTTGCTTTCAATATGACAATATGATAAAATAAGGATTTCAACCATGCTTTGATTTGTTATATTATGCGGTTCCTTAGGATTGAAATCTCTGATTCCTTAAGTACATAGAATTAGATCAACCATATCTATAGTCACGGAAAGCAGGAATGAAAAAAGACATAAAAAAAGGAATTAAAACTTATGCAATTACTTAAGAATGCTTATCCAATAAACTAAGTAGCTTGGTCAATCACAACACAATAGTGTGCTTGCATGTTTCTTTATAAACATATATAGATGACAAATTGTGGCTTTGAGCAGACAAAGATGCTTACTACGTTAGATATATAGTAACAATGTTTCTTGTTTAGGAGTAACACTTTTAGCTAGTTATTTGTTTTAGTACTATGAATTACAGTAGGTAGGTTTAGTATGATCATGTCAAATCCAGAGCTGATACTAAGGGCTACATTGTGCAAGGAGGAAGTCAATCCGGAATCCGTTGCAGGGCTAAGTTTTGTGATAGATCTGAAAATTTTCCTTTGTTACTGTGAAAAACTTCACTCTTTCTCTGGTTTTGCAATTAATTTTAATGGGCTGTTAACTCATTTAATTTTCAAATCCATATTTTCTCATTGTCAAGTTGAAAAAATTACTGGTCCTCCAGCTTAATTAATTTTTATCAAGCTAAAGTTAGACGTTATATAGCCCCATGTTTTGGAATGGAGAAAATTTACAAATGATATGTATGAATTAGAGAAAATTAGACTTGGACATTGATTTCAGTTCAATTCTGGGAATTTAAGGTACGTAGAACAGTGTCAAGATTCTGAGATCATCTGGTTGTTTTTTTTTTTTTTAACTTCACTTATTCTTATTTTACTTGTAATACAGTACTATACCAAAAACGTTTAGGGCACGGGTTGATACATATTTAGTAGATTTACAAAAACAAAATTAAGCACCAAATCAAACCATAACATCCATTACCTAGTGGCTCAGAGAGAGATTTGGAAAACAAAAACAGAAGGCACCTCTATAGTAGTATCAAACCTAGAAATTAATAAACAGGAAACGGAATTTTACTTAGCTTACACTATTCCCCGACCTTTAGATTTGCTTGCAGTGATATGAGTCCCATGCTTTCTGATCGCAACCTTGAACAACTGGAAATTTTGAGAGAAGATATATATTTATATCAACAACAACAATGACAAACCATTAAAATTCCACTAGTGGGGTCTGGAGGAGGGTATCGTGTATACAAACTTTACGCCACAGAGGCGTAGAGAGGCTGTTTCCGAGAAACCCTCGGCAAAGAAAAGATGATATATATGAATGAGAATTGTGGAAGTAATTAAATGACTAAATTGGACTCCACTTTTGTAATTAGAATTTTACCTTGCGATGAGGTACTTATTGTAGCCATAACTGCACTTAAGCTGGAGTTCGTTATTGTTCGATTAACATCATGATCCCAGTTTCGGGTACTAGAAGAGGAGCTATTGTAATTCGAATTAGCTCTAGCCTCTTCAGTACCACTGAGATTCAGGTGATGAAAACCCAACGTTGAGGAAGAAGACTTGATATTCTTACTATCGGCAAGTACAGATCCGTGAATCATTTCTTTAATTTCATCAATCTTAGTCTGCTCCTTTACTACTACTGATGATGAGTTAATTTTTGCTTCAATTTGGCTCCAGACTTTCCTGATTGTTCTTTCTCTAGCTCTTGCTCTAGCCTTTGCCCTTGACTCTCTTACCAAATGAACTATAGCCTCCTCCTCTTGTTTTGCTCTTGCAATAACAACGTCCTCACATTCTGAATTAATACATGAAGGAATTTTCTTTGGCTCATTAAGGCTGGCGGTTTTCATCTGACCAGTAGTGAGCTCTTCAATGGCTAATTTAGACTTTGTAAATAGCCAATCAAGGGTTTTACTTGGCTTGTCAAAGCGAAGCATATCTTGTAGATCAAAGAACTTACGAGCAACCCCAATGGACAATCTTACCCTCCGATCCCTATGACCTTGTGATGTCAAAATTTTACTGTGTCTATCCTTTTTCACAGGTTTCTTCATCATCTTATTTAAGGGACAGCCAATTTCCTGATTATTTGACCTGTTGTGGATGACATTGTTTGCAAACATCATCGCCGAGCTGCTGTTGTCGATTAAGTAACCATTATTAGCAGCTAAGTAATGAGTAGAGACTTGATCTTGGTGTTGATGAAGAAGTATTTGGTTGCCATTAAGGCCATGAAAGGAAGAATTAGAGCTATGAAAGGATGGTATTGAACACTGGAGAATCGGGTTCCCATTACTATTTCCAGAAGGGAACATCCTTTTTTTTTAAAACTTATAAAATCTTGAAAAACTAAAAAAGCTGAATTATAAGCAACTAAATGCTACAGCATTTGGCTTTTCACAAGCTTGATGGGGGAGCCCTTTTTTTAAGGCACTATTGATCTAAAAAATACTGTAGAGAATTAAAGGAGAAGAACAAAGTTTTTCTAAAATCTTGGGCTAATACTGAATACTCTTTCTTCTTCTGCTCGTTTCGTTTTTACTTTTCCATCTTTTACTCATAAAAGAAAATCTCCCTTTTAAAGAACAACTTTTTCTATTCATCTCAGTAGTCCCTAAACAGTGTGTAGACGTACTAACGTAGCCCTCATCCACTTTTATGGGATGTGAAAAGTGATGGAAATTGCAAACAAAAATTTATGGACAAACAGAAGAAGATATGAGTTATTTAGGTTCCAAATATAAACTAGTTGATGAAGTTGCGGGGAGTGTTAAAAGGGCAGTAGCTTCAAATTGTAGTATGCTTAACGCCGTGAGCTTTTTATGTTTGGATTCTGTGAATAAATTGTGGAGGGGTACTCGCACTTTTGTCTGTCATCCATACGCTACCAGACAATTTTCATCACTGTTTCTTCTTTGTACTAGAGCGCCTCGGACTTCATTTAAATTACTTTCACTGTTAAGGAAACCCTAATTTATACATCTCATCTATGTCCTCAGTAATAAACCTAAAATACATATTCCCGCTCTAGCCTTATATAAATATTATAATTAAATAAAATTGTTTGCTTAGACTTCTTAAGTAACATGTGATATCACAAACATGATTCTTGGCTTTCAGTTTTTTCTTCACACGTCCACTTTTGTGTCTCTGAGCTTAACTTGTACTCCTATAAGGTATAAATTAATTTTATACGATCAGGTCATTTAATATTTATTACACGCAATTCAAAGGTATACTTACGTGACTTTATGCGTGTTCGGTTAAACCTACTAAATTCTTCTCAAACAATATATTTATATTAAAAATTTTATTAAATAAATACAAATATTAAATTTAGAACCCAATTATTATTTTAAAATTAAGAAATCATAATGGTGAAAACCTGGCTCCACCTCTCATGCCTACGTAGGAAGTGAAATTAATTAGTAATTTGGAATAAGAATATTTTACAGCGTAAAGTACATAAGTTAGTACGAACTCTATTGACAATTGGTACATTTCCTAAACCATGGCAAAGTTTCCAAAAGAAGAAAAGAAGCTCTTTAGTCAATATTCATTGTTTGTCTGGCTCTTTTTTCCTTGCATTAATGCCTAACCATAGCCTTGGCGTTTCTGTTTTTTAAAAAATAATAAAGGACGAGAATATTATAAACTGATGAAATAATTAGTACATTGTTATCATAGCCTTCTGTTATATATTTCTTGTGGTTTGAGGTTTTTGGATAATCACAGGTACACGTAGCGTTGTCACTCGAACGATGAAAATGGCAGGTTTGATTTTTTTTTTTTCAGGTGTGAGGTTACAATTGCAATTGGGTCTTTATCAAAAGAGAGAAGTAGAAATATGGTCTAGCCATTACATAATTACGGAGCGATGTGCGCTAACGCACATTAACGGAAGTGCTTCTAGAACCTATGAGGAAGTGTTAAAATAAAGGGTCAATGGTCAAGCCTAACAATCATATTATCTTTTTCATGTTATGAAATAATATAAGAACAAGAACAAGAATACAAGAACAAGAACAATAGAGAGAAAAGTAGAGAGAGGGGTATTCTTATTGATACTTTGGGATGGTTTACAATGGAATAGAACCCCTTTATTTATAGGGAGGTGGTGACTTAGCCACCAAGAAGTAAACCCTAGAATCTCTCTAAATATGGACATTTACCTAAAATAGAATATTTTATAACACTCCCCCTTGAATGTTTATTCAATAATGTGCCTCGTTAAAACCTTAACTAAAACAAAACCCAATGGAAAAAAATTAAAGAAAAGGAAAAAGAGCACACATGTTTGAATATGCGCCTATTGGTTGCCTCGTTAAAAACCTTGCAAGGAAAACCCATTGGGACAAAACCTTGTAAGGGAAAAAGAGTGCAACGCGCATTAACTCCCCCTGAAAAGAGCATCAATTCATATCCTTGAGTCTTCGCATTCCGATCTTGTGAACCAGCTTCTTGAAGGTTGACGTTGGTAGAGATTTTGTGAACAAATCAGCCATATTATCGCTTGAATGAATCTGTTGCACGTTGATATCACCATTCTTTTGAAGATCATGTGTGAAAAACAACTTTGGTGAAATATGCTTTGTTCTATCTCCTTTTATGAATCCTCCCTTCAATTGAGCTATACATGCTGCATTGTCTTCATACAAAGTCGTGGGTAGTTTATTACACTTCAAACCACATTTGTCTTGAATATGATGTATTATAGACCTCAACCACACACACTCCCGACTTGCTTCATAAATAGCGATTATCTCGGCATGATTAGATGAAGTAGCCCCAATTGATTGCTTAGTCGATCGCCAAGATATGGCGGTGCCTCCACAGGTAAACACATAACCCGTTTGAGATCGAGCCTTGTGTGGGTCGGATAAATATCCAGCATCAGCATAACCAACAAGATCAGGACTGCAATTATTGCTATAAAATAAGTCCATATCGGTAGTCCCTTTTAGGTACCGCAATATATGTTTGATCCCATTCCAATGTCTCCTTGTGGGAGCCGAGCTATACCTTGCTAAGACATTAACTGAAAAGGTTATGTCAGGCCTTGTAGTATTTGCAAGATACATTAGTGCGCCAATTGCACTAAGATATGGTACTTCAGGACCAAGTAGCTCTTCATTCCTTTCTTGTGGTCGGAATGGATCTTTATTCACATCAAGTGATCGAACAACCATCGGAGTACTTAAAGGATATGCTCCATCCATGTAAAACCGTTTCAGTACCTTTTCTATATAGGTAGATTGATGAACAAAAATTCCGTTTGCCAAATATTCAATTTGCAAACCAAGACATAATTTTGTCTTTCCGAGATTTTTCATCTCGAATTCATTCTTTAGATAATCAATTGCCTTTTGGAGTTATATGGGGGTTCCAATAAGGTTTATGTCATCGACACATACGGCAAGTACAACAAATTCCGATGTTGTTTTCTTTATAAAAACACACGGGCAAATGGCATCATTTATATAGCCTTCTTTTAATAAATACTCACTAAGACGATTATACCACATTCGTCCTGATTGCTTTAGACCATACAAGGATCTTTGCAATTTGATTGAAAACATTTCCCGGGACTTTGAATTATGAGCGTTTGGCATTTTGAGTCCATCGGGAATTTTCATGTATATCTCATTATCCAGTGAGCCATAAAGATAGGCAATAACCACATCCATTAAATGCATGTCAAGCTTTTCAAGGACAGCAAAACTAATGAGATAACGAAAAGTTATGGCATCCATTATAGGCGAATATGTCTCTTCATAATCGACACCACGCCTTTGAGAAAATCCTTGTGCAACAAGGCGTGCCTTATATCTTTGTACCTCGTTTTTCTCATTTCTCTTGCGTACAAAGACCCATTTATAGCCAACAGGCTTAACACCATTAGGTGTTTCAACTATAGGGCCAAAAACTTCACGTTTTGCCAGTGAATTCAATTCTGATTGGATTGCTTCTTGCCATTTTGGCCAATCATGTCTTTTTCGACATTCTCCAACAGATTGAGGTTCAAGATCCTCACTTTCTTGCATAATGCTAGATGCGACATTAAAAGCAAAGACATAATCCACCACTATATCCACTCGATTAAAATTTGCCTCAATATCGATTGGATTTATTGATAGTGTTGGAAACACGTTCTCAAAGCATTATACTAAAACGTGTGTTCATATGTGTAGGTTTTGATGAATGACAAACGATGCGCAAATTGATATATGACGAAGTTCAAGTACAAGCGCACAATTGATATATAACGAGATTCAAGCACAAGACCAAGTTTTATAGTTTTACATGAGTCGTTCTTAATTGTGATCTTGATCTGACAACTTGACTCATGACATGGCTTCTCTCGTAAAATTATTTTTACAAAATCATGCATATTTAATTTAATGCTAAATGATTTTAAATCATGCATATTTACTTTAGTCAAAATGATTTTTAAACATGCCTCTAAAATCTGGACTAAGATAATCGATTATGTACTTATGATAATCGATTATGTTAAGCCAAGACTGCATGACAATCGATTGTGAACTAATGACAATCGATTGTGTTAAGGCAGTGAGCATCGAGTTTTTCAAACCTGCATGACAATCGATTGTGAACCTTATGACAATCGATTGTGATGAGGCAGTGTCCATCAAAGTTTTTCAACGCTCAAAATAATCGATTGTGAAGTTAATGACAATCGATTGTGAAGAGACAGTGTCCATCAGATTTTTCAAAGTCACAAAATAATCGATTGTGAACATATGACAATGGATTTTCAAAGTTATTAAATAATCGATTGTGAGTATATAACAATCGATTGTCACGAGGCAGTGTCTAAATTGATTTTTCAAGACTGATAAATAATCGATTGTTAACATTGCACAATCGATTGTATAACTAACCGTTGCCAAAATATTTTCAAATACCGTCAGGTAATCGATTGTTGATTTTGTACAATCGATTGTTGAAATTAAAATCTGGAAAAGATTTTTTGAACGTTGATGAATAATCGATTATTGATTTTGTATAATCGATTGTTAAAATTAAAATCTGGAAAGGATTTTTTGAACGTTGCTGAATAATCGATTATTGATTTTGTATAATCGATTGTTTTACGTAAAATCTAGAAATGATTTTTTGAACGATGCCAATAATCGATTGTTGATCTTAGATAATCGATTGTTAAGCGTAAAATCTGGGATTGATTTTTGGAACGATTGGCAAACAATCGATTGTGGATTCTTGACAATCGATTGTCACAGAGTAAAATCAGCAGTTCTTAATTGGCAATTAGGCAACGGTAATGCCAATTTTTTCAACTATAAATACAGCTTAAATTCAGTATTTTGAGTACACAATAACACACAACAACTGATCATTCAATTGCTAAAGCTTGCATACTCTATTGCTTATTATTTTATATTCATTACATAAGTTTTTGAGAGCCAAAATATTGTTCAAAGTTGTTGTGATCTTGAGCGTATTCTTTTACTCATCTCTACTCATTAAGGAGTGTCTTGTTTGAGTGCTTAGTGTATTGTACACTTGAAGAGAATTGTTATTCTCTTGTTGTAAGAAGGAACTTGTGTTTCCTTGGTTGAAGTCTTGGAGTGTTGTATCTCCGAGCAAAGGTGTTGAGGCTTGTGTCCTCAAGTTGTAAAGGTTTGTTAAGCACCCGGAAGCTTGACAAGTTAGTGGAAATATCGAGAGAGTCTCTCGGGGACTGGACTAGCCACGAGTTGTGGTGAACCAGAATACTTCGGTGTGTTCTTTCTTACTTATCGCACTTATTAATTTCCTGCAAATTTTAAATTCCGCAAGTTTACGCTAATTTTTATTATAACGCTATTCACCCCCCCCCCCCTCTAGCGTTAAGCGTATTATCTAACAATTGGTATCAGAGCCCAACTCTCTGAAGACTTAACAGTTTGAGAGAAACTTCCATTGCTTCTACTCGTGACTCTTTTGCAGGAATAGAGGAAGGACAGTGCTCCACCCGACCACCACTATTCAACGGTACAAACCATATGTACTGGAAGGAGAGGATGAAAATCTTCGTTCAAGCAAACAATTTTCATCTTTGGAAGGTGATAACAAAGGGAAATCAAATTCCAACCAAAAAGGTTTAAAACGAATGGGTTCCCAAGTCCGAAGAAGAATATGACGCGGATGATGTCCGAAAGGTGCAAAATAATGCTAAAGCAATTAATTTATTATATTGTGCTGTAAATGCTGACGATTACAGGAAAATATCGTGTTGCACAACGGCGAAGGAAATGTGGGACAAGCTGGAAATTACGTACGAAGGTACGGACCAGGTAAGGGAAGCCAAAATTGATTTCCTAACCCATGCTTATGAATTATTTCACATGAAGGAAGGTGAAAAGGTAGATGAAATGTTTGAACGATTTTCAATAATCGTAAATGACCTACATGCTCTCAAGAAGACTTTCACGGATAGGGAACTTGTCCGAAAAATCCTTAGAAGTCTCACTCCGGCATGGCGATCAAAGGCCGACGCGATTCAAGAGTCCATTGGCGTCTCAAATGTTACCATCGGCGCATTAAGAGGTAATCTTAAGACTTATGAATCTACTATACTTAACCCTCTTGTTGATGATCAAAGGAGGCAAAGAATCGCTCTAAAGGCAAGCACAAGCCAACCGCAAGTTGATGAGGACGGAGACAACGAGTTTGGACTCGTTATCAAAAGATTTCAAAAGTTCATGCGAAAAGAGTATGAACGAAAGGGCAAAAAGCAAGGAGAACAAATAAAGTGCTATGAATGCGGAGAAACCGGGCACATCAAATCAAATTGCCCAAACATCAAAAAGGAAAAGAAACCTTTCAAAAAGCAACGTGCATATATATCTTGGGGAGGAGACTCGGAGATGAGTCAAGCGAAGGAGAAGAAGAGGAAAGCGCAAGCCTTTGTTTTATGGCACAAGAAGACAAGCAAGATGAGGTATGTCAAATCTCTTCTAAAAATTTCTTTTCCCTTGAAGAAATGCAAAATGCTTTTGATGAGTTATATAGTGAATTTATTAAAGCTTCAAAAACTGTTAAATGCATAAAGGAAAATGCTTCTTCAAAAGAAAAAGATTTTCAAAAACAACTCTCATTGAAAGAAAAGGATTTGGAAAAACTGGTTTTAGAAAATGAGAAGTTGAAAGAGGAAAACAAGTTTTTCGGAAAAAGAAGCGCCGACAAGCCCGAAAGCTCTATTAGAAATTGTACTTCTTGCATGCATCTCAAAAATGAAGTAGAAAGGCTTAAGGGCACCTTAGATAAGTTTAATTCTTCTCACAAAAATTTGAATGAGGTCCTTGTTAGTTTGAAGTCAACCAAGCATGGCATAGGTTTTAAGAATGAGCCTAAAGAAAAGGTTGAAGCCAAACCCCAACCACCTAAGGCTCAACCTAGGATTAATAAAACAAATGCACATCCTAGAAATAACAACCCTAGAACCAATATGTATGCTAGACCAAATGTTGAACACTTTAGAAGACCTAGAAATGACTTACCACCTAGAAATAACTACTCTAGAAATGATGCATATTCTAGGCCACACACTAGAAGGAAGTTTGAACCTTTTAGAACACCTAGAAATGGCCCTCAGCCTAGAAACAATTATTCTAGAAATGCTGCTCATAATAGTAGGAATGACTTTCATGAAATGCGCGATAGCCATAGTGTCAAAAATAGAGTGAACAATTTTCGTCCGTCTAATTACTATGAACCTAGAAGGATGCATAATCCCAACGTGACTTGTCATTATTGTAGACGAATTGGTCATATTGCTCATGCATGTTTTACACGACATAGACATATCACTCAATCGCATCATTATGATATGCCTAACCCTCAAGGACCCAAAATGGCATGGGTACCTAAAACTCATTAATTTGTTTTGTAGGTGTGTTTAAAGGGATCAAGTGTACTATGGTACCTTGATAGTGGATGCTCCAAGCACATGACGGGAGACGAATCCAAATTCCTTCAACTAGAACACAAAGAAGGAGGAAGTGTTATTTTTGGTGACAACAATAAAAGAAAGATTATCGGCATCGGATCGGTCGGTAAGGATGAAAATTCTTCTATTAAGCATATATTACTTGCTAAAGGTTTAAAGCATAATCTCTTGAGTATAAGTCAATTATGTGACAAGGGAAATCTTGCCTTATTAGATTCGGATGAATGCTTAGTATTTAGACGTAGTGATTTCAAAATTATCCTTCGTGGTTTTAGAGTGAATAATATTTATATGGTTGATCTTGCTAATTCCTCACCCGAATATGTGGATTGCCTTATGAGCAAAGAGGATGATACTTGGCTATGGCATCGTAGAGTGGCACATATAAACATGCATCTTAGGAACAAATTGATTTCACAAAACTTAGTTATTGGTCTTCCCAATTTGAAATTTGAAAATGACTCTATTTGTGATTCTTGTCAAAAAGGGAAGCAAACAAAAGCATCTTTCAAATTGAAAGACATTGTTTCAACTACTAGACCATTGCAATTGCTTCACATGGATTTATTTGGACCATCTCGCATTTAAAGTCTAGGAAGAAATCGTTATGCTTTTGTGATTGTTGATGATTATTCTAGATTCACTTGGACTTTATTTCTTGCCCATAAAAGTGATGCTTTTCAAATTTTTAAATATTTCCTTAAACGTGTTCAAAACGAAAAAGAAACAACCGTCACTTCAATTAGAAGTGATCATGGGGGAGAGTTTGATCACAATCTCTTTGCGGACTTTTGTGACGAACTCGGTATCGAGCATACCTTTTCCGCTCCACGAACACCACAACAAAATGGGGTGGTGGAAAGAAATAGGTGTCTCGAAGAGATGGCTAGAACCATGCTCGAAGAGGCTAAGATTCCCAAACATTTTTGGGCGGATGCCGTGAGTACCGCATGCTACATCTTAAATAGAGTAGTCATAAGACCAATACTCATGAAGACCCCTTATGAACTCTACAAGGGAAGGAAACCAAATATCTCCCATCTTAGAGTATTCGGTTGTAAAGTGTTTATTCATAACAATGGAAAAGATCAATTGGGAAAATTTGATGCTAAGTCCGATGCGGGAATCTTCATTGGTTATTCTTCACGTAGCAAAGCATATAGGGTTTTTAATAAAAGAATCGAAACTGTGGAGGAATCCCCTCATGTTGTGTTTTTCGAAAATAATGCTCGCTTGGCGAGAAAGGATTCCGGTTTTGATCTTGCAGGTATTTTTGATAGCTTGAAAGACAAAATACAAGAGGAAACACCTAAGGAAAATCAAGACGAAATTTTGGAACAACCAACGGAGGAAGCGCCACAATTGGAGAAAGAAACTAAAATGCCTAACGAGTGGAGAACAATCAAAGATCACCCTCTCGAACAGGTAATTGGCAACGTCGGAGAAAAGGTAAGTACCCGAAACTTCCTTAAGAACACCTTAGGACATACTGCTTTTGTTTCTCAAATTGAACCAACAACCATCTCCGAAGCAATTGGGGATGAATTTTGGACCTTGGCAATGCAAGAGGAGCTTAACCAATTCAAACGGAATGACGTTTGGGATTTGGTGCCAAGACCCGAAAATCATACCATAATTGGTACGAAATGGCTTTTTCGAAACAAGCTAGATGAAAATGGTGTAATCACTAGAAACAAAGCTAGGCTTGTAGCAAAAGGCTATAATCAAGAAGAGGGTATTGACTATGAAGAAACATATGCTCTCGTAGCTAGATTAGAAGCTATTCGTCTATTGCTCGCATTTGCCTCTTCTATGAATTTCAATTTATATCAAATGGATGTGAAAAGTGCTTTTCTAAATGGTGTTATTCAAGAAGAAGTTTATGTTAAACAACCCCCCGGTTTTGAAGATTTTAAATCTCCCGATCATGTTTTCAAACTCAAAAAGGCTCTTTATGGTTTAAAACAAGCTCCCCGAGCTTGGTATGAAAGATTGAGTAAATTTCTATTGGAAAATAATTTCATTAGCGGGAAAGTTGACACCACCCTTTTTGTTAAGCATAAAAACAATGATATTTTATTAGTTCAAATATATGTGGATGATATCATATTTGGTGCTACTAACAATGTCTTATGCAAGGAATTTTCCGATTTAATGACAAGCGAATTTGAGATGTCTATGATGGGTGAGTTAACATTCTTTTTGGGATTACAAGTAAAGCAAATGAAAGAAGGTACGTTCATTTGCCAAGCCAAATATTGCAAAGAATTGCTGAAACGATTTGAAATGAACAATGCAAAAAGCAATGGCGACTCCCATGAACAAATCCGATCATCTAGACAAAGATGAGAAAGGTAAGGAAGTCGACACTAAGAAGTATCGAGGTATGATTGGCTCTCTTCTTTATCTTACTGCTAGTCGTCTGGACATCATGTTTAGCGTGTGCTTATGCGCCCGTTATCAATCGTGTCCGAAGGAGTCTCACCTTACTGCGGTAGAACGGATTTTGAAGTACCTTGTTGGTACTACAAATGTGGGTCTATGGTACCCCAAAGGTTCTTCATGCCAACTCGTTGGCTATTCCGACTCCAATTTTACTGGATGCAAATTGGACCGCAAGAGCACTAGTGGCACTTGCCATTTGCTCGGTAACTCTCTCGTTTCTTGGTTTAGCAAGAAACAAGTAAGTGTTGCGTTGTCCACAACCGAGGCTGAATATGTAGCCGCGGGGAGTTGTTGCGCTCAAATCCTATGGATGAAACAACAACTCTTGGACTATGGCCTACGTCTTGATCATATCCCTCTTAGATGTGATAATACTAGTGCCATATGTTTGACGAAGAATCCTGTTCTTCATTCGCGAACAAAACACATTGAAGTTAGACATCATTTTATAAGAGATCACGTTCTCAAGGGCGATGTCGAAATTGAATTTGTTGAAACCAAAGATCAATTGGCCGACATCTTTACAAAGCCCTTAGAGAAAGAGTCCTTCTTCCGAATTCGTAGTGAACTCGGGATTCTTGACTCCACGTTGATCTAAGTCATGCATTGCATTTTTTTTATATACATGATTTTCTAACTTGAGCGTTGGAGACGTCTAACGAATTTTTGCAGGTATCGCCCTAAAGGTAGGGGGAATTATAAAGCATGACGCGCAATAATCGAGTCTTCTTCAGAAAAATCGATTTCTGTCGTCTAATAATCGATTATCTCGTATCAATAATCGATTGTACTGCTATTATTTGAGTTATTGTACTCTCTTTAAGTAATCACGCTTTATTTTCAATAAATAAACAAGTTTTTTTTTCAATCCTTGCCATCTTATTAAATTTTTTTGCTAATGGCAAAAGGGGGAAGATAACAGGTATGCACCCTCAATACTTATAGGCATAAATTGAGGTGGAATTCATATATTGAGGGGGAACAAATTGCATATCCATATACTTGTTGCATATCTTTACTTGTCTTGAATCGTCATTGTGAATTGTTTAATTTGCATATCCCGAGTTTGCCATTATCAAAAAGGGGGAAATTGTTGGAAACACGTTCTCAAAGCATTATACTAAAACGTGTGTTCATATGTATAGGTTTTGATGAATGACAAACGATGCGCAAATTGATATATGACGAAGTTCAAGTACAAGCGCACAATTGATATATAACGAGATTCAAGCACAAAACCAAGTTTTATAGTTTTACATGAGTCGTTCTTAATTGTGATCTTGATCCGACAACTTGACTCATGACATGGCTTCTCTCGTAAAATTATTTTTACAAAATCATGCATATTTAATTTAATGCTAAATGATTTTAAATCATGCATATTTACTTGAGTCAAAATGATTTTTAAACATGCCTCTAAAATCTGGACTAAGATAATCGATTATGTACTTATGATAATCGATTATGTTAAGCCAAGACTGCATGACAATCGATTGTGAACTAATGACAATCGATTGTGTTAAGGCAGTGAGCATCGAGTTTTTCAAACCTGCATGATAATCGATTGTGAACCTTATGACAATCGATTGTGATGAGGCAGTGTCCATCAAAGTTTTTCAACGCTCAAAATAATCGATTGTGAAGTTAATGACAATCGATTGTGAAGAGACAGTGTCCATCAGATTTTTCAAATTCACAAAATAATCGATTGTGAACATATGACAATCAATTTTTCAAAGTTATTAAATAATCGATTGTGAGTATATAACAATCGATTGTCACGAGGCAGTGTCTAAATTGATTTTTCAAGAGTGATAAATAATTGATTGTTAACATTGCACAATCGATTGTATAACTAACCGTTGCCAAAATAGTTTCAAATACCGTCAGGTAATCGATTGTTGATTTTGTGCAATCGATTGTTGAAATTAAAATCTGGAAAAGATTTTTTGAACGTTGATGAATAATTGATTATTGATTTTGCATAATCGATTGTTGAAATTAAAATCTGGAAAGGATTTTTTGAACGTTGCTGAATAATCGATTATTGATTTTGTATAATCGATTGTTTTACGTAAAATCTGGAAATGATTTTTTGAACGTTGCCAATAATCGATTGTTGATCTTAGATAAACGATTGTTAAGCGTAAAATCTGGGATTGATTTTTGGAACGATTGGCAAACAATCGAT
This sequence comes from Nicotiana benthamiana, assembly GCA_034376525.1. Taxonomy (NCBI): domain Eukaryota; kingdom Viridiplantae; phylum Streptophyta; class Magnoliopsida; order Solanales; family Solanaceae; genus Nicotiana; species Nicotiana benthamiana. Next base: position 131,276,774 of record CM067324.1, on the reverse strand, counting down.
TGTGGATTCTTGACAATCGATTGTCACAAAGTAAAATCAGCAGTTCTTAATTGGCAATTAGGCAACAGTAATGCCAAGTTTTTTAACTATAAATACAGCTTAAATTCAGTCTTTTGAGTACACAATAACACACAACAACTGATCATTCAATTGCTAAAGCTTGCATACTCTATTGCTTATTATTTTATATTCATTACATAACTTTTTTAGAGCCAAAATATTGTTCAAAGTTGTTGTGATCTTGAGCGTATTCTTTTACTCATCTCTACTCATTAAGGAGTGTCTTGTTTGAGTGCTTAGTGTATTGTACACTTGAAGAGAATTGTTATTCTCTTGTTGTAAGAAGGAACTTGTGTTTCCTTGGTTGAAGTTTTGGAGTGTTGTATCTCCGAGCAAAGGTGTTGAGGCTTGTGTCCTCAAGTTGTAAAGGTTTGTTAAGCACCCGGAAGCTTGACAAGTTAGTGGAAATCTCGAGAGAGTCTCTCGGGGACTGGACTAGCCACGGGTTGTGGTGAACCAGAATACTTCGGTGTGTTCTTTCTTACTTATCGCACTTATTTATTTCCTGCAAATTTTAAATTCCGCAAGTTTATGCTAATTTTTATTATAACGCTATTCACCCCCCCTCTAGCGTTAAGCGTATTATCTAACAGATAGTTCCTTATTTTCTTGAGTCTCGGGCTCAATGGATTCTTCATGAATCTCAGAATTTATTAAATCATGATTTTCCTCATGAGATTCTTTCGTAGTGTCATTTTGATCGTTTGCTTTCCTCTTTCTAGGATTTCGATCTTTGGAACCTAATGGCCTGCCACGCTTCAGGCGTGCATTCGACTCATTGGATATGACACTAGATGATTGTCCAACAGGGACATCAATACGGATTGGAACATTCTCTTCGGGGATGTGGGATTTTGTTATCCTTTTCAAGTCCGTAAATGCGTCAGGCATTTGATTTGCTATTCTTTGCAAATGGATAATCTTTTGCACCTCTTTTTCACAAATAGAGGTATGTGGATCAAGATGAGATAATGATGCATTTTTCCACAAAATTTCCCGTTTGGTTTCTCCAACTTCTCCCCCTAATTTTGGGAAAAGTGTCTCATCAAATTGACAGTCTGCAAATCATGCAGTGAACAAATCCCCTGTCAATGTTTCGAGGTAGCGAATAATGGAGGGCGATTCAAACCCAACATATATTCCTAACCTTCTTTGCGGACCCATTTTGGTGCGGTATGGCGGTGCTATAGGCACATATACTGCGCATCCAAAGATTCTTAAATGGGATATATTGGGTTCATGACCCAAAACCAATTGCAACGGGGAATATTTGTGATAATTCGTCGGTCTGAGACGAATTAGCATTGCTGCATGGAAAATGGCGTGACCCCATACCGAAGTGGGCATCCTCGTTTTCATGAGTAATGGTCTTGCAATCAACTGCCGGCGTTTAATTAAAGATTCTGCAAGACCGTTTTGAGTGTGAACATGAGCTACAGAATGTTCCACTTTTTTCCTAATTGATAAGCAATAATCATTAAATGCTTGGGATGAAAACTCAGCAGCATTATCCAGTCTAATAGACTTGATTGGATTATCAGGAAATTGTGCTCGTAGTCGAATTATTTGTGCCATTAGTTTTGCAAACGCAAGGTTGCGTGATGACAACAGGCACACATGAGACCATCTACAGGATGCGTCTATTAAGACCATAAAATATCTAATGGACCCACTAGGTGGGTGAATAGGTCCACAAATGTCCCCTTGTATACGTTCCAAAAACGTAGGTGACTCAGTCCCAACCTTTGTTGGTGATGGTCTAATAATTAACTTGCCTTTGTAACAAGAAGTGCAAGAAAATTCATTATTTAAAAGAATCTTGAAATTCTTTAACGGATGCCCATATGAGCTTTCTATAATTCGTCTCATCATGATTGATCCAGGGTGTCCCAATCGATCATGCCAAAGTACAAAAGTATTGGAATCAGTAACCTTTTGGTTTACTGTTGAATGTGCCTCAATTGCACTAATTTTTGTCCAATAAAGGCCACAAGATAAAGACGGGAATTTCTCAATAACCCTCTTTTGGCCAGAGACATTCTTTGTAATGATGAGATATTCAAGATTATTCTCATCTATTGTCTCAATATGATAGCCATTCCGGCGTATATCTTTAAAACTCAACAAGTTTCTCTTAGACTTGGAGGAGAACATTGCATTCTCTATGATAAACATTGTTCCTCTAGGCAGAGTTATAGTTGCTCTTCCGGAGCCTTCAATCAATTTACTACTACTAGAGATTGTAGTAACATCTGCCTTACACATACTTAGTTGAGAGAAATATTTCTTTTCTTTGAGTATCGTATGTGTAGTACATGAATCAACTAAACAAATATTTTTACAGTTGGAAGTTGATCCAAGCTTGCTTTGTGAGATATCCATATTTGCTTTCCCATGGTTTGACATACAAAAGAAATACACGAACATGAGAATAAACAAATTCAATCCGTTTGTTTCACATTTAAACAATATTTTCGAAATCTGCTGAGGTTAGTCGATAAACTTAGTTGATAGTCGACTATCTTGGGAAGCAGTCATTAGGTTAGTCGACTAACTAAATCAGATAGTCGACTATCTTGCCTAGCGGAAAAGTCCAGTTTTAATGCGAAATATTAGTTAGTCGACTAACTAAGTTGATAGTCGACTAACTTAGTAAACAGTCATCAGGTTAGTCGACTAACTAAATCAGATAGTCGAATAACTTAGCTTGCGGAAAAGTCCAGTTTTAATGCGAAATACTAGATAATCGACTAACTGTTAGGTTAATCGATTAACTCTACTGGAAAATAAAAATATCTTTGAAATTTAAGCATATTGAAACATTCTAAAGAACTAATACTAACATTATATCATAAACTAACTAATACGAGCTGATACTAATGACTATTAGTTTATTCACTAACTAATACAAATAAGTAAAGTAAAATCAAACAATTCCATCTTCCTTCATCACAGATCCATCACCGATTAAGTGGTCTATTTTCCCCTCGGGTTGCTCAAAGAAGTCTGCCACATCCAGGTGGGTGATGTCAAAATTGTCGTCAGAGACAAAATTTGTTTCAGGGCCTTTATTCTTTAGAGATGCTTGATAAAGATCAACCAAATGTCTTGGTACATGGCAAGCTTTTGACCAGTGCCCTTTTCCACCGCAACGATAACATATAGTTTCTGAACTATTTGCCTTTGGATCCTCATAATCCCGTTTCTGCTTTTGGTGGTTATATCTCTTTGGGGGCTGACGGACATCAGGGAAATTTCTTCCTTGTCTACGTCTACGGCTATGACCCCGATTACGACCACGACCATGATTAAAGCCATAGCCTTTTCCATGCTTGGCATAATGAGAATACACCTTATCTGCTTCAGGCAATGGTGTAGACCCAGTGGGTCGATTTTCATGATTTCTCATGAGCAGGTCATTGTTTCGCTCAGCCACAAGGAGAAGAGAAATCAGTTCAGAGTACTTTTTGAAACCTTTCTCTCTGTACTGTTGTTGCAGTACCATATTGGACGCATGAAACGTTGTAAACGTTTTTTCAAGCATATCATAATCAGAGATATTATCTCCACAGAGTTTCAATTTAGAAGTAATTCTGAACATTGCAGAATTATATTCAGAAACAGACTTAAAGTCTTGGAGCCTCAGATGAGCCCAATCATATCGTGCTTGTGGCAGAGTGACCAACTTCAGGTTGTCATATCTCTCCTTTAAGCCTTTCCACAAGATGAGTGGATCTTTGACTGTGAGATATTCAATTTTCAAACCATCATCAAGGTGATGGCGCAAGAAAATCAAGGCCTTAGCACAGTCTTGGGTGGATGCTTTATCTCTGTCTTTAATGGCGTCTCCAAGACCCATAGCATCTAAGTGGATTTCAGCATCCAACACCCATGTCATATAGTTCTTGCCCGAAATTTCAAGGGCAACGAACTTTCTTTTCATAATATCAGACATAATTAAAACCAAATTCGGAAAAAGGGAAATACCTTAATTTTCTCAAGAGGATTCTTGAGACGGTAGAGTCTCGTGCTGATAACGTGTTATGAAATAATATAAGAACAAGAACAATAATACAAGAACAAGAACAATAGAGAGAAAAGTAGAGAGAGGAGTATTCTTATTGATACTTTTGGATGGTTTACAATGGAATAGAACCCCTTTATTTATAGGGAGGTGGTGACTTAGCCACCGAGAAGTAAACCCTAGAATCTCTCTAAATATGGACATTCACCTAAAATAGAATATTTTATAACATTTCATTTTTACTTGTTCACGATTAACTTTACACGCCTCTTAAAAGTAATAAATAAAATAAATTTACTATAAAATCCATATTAGTTGATTTACAGTCTTACTAAATTTAGAATGAGTAATTAATGCTAATGCAAAACAAAAAAGATAAATTAATTTATTTTGATATACGAAAAGTGATAAATAAAAATAAAAATAAAAATTTATTTTTAGAATACTTAACACATAAAAGTGGTTATATTTTTTTAGAGCCCGTATGGATTGGCTTATTTTAAGTGTTGTTAAGCCAAAATAGCGTTTAAGTCATTTAGTGGTATTTGAATAAAGTAAAAAAATACTTTTAAGTAATTGTTTTTAAGCTAAAATAATAAAATAAGCCAAACACCAAAAGTTAAAATTTCTAACTTATAAATTTTAGCTTAAAAATCACTAAGCTCATCCAACTAGACTCTTTGTCGGTTTAATAAAACAAAAATAGAAAACTATATTAAGTTCAATTAAGATAATACCAACATGTGATAAGACGTAAACCAAGTTATCACATGCCATAAAATTGCCTAACAACTTCCCCTTTTTCACCAGCATAATATCTTGTTTAGCAAACAATTAGACCATACTTTTATGGAGTACTATTGCCAAATATATGTTTCTTATTAACCTGATTCGAAAGACACCCGGTTGTTTCATTTGCAATCAATTTAATCATAATGTGGGGGTTAATATAGTTATTTAGTAAATACTCTTTTTAGATATTTGGTTAATTAGATTAAAAATAGAATATCCAGGATAAATATAAAATCGGTGTTTGAATTTACAGTAAATAAAGTAGAAATTATTTTCTTTTCAATTTTAATGCCAGGCTTCTTAAATCACTTTGAGAAAAAAAGCTCTGGAGAAGGATATTTCTTCTCATAATTTTGTTTTATTTTGGAATTTCTCTCTCTCTCTCTCTCTCTCTCTATATATATATATATATATATATATATATATATATATATATATATATATATATATATATATATATATATATATATATATGAAAGGAGCAAAATTACCATATATAATTATCATTATGTTTAAGCCAAGTGGCAAGCTAATAAATACCAATAGCATATGATAACTTTATTCTATATTTGTATATATTAGTCAAATACATATATATTTAAAAAAGACTGAATTTGAATTAAAGAATAATTTTGAATTTATAGATAAAGTTTTTAAATTTGAATTAAAATAAAAGAGAAATTTATCTTTTATTATCATGTTATCATACTTAATCTGGTTAATGATCATATGCAATCATGTAAGGAGATTTCGTTATTTTTTCTAATTATTTAAATACTACTTCGCCTCTGGCAACAAAGGAAAAAAAACTACTTCATATAACTATAAAACTCTTTCACATTTAAAATTCTATAATTATAGTTCTTTAAAACGCTATAGCTAGATTTGAATAAAGCGCAATTATTTTAAAAATAAATATAATATATAGTGTACACGTCTATGTTTATCCAGATAGCAAAAAAGAGCTTCAAAATTAAATAAAAATTGACTTATGTATAAGCACATGTTGGAGAAAGAAAAATTACAAACATTAATCAATATTTATAAAATTGTTTTTTCTTTTCTTTTTGAAGAATGTTACTTTAAAGAGTTTATATAAAGGGGCATCAAACAAATAACAAACATTGGCTAGACAATTGCTATCATTAATTTTAATTTAGCAGCTTTTAGTAATTTAAGGGTATAAGCTGAAACTTCTTTCTTTAGCTGCAATCAAACCAACATTGCAAGGGTATAATATTTTTTCGTGAGAAATATTAGTTTTGAATCATTAGATTATGTGAAAGAATATTTTTCTCGAATTCAATAATAAGGAAGTTAGTTTCTAATTAATAGTTTCTATAGCGAGTTTCAAGTGTAACAAAAAGTATATTTTTGTAATTAAAATTGGTAGGATGTATTTTTTTTTTTGAAATGTAAAGAAATTATTCGAAATGATATTATATTTGAAAATATAATGTAATTTTAAGATTAAAAATATAAGATATCTTTTAATTTTAGTAGAAAGTTTTTAAAATTATTATAATAGAAGTCATATCACGAATAAAATCAAGAAACCGAAATATTATGGAATATTTACATAAATATCTGGCCAGATTTATTGTTTACTTTTTATAGCTAACATACATAAATGATATACCGACAACACACGATTATACACATATTATATATGAATTATATATAAATTATACATTCTTCAAATTTTTAATTTAAGTGATTGGGTGAGCACATATTTAGGTTGATAGATAAAACTAAAAGAAAAATATGAACGAATTTCAATCAAAGACTAAAAATATAAATGAAGTTCTTCTCTAGACAACTTCTATTAAAACCCACCCCTTTATAGCGAAATGAATTAGTTTTTGTAACAAAATAAAGAAAGACATAAAAAAATAAGATAAAAGAAAATAAAGTAGAAAAGAATATACGAAAAATCTAAAAACGAGAAATAAGAGATGACAACGAATTTCTTCTTTTGTTTCATCTTTATTAAATATAAAAATTTTGGAAGCTAATATCATCGATTTCAAATATTTTTTTCAATTCAAATACATAGATTATGAGATAAGAATATCTTAGAATATTTTTTAAATTTATATTGTGTCTCGTTTTTAAAGAATCACTATTACTAACAAACTGATATCATATTTGAGTTTGAATTTAAATTCATTTTGAGTAGTTTAAATTGAGGTTAATGCCAAGTATGATGTCGAGAAAAAACTGCTTGGTAATTTCAATATATGCAATGTTATATAATAACAATCAACTAATTATTTAACATTTAATGATTCAAAGAATAAAAACTCTGTATACATAGGATAGGATATTCAAAATTTAAAATATGTGGCTAAAGATATCGATAAACTCAAAATGGAGTTATACTGAAATAAATTTCACTAGCTAGAGAACCATTTAAATTTTTAGCTAGACAATTAAGTTGGATTTTAAATTAAAGATAATATCGCCACTTGCATCATTATAAAGATAATCATTATTTCAATATATATAGAATTTTTGAAAATGAAATTTTAAAATAGATTTTTTTTGAAAGATAAGAGCATACAAAATAAGAGTTCAGGTCGTAGTAAAAGAGTCATGTCGTAACTAAAGAATCATTCATATTGTGTGAACTTTTGTGATGTGCCATATATATGAGTTATTATTTCGCTTTGTGGCTATTTTTTATGGTCCAATGACACCAATAAGATTAATGTAAAAATAAAATTATCACTACGAGATTTGAAAAAATGTTAGTTATTTTTCATGTAGTATTTCTTAATTAATATTTAACGATTATCTTTAATTATCTAGAAGGTTTAAATTTTAAGTTTATTTATAGAAAATTCAAATAACTTAGATAATTAACATTGTTAATGTCAAATATCAAATGGAGCCATATTGGGAAAAAAACTATTTACTGGTTAAAGAATTTTTTAAATTTTTAGATAGCCGACTAAAATGAATTTTGACTTGAGGATAATATTTCACTTACATTATTATGAAAATAAATATTATTGAAAAATAAAGTTTTAGAAAATGAAATTTTAATTTGAAAGATATCAACATACCTTATAAGAGTTCAATTGGTAATAAAAGAGGCAAGTCGTATCCAAAGAATCCTTCACAGTCTCAACCTTTGATTGTTTTACCATAAATATAAGTTATTATTTTGCTTTATGACTATTTTTAGGATCCAATGAAAAGGACGTAGTTAAATAATAGATACAGAATGTTAATTTTCCTTGTAGTATATAAAAGTGACGCTCACAGATCGGCAGATGCACAGAAGGCCTTCTTCCTTCAATATTAAGAGCCCATTTGGACCTAAAAAAATTTCCTCTTTTTTTTTTCAAAATTTTTACCTTTTTTCGAAATTAGCATTTGATCATAAAATTTTTAAAATTCACTTGAAGATCTATTTTGAAGTTTTTTAAAAATTAAAAAATTCTAAAAAACTGTTTTTCAAAAGTTTTACTCAGATTGCTCATAAAACTTTAAAAACAACTTAAAATTATATTTATATCCTAACACAACTCTAATTTTCAAATGTCATTTTCACTTGAATTTATTTTTTCACTTTTTTTGTTGTTGGAATTTTACAGTTCTTATGCCAAACTCCCACTAAGTCAAATGCATTACTGATTTCAGCAAATGGAAATTTATGAGTGATGAATTTCTCCAATTCAAGTTCCTTGTTCACACATTTCTCAACAGTAGAAGCAAGATCAGAATGGGCCTTGTAGTTTCCGAAGAATGTCCCCATGAGATCCTTCCATTCAACAAGTTCATAGGGTGTCCTAAAGACATCTACTTTATGGGGTAGTCCAACAAGAACAGCCACACCCCAACCTTGAATATTATTTAAGTTTCATTAGGACGTAGTTCCTATAAATCTTATACAGTAATAAGAACATAATTTAAGAAAATTTGACGGCAAAAAACATACATCATGGCACATTCAAATGCTGAAATCATAGCATCAATATGCCCAGTGCAATCAACACCCATGTCTATTCTGCCATCAGTCATCTCAGCAATTATCAAATCAAAAAAGAATCCAAGAAAAAATTATCAACTTCAACTCATGGTCTGTTTTTTCTTTTTCCTTTTTTTTGCGTACGGATCTATAAGCAAATTAACAACACATGAGTACCTTTTGAACATGTTTATTATGATCCGTTGGATTCCAAAACTCTGTCACACTAAACTTCTTAGTGTTTAACCAAAGAGAATTCGGTCAAATCTTTAATTTAAAAAAATTCAGGTTACTGATAATTAAAGAGTGGAAAATGAATTTTGCCAATAATAAGACAATCAAAAGAAATCAAAGTAAAACAATGTATTCAAATAATTTTTTCCTCTCCTACAAATGATTCATCTCCTCATTTTTATAGTTATTTCTAAGATATATGTTTTACCACTGTCATAATTGATTTATTATGGACAATTAAAGGCGTTAAATGCTACGTTACACAATCATTATAATTTAATACAGATTTTCTAACGTTTTTAATATTTAATGGTCATTAAATATTGTATTTGTACTTCCTTATACTATTAGGTTAATTCTCCTGGATTCTTGGATTTAAATAGATACGAGCATCGAGTCTACTTGTGCCTCTGCTCGTGCCTTTGCTTGTGCCAATGCTCGTGCTAGTGCTCGTATCTGTTGCAACTCGTGCCGCTTTGCTAATCATCATCCTTTAACCGACCTTCATGTCATGACGTGTCATCCTTAAATACTTCGATATGTGTAAACTCAATTTTTCTCAATACAAATAGTCCCCCCACTTGCCATTTATTCATCAATTGAATATTTGAAAAGCGGATTTTATTAAAAAGATGTTTCTGCTGCCATTATAGAATCGGTGCTTCAATGGTCACCTCCATTTAATACTTGTCACACGTGGCATCTCTTTGTTGGTTCTGAGATTTTGAGTGCTTTTAAAGACTTTTTCACGGCTTCACCAACTACGAAGCGACAGTTCTCATTATGACCTTTCCATCATTACCCCTTTTCCTTTGACGGTTGCTTCCTAGTATAAACATAGTTTTCATTTTTGGTTTTGACTCATAAAGTTTAAAGCTTCTAGAATATTTAATTCTTGTTCTTATCTTCCTCGTAAAACTTTTCAGAATATTCAGTTCTTGTTCTTCATCTACCTCATATTGCCATGGCTTCACCAAACCCTAACCCTAGGAGAGTTACCATAGTTGATAGTCTTCCTTTTGCCCCTAATAGGAATAGAAGGGGAGGAAGTAGACAACGTAATTTATGGTCTTCATCTACACGCGATTCTTCTCTTCCTTCATCCAGTTCTAACCCTCCGTCTAGAACCAGAGGTTTACTTTCACATAGACCTTCTTCTAGAGGTAAGGAATCCTGTGAACCACTTCGTGAACCTCTAGTAGAGGAGATAGTTCCTGCAGAACTATGCCACTTCGTGAACCTATAGAAGAGGAGATAGTTCCTGCAGAACTATCTTTCTATAATGATATAAAGTCTCTTATAAATCAGGTATCTTCTTTGGACCGTGGTGATATCTATCCAACTTCGATCACTGATGGTCTGACTTATTTGATTCGTAGAGATTGACATTGGGGTCATGATTTCCCTATCATAATTCCTAATGCGAATCAGAGAATCTCCTCTTATTTAATGGGATTTTCTGCACATACCAATTCACATTAGGTTTCAAAACTGCTATTGACCTTGTAATTCTCAAATTCTGTCGATTTTTTGGCGTTTGTTTTGGTCAAATTGGTCCCATAGTATGTAAGGTTGTGGCATGTCTTAGGCATTTGACTAACATGACTGGTTTTTCTTTCACCTTTGCCCATTTAATTCATCTCTATTCTCCTAGACTTTTTCGCTTAGTGCATTTTTACTTTAGTGGCAAGGAGTAAGAGAGTTTTAGTTAGACCTGAAGACGACACAGACTGTGGTTGGTACGTGCGATTTGTTGCATCCCCCACTATTGGTTTAGTGGGTGAACAAATTGTTCATTTCCATGAGAACTGAAATTTTGTACATAAGTCTTCCGTCTTCCCTTTCTCTCATCTCTTTTCCCTCGATTTTAATGATCAGTATTCTAATTTTCTTTTTCTTTTGCAGCAACCCTGGGAGTTGTTAATGAAATTACCAATTTTTGTGGTTGGGTAGGAAAGCTGTTAAATGCTGTCCTAATATAGGGTAGATATTGGAAGTTTCTTTCACAACGATTTGGTTGGAAAGTAAAAACTCATGGTAAAATTTTATTTATTTATTTTTTATTGTTGTTTGTTTCATATATTGTTTTTCCCTGAACTTATTTTAATCCTTCTTTTAATTAGGATTTGCAGTTCGAGGGATTAGTGCCGAGGCGGTCGCGCTTCTCTTATTTCTTTAGAAAGGGCCCAAGAAATAATTTTGGGCTCTTCATTGAAAAGAAAAGCTGTTGATGACCAAGATTCTGAAGAAGATGAAGATGGGGGTTCCTTGGTAACAAAGCAACGGGCTCGTAGACGTATTATCTTTGATGATGAAGCATCCCCCCCCCCCCGCTGTTTTATTTATCATACCGAATCTGTTGAAGCCCCAATGGTGATTTCTGATGATGTGAAGATATTGATGATGTTCTCGTTGCTGCTCACGATTCTAGTGAGCAACGTTCTAGCCTCGGGCTTGATTGTGGCGATTTAGGTCCGGTTTATGATGAAGCATCCTTGGCTTCTTTTACTACTTCCATTCCTATGATTCCTTCTTTGCCTATTGTGACTGTCACTGTTCCTCCTTATGCTGTTTTAACTGCTTCTACCATTCCTCCCTCAACTACTCCTTCCTCAACTATTCCTTACCCCGAAGTTGGATCCTCAAGCAAAGGTGAAGTTATGAGGCAAGTGACCATTGAAGTTCCTGCTGAAGGTAACCTTTTGAGGAAATCAAGTAAAGATGACGTGTGGCTAAAGCCTTTGCTCGACCCAGTCGAAAAAGCTAAGCTTGATAGCCACGGTTCCTTGACCTTGATGAATGATATCATTCATGCTTCTTTAAAGGTATCCCTTTTCTAACTTTACTTTACCTTTTCTATTCTCAAGGTTCTCACTCATTTCCCCCCTTTTTAGATCAATCTCATCGGAACGGAGATGATAAAAAGAGTTACCCTTTCAGAGAAATTAGTGCGTGACTATCGAGTGGAGGCGGATAGTTGGAACGAACAGTGTGAAGGTATTCCGATTGACAAAGAAGCGTTAGAAGAGAGTAAAAGTACCTTAGAGCAGCAGGTAAGGGCTTTGATTTCAGAATTCGCAATTGAACAGCATTCTCAAGTCAAGCAAACAATGAAAAAGATCGTCTTGAAACCAAATTTTCCTAACAACTTTCCAAGGCAAGTGAAGAAATCAGAGAGTTGAAGGCTCTCTTGGATAACAAAGAAGCATATGCTGGTAAACTTGTGCAAGATTTGACCCAAGCTCAAGAAGACCTCCGGGTATCCTCTGATAAAGTTTGCACCTTAGAAAATTCTTACGTTTCTCTTCAAGCGGAGATACAAGCATTTGGAAGTTATTGGATACTTGGATTAAGATTTCGCTGGATATATTGACACTAGAAAGATTATGTTTGGTTATTTGTTACAGTTAGTTGAAAGAGCAATATCATGGAAGAGTGTAAGACAGTCTGTCATTGCTATATCCACGATGGAAGATCAATTCTTGGTATGTTTTGAAGCCAAAATTCATTCATTATGACTACAAAACTTTATTGCAGGACTTGGGGTTGTCGACACCATTACCAAGCCACTAAAAATTTATTGTGATAATTTTATAGTAGTATTCCACAGCTGAGGCAAGATGGAAGGGAAAAGCCAAGTTCAGGGTTGCAAAGCAGGGTATAAAGGGAACCAGCAGAGTGTATACCCCAGAACACTTGGCTGAGTCAAGTAAGAAGGCCTCTGTTCGACAAGCCATCATTGAAATCGGACCTGGTGATCTTTGAAGAAAGATACAAGCCAAGGAGTACTCGGTCATTGACCAACTGAGAAAAACACCAGCACAGATCTCTATCCAAGCCTTTACAAAGTCTTGATGCACACAAGAATGCCTTGCTAATGGTGCTTAGGGAGGAATATGTGCCCATCAACATCACTGGAGGAGAAATGGCGAACATGGTGGGTCAAGTATTGGAAAGTCACAAAATCACCTTCCACGAGGATGAGCTACAACCGTAAGGACTAGGCCATAATAAGGCATTGCAGATCATTGTGCAGTGCGAAGATTATTTTATCACCCGGATCCTGGTCGATGGAGGGTCCATTCTGAACATTTGTCCTCTAGTAACACTCAGAACATTGGGAAAAGGACTGCATGAAATCAAGGACGGTCCCATCAACGTCAAGGCTTTCGACGAATCTCAAAGGTCCACTATTAGGGGGATTAGCTAACATTTACAAATGGGGCCCACCTGGTTCGATATTGACTTTCAAGTAATAGACGTGCCGAAATCTTACAATCTACTGTTGGGACGACCGTGGATTCATGCTACCAGGACTGTGGCATCAACACTACATCAGGCAGTGAAATTTGGGTGGAATCACTAGGAGGTGATCATTCATGGTGACGGTAGCAACCCCATATATATCCGCCAGACCATCCCATCGGTAGGATGAAGAAATAAAATAGGCGGAGAAATCTACCATCACATTGAGCGAGTCAACGCCGTAGACAATGATAAATAGTGGTACAATAAAATCGAAAGCATACTGAATTGGTGCGGGTATGAACCAGGCAAAGGACACATCAAGAATCTCCAAGTAATAACTAAGCCTATCAAACCAAAGAAACACGATATCACATTTGGCTTGGGGTATGAGTATAAATGGGAAGAATTCAAGGACTAGTCGTCACCCTGGCACGGCCCTTACTATCCATTGGGGCAGCCAATACCTCGTCTGGAGCAGACTTTCCAACCAGCCAAAGTCATCTACGAGTCAGAAGAAGAGGAAGCATTGGCAGCAATGAAGAATTTATTTATGGAAGGAGATAACATGGACTGTTGCGTCATTTTTGAGGAGGAGGGGGAGGAAGGCCCTTCCATACAAGTCGTGAGCCAAGGAGAACACCTCAATAATTGGTCCTTCAGAACCACAAGAGGCCAACGTGCCTCGGGGTACCAAGGCAAAACAAAGTACCACACACTATTTTGTTTTACTAGTTTATTTCCCCTTCGCATTTTGTTTTTTTCCTAAAAAGAGCTCTGATGTTCAAAATATTCATGGAATTTGTCAAAGTATTTCATTTTCTTATAAATCTTATGCTTATTATTTTCATTACTTTACTCAAGCTGCATTACCATTACTTTTCTTGATGAACTAATGATTATGACATGCAACGGGACAACGCATCAAATGGACATAGATTCAGAAGAAAATGATATACCAGAGGAGATTGTTAAGGGATTTGAGAATTTAGAGAATAGGCCTAAGTCCAGCCTGGATGAGACTGAGATTGTCAACCTGGGAGATACAGAAAACATCAAAGAAACACAAATCAACATCCATTTGTCACCGTCAGAAAAGAAAGAATATAGAGAGTTCCTTAGAGAGTATGAAGACATGCCAGGTCATACGATGACATCACTGGTCTAAGCACATCCATCGTGGCTCACAAATTGCCGACCGATCCAGCTTGTCCGCCTGTGAAGCAGAAGCTCAGAAAATTCAAGCCAGATATGAGTTAGAAAATTAAGGAAAAAGTCACTAAGAAGGTCAAAGCTAAAGTTCTCAGGGTGGTAGAGTATCCGACATGGTTAGCCAATATTGTCCCAGTACCAAAGAAGGACGGAAAGTTTAGAGTTTGTGTCAACTACCGGGACCTCAACCGGGCCAGTCTTAAAGACAACTTCCCTATGCTGAACATACACATCTTGATTGATAATTGTACCAAGCACAAGCTACAATCGTTCGTTGATTGTTTCACTGGGTATTATCAGATATAAATGGATGAAGAAGATGCTGAGAAAACGACCTTTATTACGCCATGGGGGATGTATTGTTACAAGATGATGACGTTTGGTTAAAGAATGCTGGGGCCACTTACATGAGGGCCATGACTACCACCTTTTATTACATGATACATGATGAGATTGAATATATGTAGATGACGTCATAATTAAGTCCAAAAAAGCCGCGGATCATATGGACGATTTAAGGAATTTCTTTAATTGACTGAGAAGATACAACCTGAAGTTGAATCCCGCAAAATGTGCATTTAGGGTTCCAGCTGGGAAATTGCTTGGATTCATCGTGAGTCGTCGTGAGATAGAATTGGATCTATCAAAGGTCAAAGCTATTTAAGAATTGCCATCGCCAAAGAACAAGAAAGAAGTAATGAGTTTCTTGGGAAGACTTAACTACATCAGCCGGTTCATAGCACAATCTACTGTCATTTGTGAGCCAATCTTTAAGATGCTGAAGAAGTACGCCGCTACCAAATGGATTGATGACTGCCAAAAGGCCTTCGACAGAATCAAGGAGTACTTGTCAACACCATCGGTCTTGGTTCCGCCCGAGCCAGGTAAGCTCCTGCTACTCTACCTTGCGGTGCTAGATGGAGCATTTGGTTGTGTTCTGGGGCAGCATGATGAAACAAGAAGAAAAGAGCAGGACATTTATTATCTCAGCAAGAAGTTCACCCCGTACGAGACTCGGTATTCTCTATTGGAATGCACCCGTTATGCTCTAACTTGGGTAGATCAGAAGCTGAGGCACTATTTCTGTGTTTACACCATGTATCTCAAATCAAGAATGGACCCGTTAAAGTATATCTTTCAGAAGCCCATGCCTACTGTCAAGCTAGCCAAATGGAAAATCTTGCTGAGAGAATTTGATATTGTCTACGTGATTCAAAAAGTAATCAAAGGACAGGCACTAGCAGATCACCTTGCGGAAAACCCGGTGGATGGACAATACGAGCCCCTAAAGACGTATTTTCCTGATGAAGAGGTATCCCTCATAGGAGAAGACATTGCTGAATCCTATGATGGTTGGAGGATGTTTTTTGATGGAGCATCAAACTTCAAAGGAGTTGGCATAGGAGCAGTCCTAGTATCAAAAACTGGCCAGCACTATTTGGTATCCGCCAAACTCAGGTTCCCCTGCACCAATAATATGTCCGAATACAAAGCTTGCATCTTATGGATCAAAATGGCCATTGATATGAACGTCCATGAGTTGCCAGTGATTGGAGATTCGAATTTGCTTATACATCAGGTCCAGGAGGAATGGGCAACTAAGAACTCCAAGATACTCTCATACCTGCACCATGTATAGGAGTTGAGGTAAAGGTTCACAAACACCAAGTTCCGGCATGTCCCCAGGGTCCAGAATGAGTTTGTCGATGCATTGGCAACCTTATCATCTATGATTCAGCATCCAGATAGTAACTTCATAAGCCCTATTCCAGTAAAGATTCATGATCAGCCAGCTTATTGTGCTCATGTTGAAGAAGAAGCAGATGGAAATCCTTGGTTGCATGATATCAAGGAATATTTGGCAAAGGGAGAATACCCAGAACTTGCAAATCCTACTCAGAAGCACACACTCCGGAGGTTGTCTAACAATTTCTTTCACAGCGGAGGAATCCTCTATAGGAGGACTCCTAATTTGGGATTACTAAAGAGTGTCGACACAAAGAAAGCATCTAAACTGTTAGAAAAAAATCCATGCTAGGACCTGCGGTCCACATATAAACGATTTTGTCTTAGCCAAGAAGATACTTCAGGTAGGTTATTTTTGGATGACCATGGAAATAGACTGCATCTAGTATGTCCTAAAGTTCCATCGCTGTCAGATACATGCAGACATAATAAATGTGCCTCCAAACGAGCTTACAAGAATAAGCTCGCCATGGCCGTTTGCCGCTTGGGAAATGGATGTTATCGAACCTATTGAGCCCGTTGCATCAAACGGGCACAGGTTCATTCTAGTGGCAATTGATTATTTCACCAAATGGGTTGAAGCAGCATCATACAAAGCAGTGACTAAGAAAGTTGTGGTAGACTTTGTCCACAACCGTATTGTTACCGATTCAGGATTCCATAATCGATCATCATTGATAATGGTTCCAATCTCAACAGTGACTAGATGAATGCCATGTGCGAAACCTTCAGGATTAAACACAAGAATTCTACAGCCTATAGATCTCAGATGAATGGATCCGTATAAGCCGCCAACAAGAACATCAAGAAAATACTAAGGAAAATAATAGAAAAGCATAAACAGTGGCACGAGAAGCTACCATTTTCTTTATTGGGATACTGCACCACAGTCCGCACATCAACTAGGGCAACTCCCCACAAGTTGGTTTATGGTACAGAGGCAGTCATTCCCACCGAGGTAGAAATTCCCTCGTTGAGAGTCATACAGGAAATAGAACTTGATGACGCAGAATGGGCAAATAGTCGCTACAGGCAGTTTGCCCTCATAGATGGAAAAAGAATGAACGCAGTCTGTCATGGTCAACTTTATCAGAACAGAATGTTCAGAACCTTCAACTAATGAGTCAAGTCAAGAAAATTCACACCAGCGCAACTGGTATTAAGGAAAATCTTTCCACATCAAGATGAAGCCAATGGGAAATTCTCTCCCAACTGGCAGGGTCCGTACATGGTTCACCGGGTTCTAACAGGAGGAGACTTCATAGTTGCAGAAATGGATGGAGAAGTGTGGCCAAGACCAATCAATTCAAATGCAGTAAAGCTATACTATTTGTAATCTTTATACATTCCCATTTAAGAGGGGATACGTAGGCAGCCTTATGGGTTCGGTCACAATGCAATAAAATTTTTATTTACCCCCCACAATTGGAAATTAGGGTAGAATTTTGAGGAGGAACCTCAAATTTCTGAAGTAACTTCAGCCGATCATCGCAAGCAGCCATCAGAAGTAGCAACCTAGCAAACTGGGGCAGAATTTTGAGGAGGACCCTCAAAATTCTAGGGCAAGAGAGGTTGCAGTGTATGGAACCGCATCACGGTCGTTGGTTCATCTAAAGAAACTATCTTTTATGTATTTGTGTTACATTTTACTAAATCACCATTGCTTTGTTTAGCGGCGCTACCCTGATGATACACAACATCCCTAGAAATGGAACCAAGCAATACAGGAAAGCTCACGAGGATACAAACTAACCTTTTCCCCTACAAAACTCACGATTTTTTTTGGGTGCAGGAACCCGAGTTGCAAAACACCGAATAAATCAATACACTCATACTTCTTGGGAATATGACCCTCAGAACCATCACCTACGCACATTTTCTATCCGTGCGCAATATCCCCGGCAGCCACAATATCGCAACCATCTATCGGCTATTAGTTAAGGAAATTTTATTACTATTCACGTTTTAAATCTTGCATAAGGCTACCATTATGCCTTCCAAGACTAAGCATTGTCTCTATTTGTATTTCCTGCATTACATAAAGATACCATTCCGCTTTCCGAGACTAAGCACTATCTCCATCTGCATTTCCTGCATTAAATAAAGCTACCATTCTTCCTTTTGAGACTAAGCACTGTCTCCATCTGCATTTCCTGTATTACATAAGGCTACCATTCTGCCTTCCGAGACTAAGCACTATCTCCATCTGCATTTCCTGCATTGCATAAGGCTACGATTGTGCCTTCCGAGACTAAGCAATGTCTCCATCTGCATTTCCTGCATTGCATAAGGCTACCATTCTGCCTTCTGAGACTAAGCACTGTCTCCATTTGCATTTCTTGCATTGCATAAGGCAACCATTATGCCTTCCAAGACTAAGCATTGTCTCCATCTGCATTTACTGCATTGCATAAGGCTACCATCTGCCTTCCAAGGTTAAGATCTATCTCCATTTCATGACTGAAAGAACTCCACCTCACTTAAATTCTACATCGGCTGAAAGATTGCCACTTCATCTTACATTCTGCATCGGCGGAAAGATTGCCACCTCATTTAAAATCTGCACCGGCTGAAAGATCGCCACATTTTTCATTTCATAGGATGAAAGATCTCCATTTCGTTCAAACTCTGGATCGGCTGAAAGATCGCCACTTCATTTACATTCTGCATCAGCTGAAATATCGCCATCTCATTTAATTTCTGCATCGGCCGAAAGATTGCTAATTTTATTTATGCTCTTATGGGCTGAAAGATCGCCAAATTATTCAAAGGCGTCATTGTTCGAAGGCACCATCTTCATAGCCCGAGAATTCCATGCCATGGCCTGTGGACCCCTTTTTATCTTTTGCATATCATTATTCAAAGGCATCATAGTTCAGAGGCATCATTCTCATAGCCCAAGAAAATCATTTCATACTCTGCAAACCCTTTATAATACGCTTCATAGCCCAGGACATCATGGTCCGAGGACGTCATTCTAACCGTCCAAAGACAACATTCATGGTCCAACAGGAACTTGCATCACGTTTACATTTACGCACAATATATGTTGGTATTATTCATTTGCATGTACACCGGCTAGCAACGACAATCTCCGAAGGAGCAATCCTGCTCAAGTTCCTAGAGCCTATCAGACTTTGACCATCTTTCTCAACCTGAACATTGCGTCCGCTTTTCGAAAATCTCCATTGGCGTATTCTGCAAATGGAACCTGAACTACTTATGGCCCGATTCCTGTAAGACCAGGGATATGTAGGCAGCTCAGGAGCCATAGCTTGGTCAAAATTCTTCAAATTGTTTCATTCGGTCAAAATTTGCCATCGTATTTTTACCTGGAAACCTGTTCATCCTTCTCGGGTAAATAAGGACAGTTGTTGATATCTAAATTTTCCCTATGTACTTATATATGCAAAATACTTTCAAAATAACATGCCCATGCATATATATAAGCATTCCCAAGAGAGTTGGTATTTTTCCAAAATTTTTAAAGATTTTAAAATTAATTTATTGTTTATTTTTAGCAGTACAAAATCCAATAACTATTCTTAAGATTATCATTTTGGTGGAATAATTTATTTTTATTCTTATATTTAAACCAAAATATAGCTAAGGTTATTTTGTATCTTTTTTACAAATTTATTTGGTATTTTTAAAGCTAAATTGTATGTAATTGCAATTATATAATGGCATTTTATAATTATAAAATTATTTCTAATATTTTTAGATCAGTATTTATATAGTATTTGTTGGCTCAGTTTTTTTTGTCTACTTTTAAAATCATTATTACTATTTTTATAAAATAAAAAGATAAAAATTGGCTATTTAACATTTAGCCCATTTCTATTTCAATTCAACCTCATTTCGTTAAATTTTAACCTTAAATTGACCCCAATTCTGCCCCAAATTAAACCTAAATTACCCGAGCCTTGACCGATTTAAAAACCCACCCGGCTCCCCTTTGATCTAGGTTGTTGATCATTTTGATCAACGACCATAAATTCCCCTTTCCTTTTTTAATTCCCAAACCCCTTGACCTAACTAATTCCACCCGAGATGTCGCCTTTAAACCCTCTTCATCTTAATCTCTCTCGAACCTCTCCAAAACCCTAGTTGTTTCCCACCTTATCTCACCATGTTTCCACCGAAATCTATGGCGTCTCCGACCATGGATAGTCTGTGCTCATCCTTTCTGACCATGAAACCTAAGCAATTCAAGGTTTGAAGCCCGAATTCAATGACCCTCTTCAGATTCTTCTCAGATCTGTAGATCTATGGCTTATCCGACCATTATCCCGACGTGTTCAAGCAATATATGTCTTTTCGACTCAGGATCTGACTTTCCTCAAGACCTTTCTCATTTCTTGGGTTTTCTCTAAAACTCTAAGCCATATGTGGTTTTGTACTTGCTTATTTTCTTAGATCTGTGATATGTCTGGGCGTTACATGACATTTTAAAGGTTTTTCCCAATTTTTTTTTCAAAATCGTTCAATTTCGATTTTAGGGTTTCTGAAAAATTTTCTTCAAATATCTTTCTGATTCTTTTCTGTTCTTTATTTATGTGTGATCATCTATGTTAGGCTAGTAAAGTTTTCTTTTCTGCAACGCATGAGGCTGCGCTTTGTATCTGTTTCTATTTTGCAAGATTATTCTATTTTTTTTATTGCTGTACTCGCATATTAATCCGTGTTGTTTCCCCTATTCTTTGCTATATGTGTTATGGTCGAGTTCTTTGATTTTGTTCACTTTACTGAACTCTGTTAGTTTTCCTATGAAGCATAACTCATCTACTTTTTTTTTAAAACTCGTATCATCTCTTTCTTCTGAACTTGTTTAAATTCCGAGTTTTCTCAAACGTGTTCTCATTACCTTGAATCAGTGTTCTTTCTATCGTTTGTGTTTGTCTCTCATTAGTCGTTGGAAAAGACATCTGAGCATCTTCCAATGACCTATTTTTTCTCCTCTATGTCTGACTCAATTGGAAAGCCTAGGATTTGGGGTTTCTTTGGCAAGTGGTATTAGGGTTCAACTTTGGGACCCTAGGCTTTCAGAGTCACTATGAGTCCGTACCTGAACTTGAATCCCTTTTTCTTGTGACTCTAGGGCTTTCAATGTTAGACTCTTTTTATAAGTAACCTGGCGATTCCTTCTACTTGATTGATATGCTTTATGTATGAGCAATTTCTCTTTCAAAAGGGTTTTTACCAACTAATTGACTAATTCTGAAATCCTTTTAATAAGGCTGACAAATTGTCACTAATTTTTCTTCGATTGAACCTCCTTTACCTTCTTGACTTGTTTCTTTCAAATTAAACTTGTAACTTTGGTTTCATGGCTGTTAGATTGATTCCATTACCATTTTTGGCACAAACCATGTACTATTGATTGTTTCCTTAAATAACTTCTATGTCTTTACCTCTTTTGTGCTACTTTGAAAGGTTTTAATTAAAATTTCTTTCCTTAATTGGCTTTTACCCGTTGGAATCACAATCCCTTAACCAAAGGGAGATTGATTTCAATGATATTTCCTGGCCTTTCTTACTTGTTTCTCTGCACTATAAAAAGGACTGCCCTTCTGCACTTTTAGGACACAACTTCATGGACCAACATATAACCCACAACGCTATCATAGGGCGCCCATGGATACACGCCATGCAAGTTGTCCTGTCAAATCTTTATCAAGTAATCAAGTTTCCTACTCCATGGGGAAGTATTCAGCATGGGGGGTGAACAATGCACCACACAAGAATGTTATCTCGTCGCCCAAGATTGTACACACACCCAACAACTAAAAGGAGCGAGCGCGGAAGCATAGCAATCAACAATCTCGGAAACTAAACTCGACATACAAGCAGATGTTATCAAGGATCTCGACATCGTGGAAGCCTTCTAATCGACCATAGAAGATCTTGATCCCATTCAACTAGACGATAATGATAGCACAAAAAGGCTTATATTGGGCACAATCTTTTAATACCAGGTAAGTTTCATAAATTATTAACTGATAGTGCCGATTTGTTTTCCTTCTCCCATTCAGATATGCCATGCATGCCAAAAGATATCACCACGCACAAACTGAATGTTGACCCCTCTACCTGCCAATGTGGCAAATGAGGAGAAAGTTCAGCACTGCAATCAACAAAGTCATCAGCAAACAAGTCGATAAGCTACTCGTTAATAGCTCCATCCGAAATTCAAAATATCCCTAGTGGTTCGCCAATATAGTCTGGTGAAGAAGAAAAACGAGAAGTGGCGGATGTGTGTTGATTTCACAGACCTAAACAAGCCATGCCCAAAAAACTCCTTTCCATTAACACACATTGACCAACTCATCAACGCAATAGCTGGACACGAGGTGCTAAGCTTCTCAGATGCCTATTCGGTTTACAACCAGATCCTCATGGAGGAAAAGGACCAGAAGAAAACTACTTTCATCAGTCACTAGGGAATGTACTATTACAAAATCATGTCGTTTGGTCTAAATAATGTAGGGGAGACATAGAGGTTAGTCACCAAGATGGAAGTCTACATCGATGGCACTCTTGTTAAGTCAAAAAGGAAAGAAGACCACATCGATCACTTTAAGGAAACCTTCGACATACTAAGGAGGTACAACATGAAGCTAAACCCCGAAAAATGTGCCTTTGGCGTAACCTCGGGAAAATTCCTTGGTTTCCTGGTATCACAGAGAGTCATGAAGTCAATCCATATCAGATTAAGGCCATTCAGGGAATACTAGAAATTTTAACCAACAAAAAGCATGTACAAAAATTGACAAGTCGGATTGTTGCCCTATCGAGGTTCATTTCACGTTCATCTGATAGGTGCCATAAATTTTTTAATGTTCTAAAGAAACACAGCAGACTCCACTGGAATTCGAAATGTGTCAAAACCCTAAGAAAACTGAAAACATTCTTGTTTTCACTGCTATTACTCACCAAGGCAGATCTAGGCGAATGCCTCTTTGTCTACCTAGCCTCCTTTGAAGTCATGGTAACCGCAGTTTTGGTCCGCAAAAACGAAAATACGCAATCTCCTGTTTATTATATCAACAAAACCTTAATTGATGCTGAAACGAGGTATCCCCACCTCAAAAAATTGGCTATTGCATCGGTCATAGCTTATACCATATTTTCAGTGTCACCCTATAAAGGTGGTGATAACTTGCCTGCCCCCCCCCCCCAGGAGCATCCTGCATAAACCCGAATTATTGGGTAGATTGACAAATGGGCCATAGAACTGAGCGAGCACGATATAACATATCAACTGCGAAATGCGATAAATTCACAAGTACTCGCTGATTTCATCACTGACTTCAGTGCTAAAATACTACCCGAGGTCGAGCAAAAAGCGCTTCGCACCTCCTCTGGCCGACCCGACCTCTGGGCCCTTTACTCCAACGACGCATATAATGCGTCGGGATCTTGATTAGGACTCGTACTTGAAGTCCCAACAGGCGAAATGATTCGCCAATCCATACGGTATCCCAAAATGACTAATAATGTGGCTGAGTATGAAGCCATAATTGCAGGACTGAAATTTTCCCTCAAGTATGGAGCACGACGAGTCATCCGCCACTACGACTTTCAACTCCTTATAAACTAAATTACTGGGACATTCCAAGTGAAGGACATAGGCTATAGAAATACCAGACAAAAAGCTACTACCGTAATTTGATGAATGGCGACTCGACCAACTACCCTGGGCAAAAAACATCAAAGCAGACGGCCTCGCCAAACTGGCGGCAACAACTAAAAATATCACCAATGAAAATGTGGTCACCCTCCTCCAATCATCAATTGACCAAGTTGAGGTACATTTTATAAATTTAACTTGGGACAGGCGCAATCGCATCATAACATATTTGCAGGAGGGGACACACAAGACAAAAAAGAAGCTAAAAAGCTTCAAATACAGGCGGCCAGGTACAACCTCATAAACCATGACCTTTACAAAAGGACGTTTGGTGTCCCTTTGGCAAAATGCCTTGGACCACATCAAGAAATTCCTTTAGATACCTTGTCCGTGAAAGATACTACTGGCCTACTATGAAAAGGAAGTCGTGGATTACGTCAAGAAATGTGAGCAATACAAAAAATACACACCTATGATACAACAAGCGGGCAACCTCTTGCACTCCGTCACTTCACCATGGCCATTCATAAAATAAGGAATGGATATCGTATACCCCCCCCCCCCCAGCAAGGCGAGGTAAGATATGCTTCCTTTTAGTATAAACTGATTACTTTTCCAAATGGGTGGAAGTAGTTGCGTTCACCCAAATACGTGAAGAGGAAGTCATTGCATTCATATGGAAAAACATCATATGCTACTTTGGCATACCCAAAGAAATCAGTTGTGACAATGGACCTCAATTAATTGGGAAAAAGATGACCGAGTTCTTTGAGAAATGGCGCATCAAGCGTATACTCTCCATGCCATATCATCTCGTTGGTAACGGTCAAGCAGAATCCTCCAGCAAAACAATATTGAATGTACTAAAGAAAAAGCTTGAGGACGCCAAAGGGCTATGGTTGAAACTGCTATCAGAGGTGCTATGGGCCTACTGCACCATGCTAAGAACTAACACAGGTGAATTTCCATATTTATTAGTCTATGGGATCGACACGTTATACCCATCGAGGTTGAAGAACATAGCACGAGATAATCCAACAATAGTGGAACAAACAACGATGAAAACGGAATACAACCTGGATGAAGTGGAAGAACGGAGAGATATGGCTCACGTAAGGATGGTAGCCCAAAAATAACAAGTAGAAAGGTACTACAAGAAGAAAGAAAAAATACGACCACTCAGAGTCGGGGACTACGTACTCAAGGTCAAAACACAAGCAACCAAAGACCCAAATGAAGGAAAACTGGAAACCAACTAGGACGGGCCATATAAAATCACAGCAGCAAGCAAATGAGCATTCCAAATAGAAAACACTGGAAGGAAAACTACTATAAAACAACTGGAATGTCGCCCATATCAAATACTTCCACTTCTGAAAAAACGGCGCCACTCAAGTCGTACTTCTATTCCCTCACCCGAGTTTTGTTCCAATCGGGTTTTTTGGGAAGTTTTTAATATGGCGGTGAGGGTGACGTCTCGAATTTCATAGCATAGTTTATCGCACCGGCCTCCTGATGGTATCTCCTGGTCGAGCCATGAAGGGATAAGATATAAGGAAACTTCAATGAATGAACAACATCAACATGTATTCCAATGTATAAGGAAACTTCAATGAATGAACAAAATCAACATGTATATCTAATGTATGAATGAAATTAACACGCATCTCCAACATACGAATGAAATCGACATGTACGATACTCCAGTAAATAAAATAAAACCTCTTCATTGATCTTCTCAAAAAAGAGTTCGACATTGCTCGAACAATGACTGGTTAATATTTCAATATTAACTCAAAATAACACCCTTACAGCTAAGGCCGTAGCCAAAGAAAAGAGTTTGACATCTCTTGAACTATGATAGATTAACATTTCGACATTAACTCAAAATAACACCCTCACGGCTAAGGCCGTCACCAAAGAAAAGAGTTCGACATCACTTGAACCACGGCAGGTTAATATTTCGACATTAACTCGAAATAACACCCGTATGGCTAAGGCTGTAGCCAAATAAAAGAGTTCGACATTGCTTGAACCACGACAAGTTACATTTTGACATTAACTCAAAATAACACCTTTACGGCGAAACCCGTCGCCAAAAACAAGGGTTTTCCCTTTCTCTAAATGCAACAGGTTGACATTTAGACATTAACTCTAAATAACACCCTTACGAAAAAAGTCTTCGCCAAAAATAAGGTTCGGCCTTGCTTGAAATGCAAGGGGTTAACATTTTCAACATTAACTCAAAATAACATTCGTACGGCAAAAGCCATAAAAAGGACAAGGGATTGACCTTGCTTGAAACACAACAGGTTAACATTTGGACATTAAGTTGAAATAACACCCCTATGGCAAAGGCCATCACTAAATAAACAAAAAACAAAAAAATAATTTAGAGGTACACATCAAAAAATAACTATATCGTTACAGCTGATATATTACAAGTTCTTTCTCAAAGGGCTCAAGGACGCCCTCACAGAAATAGCTATGCAAAAATAAATACAACCAAATTCCACTCCATATCATCTCCCGTGGTATACACCTCATTGTACGAAGAACCGGAGGTGAGCTTGTCGCATCGTCAGAATCAACATCATCCCCACCAGGCATGTCGGGGTCATAACCGCATGCCTCACAAGATGCACGTGCTTTGACACACACATCCCAAATCTTCCTTAGACATCCTCCTATCGATGTGAATAAAATTATACACGTCAAGATGAGCTTCAGCATGAACCCACAACCTATACAAATCTCGTGGCACGATAGGGTCGGCCGAAGCAAGAGATATAGAAGGTTGCGACTATCGGCGCACATCACCCGCCTTCAATGCGGTAACTTGTTTAACACGGATAACTCCACCTCCAGATCTCGGATACGTCCCTCAAATCTCGCTACCTTAAGCGCATATGTCTCTACCTCCTTGTCCCATTCTGATATACAAACAAAAATGGCATCTTCCAGAGCCGCTGCCTCAGAGATGGCGATCGCTCTATCCCTTTTAGCATAAGCCAATCCATCAGCCTTGGCGCTCAGCTCACCCCTAAGGTCAATAGCCTCCACCGCCCTCCTATCAAGCTAGCAATTAAGTTGTCCATCTTCACTTGAAGGTCGACATTCTCGGCAATCACCCCCTTTCTCAGCTTGAGTTCATCTTCTTTGGACTTAAAATCCATCTCAAGTTCACTACATCAGGAAACAGCCTTCATTAGGTCTTCATATAACTCTCTCAGCTCTTAAACCTTTTGCATGAACTGATTCTCCTTGTGCTTGATCCCGTCACAGAAAATCTGAAAGTCGTTGTCTTGAGTGAAGAGATCGGCCAATGCACGATGTTTGGTGCGGTACTCCTTATATTTGGAGGACATCTTCCCAAAATAGCCATCCTCTGCCTGTCTCTATGTTCCTGCTCGATCTCCATGATGAGGGTCTAGTATGCAAAGCAAGTTCATAAAAAAGAATAAGTTAACGACATAAAACAAATCCGAAATGAAAAGAAAAGAGAGAAACATTTACCAGTAGACCCATGTCGGAAACGCTCTGTGACAACTCTACATCACTCATCGCCTTAAGTTCCACACTCTCAGAAGCAGCACATAAAGGGGCAAATGTCGATGCTGCCTGCTCTTAGTTCGAAGATAAGTTATAATTCACAGGAACGACTATGTTTCGATCAGGACCTTCCGTCCTTAATTATACAAAAGTATGACGCTCCAAGTAAGCTCGTACATCCTCTGGATCAACATCCAAACCTGAACCATCATCCTCAACATGCTCAACTCCCCCATGCCTGACCTAGGCAAAGGCGCCGCCTCCGACACACCAGTTCTATTCTTCCAGGTATCAGTGGAAACAACCTTTCCAAGCTCTAACCTCCTCATTTTCCTCGATGGAGATCCATCCCCATTAGAGGGCTCATACACGGGGTGATAGACGGGTCGAGAGGAGATCTCACCCCGTTAATGAAGTCATAAGAAGAGTCTCTGTCCAACATAGATTGGGCATGGACTCCTTCGACAGACTCAGCCAAGGAAAATTGCATACCTGCTGATGTGATTGCCCGACGAAATGTCGGGACTAGGGCCTTCTTCCTGGAAGCACTACAACATATCATCACAAAGATTTCGTATCAATAAACGACAGTAAACAACCAATGGTCAAGACAAAGGGAATACTTACCGGATGGAACCTTCAGCCCAAAGCGTTTGAGAAAAGAGGGCCAATCTCGAGCCCCCGCCACGTAAGGTAGTATGCGGGCTACCCAGTCCTTGATAACAACAATGGGACAAGGTGTACGCCTCACAACTACACAAGAAAGTTACAAATAAGTACAAAATTGTAAAGAACAAAAGTAAACAACGAGTACCAAAACCTGTGATTATGATTTTATTGTTCTGGGAATCCAGCAAGGGCCGACTCCAGGTGCTCGGTCCTTATGAAGAAGTATATATGCCAAAATTTGTGGCTTTCTCGGTCGTCCATTCCAGCCACCAGCCCCTTATTCGCAAGATACGTCAAGTGTATCATAGTGCCCCTGTGAAAACTCGGGGAAAACAAAAATCAAAAGTGATAAAGGCTAACATTACACCCCGCCAACTCCACATACTTCGTCAGTACTAGAAAAATCTTATACGTGTACAGAGATAGCTGCGCCGGGTAGACCTTGTAGAATCGACAGAATTCCTCTGCCAATGGAAGAAGAGGTAGGGTGTGGCTAATCACAAAGGGATATATGTAAAAACACAATATCCCGATCTATGGACCTCCACGAGGTCCCTCCCAGCCGGAACCATCTCAACATAGGGAGGAATGTTGTACGTAGATCGAAGGTCATCCATATGAGCCTTCTTAGTCTAAGAAACCACCGAAGCGAGGGAAGATGCGGGTTCTTTGTGAAAATCATTCTAGGACATAGGTTTTCTCGGGAGTATCTCCTCTATGGTGAAAAAGTGTCCCCCTCCTCTACTGCCATATCCTCACCATCAAAAGGAGGTGTCATGGATAATGATGTGGCATCAGAAATTTCTTTGTGTGACCGATGCGTTCTGGCATCTTGATGGCAGAAGTTATGTTGGTAAAGTGCGAAACAAAGAAGGACGAACGGAAAAGATGAGAAGAAAAATCATGAAAATAGAGTTAAAGACCCAAGAGAAGATGACCAAAGAAGACAATACATACACAAGAAAGAAAGTGGTTAAAAGTTCTTGAAAAAACAAAATCTTCACATATCTAAAGGGTTGGGTGGCGCTTGAATCGAAGCGGAAGGCTACCAATGGCACCAAAACCAAAGCAATAAGCAATCAATCTTTGTCTTGGTAAAATGCGTGATGATGACACACGTGGGTGCGGCGTCATTTCCCGGTAAGCTACACCATCCAGGATACCGTGGAATGCACCGCTCTTTCTTTCCTGGTCAAACTGATGTAATCCTATAGCCAATTTCTCTGTGGGTATAGGCGATGTTCACTTATCGAGGATGTATTGGGAAACGACCTCGACAAGCGGAGGGACTAACCGTATGGGTCCAAAATTGGCAACCACGACAGTTATTGAATATGATGAGGAACGAGATTATTGTGACACAACGTCTGATAGTCGCCGTGATGAAGGACGACGACCAAGAGCGGTCAGTCGAGATAAGATGCCAAAGGTAGTGTAAACTTAGTAGGAGACAATAAGAGTATGCTTTTCAAATATTCTTTATGTTGTACTTTTTAGGGTTTCTTAGGAGATTTTCATTTATAAATAGGAAGAGTTAGTAAAGAAAAATGGATCCAGGCGAAGAGAAAAGAACACTTTGTAAAAGATTCATCTGAGAGTAAATATAAAAGCAACCTTATTAATTGATTGCACAACCCAAAAAATATACATCATTATACAATATTGAGAAGATCAAAAGATTCCACAATCATCTTATATTTATTTTCTTTCTACGTTGATTGCATTTACTTAGATTGATTATGCATTTAAGTTGTCTACATTTATGAGCATTTAGTTAATTCCAACATATTAGCTAATGGAATTCATCTAGCCTACTTGATTTAGATTTTATTATGCCTCACTAAGATTTGCCTATTATTATCATTGATTGATTTAATTAAAAAAATTTTAATATATTTTGGTCAAACATTACTCATATGATGACATTTCAAGAAGAATTATAGTGTATAGATTAGGAACATTAGAAGAATAATACATACTACCTCCGTTCCAATTTAATTATGTGAACATGGTTAACTGGGCACGGAGTTTAAGAAAAAAATAAAGATTTTTGAAATTTGTGGTCCTAAACAAGTCCAAATGGGGCCAGAGTATTTGTGTGGTTATAAAAATTTCTCATTAAGGGTGAGTGGTAAGTTTAAGCTAAATTATTACCAAATTAGAAATGATTTATTCTTTTTGAAACAGACAAATAAAAATAAGTTTACTTAAACCGGAACAATGGGAGTAACTCGTTTGAACTCTTTTACCATTACACTAAAAGTTTCCTTTATGTACGTATACGTAGTATGAATGCAAATGATCACTATAGGTGATAAGAAACTAGATTATATTAAGGGTTAGCTATTGTTACTATAAGTAGCAACACTTACATTAGTAATGTCAGCAAGTCCATACTTGAGATCCAATTACCATAGCAAGTCTCAGAAAACTCAATAGAAGATAAGGGGTACGTTTCAGCAAAGAAATATAGCATAAGTAAATGATAAAGCTGATGAGGCCATTACATAAAAAAATTAAGTAAATTAAGAAACCATTATCACTAGCTCTGCCATTGTTAATTACACAATGAAATCATATATGAACCGCAGAGAACAGATTACTTAACCAAGTCTATTCCTAGTAGCTACTTTTCTAACAATTCTAAGCTAATTAAGCTAGATAACTCACATTTCTCTTTTCTATTTACAACTGGCGAATTCGTCTTATTCACTCCTAATGGATAAGAAATATAAGATTTTTATTTTTTCAATATCAATCCTTCAATAAAGCAAGAGAGGACTTAGGCTATAGAGAATTCTGGGATGAAGAAATCAACTTTTTGATGCATAATATCTTGTGGTGCCATCAGTCGTGCCAGCAAAGTAGCATGACTACACATCTTCTCATAATGTAAAGTCTTCCTCTCTGCTCCTTGAGAAACTTTCCTAGTTTTCTACTTGACATGATCCTCTTCTTCGAGTTACCATCCTTAGTTCCAGTGCTTCCCTTCATCTCTAATTGAAAATTAATTGTACTCAAATATGAGAGAGAAACAAATTCTAGGTTTTTAGTGTGCCACGAATAGAAGAATGCAGATGGGTGAGAAGTGGACGTAGAAATAATAGAAGGTCTTCTTTTATATAGGAAGACCAAGGTGTGTGGTCCAAGGCATGCAACATTCAGCAAATTAAGAGGAAGGATATTACATTGAGGCATGGACCCCATTGGTTGTCCATGCGAAAGGCTTTCCCAATCTCTTAGAAAGATTTTTTCTTATTGTGTTTTGTTGTAGTTTTCCTATTACTATAAATTTTATAACCCCATGCCAATGCACCAACAATATCAATTCTTATAGAAAATTTGTAATTAAGGCAATTTACCAAAAAATAATTACTAAAGGTTAATTGTTATACAAATAGCCAGTTAAATTCGCTATTTACTTTTTATAGTCGGAATACAACGATTATACATTAATTTTACGTAGCTATACATATACATCTTATACATGAATTTTATACATTATACATTCGTAGATTATTTTTAATTTAAAAAATTAGATGAACGTCTATTTGGATTAATTGTTTCAATAGGAAAACTTTCTTTTTTCTTTTTCATGTTTAAGGAATTCATTTTAATCCTTCTATTATTGGCAATAGGAATCCCATCAGTCAAAGCTCACTCTCTAGACTCACAGGTACTTCAACTGCTCTGATCTAGCAACTATTTTATATTAACATCAAATCTAAGGAAAGGCAGGAGGCACAAAAATATTTGGATTCATATTAAATCATGAATTATAACCTTCATT
The DNA here is from genome assembly GCA_034376525.1 of Nicotiana benthamiana. Lineage (NCBI taxonomy): Eukaryota > Viridiplantae > Streptophyta > Magnoliopsida > Solanales > Solanaceae > Nicotiana > Nicotiana benthamiana. The sequence goes on along the minus strand of CM067324.1, from coordinate 131,244,841 downwards.
CCTACCAAATGTAGCTTTTTATAAGGAGCATGTCACCTTGAATAGGGAAAATATTTAACATGTCCAGTCTTTTGCTCCTTCAGATAAATCACACTAAGCAGCATCCTTAGTCTAACTCTAACCTAGTGCTCGTGTATGTTACCACATATATTTTTGACAACCAATTGCAAGTGGTTATTTGACCATAATTGCTAAACTGGTCCTTTTCAATGTCTATACACTAACCAAAAAATCAACCACAGTGTTTTTAAGATCAAATAAAGAAATATCTAGTGACCATTCTAAACGCAACACATCAATTGACTAGCTAATAAATCATTTTCTTATTGTCCTGAGGAAGAGTCCTTTTTTTTTGTGGTGCTGAGAGAAGCCTAAATTTAGACTGCTGTCATTTTGTCTATGTGCTTGTATTTCTCTCTTTTGTTCCTAATTTCCTTGTGTGAAACTGTTCTTGATGCTAAGTTGAGAGAACAGTTCGGACCCCGCTCGCTCGTCAATATCAACACCACCAACAACACAACCCAGTATAATCCCACCTTGTGGGGTCTGGGGAGGGTAGTATGTACGCAAACATTACCCCTACCCTTGGGTAGAGAGGTTGTTGCCAAATAGAGCCCCAGCATCCTTCCCTCCAAGAACTTTCCACCTTGCTCTTGGGGAGACTCGAACTCACAACCTCTCGGTTGGAAGTTGCGGTTACTTACCATCAGAGAAACCCCTCTTATCCTCAATATCAACACCACACACACGCAAAAAAAAGTGTTAAGAAATTGACATTTGAGACATCCAAAAGGTCCGACCTAGCAGTTAATGAAGGAGTAAAAATCGTGAGATTAATGTTCAAATTCCATAAGAAATAAAACTTACGAGATTTTTTCTTTGGCCAGCTCAAGTTTTGATGGATAGAATCACTTGAGATATCTAGTGAAATAGTCAAAGTATATAAAAAATTAATTGGATCTAACACCATGTAACTAAATAAAAAGAAAAAGAGGAGTTTGGGGGGTCAATGTTCAAATAAGTACGGACCATGGCATGGAAAAGAAGGTAAGGAAAAGGAAAAATGAGAGATGAGGAGACAAGGCAGATTAAATTACACTCTCAAGTCCACAAGTGCTTTTGGGGTATGAAAATGTGGGATAGGTTTTGGTCCCCGGGGCCGGGGATCCCACTCTGGTTTCTTAAGTATGTAGCAGAAAAAGACACACTTGTACTGTGGAAATTAAAGGAGGACATGTTCGCACGTGAGTGGTGACCTTCCAGTTAATATGATAGACATGTTTCTCATCTTACATTATTGTAGCAACCTTATTTTAGCCCGTTCTAAATGTTGGATTAAGGAAGATTATCAGATTGAAATATTTAATAGTCAAAATACCTTAAATCACTTATAAACTTGGTTCATGTTATTAGTTTCATTCCCGAACTATGTCCGATCTTAATTACCCTTTTAATTTGACCTTTTGAGGGTCACTATCTCCCTAAACACTGATGTGACAAAAAGTATTGGTACACTCGTCTGCCACGTGAATTTTTCCTGTATATGTGATATTTTTTTGAAAAATAAATATATTTTTACCTTTTTAAGAATATTACTTTTTTAGATAATATTCCCCGAATATAATTTATAATAAAATTTGGTTAAAACAACATTATTTAGGTAAAAATATTTTTATTTTTCCAAAAATAATAAAGTTTTAGTTGAATAATTTTTTTGAATTTAACCAGAAAATAAAGATTTATACAATTGAAATAAATAGTCAAGTCATCTAAAAAGTTATTAAAATATATAGTTTGAAATTAATTATTTTGACTATAAGTGTTTATATATATAGCTATAAATTTCGGTGCTCTAAAAATAATTTGTTTTTATAGATTTTACCTAAAAAGATAAAAATACACAGGTTAAATAAATAGTCATTACATCAAACGAAGAAATAAAAAGAGTGTACAATTGCAGTATAATGCAAGTGATTCGTTTTATTTCTTGCAATTGTACACTCTTTTTATTTCTTCTTTTCATGCAATGACTATTTATTTCAACTATGTATTTTTACTTTTTTAGTTAAAATCATTAAAAAAAATTAGGGCACCGTAATTTAGAGCTATATAAAATATTATAGCCAAAATAATTAATTTCAAACTATGTATCTTTTATAATATATTAGATAATAATTAATTTCAAACTATGTATATTTTATAATATTTTAGATGCATTGACTATTTATTTCAATTGTGTAAATCTTTATTTTCGGGTCAAATTCAAAAGAGGATTAACTAAAACTTTATTATTTTTGGCCAAATAAAAATATTTAGCCTAAATAATGTAGTTCTATCCAAGTTTTATTATAATTAATCGAAAAAGTTATCTAAAAAAGTAATATTCTTAAAAAGGTAAAAATATATTTATTTTTCAAAACAAAAATGCAACATATACAGAAAAATTCACGTGGCAGGCGAGTGCACCCACATTTTTTTTCCATATCAGCGTCTAGGGGGTAATGACTCTCAAAAGATCAAATTGAGTAGGGTAATTAAGATCGGGAATAGTTCGGAAGATACTAATAATCTGAGCCAAGCTTATGGGTGATAATCAAAATATTTAGTTTTTTAGAAGGATGTGGATATTCATCTTTAATTGTATCTAGAGGAAAATGAATTAAACGTGTATTACGGATAAAAAATTTCTATGATTTAAATATGAGAAATTTTCATAATCCACTATTGTTTAGTTGTTATTAGCTAGTTGTACCTATCATTTACTATATTGCTTCCTATAGCTATGTTTTCAGGTTTTTAGAGTGTATTCGATGTATTTAAGCTAGAATACAATAGCATTTAGGCATGAAACATGGGATTACAGCTAGACAAATTTTTGTATTCTGTTGTATTCACTGTGTGAAACAGGAGATTACAGCTAGACAGATTATTGTATTCGACTATATTCACGATATGTATTTATGAATACAGTAACGTAAATAGCACAATTCATGATCTATTAAGCTGTTTTTAAACGAAAAGTGAATCAATTAACATAATAGACTCCTAATTTTACTTAACAAACTCAATTATAACACAAAAAATTTGTATTTCTAATTATAAAAAAGATTCTCAATCGAAAACACCCCAAAAACATAGCAATCTTCAGAGAAAATATGTTGAATACTTTTCTCAGCTATAATATATATATATATATATATATATATATATATATATATATATATATATATATATATACACACATATTTATAGAATACAACGAGACAGTGAATACAATAAAATACATGGAATACAGCGACATACACTGAAATACAATGAAAAAAAGACAATTAAATACACAAGATTCCAAAATTCATCGTCTTTGTTCAAGAACAACCCAAATGTTATCTTTGTTCAAGTTGTTCAGCCCCAATCTATATCGAATGATTGCTTGGCAGCCTAAAAGTCTTCGCTAGAAAATGTCAATTCTGATGCTTTGTTGGAGAGTTCTGGTAGTAAGATGAAGGTGGAAGATGAGAGAGAGAAAATAGATATGGGGTAGAGGATGGATTTGAACGTATTCCTTCCTTCAATTGGATAGAGAATATAGGGAGAATACATTAAATGTATCCCTTCTTTCAACTAGATGGATTTGATGCTTTGCGGGATAGTTTTGGTAGTAAGGTGAAGGTGGAAGATAAGAGAGAGGGAAGAATAGATATGGGGTAGGTGATACAAGAAATTTGAGGGGATAGGAGAAATTTGAGCAGAGAGAGAAAAATAATACAGAGCTTATTTTACGGCTTAAGGGTAGGTGGTAATAATAAATAAATATTTGGCTATAAAAATCAAATGGTAGTTATGAAATATAATTTTTTAAAAGGATATTTATTTAAAATAAATAAGGTATCAACCTTTTCGATGGAAGGTAACTAATCCTTTAAATATTTTAAAATCTTTGAAGAAAATTATCAAAAAGTACTGTTATCCCAAAATGCTTCAGAGTCTTGATCTTATGGCTACATAAATAGAGCATTTGAATCAATACCCGCTTTTTGTGTCAGGATTGTGCCTATTTTACAAAAAAAATTACAAGCGTACCAACTTTTCGTATAACTTCAGCATACGGGGCTGAAGTAGCAAAGACAATCACACAAAACTTTACCATTCTAGTAGTCGAGCTTGAAGTTTAGCTCTAGAGCTGAAGTTTTTGTGTTGTAACAGTCAAACTTCAGCTTTAGAGCTGAAGTTTTTATTTGTAACGGACGAACTTCAGCTCTAAAGCTTCAATTTTAAAATCATTAAGTATGCGTTGCTGAAGTTTCTATTTTTGGGGAAAGGGGAAGGGGAACTACCTGATGCCACAGGAAAGGAAGCTGAAGCTTTACTGTTTGAAAGTTCAAGACACTTACTTCAGGAACACCTTCTTAAACTTCACGTCTTATTTGTTTGCTCAAGTTTGTTAAACAAGGCAACACCTTCGATCAATTTGCTTTTGTACGTGTACATCTCTTCGTAAGCTCATCAACACCATACTTTATGGACTTAAAATTGCTACATACACACATAAAAGAAGAAAAAACCCAAATTTATCATTTTATCTTCATAAATGTTAGTATCTACTAAGCACACTTCAAGAAAATTCAACTTGGTATTCAGAAAACAACCAAACTTCTACTCAACATAAACTTTTCATATTTCAGTGATCAATAAAGGAAATCAAGAAAATAAATGTCAATCATTGTGGGGCAAGTCATTCATTGCAAATGTACGATGTTTGTTTCACTCTATTTCATATACATAATGTCACATATGCAGCTCATATCAGTTTGATAAATGGTCTATGTATTGTTACATCAATGTTAAGTTCTGAAGATATACATAGTTGTTTAAATAGTTAGTACAATTTAAAAAATTTAAAAAACTTCGGTATAGGTTAAGTTAGAACGATCAAGTAGGGCGCCTCGTGCAATTTTTACTACATAAATATGAAAGTTTCTGTTTGTAACTAGCGAACTTCAGCTCTAAAGCTGAAGTTTTTGTTTGTAAAGGACGAACTTCAATTCTAAAGGTGAAGTTTTTAAAACCCTTTAGTACGTATTGCTGAAGTTTCTATTTTTGGGGAAAAAGAGAAGGGGAACTACTTGATGCCACAGGAAAAGAAGTTGAAGCTTTACTGTTTGAAAGTTCAAGACACTTACTTCAGGAGCACCTTCTCAAATTTCACGTCTTATTTGTTTGCTCAAGTTTGTTAAACAAGGCAATACCTTCGATCAATGTGCTTTTGTACGTGTACATCTCTTCGTAAGCTCATCAACACCATATTTTATGGACTTAAAATTGCTACATACACACACAAAAGAAAAAAAAGAAAACCAAATTTATAATATTATCTTCATAAATGTTAGTATCTACTAAGCACACCTCAAGAAAATCCAACTTGGTATTCAGAAAACAACCAAACTTCTACAACATAAAGTTTTCATATTTCAGCGATCAATAAAAGAAATCAAGAAAATAAATGTCAATCATTGTGGGGCAAGTCATTTATTGCAAAGGTACGACGTTTGTTTCACTTCATTTCTTATATATAATGTCACATATATAGCTCAGATCAGTTTGATAAACGGTCTATGTATTGTTATATCAATATTAAGTTCCGGAGAGAATATGGAGATCACCGAAAAAATAAGGAGGAAAAAAGGGCTGAAATTGTTTAAATAGTAGATACAAATTAAAAAAATTTAAAAACTTTAATATAAATTAAGTGAAAACGATCAAATAGGGATCCCGTGCAATTTTTACTACATAGATCTATTTGGACAATCTAAGATTAACAGATTTAGGCCCGTTAATACATTCACAGATTTAGACCCGTTAAAATATTCATTCACAGAATTACAAAAGTTAAGAGCGCCGTTGCCGGGGATCGAACCCGGGTTACCCGCGTGACAGGCGGGAATACTTACCACTATACTACAACGACATATTGCAAAGTTGTTTAATGGTATCTGAATTATCGTAGTTTACGGAATTCTGCTCGAAACTAGCTGATAATAACTTCCATTATTAAAACGAAATTCTACTTTACCTACAACCATGCAAAAGTACTTTAACAGATTAAGTACTTCTTCTACCTGAAGTTATCCTGATGTCTTTCAAATTCACGGATTACAGCAAAAGTAGACGTAATTAACAATATGCTTATCGGCAACTTGGAAGTTGAAGATAACGTGGAATTGAAAGAGAGATAATTAAGAGATTAAGTCTAATATTTCTTTAATCATTTACGTCTTTAATTATTCATAGTCCCTGTGATTCATTATTCATGCATGTATGTGTGGAATAATTCAAGGATATTCTTCCATTATGCTCTGTCTTCACAACAATCTAGAAAAATCTGACACAGAAAATCTAAAACAAACTAATATAGATATTGGAAAGGCAAGTCACCTAAAATCAGAGAGGCAAGATCGAGCATAGATTTCGGTGAATCCTTTAGAAATGATTAACTGGAGGTGGAAGTTTCAGATCGTTTCTTTAACTTAAAATACTCTCTTGGAGTAATATGCAAGAAATAAAGGAGAAGAATGATGTCAAAATTTGGTCGCACCCAATAATCGCTGCAAATATAATACAATCTAAGAGTTCGGAGTCGAATTCCGCAAAGAACTAAGATTTAGCTATATCTGTTAATTATCACTAAGAAGACAAGCTCGAACAACTCCTAAGTTATAAATATTAAGATTCTTGTATCTAATTAACTAACAAATTAAAGTAGTAGATTAACAACTAAAGATACTATAGGTTGGAGAAAAGATTAAGGAGGTCTAGAGTTATGATTTCCCTACGTCTTCTACAATTTCGCCTATGTATTCTCTACTGATCGTGAGTACTTCGGGTGTTGTAATTCTCCCTGGAGCAACTACCAAAATTTACTAGACATATTCTCTCGAACTACGTTAGCTGGTACTAATTCACCACTCACCACGGTCACACCAAGATTTCGTTATCTTAATCCCCCCTTTAAGCCCTCTGTATTGATCTTTCACATACGTTAGGAGTGATGTTGTTCAACGACAACCTAAATATATATCATCCCTCAGGCAATACACACTAAATAGATACAATCAATTGATGGCCATTCAATCAATAACAATCTAAGTTGAATAAGTAGAGAAATCTAATAGTTTAATAATATAAAATGTAACGAGAATTTATCTTACAAAAGGGTCCATCAAAATCCTAGATAACAAATTAACTATGTATAATAGTAAACAAAACTACAATACTATAATATATTCATAACCGGCATTGAAAATACGAAGAAGGAAGTGAAAAACTCGTAGAATAATCCTCCGCCTTACTCCTATCGTGTTCTTGCTTCCTTGGGTTGATTTCCCTCGCTAATAACGTCCTCCCACTATATTACCTAACCTTTCAACAGCTAACTTTAAGAAGTATTTAAAGGGTTGGACTGAAGTCTATATATCCAAAACTAGTGAGGAATTAAAATTTGCTCGAATAGCATCGTCGGCGCGAGGCATTATGTAGGGCACCAATATTTCTGGGCGAGGCACTGTGTGGGGCATCAATATTTCTGGGCAAGACACTCTCTCGGGCGCCAATGATAGTGCCCTGGACAAAGCATTGCTCTGTCTATGGCTATGACTTTTACCTTACACATCTTTTTTTATTGCTCCATTTTATAGCTCTGAAGTACCATTTTGTGCAACTTTTTTCCCATTCGTCTAAGTATTCCTACACGTGAAATAAGCTCTATTAAATTTAATTATCGTACAAATTAGCATTGAAACAACAAGCAAGTAAGATAAATGACGTCACAATATATGAAACTATAGCACAACATTAACTGCATATTTAAAATTTGGTTAAGTCATGGAATAAAACATATTTACATACATATGCTAGTGGTACCAATGTCTTGGTTAATATATATATATATATATATATATATATATATATATATATATATATATATATATATATATATATATATATATCCAAGCCTAATTAGTCTGACATAGTTACTTAATAATTAAAAGTGATAGTTCATACTTAAAATATGATGATAGACATACAAAAATAAGGATATTTGAGTCATAGAATTCACCATACTAGCTAGTTATAGAATAAAACATCAATTGTCAATAAAGGATAAAATATCACGAGTCACAATCAAATCAGTGCGAGGCAAAGAAAAGTGATGAAGAGGTATAGAAACAACCGCAGATATGGTAATTTTGTTCCTAGGACTCTATTCATCGGAATATATGCCGTTGTAGAAACTAGGATCCTCCTGCTTCTCCTTATCCCTTTTTTCCATCTGAAGAACATGATGATGCCTCTGATTCTCCCATTCCCCTCTCTCCTCCCTCTTCTCCCTCATCTGTGCAGATGCCTTTTCCTGTCCCTGTCACTGTCCCCAGTGCTTCAGTCTTCCCTTCTCCTTTCAATCCTGCTGGTTCACCTCCTGTTTTAGCTTCTTCTCCCCCTATTCCTGCTCCCAAAAAGTCTCAAAGACATCATAATCCTCCTTCCTATCTTAAGGATTATGTCTGTCAACTCCCTGCCTTCTCTGGCTCATCTTCCTCCTCTTTGGAATCTGAGCCTCTATATTACTCTTAGGCTGCATCTGTTCCAGCATGGCAAGCTGCCATGAGACAGGAGTTTGAAGCTTTGGACACTAATCATACTTGGGATGCTGTCCCTCTTCCTCCTGGTAAGAAACCCATTGGTTGCAAATGGGTTTACAAAATAACATACAAAGCTGATGGCAGTGTTGAAAGGTATAAAGCCAGGTTGGTTATTCGGGGTGACACACAGGTTGAGGGGATTGATTTTACAGAAACTTTCTCTCCAGTGATTAAATTGACTTATGTGAAGTGCCTTATTGTTGTGGCTGTCAAGTGTCATTGGCCTCTTTTTCAACTTGATGTCAATAATGCCTTTCTTCATGGTGATTTGGATGAGGATGTTTACATGAAACTTCCTCCAGGTTTGACAGTCTCTCCTTCTACTTCTGGTTCTATTTCTTCCCCTTCTTCTCCTTCTCCTCCTCTGGTCTGTAAACTCAAGAAATCCTTGTATGGGCTGAGACAAGCATCCAGACAATGGTATGAAATTGTCTTCTGCTCTTTATTCCAGAGGGTATAAACATTCTTTGAATGACTACTCCTTGTTCATCAAAGTTAAGCCTGGCTCCTTTGTGGTGGTAGCTGTCTATGTGGATGACATAATACTTACTGGGGATGACAGTGATGAACTGACTGCTCTGAAACTGTTTCTGGATGCACAGTTTAAAATCAATGATTTGGGGTCCTTGCATTATTTTTTGGGCCTTGAAATGTCTGTTGTCCCTGGTGGGATGCACCTTAATCAGCACAAGTATATTTCTGATTTGCTGCATCAGTTTGACTGTGTCAATGTCTCTTCTGTTGTGTCCCCTTTGGACATCAATGTCAAACTTCATGCTGATTCGGGTGACCTCTTGCCCTCTCCTGACCAGTACAGGAGTCTAGTTGGCAAGATGCTCTTCCTGACTTATACTAGGCCTGACATTTGTTTTGCAGTCCAGCATCTGAGTCAATTTCTCAAATCCCCCAGGATTCCCCATATGACTGCTGCCCTGCATGTTCTGAGATACGTTAAAGGCACTCCCTCCTTGGGTTTATTTTACTCTGCTCATGCTGATTTTTCTGTTACTGGGTATTCTGGTAGTGACTGGGCTGCTTGCCTTCATACTAGGCGCTCTGTTACTGGATTTTATGTGCTTTTGGGTGGCTGTTTGATCAGTTGGAAATCGAAGAAACAACCTGTTGTTTCTCTTTCCTCTGCTGAGGCAGAATACCGAGCCCTTAGCAAGGTTGTTGCTGAATTGACTTGGCTCTCTCGCTTGTTGGTTGATCTTGGGGTTTCTATTTCCTCTCCTATTTCTGTTTATTGTGATAGTATGGCTGCTGTTCATATTGCTAAAAATCCCGTTTTTCATGAACGTACGAAACGTATCGAGGTGGATTGCCATTTTGTTCGGGACTTGTTGCTTTCTGGTTTTCTCAAGTTGCTTCATGTGCCTACTTCTCATCAACTGGCCGACTTGCTCACCAAGCCCCTGCCTGGCACTTTACTTCTTCCGCTGCTCGCCAAGTTGCAGGTGGTTTCCCCCTCCAACTTGAGGGGGGGTGTTGAGATAAGAGATGCTACATGATTTAGCTTTGTATATACTTGTACATTTTGTGTATACTCAGTGTATATTGTAGGTATATTTTCGGTATATTTCGGGCATTGGGTTGTAACTGGGCTGTGATGATTTGTGTGTCTGAGCCCAATGTCCATTCTTTTCATGGTATCAGAGCCAGACCCATCCCCATTATTGTTACCGATGTTGGGCCTCCATTTATGTTTTCCACGCTCCAGAGATCTGGGCGTGATGGGGGGTGTTGAGTTGTCCCACATCGGAGGGATTTGAGGTCCTTGGTCTCCTTATATGGCTTGGGCAATTCTCACTTCATAAGCTAGCTTTTGGGGTTGAGTTAGGCCCAAGGTCCATTCTTTTCAAAAACAGGCTAAGGTTCTATTGAGCAAACCCCAGGAATCAGAAAAGAAAGAAACACAAACTCAGCAAATCTAAGGCAATTCTATGTTTTAATGGTGCGCTCTCATTTCATCTTAGATGCTGTATGTTCTCGGCATATATTAGCTTGAAATCGGTCTCTGTCATAACCTTCTAACCCTAGCATTGAGAGCACAATTCAAATATGACGTATATTTGTCGAATTTCCTTTGAGAATTTTGATCTTTTAATTTTATACTCCAAGTGAACGAATGTTTTTTTTTCCTTTTTATCATTTATGACTTTGATAAACCAATTGGTAAGCATCCAATACTCTCAATAAAATAATTATGTGTGAAGAACATTAGAAAAATAAGCTGAAGAGTTACGACATTAAATGTGTGGTTCATGTACTGGAGATTGACTATATAGTAGCCTCCATGTCAATCTATCTGTGAAAGTGGAACGAGTTCTGCGTCATTCCTTTCCCACCATATTCATCAATCGACACATCATTAATAATATTCTCTTCGAATTTTCTTTTTGGCAAGAAATGGTGTGTCAATCTCATCCTTTCCAACGGCTTTTAGCTAATCTCACAATCTTTAATTCCTTCAGCATTATCTCTAAGCTGCATAGTTATAGTATACTTTATCCTTAGTCTATTATAATCATACTTCTTTATGATTTGGTTCCCATGGCTGATGATGTCTAGAGTCGCAGTATCAATTATACGAATCATATAATTATTCTTAATGTTTTGTAAAGAAGGAGCAAGTTATATCCAGTCCAATTATAGCCTTATACACTGTACGGCTGAGAGCATGCATAAACAAATGGAAAAGTAAATAATATATAAATAGAGAGTGGATGATCACATCACGAAATGCTTGTGCGAACTACAAGTTATGACTTTTTCACGTATTAAAATAAAATATGGATCTCTATAGTCTTCGTGTGTATCTTGAATCATTTACGATACTCTAAAGGAATTAATTGGGAAGACAATATATCAAGGAAAAAATAATCAAAAGCAGAAAAGAAAATGTCATTATATAGCAGTATTTTGGGATTCCGCAATGAATATGATCCATTTTACAGGATATGTACCAAATGAAAAGAGAGAAAAAAGTAGAGAAGAGTTTAACTAAGATAGTCTTACGATAAAAACGATAACAGGCTACAGCTTTGTTACCTTTGTAGCTACTAGTGTCCAATAATTATAATTAAAGTTTCTGATTTCAACTAATACCATTTAGGTGCATGATGATGAGACTACCTAAAGCCTTTAATTATATCATTTTTGTATTGGTCTAAATTTGACGATTTTGTAATGCTAGTTAAACAAGATCGAAGATCAGGTCGACCACGGTGTAATAGCGAAAAGTTGTCCTCAGAAGGACTATTATCGAGAACGAGCAACTGGAGTAAAGAAATAACGGTAGAATAAGTTTAGAAATGGATACAAGATATATTTCTTTAGATATTCTTTATTTTGTACTTTTCAGGATTTCTTGGAAATTGTTGATGAAGGAATCTCAGATTCGTATATGGTGTTTGATAAAGAAAAGGGTTTGAGTTCAGCATATGGTTTGATATAATTTAGGTTGTCAGTAAAAGACAACAACTTCGCCTTATTTTGTTCGCCTCAGTTCTAGATATGGGCTGCTCAGCGTTGGCCTCCTCAACTCAGCTTACTTCAATTTTTTGGGCCTCTTTATCCGTCTACTCAATATCAAGCCCAATAGAAGAGAATAGAAAGGAATAGAAGAAATATAACATCTGTAAATGTTATTCTTTGTTTGTTATAGATTAGCCAATACAATAAGGATACATATGATAGTTAGTTATGCACAGATTCTTTTCCTTTTGTATATATACACAATTCTTGTACAGTAAATGATCAGATGAATATACAGAAAAGGAAAAATCTCCAAAAGTGATCTTCTATTTCATCATGGTATCATAGCAGGTATGATCTGTTTTAGATTCACACTATATCATTTTCCTTTTATTTCTTCCTCACCATAATGGCGACTGAAAGTCAGTCCAACGATTTGTTGAGTTCATCTGTTCCTGCTACTGGAGTTTCTATAGCTGCATGATCTGTTGTTTTTGGCGTTGTTGATTCAGTGCATCCTTATTATCTCCATCACTCAGATTATCCTTGTATGACCCTTGTTTCTTCTATGTTTTACGCAAGAGGTTATGGAGGATGAAGAAGAGCAGTAGTGATAGCCCTTTCTGCTAAGAACAAGCTAGGGTTCGTTGATAGAACCCTAGTTGTTCATGCTGTTGATCCAGGTCTTCAAAGAGCTTGGGCACGTTGCAATGATATGGTTGTTTCTTGGCTTCTCAACTCACTATCCAAAGAAATAGCAGAAAGTGTGTTTATTCACAAAGTGCTAAAGACCTTTTGACTGACCTGAAAGATAGATTTGGTCTGACAAATGGAGTTAAACTCTTTCAGCTGCAAAATGAGCTAAGTGATGTGGTGCAAGGGAATTCTAGTATTAATACTTATTTTACTAAGACGAACAGCTTATGGGAAGATCTTGATGCTTTTAGCCCTTTTTTAGCTTGTGTGTGTGATTGTGATTGTGGAGCAAAAATAAAGAACCATAAAGCTCATCAATATGAAAGGTTGTTGCAATTTCTTATGGCATTAAATGAGTGCTTCATAGGATTAAGAAGTAATATATTATTATCTTCTCCTCTGCCTACTATTGGACAAGCATATTCCTTGGTGATCCAAGATGAAAAGCAGAAGGAGATTCATGTAAAACCTGCTTATCCAGAAGACTTTGCTTCTTTTATTGCTGCTAATCAGCTGGAGTAAAGGTGGCTAACGGTTCAACCGGTCCGGGCCGGATTGGATTTTGTTCGACCCGTCCGGGTTCCGACCTGGGCCGGGCGGGTTGAACAGTACCGGGTTTTTAAGGGGCCGGGTTGGTTCGGGTTAAAATTAAACCATACTGGTTAGGGGTTGAAAGGGGCCGGCCCAGGTTTAGTATATTTTTAATTTTTTTTTGGAAATTAAGTATAGCTATTAAGTTATAATTATATTAGTACTTTGTAATCATTGAATGAAATTATGAATACAAGTAAGATGGGAAAAATTTGCACTTATTGCAAGTGCTACTTTATTTCTCAATTTCAAACTAATAAGTAGAAAATAAAATGTTTACATTTTTTCTAACAAGTAAACTAGTGAAGTAGTAATTTCAAATGTTTCGCATCGCCTTAGCAAGTTCATCATAATCAATATGAACTGATTGTCCTTCTTCTGGGGAGTTAAATTTCGAAGGGTTTCCATGGGTTAATATATCTTCAATTTCTTCGTCTTCTGGACTATCAACATCTTCCTTTCCTTGATTTCTTCGTTCCGATCTAATCCAATCTCTTAAATATACTAAAACTTCCAAAGCATTGCTTCCCAATGAGTGGCGGGTGTCTCCAAGTTGTTGTCTTGCTTGGCTAAATGCACTCTCCGATGCAACGGTAGAAATTGACACATTCAGCACGTCACGAGCCATAGGGAAAAGAATAGGAAATTGCTTTGCATTTTCATGCCACCATCCCAACGGTGAAAAGTCCTTTGTGCGAGGTACCTTTTGCTTCTGCAAGTAGAATTGAAGCTCATCAATATTCCTACTACTGGTTTGAGTGTTAGAAAATGTAGAAAAAATATTAAAACTATCAAGGCTTTCATCATCCACATTAGAAGAACTGCTACATTGCATAGCGGGATTAACATTGTCAGAAGCACGAGCAGTATTATCACATTCATTTGCATAATAATTATATAGTTGTTGCAAATATTCATTTAGTTTGTTCATAGAATCATATAAAGTTGGGGTTTCAGATTCTCCAATCTCCATATAAGTATATAAAGCATTCATTAATTGGTGACAATCAGACATTTTAATAGAAGGATTTAAAATTGCACCAATTAAGTAAACTGGAGGAATTGGAAAGAAATATTTTTTGAATTTCGCTTGCATATTTACAATAACATCCATATATTTTTCTTTCTTCTTAAATTCATATAGTAGCAAAGAAATTTCAGCTATATGTACTAAAGCGTAGTAACAGTTGGGTAATATGCACCAGAAAACACAACAGTAGCAGTATAAAATTTATGTACAAATTTAACAACATCATTAATGACATCACAAGTATCACTTGTTAACATACGCCTAGGATCAGTACAATGTGCATTAGCAACTTCGGTTATAGGAAATCTATATTTGTAGCAACATTTTAAAAATATATATGTATAATTCCATCTAGTAACAACTTCGTCTAGCATGAATCTAGGTGTAAGGTTATACCGCATACACTTTGTCTTAAATTCTTTTATTCTAGATTGTCTATTATTTCCCTGAATAACACCAACTGTTCTTCTAACATGAGTAATCTCAACTGAAAATAAATCAAGGCCACTTTTAACAATTAAATTATAAACATGACATGCACACCTAACATGAAAAATATCGTCAAGAGGTGGTTGCAAATGCAATTTTAAAATTGAAACTGCAGCATTATTGTTTGAAACATTATCAAAAGACATACACAAAACTTTTTGGTTTAGATTATAAAATTCAACAACGTCAACAATTGTACTACTTATAAACGTAGCAGTATGACTCTGATCTTCATCATATTAAAAGCGATAATACGTTTTTGCATACAAGTATTATCATCTATCCAATGACATGTAATTGACAAATAATCATTTCCATTAACAGCATGACCAATATCAGAAGTTAGACATACTCTAGAAGGAAGGTGACTAAACAAATAACGTATGTATGTTTGATATTGTCCATGAAGTCTAAAGATATCTGCTCTACAAGTACTTCTAGGGATACCTTTAAATAAAGGATTGTAAATCCTTTGAATATACGCAATAAGATATGATGAAGAAGCAAAAGAAAAAGGTAAACAACCCAAAGTAATCATTTTTGCTAGTTCCTCCCGATCCCTCATTTTATCATATTTTAATAGACCTCTAGTAGTAGGGTTAATAGTTGTTTGACTTTCATCCCCATTAACTCCCCATTCTATAGGATGGATACCCGACATATGTCTAGTAAGTGTCCCAGTCCCCCCTAAATTACCTCCGGTCAAATGTTTAAAAGTTTCATTACAAAGTTTGCACTTAACTCTATCAGTACCTTCTATTATTTCAAAAAATTTCCAAACCGGACTTCTTTTTTTACGAGTAGAAGTTGGAGCCACTGGTGGTCTTCTACCCCTTGTAGCACTAGCAACTCCTACTCCAATACTACCAACATGTCCACTACTAGGTGTAGGTGGTATCTCATCTTCTATTCCAATTTCATTATCCTATTCCATAATCTTCTTGTAATTGTTCATTATCAATCTCTACATCTTGCAAATTAGGCGATGATTCAGAAAGAGTTGGAGGGAATGCACCGAATTCGACAATAAATTGAGCACTTCATTACGCAAATCCGGTGTTACCACGAACAAACGTCAAGCAAGTATTTTAATTTTGAACTTCAAGCTTCAAATTCCGAATGACAAATTGCGATAAATTAAATTCGGGAAAAGATTAACAAATAAAATATGTAATCTTGCAAATTGAAGGGAAGAGATAGATTGATAATTGGAGAATTGAGATTGAGATAAGAATTTTGAGTGAAGAAATGAAGAAGAGATGAGGGGTATTTATAGATTTTAAGAAGGGTTAATATTGTAATTTAATAAATACAAAAAAAAATAAAAAATGGCCATTTTTGCAAAGAAATCCGTTGGCCAACGGATCTGTAGCCGTTGCCAACGGACATGTGGGCCCCATCAATTCAAAATTAAAAAAAAAACATTACCGTTGAACCGGGCTGTACCGGTTCACGGTACTATTCACCATACCGGGCCGGTCCGGTCCGGTTCCGAATAAAAAATTTTTTAACGGACCAACCCCCTACCCCCTTTGAACCCAGCCCAGCCCGGCCTCCCTACCGGTCCGGTCCGGTCCCGGGTTGTACCGATCCGGTCCGGGCCGGTCCCGAGTCAACCCGGCCCGGTTGACGGGTCTAGCTGGGAGTGGGGAAGAGGCACAATGAGCAGAGAGGTCAAAAGGGTATGAATGCTTCTAAAAGGGTTTCAACCTTTTGTGGCTACTGTTAAAAGCTAGGATATACTATTGACAAGTGCTATAGGATCCATGGTTTTTCAACAGACTTTAAGTTTATAGGACAGAAGAAGTTCCAAGGTCCAATACAAGCCAACAATGCTCTTAATGCAGTTGATGAAAATGAACAGCAAATTAGTGTTTTAGAGACAAAATCACTCACCCAAGAGAATGTAGCTCAGCTACTCCAGCTCTTTCAGCAAGTTAAGCTTGGACAACAAGTTGCAGGAACTTCCTCTTATGCTTATGCAAATGGTAATTGTGCTGGTATACCTTCCTTTGTTAATTCTCCTGCATGTTCCATTGAAATCAATAGTCAGTCTTAGATATTAGACAGTACAGCCTCATAACATATGACCTACAATCAAGCATAGAATTGTTAACTTGGCAAATTCTCAAAACGTTCTTGCAACTTACTATGGTTCAGTCATTCTGTATTCTAATCTAATACTTCTAAATGTTCTCTATATCCCATCTTTCAAATATAATCTTTTATCTGTTCACAAGTTGTGTAAGCAGTTAAAAATATCCACTCCTTTTTACTTCTTCTTCATGTTTTCTGCAGGGCCCTTCACTTAAGAGCCCTCTGGATATTGGTAAGGAGAAGGCAGGACTCTACATATTTCAATCAAGGCCAATAACAGCCATTCCTAGTATTTCATCCAAGTCTAGGAATAGTTTTCTTTCTAGTAGGAAGCTTAATCTAGGACGATATGTACCTACTTTACATTCCTGTTTTAGTTCTATTTCCAATGTAAAATATAAGCTATGGCATTATAGGTCAGGCCATATGCCCTTCAGAGTATGAAGAACATTTATGTTATTCCTACTTTTGTTTCATCAAAGTCTTATACTCCTTGTCTTTGTCTTGTTTGTCCTATGTCAAGACAATCTAGACTCCCATTTGCCACAAGCAGCATTACCTCAAAGAACATTTTTGAATTAATTCATATTAATACAAGGGGCCCTTATAATAAACCTACTTATGATTGTTGAAACACGTTCTCAAGGCACTATACTAAAACGTGTGTTCATATTTGTAGGTTTTGATGAATGACAAACTATGCGCAATGGACATATGACGAGGTCCAAGCACAAGCGCGCAATTGATATATAACGAGATTCAAGCATAAGACCAAGATCAAGCAAAGATATAAAGTTATACATGAGTCGTTCTTTAATTATGATCTTGATCCGATAACTTGACTCAAGACTTGGCTTCTCTCGAAAAAACATTTTTATCAAATCATGCATATTTAATTTAAAGCAAAATGATTTTAAATCATGCATATTTACTTTAGTCAAAATGATTTTTAAACATGCCTCTAAAATCTGGACTAAGATAATCGATTATGTACTTATGATAATCGATTATGTTAAGTCCGCTGCATGACAATCGATTGTGAACTTATGACAATCGATTGTGTTAAGGCAGTGTGCATCAGATTGTTCAAATCTGCATGACAATCGATTGTGAACCTTATGACAATCGATTGTGTTGAGGCAGTGTTACATCAAAGTTTTTCAAAGCTACAAAATAATCGATTGAGAACTTATGACAATCGATTGTATTGAGGCAGTGTCTATCAGACATTTTCAAAGTCATAAAATAATCGATTGTGTACCTTTGACAATCGAGTGCATTAAGGCAGTGTATAATTGATTTTTCAAAGACTGATATATAATCGATTGTTCTCATAGCATAATCGATTGTGTAATTGACCGTTGCCAAAATATTTTCAAAAACCGTCAGGTAATCGATTATAGATTTCTAATAATCGATTGTTTTAAATAAAATCTGAAAAAGTTTTTTTGAACGTTGCCAAGTAATCGATTGTAGATTTCCGACAATCGATTGTTTTAAGTAAAATCTGGAAATGATTTTTTGAACGTTGCCAGTAATCGATTATTGATCTTAGATAATCTATTGTTTAGCGTAAAATCTGGGAATGATTTTTGGAATGATTGGCAAACAATCGATTGTGGCATTTTGACAATCGATTGTCACTGAGTAAAATCAGCAATTCTTAATTGGCAATTAGCAACGGTAATGCATGGTTTTGCAACTATAAATACGGCTTCAAATCAGTCTTCTAAATACAACAACTGATCATATTATTGCTATAGCTTGCATACTCTATTGTTCATCACTTTCTATTCATTACATAAGTTTTGAGAGCCAAAATTCTTGATGAAAGTTGTTGCGTTCTTGAGCGTATCTGTTTACTCATATCTACTCTATTAAGAGAGTCTTGTTTAAGTGAGTGCTAAGTGTTTTATACACTTGAAGGGAAGTGTTAGTCCCTTGTATTGTAAGAAGGAACTTGTGTTTCCTTTGGTTGAAGTCTTGGAGTGTTCTATCTTCGAGCAAAGGTTGTTGAGGCTTGTGTCTTCAGTTTGTAAATGTTTGTTGAGCACCCGTAAGCTTAACAGTGTTAGTGGAAATCTCGAGAGAGTCTCTCGGGGACTGGACTAGCCACGGGTTGTGGTGAACCAGGATACATCGGTGCGTTCGTTCTTATTTATTTACTTATCGCACTTATTTCTTTCCTGCAATTTTTAAATTCCGCAAGTTTACGCTAATTTTTATTATAACGCTATTCACCCCCCCCCCCTCTAGCGCTAAGTGTATTTTCTGACAATTGGTTCAGAGCCCAACTCTCTGAAGACTTAACCGTTTGAGAGAAACAATCCATGGCTTCTACTCGTGATTCTTTTGCAGGAATAGGTGAAGGACAGTGCTCCACCCGACCACCACTATTCGACTGTACAAACTATACGTACTGGAAGGAGAGGATGAGAATATTTGTTCAATCAAATAGTTTTCATCTTTGGAAGGTTATAATGAAGGGAGAACAAATTCCAACCAAAAAGGTTGAAAATAAAGATGTTCCAAAGTCCGAAGATGAATACGATGCGGATGATATCCGAAAGGTGCAAAACAACGCTAAAGCCATTAATTTATTATATTGTGCTGTAAATGCTGATGATTACAGGAAAATATCATGTTGCACAACGGCGAAGCAAATGTGGGACAAGCTGGAAATTACGTACGAAGGTACGGACCAGGTAAGGGAAGCTAAAATTAATTTCCTAACCCATGCATATGAATTGTTTCACATGAAGGAAGGTGAAAAGGTCGATGAGATGTGCGAACGATTTTCAAAAATCGTTAATGATTTACATGCTCTTAAGAAGACCTTCACGGATAAGGAACTTGTCCGAAAAATTCTCCGAAGTCTCACTCCGGCATGGCGATCCAAGGCCGACGCGATTCAAGAATCTATTGGCGTTTCAAATGTCACCATCGACGGATTAAGAGGTAATCTTAAAACTTATGAATCTACTATACTTAACCCTCTTGTTGATGATCAAAGGAAACGAAAGATCGCTCTCAAGGCAAGCACAAGCCAACCTCAAAATGATGAGGACGAAGACAACGAGTTCGGACTCGTTATTAAGAGATTTCAAAAGTTCATGCGAAAAGAGTATGAATGAAAGGGCAAAAAGCAAGGAGATCAAATAAAGTGCTATGAGTGCGGAGAAACCGGGCACATTAAATCAAATTGCCCAAATGCCAAAAAGGAGAAGAAACCCTTCAAGAAACAACAAGCATACATATCTTGGGGAGGCGACTCCGGTGACGAGTCGAGTGAGGAAGAAGAAGACGAAGCCGCAAATCTTTGTCTCATGGCTCACGAAAACAATCAAGAAGAGGTATGTCAAATTTCTTCCAAAAAATTCTGTTCTCTTGAGGAAATGCAAAATGCTTTTGATGAGTTGTATAGTGAATTTATTAAAGCTGTTAAAAGCATAAAAGAAAATGCTTCTTTAAAAGAAAAAGATTTTGAAAAACAACTCTCTTTGAAAGAAAAGGATTTGGAAAAACTGATTTTGGAAAATGAGAAGTTGAAAGAAGAAAACGAATTTTTCGGCAAGAGAAGCGCCGACAAACCCGAGAGCTCTAGTAAAAATTGTACTTCTTGCATGCATCTCAAAAATGAGGTAGAAAGACTTAAGGGCACCTTAGATAAGTTTAATTCTTCTCATAAAAATTTGAATGAAGTTCTTGTTAATTTGAAGACGACCAAGCATGGAATAGGTTATAAAAATGAGCCTAAAGAAAAGGTTGAAGCCAACCCCCAACAACCTAAGGCTCAACCAAGGATTAATAAAACAAATGCTCATCCTAGATATAACAAACCTAGAAAGGGCTTTCAACAATCGCAACCTAGAAATAATCATTCTAGAAATAACGCATATTCTAGGCCAAACACTAGAAGGAACTTTGAACCTTTTAGAACACCTAGAAATGGCTTTCAACCTAGAAATAACTATTCTAGAAATGCTGCATATCCTAGAACAAATAGTAGGAGAAATGATTTTCATGAATTGCGCAATAGTCATATTGTCAAGAATAGAGTAAATGAATTTCGTCCGTCCAATTACTATCAACCTAGGCGAATGCATAATCCTAATGTTGTTTGTCATTATTGTAGACGAATTGGACATATTGCTCCTGCTTGTTTTGCATGACATAGACATAACACTCAATCACATCACTACGACTTGCCTAACCCCCAAGGACCCAAAATGGCATGGGTACCTAAAACTCATTAATCTGTTTTGTAGGTGTGTTTGAAGGGGTCAAGTGTACTTTGGTACGTTGATAGTGGATGCTCTAAGCACATGACTGGAGACGAATCCAAGTTCCTTCAACTAGAACACAAGGAAGGAGGAAGCGTTATTTTTTGGTGATAACAACAAAGGAAAAATTATCGGCATTGGATCGGTCCGTAAGGATGACTCCTCTTCCATTAAGCATATATTGCTAGTTAAGGTTCTAAAACATAATCTCTTGAGCATAAGTCAATTATGTGACAAGGGAAATCTTGTTTTATTTGATTCAAATGAATGCTTAGTTTTTCACCGTAGCGATTTTAAAATTATTCTTCGTGGATTTAGAATGGATATTATCTATATGGTTGATCTCGAAAATTCTTCATCTGAATATGTAGATTGTCTTATGAGCAAAGAAGATGATACGTGGTTATGGCACCGTAGAGTAGCTCACATCAACATGCATCTTTTGAACAAATTGGTTTCACAAAATTTAGTTATTGGTCTTCCAACTTGAAATTTGAAAAAGACTCTATTTGTGATTCTTGTCAAAAAGGGAAGCAAACAAAAGCATCTTTTAAATCGAAAAATATTGTTTCAACTACTAGACCTTTGCAATTACTTTACATGGACTCTATTTCTTGCTCATAAAAGTGAAGCTTTTCATAATTTCAAGTATTTTCTTAGACGTGTTCAAAACGAAAAAGGACACAACCGTCACTTCAATAAGAAGTGATCATGGGGGAGAGTTTGATCACAATCTCTTTGCGGAATTTTGTGACGAACTCGGTATCGAGAACACCTTCTCCGCTCCACGAACACCACAAGAAAATGGGGTGGTGGAAAGGAAAAATAGGTGTCTCGAAGAGATGGCTAGAACCATGCTCGATGAGGCTAAGATTCCCAAACATTTTTGGGCGGATGCCGTGAGTACCGCATGCTACATTCTAAATAGAGTAGTCATAAGGCCAATACTCATGAAAACCCCCTATGAACTCTATAAGGGAAGGAAACCAAATATCTCCCATTTTAGAGTATTCGGTTGCAAATGCTTTATTCATAACAATGGAAAAGATCAACTGGGAAAATTTGATGCCAAATCCGATGAAGGAATTTTTATTGGTTATTCTTCACATAGCAAAGCATATAGAATATTCAATAATAGAACCGGAACTGTGGAGGAATCCCCTCATATTGTGTTTTCCGAAAATAATGCTCGCTTGGCGAGAAAGGATTCTGGTTTTGATCTTGCAGGTATTTTAAACTCACTAAGCCCTCAAGACAAAGTACAAGAGGAAACTCCGAAGGAAACTCAAGATGAAATCTTGGATCAATTATCGGAGGAAGCGCCACAATTGGAAAAAGAAACGAAAATGCCTAACGAATGGAGGACAATCAAAGATCACCCTCTCGAACAGGTAATTGGCGACGTTGGAGAAAAGGTAAGTACCCGAAACACTCTTAAGAACACCTTAGGACACACTTCTTAAGAGATCACGTTCTCACTGGGCCACATTGATCTAAGTCATTATTTCTTTACAAATTACTAACTTGAGCGTCGGAGACGTCTAATTTTCTTTTGCAGGTATTGCCCTAAAGGTAGGGGGAATTATAAAGCAATGGCATAGAACAATCGATTGTTACAGCAAATAATCGATTATTTTTTCTTATGTCTCATGTTTACTGTGCGGACAATCGATTAGCAAGTATCACTAATCGACTATTTACAGTTTATGCTTATTATGCAGTTCTTTTATATAATCGATTTTTTTACTGTATAATCGATTACCGTCTAGGCCATTCAGTACTGCTTTCCTAAAACAATCGATTGTTTCAAAACTATAATCGATTATTTTCCGAGTCAGAAAATCACTGTGCACACTGTGTCACAACAATCGATTACCATAATTCAACAATCGATTATTTTTTGTCAGTAATTCAAATATTTGTTACCGTTTGGGTCCTGCCATATTCCCACAATCGATTTTTGTCAGTTCCGAGTTCAAGTCAAAACTCCATAACAATCGATTGTTTCAATTCCACAATCGATTGTGTAACGGCCAGTGAAAATTTTTCTTACCGTTTCTGACCGTTTTAGCTCATAAATTTCTGCAGATTTTCACCATAAATGAAATGCCATCTTCCTCATTATAAATAGGTACCATATGCCTTCAATTTCTTCACTCAAGCATCAATCTTAGCTCCCAAAATTTCAAAAATCTTTCAAGCTTCTTACAAAGGCCATTTCTACTTATTCAAAATGTCGGGCAGACACACTAAACGTTCCCGTTCAGGTAGACATGGTGCATCTTCTTCAGCTGCTCCTCCTCCTCCAAATTTCCCTTACCAAGATGGGTCTATTTTACAATTCAATTCTGAAACCGAGTTAACTAGATTCTTAACAAAATTCGAAAAGCGTGACATCCTTCCTCCTCGCTTTTCCACAAGTAAATATCTTGAATCATGCGCCCCCGCTGCAAACATACTTAAGGAATGTCAACTTCTTGACTTCTTATATCTTACTTATCCTTATATTAATCCTCCATTGATTCAAGCGTTCTACTCAAATCTTCATGAGGACGACGATGGTGAGCTTGTGTCAAACATTAATGGCGTTCAAATTCTTTTATCCAATGAAAACTTGCATTCTATTGCTCATCTTCCTCGAAGTGGGGAAAACATTTCTCGTTACATTAGAGAAGCCGGCGCCTTATTTGATGAGAAAATTCTCCTAAACCAAATAGGACTTGGAGCTTATGATCCTAATCTCTCTACTCGACGTCCTACCATTACGGGAATGCTCCCCGAATATCATTTGATTTTCTATTTCATAACCCGAGTCCTCAAGCCTCGCAAACATAACCATACCACTCTCTCCCAAGAGGACGCAAAGCTCATGCATGCCATTATAACCGGAGCTCACATCAATTGGTGTAAGTTCGTCAAAATTCACATGCTTGATGCCATCGGGGACGATAGACCACTTCCCTATGCCCTCCTTATTATGAAGTTTCTTGAAGCCTCCGGGTTCAACACCTCTATCGGTCCGCTCAAAAAGAGCACCAAGAAATGGGAAACTTCAGAATCCTCCTTTCCCCATGACGGCGATCATGTAGCTCCTGCTCCTCCTCCAACTCGTCGATCGCGTCAGCCTCAAGAACCTACTCTTCAATCTATTTCCGACCAAATTGCTTCTTCGACCACCTCTGTCAATCAATTGACATATGAGGTCCATGGATATTTTGACCATGTTCATTATCCATATGCTGGACTTGTCCCTTATGAAGCAGTGCCGGATGACGAGGCGGGAAATGATGATAATGAATAATTTCTTTAGTTTATTGTTCTATGTTTTATTGTCTTCTTTTGTTGTACTCATACTTTTGCTTAATCAATAAACAAGTTACTCACCTTTTTCATTTTTGCTAATGTCAAAAGGGGGAAGAATAAGGGATATGCACTAATTTTTTATTGGCATAAATTGAGGGGGAATTCATATGTTGAGGGGGAACTAATTGCACATCTAGAGACTTGTTGCATATTGTTGCATATCTTTACTTGTCTTGAATCGTCATTATGAATTACCAAATATGCATATCCCGACTAAAGTTTGCCATTATCAAAAAGGGGGAAATTGTTGAAACACGTTCTCAAGGCACTATACTAAAACGTGTGTTCATATTTGTAGGTTTTGATGAATGAAAAACTATGCGCAATGGACATATGACGAGGTCCAAGCACAAGCGCGCAATTGATATATAACGAGATTCAAGCACAAGACCAAGATCAAGCAAAGATATAAAGTTATACATGAGTCGTTCTTTAATTGTGATCTTGATCCGATAACTTGACTCAAGACTTGGCTTCTCTCGTAAAAACATTTTTATCAAATCATGCATATTTAATTTAAAGCAAAATGATTTTAAATCATGCATATTTACTTTAGTCAAAATGATTTTTAAACATGCCTCTAAAATCTGGACAAAGATAATCGATTATGTACTTATGATAATCGATTATGTTAAGTCAGCTGCATGACAATCGATTGTGAACTTATGACAATCGATTGTGTTAAGGCAGTGTGCATCAGATTTTTCAAATCTGCATGACAATCGATTGTGAACCTTATGACAATCGATTGTGTTGAGGCAGGGTACATTAAAGTTTTTCAAAGCTACAAAATAATCGATTATGAACTTCTGACAATCGATTGTGTTGAGGCAGTGTCTATCAGACATTTTCAAAGTCATAAAATAATCGATTGTGTACCTTTGACAATCGAGTGCATTAAGGCAGTGTCTAATTGATTTTTCAAAGACTGATATATAATCGATTGTTCTCATAGCATAATCGATTGTGTAATTGACCGTTGCCAAAATATTTTCAAAAACCGTCAAGTAATCGATTATAGATTTCTAATAATCGATTGTTTTAAATAAAATCTGAAAAAGATTTTTTGAACGTTGCCAAGTAATCGATTGTAGATTTCTGACAATCGATTGTTTTAAGTAAAATCTGGAAATGATTTTGTGAACTTTGCCAGTAATCGATTATTGATCTTAGATAATCGATTGTTAAGCGTAAAATCTGGGAATGATTTTTGGAACGATTGGCAAACAATCGATTGTGGCATTTTGACAATCGATTGTCACTGAGTAAAATCAGCAATTCTTAATTGGCAATTAGGCAACGGTAATGCATGGTTTTGCAACTACAAATACAGCTTCAAATCAGTCTTCTAATTACAACAACTGATCATATTATTGCTATAGCTTGCATACTCTATCGTTCATCACTTTCTATTCATTACATAAGTTTTGAGAGCCAAAATTCTTGACGAAAGTTGTTGCGTTCTTGAGCGTATCTGTTTACTCATATCTACTCTATTAAGAGAGTCTTGTTTAAGTGAGTGCTAAGTGTTTTATACACTTGAAGGGAAGTGTTAGTCCCTTGTATTATAAGAAGGAACTTGTGTTTCCTTTGGTTGAAGTCTTGGAGTGTTGTATCTTCGAGCAAAGGTTGTTGAGGCTTGTGTCCTCAGTTTGTAAAGGTTTGTTGAGCACCCGTAAGCTTAACAGTGTTAGTGGAAATCTCGAGAGAGTCTCTCGGGGACTGGACTAGCCACGGGTTGTGGTGAACCAGGATACATCGGTGCGTTCGTTCTTATTTATTTACTTATCACACTTATTTCTTTCCTGCAATTTTTAAATTCCGCAAGTTTACGCTAATTTTATTATAACGCTATTCACCCCCCCTCTAGCGTTAAGCGTATTTTCTAACAATGATGGCTTTAAGTGTTTCTTAAATATTGTGGATGACTATTGTAGAGGTACATGGACCTACTTATAGAGAAACAAATCAAATGCATTTTCAGTCTTAAAATCACTCTTGGCTATGGCAGAAAGACAATTTCATGCAACGGTTAAGGCCATTAGATTTGATAATGCCTTTGAGTTAGGAAGTGGGACTACCCAGTCAGATTTTTCTAATCCCAAGGAATTATACATTAGACTACATGTACTGCTTCTCCACAACAAAATGGAGTTGTGAGAGAAAACACAAACATTTGCTGGAGACTTCTAGAGCTCTACTCTTTCAGTCTAATTTACCTATTTCTTTTTGGGGTGATTGTTTTTTAACAAAAACTTACCTCATTAACAGGTAACACTCACACCACTATTGATGCAGATATTGATGAACTTACACCCAACCTAAATAAAATGGAGGAAATGGAAGATGAGAACAAGGCACTACACGACCAGATGAGAGAACATCAAGAAAGGGTCGATAAACTGCTACCAAAACGGGATACCGATTGGTTCGTTGAACAACCGTATATCGAGGAGGAATCCCTGCATGCCATACCCAAGACCATTAAAATGCCACCATATACGATGGTACCACAGACCCCGAAGATCACCTCATTTATTATGTCACAACGATAAAAGTCAACGACCTTTCAAAGGAGCAGGTGCCATAAGTATTACTGAAAAAGTTCAGTGAGGCCCTAATGGGGGAGTCCTAACTTGGCACTCACAATTACCATCACGTTCAATAACAATGTTCGAAGAAATGGCCGACAAGTTCGTCAAGACCCATGCTGGGGCTAAGAAGGCGGAGGACAAGGTGAATGACATATTCGCCGTTAGGCAATCGCCTAGCATGGGACTCATGGACTTCCTCTCTTGGGTCAACAAGGTAAGAATGAGCTTACCAAACATATTAGAAGGATGGCGATAGTAGCTTTCCAAAATGGATTGAATAGGAATGGGTTGAGAGAGACCATAAAGTTATTAAGCGGGCTCATGAAATACCCTCCCACCACTTAGGAAGAAATTCACAATGCCTACTATGCCGAGGTGAGAGCAGATGAGGATGACCTTAATGGCCCAACCCAACGGTTAACGTTGGTCCAAACGAAGTCGAGGAAAGACCGTTGTAATGACATTCGAAGAGATCAGTTAGGCCTATGCCTCAAGATAGGCAGTTTTCAACCTTATGTCAGAACAGTCGTTCCTCCATATCCTCGACATACGAAAGGGCCATCCAGGCCATATACAAAGACTCAAGGGAACTAAAGAGGTATGCCTCCACTCTTATCTACTCACAATTTTTGTGTTTCCCCTTTAGAAATAGTGTACGCACTAGAGAAGCTTAGCACAAAGGTGAAGTGGCCGTAAAAATGAAATCCGACCCATGTACGCAAAATTTGAACTTCCTCTGTGAATTTCACCAGGAATTGGGTCTCAAAACTAAGGATTGCATAGTTGTACGATAAGAAGTAGTGAACATGCTAAACCAAGGGCACCTAAGGGAGCTGACGAGCGACCAAAGACGAGGAAACTTTGGCTCGCAGACGAGAACAAGACCAAGGCCCTCCAAAGACACCCTCCCTCGTGCGCACCATCCAAATTATCATTAGCAGGGGTAACTAAACAACAATCACTCACATGAAGTTTACCACCACACATAAGATAAAGCGGTCGGTCACCCATGAAGGGCATAACGAGCTCGAAGATAGTATCATCTTCGATAAGTCATCATACACGGTTTGAATTTTCCTCAATTCAATACTCTTGTCGTTACTTTACAAATTTTGGATACTGATATAAAAAGAATAATGGTAGACAACGGAAGTGGCGTGTGTATTATCCACCCTTGAGTTCTCACACAAATGAGACTCATGGACAAGATAGTGCCACATTGTATAACATTAACAGGTTTTAACAATGCAGTTGAGAAAACCTCAGGGTAGATAACACTACCCATTCTGGACGGGGGCGTCACCCTAGAAATGGCATTCCATGTCATGATCCAGGACACAACTTATAACACCAAAACAAGGCGACCATGGATACACACCATGAGGGCCATCCCGTCCAACCTGCATCAAGTAATCAAGTTCCCTACTCCTTGGGGGATATTCAACATCCGAGGTAAATAACGCACAACCCAAGAATGCTATCTCATCACTCACGATTGTACATACACTTAGCAGTTGAAAGGAACAGACTCAGAAACATAGCAATCACCAAAGTCGGGGGCTGAACTTTACACACCAAAAGACGTCATCAGATATATTGACATCGTGGAAGCTCAGGTTTAATAGTAGAAGACCTCGATCCTGTCCAACTAGACAATAGTGAAAACATCAAAAAGGCTTACATCGGCCATAAACTCTTAAAACCAGGTAATTTTCATAAATTTTTAATTGACAATGCCGATTTGTTCGCTTTATCACATGAAGATATGCCAGGTGTCCCAAAAGATATTGCCACACATAAGTTGAATGTCGATCGCCTTCACTCTCCAGTACGACAAGTAAGAAGAAAATTCAACAATGCAATCAACGAGGCTGTCAGTGATGAGGTAGATAAGCTACTCATCAATGGTTCCATCCGAGAATGAAAATATCCCCAATGGGCCGCTAATGTAGTTATGGTGAAAAAGAAAAATGGGAAGTGGCGGATGTGCGTGGATTTTCTGGATCTAAACGGGGCCTGCCCAAAAGGCTCCTTTCCGTTGTCTCACATCGATCAGCTCATCGACGCAACAACAGGGCATGAGTTATTCATCCTCTTGGATGCCTACTCAGGTTACAATCAAATCCTCATAGAGGACGAGGACCAAGAAAAGACTACTTTCATCACCCATCAGGGAATGTACTTGTTACACCCCATGTTTTCGTACCTAAGAGTACGTAATAAGTCAATTAATGCAAGTTCAGAAATAGAATCATCTTTTAAAAGTTTAAAAAGTTAGTTTACCATGTTAACATGGAGGTTACATATATTTAAGATCACTAATATCAAGTAGCAAGAGGGTTTGAAGGCTTAGAATCTAAACGAATTGAAGAAAATAAGTTTCATTAAAAGTCGACAAGTTGGAATGTTTTACCATGTACTTTTGGGATGAAAGTAGGGTGATTAACATTATAAGGAGATTATAATATGAGTTATTTAGTCATATGATAGTTTGTGATATGTTTTGAAGTCAAGCGAGTTGTGGAACAAAAGTTGGAAAAGGTCATCACAAGTTCCATTCGTAAATGTGCTGAAAATTAGGTCAAATGTAACAGAGCTTTTGTCCCAATTTACTTAGAATTACGGAATGATCTACCTACCAAATTGAATATCTGCAACTTTAGTTCTTATTGGATTAAACCATTCATCAATACGACATTGGAGTAGAGAGATATTCACGTTTTTGTGAGACTGCGGAAGCAGCTCCAAATGGGACCCACTTAGGCAGTGGTCGACCTACTTCACTTTATAAACGATTTGGACGCATATTTTTCACTTATTTTCAACTCAACTTCGTCTCCAAACTTCTCCTATCCCTTCAAAACAGATTCCATAAGGGTTTGAAGTGATTCCAAAGTGATTACACCGTATTTCAACATCAAAACTTAGTTCTAGTGAAGAACAACAACTCTTTAAGGTTGTATTGTCATTGAGGATTGTTGTGGGCTGTATTTGGATGAAATTCCAAGTTTTTGCTGTTGTATAAGGTGAGTATAACAGCCTACTTATTGTGCTTAAGCTTTCTTATGTATTGGTTAAGTTGTTAGGATGATAAACTACAAGATAGTACTTGGATTAGCTTAAGTCACTTTTATGGTGTTGTATTGTTATTGAGTGTTGTTGTGAACTGGATATAACTTGGATTTTGACTAGAAGATATAGGGGTGTGTATATTGTGTTCTTGCATGTGCTTAAGGTTATCTTGATGTTGATTTAGTTAAATGGATTGAGTAGACATGAACTAGTGAATAAAGATACTAATTGAAGATAGTTGGAGTTGAGGATTGTTTCCTTTGTTATAAATATATGGTATAAGGATGGAATCATTGATGAGCGACTTCAATATCATGTTAGTGATACTGTTAAATTAATGTAAGAAGTCTATAATGGGTGATATGGGTTATACGGATTCCAGTCGGAGCTTGCCGATTGTTGTGAAGTAGTTGTGACTTGTTGTTGTTATATGGTGTCTTGTTATTGATATTTATTGGTTTCTGGACTTCTATGGATGTTATTATTGGTATATGGTATTGCAGGAGGCCTTTGTTACATTGGAGATGCTGCCTGAATTTACGTAGATGAGCTACTAGTTTAAGTTACAAACTTAGCCTTTGCTCAACAGCTGATTTTGAATCTCCTAATGCTATGATAGATTGAGTTGACTTGTTTGAAGAGTTGCTTGGAAGGTATTAAGAACTCAAAATGTTTAAGTTATGTTAAGGCACGTCCTTCTCTCTTTTGGCATGATCTAAAGTGAAATGAATACGCTATTTCATAATGGATCTAGTCCTAGCAACTAAGGTTGTCCATGTTGTTCTTTTTGTACAAATTTATTCTAAGAAAGTATGTATGATCCTTGAGTCCTAGTGAATGGTATGATGTCCATAATGTTAATCGAATATGCAACGACCTTATGTCACTCTGAAATGTTTAGAAAGTGATTCCATGACTCCAAGATACATTTTATGTATATATATATATATATATATATATATATATATATATATATATATATATATATATATATATATATATATATATATATATATATATATATATATATATATATATATATATATATATATATATATATATATTACTCTACTGAGCTGCGCTATAGTCGACCGAGTACAATACCTATTGTGCAACTACTGATCAGTTGGATTTACTGAGCTCCACGTGGCCGGGTACGATTCTACCGAGTCTTATAATATTAGGTATGTTTTTACCGAGTCCTCTTTGAGGCCGGGTACGATATGATGATGATGAACATAGAGGCGAATGTTTTTAAAAAGTTTATGAATATATATGTATTATGAATTTCATATCAGTAGCCCCCAGAGGCACTCAGATATTACAGGTTGTATCTCCTCTCTCACTTTATATTATTGTTCTTGTTTATGCTTTATAGCTTTACATACTCGATACTTTATTTGTACTAATGTCCCTTTTGCCTGGGGACACTGCGTTTCATGCCCGCAGGTCCCGATTGATAGGTTGACAGTCCTCCTAGTAGGCTATCAGCTCAGTGAAGGAGTTGGTGCACTCCACTTGCTCCGGAGTTGCCTATTTGGTCAGTATGCTTTGAATATGTATTGATTGGTATAGCGGTGCCCTGTCCTGACCTTTATGATTTTATGTATTCTTAGAGGCTTGTAGACAGATGTCAGGTGTATGGATACTTGTATGGCCTTGTCAGCCTATGTTTTGACTTCACAAATGGTCATGTCGGTATTATAGGCCCGTATATCATATGCATAAGTTTGCATATCATGTTAGATTATCATATGTTGATATTGTTATCTCATGACGCGTTTCCCGGCTCATTTGCCCATGATAGTATGATAAGAAAGATATATTGTGTTGGTACTCGGTTGAGTAAGGCACCACGTGCTCGTCGCAGCCTATTCGGTTTGGGTCGTGACAGTACTTTTATAGAGTCATGTCGTTCGGGTTGAAGAATGTAGGGGCAACTTATCAAAGGTTGGTCACCAAGATATTCAAGGACCAACTCAGCAAATCAATGGAAGTATACATCGAAGACATATTGGTCAAATCAAAAAAGAAGAAAGATCACATCAACCACCTAAAAGAGGCATTTGGTATACTAAGGCAGTATGGCATAAAACTGAACCCCGAAGCCTTCGGCATAACTTCGGTCAAGTTTCTCGGCTTCCTGGTATTACAAAGATGTGTCGAGGTCAACCCTAACCAAATCAAAGCCATTGAGGGATTACCGGAAGTATTAACCAGCAAAAAACATGTATATAAGCTAATGGGCTGTATAGCCGCCCTGCCGAGGTTCATCTCACGATCATCTGACAGGTGTAACAAATTCTTCAACGTTGTCAAAAAGGAAAACAGTCTCCAATAGAATTCAGAATGCATCGAGGCATTAACAGAGCTAATAAAATACCTATCCTCGCCCCCGCTACTCCCCAAAGCAGAACCTAGCGAACACCTCCTAGTATACTTGGCCGTATCAGAGGGCACGGTAAGCACGGTATTGGTCCGCGAAAATAAAGGTACGCAATCTCCAATCTATTACACTAGCAAAACCCTAGTCAACGCAGAAATAAGGTACCTCCACCTTGAAATTTTTTTCTTAGCATTGGCTATATCTTTACGGAAGCTTAGACTCTATATTCAATGCCACCCTATATCGGTGGTGACGACCTTCCCTCTATGAAGCATCCTACATAAACCCAAGTCAACGGAGAGATTGGAAAAGTAGGCCATAGAATTGAGTGAGCATGATATAACATATCAGCCGCTAACAGTGATAAAATCACAGGTACTTGCCGACCTCGTCGTCAATTTCAGTGCCAAATTAATGCCCCGGGTCGAGCAGGAAACTTCTCGTACCTCTCCCGAACTACCGGTATTATGGGTCCTATACACCGATGGCTCATCCAGTGCATCAAGATCTGGACTGGGACTCGTACTCGAGGTCTCAACAGGTGAATTTATCCGCCAATCCATATGGTTCACTGATATAACAAATAATAATGTCGAGTATGAGGTCGAAATTGCATGACTTAAGCTAGCTCTCAAATACAGAGCATGATAAGCCATCCTCATATGTGGATCACAAATTGTTGTCACCAAGTCACATGGAGTTTCCAGATTAAAAAGCAGAGGCTATAAAAGTATCAGGTAGAGATTCATAAATATCTACCCGAATTCGATGAATATCGACTCGACTAGATACCTCGAGCACAAAACATTAAAGCAGATGGCCTCGCCAAATTATCAGCGGCCATCAAAAATATTATAAAAGAAAATGTGTTCACCCTCTCCCACTCATCAATCACGTCAACAACAAACAAATGATCATTTTAACAAGAAATAATGGAGGGAAAGCTAATATAAAACAATTTGAATGTCGCCCACCTCAAATACTTCAATTTCTGAAAAAAGATGCCCTCTAAGTTGTACTCTTTTCCCCTCACCCGAGTTTTATCCTAATTGGGTTTTCTTAGGAAGGTTTTTAATGAGGTTATGAAGGGGACTCTCGAAGTTCAAGTATAGTTCATCGCCGCGACTGCTGACTACTTCCCCAGACCAAACGATGAAGGGACTTGGGACACATGAACTTCTCCAATATATGTATGAAACAAATAAAAACATGTAATACTATCCAAGGAATGAAATAAAGCAACATCTTTTCTCTCCAAGTCTTTTTACACCTTACATTCGACCTCGCTCGAATTTTTCAACATTCGACTTGCTTGAATTATTTTACATTCGACCCCACTCGAACTACTTAAAATTTGACCTCGCTCATATTATTTAATTTTCGCCCACATCAAACATCGATCACATCAAATAGTCAGTAACTTCCCTATAGAGGAAATAAAAAAGGGAACGAAAATCAGGAAATACATTGCAAAAAGGGGATGATTCCATTTCAACTGACGAATTACAATACTTTTTATAAAAGGCTCAAACACCCCCTCATACAAATGGAAAATAAAAGAAAAAACTAAGTATAGCAGCTTCACTCCACATCATCCCCATCGGCGTACTCATCACTATACCAAGGATTAGAGGCGAGCCTCTCCGCATCATCATCATCCTTATTCCCACCAAGAATACGATGGGCGTAACCACAAGCTTCACGAGGTGCACGGGCCTTGACACGAACGCCCTCAATTTCCGCTTCAGAAACTTTCTCAATGACTTTCAAAGACTTATACACGTCAAGTTGAGCCTCATGAACCCACATCTTATACAGCTCTCACAACACATCCGTATCAGCAGAAATATGAGATGTAGATTGCTGTGACTACCGTCGTACCTCATCGGGCTTCAAGACAACGACCTACTTATTCAACATAGACAACTCCGCATCAAACCCTGGATCCGTTCTCCTAACCTCACCACCTTAAGTGTCGATGTCTCCACCTCATTATCCCGCTCGGACCTACAAATTTGGAGGGAATGTTCTAAGGCTGCCACTTTCTCTAGAGCAGCCACTCTGCCTCTCTCGATAGGATTCATTTCTTCGACCTTGGGGCTTAGCTCGCCCATCATATTAGCAGCCTTTGCCTACTTCTGCCCAATGTCATCCGTTAAGGATGCCACCTGCATTTGGAGGTCAGCCTTCTCATCCATCCCCCTTGCTCACCTCGAGCTTGTCCTCCTTGGCCTTTAGAGCTGTCTCAAGATCACTGCACCTAATGATGGATCTCATTAGTTCATCGTCCCTCTCCCTTAGATCTTCGTCTTTCTTCATCAATTCTTCATCTTTCTATTTAAGACCATCACAAAAGCGACTAAAATTCACTATCCTGGGTAAAAACATCGGCCAATATTCTGTACTTAGTGCGGTACTCTTTGTTCTTAGAGATCATCTTCTTAAAAATGGTCATCCTTTGCTCCTCTCGCTGGTCAAGCTCGATCCCCATGATAAGAGTGTGGCATGCAAAAGAAAGAAGTCAGTATGAGAAAATTACACATGCGAAACAAATCCTAACATTAAAAAGCACTTACTCACAGAGCCATGCTAGATATACTCAATGACAACTCTGCAACGCTCATCGCCTGTAGTTCCGTGTTTTCAGAAGCCACGTATAGGGGAGAAAAAGATGGCACTTCCCGTTTTGAGTTTTTCAAAAGGTCATAACCCATGTGAATGACTATGTACCTGTTAGGACCCTCCATCCTTATCTCCACATGAGTATTCCTCTTCAGAAAGGCCCATGCCTCCTCAGGGTCGACCTCCAAGCCTGAACCGTCATCCCCAGCAGGGTCTTCTCTATTTGCCCTACCACTGATGATGTACCCCCTTTCTGCGGCCCGTACTTGCTTTCCGCCATCACGAACCCCCTCAACACCAGAGGTCATTATTTCTATAATGGCGCCCTCCATGAAAACTGTCTCTATGTCTGGTGCAAGCGCAGATGCCACTTCCAAAGCAATGACTTTTTTCGACTCGATGTCAGTGACGACGGCCTTCCTGGTCTCCACCCCCTCGCCTTTTCCTCGATGATGATTCCTCATCATTAGATGGCTCGTCTACAAGATGATAGATTGGCTGGGAAGTGATATCATCCCCCACAGAAACAGTGAGTATGACCCCCTCAAGCTGACTCGGCTAGAGCAAATTTCATCGATTCCAACGTGATGGCCTGGCAGAATGCTGGCACTGGAGCATTCTTCTTGGAAATTCGCCGATCTAATACCAAAGGGAGATCGACTCAAGAAGCAACTATAAACAACAATAAGCTAAAGTAAAAGTAACACTTACTGGATGGGACCTTGGGTCCAAAAGACTTGTGTAACGATGCCCAATCACGAATTCCCACGATATGAGGTAACACGCGAGCTACCCAATCTTCAATATCAAAAATAAGAGAAGGTTCATGCCTCTCAGCTGAAAAATAAGTAATCCGCGAGTGAGCCAAAAATGAAAGGATGAAAGAAGATAACGAGCATACAGTAAGACACTTACGATTATAGTTCCACTGCTCGAAAAACCCAGAAGGGTTCGCTACCAGGTGCTCGATCTTGATGAAGAAGTGTATATGCCAAAACTTTCGATTTGTTTTATCATCTATCCGGCCACCAACTCTCTGGTTCCCCAATTTCGTAGGTGTATCAATGTACTTCTATAAAAACTAGGAGAAAATAGATGCAACAGATGGCGAACATCGACCTTACAGCCAACCAACTATATATGTTTCTTCAGCATTAAGAAAACTTTATACAAATAGGGGGAGAGCTGCGCCGAGCAAACATTGTAAAATCGGCAAAAATCCTCCGCTAGCGAAAGGAGAGGAAGAGTATAACCAATCAAGAACGAATAGACATAGAAGGCACAATATCGGGGTCGATGAAACTCCACTATGTCACTTTCGGCCGGAACAATCTCGGCGTGGGAAGGAATGTGATATTTGGATTAGAGGTTAGCTATGTGAGGCGGTCCAATCTCAGAAAGTCTTTGAGCAGGAGCAGGCTCCTGCGGAAAATCTTTCCTAACCAAAGGGTTTTTAGGGACTATCTCCTCCGCGGTAGGGAAGCTTTCGTCCTCTTCAGTCATGAATTCCTCATTACTGGGAGGAAGGGTCACCGATAATGGACTGACAACGAAAACCTCGCTGTGAATATGAGGAGATTGTGACAGATTTCAGCAGTGAAATGTGTGCAAAAAAGTCTGAAGAAGGAGATAACAGCCGGGTAAGAAAGAAAGGACTAGAACTGAAGAAGCTGTGAGAAATTGAAAATAGAAATTAGACAAGAAGATTAGAGAAGAACAATACTCATGCTAAGTCAGGAATGGTGAAAATTTCCGAAAAGTAAAACCCCCACATTTATAAAATTTGGGTGGCACGAGAATCGAGGCAAAAGACCGTCAATATCACCAAAACTGAAGCGGCAGATGCACAGATGCACAAATGCTGCATCGAGAAGGTGCGCAATAATGACACACGTGGCCATGACGTCACCTCACATTAGCCACACCAACCACAGCCTCACTAGCTATGCCATTTTCTCGACCTCGGCCGATTCGAATTATCCAACACGACCAAAATTCTTCTAAATGGACGCGAACCAGGTCCGCTTATTGAGGGCATGCAAGAACACGACCTCAACAAGTGGAGGGACTAACTGTATTGATCTAAATTTGAAGGCGTGGTAATGATAGTTAAACAAGATCGAGGACCAGTTCGACCACAACGTAAATAGCGGGAAGTCATGCTCAGAAGGACTTTTGTCGAGGACGAGCAACTTGAGTAAAAAATAACGGTAGAATAGGTTTAGAAATAGATACAAGGAATATTTCTTTGGATATTCTTTATCTCGTACTTTTTTGGGTTTCTTGGAAATACCCCTTATGAATAAGAAGATATGGAGAACATAAATAGGATCCGAACTTTTTGACAAGAACATATCGTAAAAGGTTGACCATAAAGAATATATGAAAGTTGTTTTGTTCACTGATTATCTTATTAAAGCAAATGTTGTTGAATCTTTGTTCAAGATTCAAAGATTCCTTATCCATCTTCACCTCTCATTTTTCCATGCTGTTGACAGGAGAAAGAACCATTCAAACCATATAATAAATGAGTAGTAGATTCTTTCATATTACATTTATTGTTATTATCTACGGATATTGCATGTTCATATTACAATATTTTTTGATAATCATCGAGTACAAATCTGCCATTTAATGCTCTCAAATGCCATTCAACTTACCGATATCCTATAATATTTTATCTAGAATTTATTATATTTAACTAAGATCCACCATTTGTTTCATCATTAATTAGTTAACAAAAGACTTAACACTTTTTGATTAATAATCTTTTTTTCACTATTTACGTTTCACCCCATTCACAAGAAAAAGAAAAAAAAAATGGGTAAAAATGGAGAAAAGTAAAGCTAGGTTGTATCATCTTAGTGAATTAAGCGTTAAAAGACATCGGCTCGCCTTACGAATAAGTTGGACTTGGTGGAGGTTACATATTGGATCTATAGTACTACGAATTTTCAAGTAGCATAAACTTACGCGGCAAGTTCTTTATTTTTCAAACTATGATTCCCGACTTTTCTCGAAACAATTAAACTAACCCAATTAATCGCCCTACCCGTACACCACATACAGCAAAGCCCCAGCCTTACGGGACCCTGCCACCTCGGAATATATGTGGCGACACGTTTGCGATTTTTATATATTCAACGTTTTTTCTTTTTTTAATTGAAAAGAGAACCAAAAATACTAGCAGATTTGAACTATTATTTTCCCAAAGTTGTTATTTCTTAGTTGCTCTCATCACTCGTGATTACTTTAGTTAACAATCAGCATGGTAATTGCCCGAGCAACTCTAGCCAAACACCTGTGTGGTGATCGAATGATCACCCTTGATATTTGTGTTCGTAAAATAGTTAATTAAATGCTCGATTACCCTATACTAAGACGCATTGAGTTGATCTTAATGGAACATTCGAGTTAATTATCAACGAATTGGATCATATTATGACCCGCTCAAAAAACGACACAATTCGCTGTGTCACACTTTGTTTTTATTTTCCCCAAACGCCGATTCAAAAGTAGAACCATCCACGATAAGATATTTTCGTAACAAATACTGCTATCTTACCTGCCTTATATTTTTGGGAATATTCATTTTCTCGTTACGACTGATTATCTCGCGGGGAAGGATAAAATAACCTAGCATTTGTTAACCCCCCAAAAAAAAAGGAAAAACCTAGCGTTTCTTTAACGGCAAAAGGACCTATAAATATAAGGCGATTACAACACTATTTTGTCATGGTTGAAAGATCCGTAACCTACAATATTTACTAAAATAAGAACAGAGTTTCTTCGTTTATCAATGGCGTTCAAGAAAATGTTAGCTGATCGTCTTTTCAATGGTTACCATATTACTCGTCCTTCCCTAACAACCTGCCGTATTTGCTCCTCAACCATGACCAAATCGATAGCCTCTTCAAATCCTAGTAAGAGAGCTCCAG
This sequence comes from Nicotiana benthamiana, assembly GCA_034376525.1. Lineage (NCBI taxonomy): Eukaryota > Viridiplantae > Streptophyta > Magnoliopsida > Solanales > Solanaceae > Nicotiana > Nicotiana benthamiana. The sequence continues at coordinate 131,205,507 of CM067324.1, read as the reverse complement.
ATCCCGGAGACGATCGTTTTTTTCGGCGGTATCTCCACCGTGACTCTTTGGCAACCTCGACGGAGCTCCGTTCTCTTCCCATCGGAGAAAAGCTCCTTGAGAAACTGAGAGGGATGGACATTGCTAGAGATAGGATCAGACTCGATGGACTCATCCCACCGCCGCAGCAGAAACCGTTTCTGGAGGAGGACTCCGATGCGGTGGAGGAGGAATTCACGTTGGCGGATGCGAAGAAGGTTCTGAGGTTGACGCAGCTTGAGGTGGTGAAATCTAGGCTAAAAACGATGGAAAAGGATTGGATTTCGTACGCGGTATTTATTCAGATCTGCAATGGAGCATGTCCAAACGATGATCAAGCCCTAGAATTGGCGAAGATGCTTGATCAATCGGGAACTGTGATTGTTTTAGGAAATATCGTATTCCTTAAGCCTGAACAGGTTGGTTTTCATTGTTTTCCCCTCACTTTTTGTGCATTTTCTTAATATTTTAGTTGTGGATATTGATAATTCGCCAAGAATCAGATTTACCTGATGTCTATGTGCATTAATTAGCTCATACGTTGCTGCATTTGCTGAGAAGTATTTGATGTTCAAATATCTTTTCTTTTGTCATTTTCTGTTCTGAAAATATTGTAGTTTGCTTTTTGTATTACAAGTCTACCGCGAACTGATAGAGTTTTTATCTATTTTTTCTCTATGTTTTCTTCGACAGGAAAGTGAAACAAAGTTATTCGAGATCCCTAAAACGAGATGGTGACTTTTATATGGGAGTGCATCAGTTGGACCATTTTCAAAGACCCAAAATTACACCATTTAGCACACTCTCCCCCTGTTTTAGACTTCCAAACATTTGGGGAGGATGTGGTGTTTGGTTCAGAAATTTTAAAAAGAGTTTTTACATTTTTTTTTGTTTTAAGAAACTGAAATTGTTTGCTGCTAAAACTGTTCCCCACAAAAGCCAAGAAACCTATTATTGCCTATTCAATTTTTGCAAAATTTTGATCAAAACGTCATCCAATTGTTTTTACTTAACTAATATTCTCTTTTTGGAATAGTGACAAAGATACTGTTTTGGTCGGGAAGGGGTAATAGGAAGGAAAAGGACATTCAAGTTTTAGTGGAGTCCGAAAATTAGTAAATCCTCCACCAGAAACAAACGAAATACATCTATTACTCTTTCATTTTTTAACTCCCCCACTTGTTCTTTTCTAATGCTTGACGCATCAGACTGTAGAAAATTGGAAAAATCAAGATGCTGAGAATTTGTCTTGCTTGTTATAGGAAAGTCCATTTGTTCGTTCAGTCTATTCAGAATTATAAGTTTTGTGTGTGTGTGTTTAACCATATAGAAGTAAGTATATAAATTAGTCCAATATAGCTGAACGGGTTTCAGGCTTAACTATGTACTGCAAATGGGAAATCATTATCATTATGATATAAACCTGAAGTAGAAATAAGGCGTGTGAAGTGGAGTTATATTCTTTTACCCAAGCGTTTAGGTCCCTTTTTTTGTTGCTACAGGTGGTGAAAGCCATGAAAGGCCTAATGCCAATGCCCTTGGCCGAACCAAATGACCCAAAAATGATGAAGGAGCTTCAACAAATGGAGGAGAAGAAAGCAGCGATTGACAAGAAGGCAGAATCATTGGTGCGGAGAGAGTTGTGGTGTGGGCTAGGATACTTTGTGATTCAGACTGCAGCTTTCATGAGGCTCACTTTCTGGGAGTTGTCATGGGATGTAATGGAGCCTATTTGCTTCTATGTCACATCCATTTACTGCATGGCTGGTTATGCTTTCTTCCTTAGGACCTCCAAAGAACCTTCTTTTGAAGGTTTTTTCCAGAGCCGGTTTAGTGCAAAGCAGAAGCGATTGATGAGGCTTAATAATTTTGATCTTCATAGGTATAATGAGCTCCACAGAGCTTGTGATCCTCATTCGTCGATACCTGCTGGAAACACCTCATCATTTCATTCATCATCTATGATGTCCGCAGCGTAGATTCTGGCAATTTTCATGAACATTTGATGAATATTGTTTAGGAATAGTGAAGGAAAGAGGAACCAAAGAATGAAAAGGAAAGACGGCACATTTTGCCTTTTCTTTTTTACTTTTTTACTTTTAAGTTAAAGTCAAATGGATATAGAGGATGCATAGAGCTGATCTCAATTAATTTGGGATTGAGGCGTTGTTGTTGTTTACTTTTACTTTTGACCTAGATTAACGTTTAGGTTTATCTATGTCACGGCTAATGTATATTAAGTGAAGAGGGTTTATGAAACAAATGGAATTTAAAGAAATTTCCAACTTAGCCCATATTTTGCTCACCAAACTTCAAGTTTGCGCTTCTCTTGATGTACATTAGAGTTACATATGAAATGTGGACCAGGGATTTCTGATTATCATTTCCAATGGTTTCATTTGACAAAAGCTCATTAGAATATTAGACTAGAATAATTAATGTTAATCTCCGTTCGATTAGAAAGATTTAGATTTTTTAAGAAGCTAATTAAATAAGAAGATTTGAGGCAAATCTTAGCCAAAAATAACTTACCCTAGATCTTAGATAAAAGATAAGAATAAATAAACATAACTGAGCATAAGATTCAACTATAGCAATGATTAAATCCTATTATGTAATGAAAGGATGATGATTTTCATACTTTAAATAATAACAAATAATACATAGATAAAAAGGATCACCGTTCTTGAACAAGGTTGACCCAATCCCCCCCCCCCCCCCCCCTTCCTGATCAAGTGCAACTAATGATGAATAATGAGGATCTAAGCTTCCTTGCTTCTTTCTACTTGGTAGGGAGAAAGAGATGAAGATCTTCCTGATCTGTCAAGATATGTCTATCTTAGTATGTGTAAGTTTGTGAAAGCCTCTTTCTTTTCTTCTCACTTAGTTTATATACTAGGTATTCTCCTTTACCCATCAGTCATGAACCATAGTACCTAAGCCATTTGACTGTGTTACTGGTTGACCTTCTGAACTGTCGTAACGTCCAATTCACCGTTCAAGTATTCTGAATGCATGACCTAGATCGTGGCCGAGATGTGTGTCATTATAGCGTTGTATGAACATGACTTTGGCTCAAATGATCTTTTTTCTTTCCTCTCTACGCAGATTCTTGTCTGATCAGATTTTGACTCATACAGTTAGTCTCTCCGCCTATGGAGGTCGTCTTTTGGTGAGCTCGATGGGTGGACTCTGTCGATTCAAAAGTTGTGAGAAATCTGAGCACTTTATGCGAGAGGCAAGTACCTCGTTGCGAGGCAGCGATGTGACGTTTCGAGAGTTGTCTGAGACTGTCACATCAGTTTAGAATGTCATTAAAACTCATTATGCGTCATTATGGTGTGCATTTTTTATGCATTGCATCGTTTCCCGTGCCCTTACAACATTTGGTTTTCGCGTTCAAGGTATTTTATATCCCTATAAATAGGAAAACCTAATATTTGAATGTTGTGCTTCCCAATCGCTCAAGAGAAACTTTTGCAACTTTTCTTCTTATCCTTCAGATTCTCCCTTTTTTTTTGTAGAAAATTCCTGTAGCCACTATCTTTTCCCCTTATCATTCCTAATTTCACAATCAAAGAAGAGATGGCTAGTGCATTTTCCAATCTTGATAGAGCCGTTGGCGTTCCAGTGCCGAAAAATGATACGCCCTAACTCGAAGAGGGAGTGGGTTTAGCAAAGGACAAGAGTTTTTTGATGGTCGATGAGGTGGTTCCCTTCCCAGTGAAGGCGAGGACGACTTCAATAGCCCTGCTGAGGATGAGCCAGAACTTGTTCTTTCAACAATAGATGTTGTGGTGCTCACGACGTTCAAAGCCAAATGGGGAATCCCCGATCACATTGAACTAGTTCCAATGGGTCATGAGATAGTGCATATGCACCACTGGGGCTACTATGCATTTTATACATATCCATTTGTCACTGGATACACACTTCCCCTTCCCTCCTTGGAGGTGGACTTTTGCCGCTTCTACGAGGTGTGTCCTAATCAACTCTCTCTATACATATTCAAGCTCTTCCTTATGCTTATCAAGTATGCGGAGTTAGCCGACCAGGGAATTTCTCTATAACACATGCTTCACCTCTTCGCCTCCCACTTTCATAGGGGCACTATGATTCACCCGCATCCCCGAGGAACTAAGGGTTTAGAGGTGAAGATGGACGATAAGACCAGTCGTCTCTTTCGTGAGTACTTTTTCTACGTTCGAATAGAGCACATGGTGTAGAACCCTGTGGGGTTTCCTAAGGCGTAGAATTTTGCCTGTAGGTCTCCTTTTCCTTCTATTGTATTATGTTTTATAAACATGGTTGTTAGTCGTCTCCCATTATTGATCGTCGAGTGTTTTCTATTTACGCAGCTGAGAGGTACCTCCTCTGCAAGTTATCAATATTCGCAGATAGGTAAGTTCGATTTTTCCCCACATGACGGTGATCCGCGAATGGAATCCTTTCCACGAGAGGTTTGGGCGCAAACCTTCCGCCAATAAGTCGGATTATTTCGGCCTGAGTTGCTTTGTTCTTTACTCCATATTTTTCTTTATCTTATATATTTGTTTAGTCGAATTTCTCATTGGCCGGTTAGAGAGAAGCGAGAAAGGCAAGGCTCATGTCTTTGATTTCCGTCAATCGCCTTCCTCTACCCGGCCCGTACCAAGAGAAAGTATGGATGAGGGCATACAAAGTCTGGTTGCTCAGCGGAGCATTTCCATGATTGAACCTATTCATTCAGAGATTGCTCTTCGGTCGGACATTCCGGTCCTATAGTCCATTTAGCAGACAAACCTTCTCGTGGTTGTGGCGAAGAGGCTTTATCAAAGAGGTGGATGATAGTGTCGGAGGGGGCGTCTTTGACTGAAACACCCTCGAGGGCGACCCCATTTTGACGGTATTTAAAGCCGGCGGTTATACCAGCTTGAGCGTGGAGACGATGCCCGTTACGGGCATGAAAGAGGCTGTTGCGGTAAGGGAATAGAGTTCCAAGGCTGCTGCGATTGTTCTGAGCAACCCATCGACATCTCGGCCGGCCCGTACCCCATCTTCAGCTAATGGCAGGTTAAAGGGCGTAGCGGTAGAGGATTATGAATCCGATTCTGACATCGATCCTGAGAACATGCGGATGTTTGAGAAAGGCTTTACTAGGGTCGATGTGAGGGTAGAAGTCCCTTCTCGTATGCTCCAAATTTTATCGGACTTTAATTAGTTGGGGGGCACGGTGGACTTGGTGCCCCAATTCAACCTTCTATGCTCCCCCGCCAAGAGCGGGTCTTTTCGGGAGATTAGTGATTCTGGTTTGTCATGTGGTGTGGTTGGGATGGCCTTGAGGGTGAGTTTCCGTTTGCTATTTTCTTTATTTTGTGCCCTTTGCTTTTGCTGGTTTTTCCTCCCTTTTCTTAGACTTACATGTTGGAGATCAAGAGTGCTCATATGACTGAGATGCGAGCCGACGTCTTTCTGAAAATGGCATGAAGTATCGCCAGTATCGCAACAGGTGCCGTGAGATGCACGAGAAGCTTAGGGCGGGCACTAGTACTTAATCCCTCAAGGATCTAATGTAGTCCATCCGCAGATGTAGAGAGCTTGAGGGACTACTTAGGTCCAAATACGAGGAGCTCGAGGCGGCGGAATGCAAGGATCGTTAGGAGAAGGTGTTATCCTTTGCAAGAAGATCTTGAGTAGATTGCCACCTGAGTTGCCGATTTAAAAGCAGAGTGGACGGAGAAAGTAGCTTAGCTAGAAAGGAAGGTGTCTGAGTTGGAGAGGGTCGTGGGAGCCTGAGTGGCGGCTTTGGCACGGGAAGCGGCGCTAGAAGACACTATCCGCGTCCTCAGGTGTGAGTGGGAAGCCGAGAGGGCGATAACATCACTGAAGGAGGCAAGGCTCGAGGGGTAGATTAGTAAGCTTGAGCGGGATGCCTCAAACTTGGGAGACCAAGTTCTGGCTCTCGAGGCTGAAAAAGCCAGCTCTTGGCTCGTCCTCCCCCTCAGGAATCCTCTAATATTTTCCCCCGCCATTTGTATGAGCTATGGGTCCATTAGATGCCCAACGAGATATGTATAAGGGTTTGAAGGTGAGGGGGGGAGCATTTTTTAGTCCGCCTTTGAAGATGCTCGGATTCAGACATGCGAGGCTCGTCTTGCCTGCGATTATGACACTGCGACACTGGGGACCAGTAGGGGTGCTGAGGTTAAAGATTGTCACTTTTCTGATAATGACAATGCTGACGAGGATGGTGGTGAAGATGAGGCCGAGTGAAGTTTTTGTAGCCTTTTGTACTTTGTTTTTTTCTCTTGTTGTCATGGTGCCTCCCGTGGGAACAAGGCCAGCCAACTAAACCCAATTCGTCTTCTCAAAATTATTTAAACAAAAATAAATAGCTTAAATATGACTTACAATACTAATTAACAGAAATGCAAACCAATACAGCCCTCATCGGGGTGTCACAAGTCACGAGCATCTATCAGAATGTAAATTCACTACAAGGTCTAAAGTATACAAAACCGGAATAATGAACAAAAGGGAGAAAATTTGATGCTGCGAACGCTGGCAGTCACGTCCTTACTCGTATAACTCTGCCTCTAATCGGCCAAAACCCGTTACCAGGTGAATAGATACCTGCATCTGCACACGAGGTGCAGGGAGTAAAGTGAGTACTACAGCTTAGTGAGCAATAAAGGTAAATAACAACTGAGCGGTAAGAAATTACGTATGTCAAATCATCATGCTATATATAGAAGCAGTGTAAACCCTTTTTCATAAAAACAGTGAAGCCATAAAATCTTTAGCGAAACACCTTAGCTCACTTTAAACCTCTTTTAAAATGACATTTTTCAGCGATTACGCAAGTGAATGCAAAATAAATAGTGCAGATAAGCACAAAATTTCCACCCCGCAGGTACAACATTCAGTTATCCAGGAATGCTCGAGTATCAGGTCTATATTGCAAGAAGTAGCACAAAATAGTAAATGATAACAGACAAATAAGATAATGCAAACACATCAACCAGTATCGATACCGCTGCGGCGCACAAACTGCTCCACATACTGCTGCAACGTGCATCCCGATCCATTTATTGTCGACGATGCTCATTGGTGGTGTGCAGACTCCGGGAGGGGCCCCATACGGCCCAAGCGTAATATCAAGCAACCTCATGGCATAAAGTATAGGCCCTCGGCCTCATATCAATATCAATATGACACTGCTACGACATGCAGGCCGATCTAAAAATATCCTCACACATAGACCCTCGGCCTTACTCAGTCAAAATCACATAAGCCCCTCGTGCAATAGTAAAACATGCTGCTTAGCCCAAAAATAATATATAAAACATCATTTCAAGTGTCAAAGCAAAATAATCTTCGCTGAGTTTTAAAAATAGTAGAAAATACATGACTGAGTTCAAGTATAAAACCGATGCAGTGAGGGATTATCAACAACAATCCCCGAAGGGGTCAAATAGTTGGCACGCAGCCTAAATATGGCAATCAACCTAAATTATGATGATAAAAAATGAATTTCAGACAAATACGCAGTAAATTCATCAGTCGGGACGGACTAAGACATATTTCCCAATGGTGCTCTACCTCACGCTCTCTATTTAGCGTCCAAGTCACCTCAATATAGCAGTACGATGTGCAAATACGGGGTTTAAAACCCTCAAAATACCATTTACAATCATTACTCACCTCGAACCGACGATATCTCTAGCTCACGACGCCTTTGCCTCTCAAATCGGCCACCACGCGCGTTGAATCTATCCAAAACTAGAACGAATACGTCACAATATGCTAAGGGAGTATTACCCAATCGAAAACAATCAAAAAATATCAAAAATCTCGAAATTAGCAAAACCTGAGCCCGGGGCCTACTTCCCGAAACTCAAAAATTCTTATATCAACGGGTTCCTTATCACTCTACGAGTCTATGCATATAAAGAACACCAAAATCGGAGTCCAAATGACCCCTCAAATCTCAAATTACAAATTTCAAATTTTCAAGCCCTAGTTCTTCCATTTTAGGCTTAATTTCCATGAATTTCTAGGTTAATTTCACATAATAATTGTGTTTTTAGTTCATAGGAATTACCTTCAATCACTCCTCTTCGAATCTCTCTTCAGTTCCTCCCAAAAAGCTCTCACAATTCTCAACAATGGTGGAAAATGACTTAACCTCGCGGAACAAAATATTTTAAAACCCTTCTGTCCAGGTCCGTTTTTCCTCTATGCGATTGTAGTTCCAGGCTTGCGATCGGAATGCATAAAAATTCCAACTCCAAATTTAACACTATGCGATCGCATACACCCAGACCCCTGTGATCGCAATTCATCAACTCCTGACCCTATGAGATCTCAAACTTAAACCCGCGTTTCCACTCAAGTTCCTAGGTCCGCTTAACACTATGAAATCACAACCCTTACTATGCGATCACATTGAATAACCAAACACCCCCTCAAAATCCTTCTGTGCAATCGCAATACACCATATGCGATCGCATGGCGCAAAATGCTCTGCAACAGCTAATGTTTTTTTCTGCAACATTTCATAGTCCAAAACTCCCCATTAGCCATCCGAAATCACCCCGAGACCCTCAGGACCTCAACCAAAAGCATCATCACATCCTAAAATGTCATCCAAACTTGTTCCAATCCTCAAAATACCTCAAACAACAGGAAAACCGTCAATTCACATCAGATTCAAGCCTAAGTTTTTCTAAAACTTCCGAAACACGCATTTGATCAAAAATCCAACCAAATCACTTCCGAATGACCTGAAATTTGCACACACACCTAAAATCACCTAACGAAACTAAAAAAACTCTCGGAATTTTATTTCGACCCTCGGATCAAAATCTCACCTATCAATCGGAAATCGCCAAAATACTAACTTCGCCAATTCAAGTCTAATTCTACACCAGACCTCTAAAATCACTTTCCATCACATTCCTAAGTCACAATTATTCCCGGGAGCTAACCGAATCATCATAATTCATATCCGAGTCCTCTAACACATAAGTCAATACCTGATTGATTTTTCCAAACTAAGCGTTCCTTAAAGAGACTAAGTGTCTCATTTCCTTCTAAAAATCAATCCAAGCCAACTCGATCACACAGGACACTAATAATGAAGCATAAAAAAGTAAATAATAAAAAAAACAAAATGGTAACTCATGAAACGACAGATCGGATTATCACAAATACAAAGTATGAGCAATTTCTTTTGACAGATTCCTAATATCCTAAATAATGTAACTCACCTCAAAAGTCTCAAACAAATAGCACCTAATGTTTGGTGGAAAAAAAGTGACGCTTAACGTTGTCTGGTGTCTCTCTTTCTATCTTTTCCTCTTCTGATACTTCCAGCCAATTAAATAATCAAGTCACAAAATCAAAAAACTTGTGTCAATAAGTCCACATTCCCATGTCCACATTATATCTATATTTATATTTATATAGATTAAAAAATAAAATTACTATATTTATAAATATTATAATTAAGTTAAATGACAAGCTATTAAAAAGTCACTTGGCAATATTAAAGAGAACTTATAAGGATTGTCAAATAAGAAAAAATTGATTAAAACTATATATGCAATCTCATTCCAAAATTAAATTATTTGAATTGGGTTGAAATATAAAAGAATATCACTTTTAAAATTTGTATTTAAATTCTAGGATCTAGGATAAGATAGTTACAAATATAGCTACACGCGTAAAAATAGTAATAAAAATTAAAAATAATAAAATTAAAACTGCATATTTATGTTAAAAATAAAAGAGCACAAAAATTAAGCTTGAAATAGCTACATATGCATTAAGCTATACGTTGTAGATTTATGTATCTTTTTCTTATGTGTAATAATAAAATAATAATAATCTGTATATATTCTACACATTTATTTTGTTAAATAAAATTAATTCAAAACATATCCAACATTTTGAATTAAAAATAATAATAAATTAAATCTTATCTAAGCTTTTGAGTTGCAAAATAAAACTGCAAAGATTAAAAAAGTACTCTGAGATCTTGGTAAAGAACAAAGTATGGGCATATGGACTTTTATTTATTTTCTCTATTATTTGATTAAATTCAAAATAAAATAACTAAATAAAATTTATAATAGTAAAAACTAACACAAAGAGGGAACTAGAGACAGTGCGAGAGACCTTATACTTTAAATTAATTTAAAAATAAAATAAAAATAATAAATAAACACACTCAAATATTATTGATAAGTTTGAATCTGAGCAATATAATTATAGTAGAAGAATAATAGTATATGAAAAATTTATTACAAGAAACAAAATATAAATTTCTATAGCGCATATATATATATATATATATATATATATATGTAGTAACTTAAATTTTAGTTAATAAATAGAATTCTTAATTCCATATTGGAAAATATAAAAAATAAGATAATATTGAAGTATTTATACATAAGATAAAGATATTATATATATATATTAAAAATATTTATAGAATTGTTGAAAATATAGTAAAAGCCTTGTCTCTTTTTAGTTTTTATGAATTAAAATTATCATTTAGCAAAAAAAATATTATATTATATTATAAAAAAATAATCAAATATTGCTATAGAAAAGAATGTATGTAAAGAGAGGATAAAAATAATTTTAGGATATTTATACTTCAGAACAATTATATATAACAAAAGTAAGTAAATAATACTCAAAAAATTTACTGATAAATCTAGAAAGTTAGAAAATTTTGAACAGTATAATATAAGTTTAAATAAATAAATTTTCTTAGAATAAAAAAATATTTATCTATATCATATTAAAAGAAAAGTAGTGACAAAATATTAGGACAATTGACAAGCTAATAAAAAGTTACGTTAGTAAAAATAAATAGTACTAAATACTTGTTAATTTAATAAAAAAATATAAAGATCAAATAATTTATTTGATTACTATATGATGTGTTTCCTTTAATTTTATATAAATTTTGTTATATTTATGCGCACTGCATTATAAAATAAAATAGCAACTAAATTTTATTAAAATTATATGATACTGTATATTATATTATAATTTTATAAAACTAATACTTTTTAAAAATATCCGGGAATTGCATAGGTTCTAACATTAGTTAAGATATTAAAATGATGAACATTTTTGGCCAAAAAGGGGAGCGCTCCAAGTTGTCAGAGTTTAAAAATCAAAATTTACCTAAGTCGAACGATACCACCTACACATAATCTAGTGATAGAGCATTTACATAGTTGGTGTTGGTTCAATTCCTTGCCGTCCTCTCTTTTTCATTCTGTTATAAAATATCTTACCATAAATTCCCAATTTAAAATTTTAGTTACCTACCCAACACCCATTTCCACGCCGAAAACAAACAGTTCCTTACTGCCTCATGATAGTGGACTCCTGTATTAATTTGTTATATATTTATTAGGAAAATATATAATTTACCATCGACCTTGTATTTAAATTCCTCTTACATATTTGTTCATTACGAGAATAATATTACACGCTCAATTTTTTAAAAGTGTATTAATAATACACCATTTTTGACTAGTCCAAATAATAGCCTATGCTGTGTATCACACGCGCTTCTCTAAATTAAAAGGACCCTTTTGATCACCTAATCCTTTTAAAGATCCGACCCACTCAATTAAAAAATCCAACAATCAGTGCACCACCTTCCTTACTACTGCACCATCTTTTCCACCATTGCAAACCTTCTTCTTTGTAAAAAAAATATTCTGCCATAGTTATCTCTTCTTTTTCACAAAACTCAATAATGGTGAGTCAGAAGAAAATAACGAAAAGGAAAAATTTTAATTCTTTATTTGGCACATTCGAAAGAATCAAAAATATCACTTTGTCAATAAAATTCCAAAACAAGAAATTGAAAACTTAATATCTTTTGTATTTTTACCCTCCTCAGTGACATAACTACCACCAAGAAATTTTTGGAGAAATTTTGAATCTTGAGCAACCAAAAAAAAAATGGAATAGGAGAAGATTGAATCGGGGAATAAGACGAAATAGGGGTACGGGAAATGAAACCTGGGGTGGGGAACTAGGAAGAAGACGCGAAGGTTGGGGGTTGGGGCGGGGAAGAAGACAACAGTGGGAGAGGTTATTTTTTATCTTTTTAAATTTGTTAATTGGAGTAAAAAGGAAAAAAAGAAACTTAAAAATTAGACACGTGGATTCTTTATAAAGCTTCTGACATGAAATTCTTAGCATTACGTGCCTGTATTATGTGAAGAACATGCAGGTGCTACATAGTTAAAGTAGTGTGTTATTTTGACACACTTTTAAAAGATTTGAGTATGTAATATTATTCATATAATAAATAAATGTGTAAAAAGAATTTGAGTACAAAATTAATAGGTAAATTATGTATTTTGCCTGTTTATTACTAGTCCTTTTCCAAATTTTCCAAATGATGCTATCCCCCCTTCTTTTTCTGGTGTGTGTTAATGATGCTATTCCTTCACTCAGCGGCGTAATCACTCTGTGCCTAAGGATTGTCAAACACATACTTTGTTGAAAAAATTATAATGTACGTACAGTTAAATACTACTTTATATATATATATATATATATAAAGCACCCTTAATATAACTGAGTACGGTAGTTTAATGATTTAGGTGTTCAAAGTGATATGCTATTTATGGATTTAAAAATTCTGTCGATATTGTTTGTGAAAATAAATGAAAACCACCATATATGGTCTATTTTGTTATTCCTTTTTAATCCTAACAAATAACTCTTAAAATTTGCATAGAAATAAACAACTAATCTTAAATGTAATTTTTTAACTAAAATTATTTCTTAAATAAATTTATAATTTAAAAGTAAAGCTTCACAAAAATTTCTTCAACAAAAGCTCTTCACAAATTACAAATCCCCTCGAGTCTCTCTTACCCTTGGTTTTATGCTTATTTTTATTAATAAAATATCTAATGTTTTCTTTTTGTTACTTTTATTTTGATTTATAAAATTATAATTTTAATAATTTTTTTAATTATTTAACTAAACATGTATTGTTTGATTTAAAAAATTCGATACATCACTTATCGACAAAAAAATTATTTATTTGTTTAAAGTTTGAATATTCTCTTGACGAAATTCCTGTTAATGCCTTCGCTTAAACCGAAAACAACAGCACTACGTTACAAACTTATGGAAAGGGACATTGCATGACCAAACAGTTGTGATTCATATGGCATGATCCACCTGTACGCAAAAACTTGTTTTCCTATCAACTTAATGATGAATATACGAAATGTGTCTTTATGTACACCATTTTTACTAAATATTGTTAATTAAAATATATTTTCACATTTTTTTATCATTTAATTAAGACACATAGATGTCATTTGGTACAAGTCAGTTGTGAGATATTTTTATCCCCCCCTCCCCCCACCTGACTTCACGATCACCAAGTGAAGATTTAACAGAATTCGAAGTGTTGTTAGTTGATGCTAGATTATTGTTAAAGAGGCTGTTTGAATTAGTTTATTTTAAGTATTTTTAAAATAAAATTATTTTGTAGTGTTTGAATAAAATAAAAAAGTATTTTTAAGTATTTGTTTTCAAGCTAAAATGACAACAACAAATCATAAATCAAAAGCTAAAATTCTTAACTTATGATTTAAAAACTATTTTGACTTAAAAATAGAGCTGTTAATATAGGCAGAACCATACTAGTCTAGCCCAGTCCACGTGAACTTTAGCAATTGACGGCTGGACTGGGCTAGCCCACTATTTTGATGAGCCTTATAATGATCAGCCTATCCCAGCCATATGTGGGCTGTGGCCCCCCACTATATATATATATAGTTCTAACTTAAAAAAAGATAAATATTTAAAAGCTAAAAAAATGGCATCGGAAAAATTTCAGAAAACTTAACGCTTATATTGTTCCAATATATCACAATAAACACTAAAAAGGTGAAAGACAAGACTATATTTCATTTACTAAAAGTCAAAATTGAAAACAAACCATTTAAGAGAACGTTCAGGACGCTTATGGAATATCCAACACATCGTCTACATAAATTACATGTGAATCCTCTTGTGAGAAGGTTGTCTTAACATCTTTACTTTCACTTATATCAACAATTTGTATAAAATATTAGTTAGTTAATACTAAAAATAATTAAATTTTTAAAACTAATTAACATACATTTTAAGACTTTGATCTTTTAATATGATAAGTTTAATAAACTTTGATTTTGGAATACTCATCTTGATATTATTTTTTATGTCATATAATTTTAAATTTATATTTTATATTTGAATACATATTATTATTAGGCCCACGGGCAAGTCCAGCCCAACCTTAGTCAAGCCACACGGGCTATGGGCTTTTCCGAATCGGGCTTAAAAGCTTTGTTCATAAATGAGCTCTAATAATTCTGATCTAACCTTGCTAAATCACGGACTGAGCTTGGCTATATTAACTGCTTTACTTAAAAAACACTTAAGATAAGTCTATCAAACAGGCTCGGAGAAATCCTAAAGTTTCTCTGGTTTGAATAAAGAGACAAGCAAATCTAATTGCTCATTGGTTGGCAAGAGATCAGTCTAACAATTATGCTGGTCCTTTCAATTGGGAGCATGCTCCTATTTTTATTCTAAACTTGTCTATGACTGGTTCAGTTTAATAAAGCTGTTCGTTTGAGTTCGACAACAACAAAAAAATTACATGTCTACTTCATACATTTATTTCTTCAGCAACTTTGCAAAAAAATGTCTCCTTACTACTTTTAAAGTTATAGTTTGTGTTGGCTTTAAAATATTGATGGAAACATAAAAAATGTGTACAGAAACATCAAAGTTTCATTGCTCGTTCCATCCTCCGAACCAAAATGCAAATTGTTACAGTAATTTTAGTTTCTTCCTTTTCTAGGTCTAAATTGTAAAACTATTGCCTCATTAGTAAGCTCCTTGTTATTTGTTGAGATAATATCAACATACTAGTTGAACATATGTATTTTGATTCGTTGTATTATTGACTGTTGGAAACATTTTCAAAAATATTATTTTATTATATGTACATGGTAGAATCAGGGCTATCCGATTTCATTCTTTGGTCGAGGTGGGCATGTCACGTCAAGGAGCCGAGACGTCGAGCCCGGAATCGAAGTCTCTTTTCGGACCGAGATCGACATCAATCACGGCCGGAGAGGCAGACTCCAAGTAACACCGGTGTAGCTTGATAACAGAAAAGACGAGGTATCCACGATTGGTCAAGGAACGTGGCGTGAATCGCAGAATGGACCAATCCATGATGGTTAATTAGATTTTAATATGATTTCTCACTATACTTAAAAGTGTACCTTATTTAGGACTCCTCTATATATAAAGATGGATCCTATTCATTTGTAAGCATCATGATTCACTAATAAGAATATATACATCTGTTATTTTCCTGTCATTTCACTCACTGCTCATCAGAGTTGCTTTAACTTTTACTGTTCTTATTATTCTACCTCGAGACTATGTTGAATCAAGGCCAAGACCTGGCTAGCATACTGGTTTAATTTATTTTATTCTCTAATTTATTCATTTATTTTATTGCTTATCAATTGGTATTGGATGAAATCACATATCCTTAAAATCACAATATAAGTTTAATTGTTATCTAAATTTGAGGGTAAATAGTTTGGTGCCTACTGTGGGGCTAAGGATAATAGTGATTATTTGATGCTCATTCTGAAATCACACATTATTTTACGCTTGTTCTTGTTAAGTATCTTTGCTCTCAAGTTAAAATATGTCAAACTCACAAAACGCACCCAAACATGGTGAAGATGGTCTAGGGATTCACGGGAAAAGCGATAATATTATTGCTCCAGGAGCTGAGGTGACATAGGCTAATCTCGGGGGAGCACCGACTGCCAATCCAATCGATGTCTATTCATACGTTGCTTTAAATGCGAACCTAGGTGTGGACCCCGAAGGGAGCGTACGTAGGAAAGGCCAATCTAGTGGTCAAGGTACACATGGTTAGAGCAGACAGAAGAGTTAGTCTCCAGGTGATATTCGAGATGCTACAAGCTCAGTAGGCTACTATTGCTCAGTTACAAAATCAACATAGAATTCCGAATGGGGTCGAGTCAGAATTCACTCACCGTATTAAGCCAGTGCCAAAGAGGTCAAATGGTAACGAATCAGGGACTGATCCTGCAGTAATAAAAATGCTCGAGGATCTCACTAAAAGAATTAAGCCAGGAGAGATGAAAATCGAAGCTAATGATAGAAAAGTGAAAATATACAACTCCCGAGTTGATCATATACCGGGGGCACCACTAATCTTGAAAGGGATGTATTCAAAGAAATTTGTACAAAACCGTTCCTTTCGAGCGCGGCTCCGAAACCTATTCCAAAGAAGTTTTGTATGCAGTACATATCTAAATACAATGGGACCACCGATCCCAACGAGCATGTCACCTCCTACACATACTCCATCAAGGGTAATGATTTGGAAGATGATGAGAGCGAATCTGTTGTATAGAAGAAGTTTGGGGAAACCCCATCTAAGGGAGAAATGATTTGGTACCACAATCTACCACCAAATTCCATCGATTCGTTTTTCATGTTGGTAAAACTCTTTTGTAAACGAACATGCCAGAGCCATAAAACGATGCGACAAGGAAATTAGGTCTTTTCAAAGTAAGACAGAGGGATAATGAAATGTTGAGGGAGTTTGTATCCCGATTTCGAATGGAATGCGTGGAGTTGACACCGCTCACAGATGATTAGGCCATTCAAGCTTTCACTTAGGGATTGAAGGAATGAATTTCGATAGCGTCATGTCAGCTGAAGCAAAATCTGACTGTAACTTGGGCAGATGTACACAATCGATACTAATAGAAGATTAGGGTCGATGATGACCAATTAGGAGCTCTTTCCAGTTCAGTGCACCCGAATAGGTTAGCCGCCAAAAATCATAGGGACATCGACAGAGAGACAAGATCCAACAAAGACTGATATCAATTGTACACCTCAGGTCGCAGGAACAGTTATCCAAACACAATCTCGCCCGGAACGATTGGAGAAACGATCGAGGACAACATTCTCAGGACTCATAAGCAAAAGTGATTTTCATAAGTACGCCGACCCTACAAAGGAACCTCGATTATCGGAGTATAATTTTAATGTCGATGCGTCAGGCATTGTATCAACAATTGGAAGAATCAAAGACAGCAAATGGCCCAGGCCTGTACAGACTGATCATTCCCAAAGGAAACCTAATCTTACGTTTAAATATCATGGCATGCATGATCACTAGATCGAGGATTGCAGGTAATTGACAGAGGAGATAGTTCATTTATTCAATGAGGGCCATCTTCGAGAATTCATAAGTGATCGAACCAAGAATCATTTCAGGGAAAGGGACGCCGATAAGAAAAATGAGCTGGAGGAGCCGCATCATTTACTTCATATGATCGTTGGAGGGGTCGATATTATCGACAAGGGCCCGTGTTTAAACACATTAAGGTATCAATTACTAAGGGAGAAACAGATACGAGACAATGTGCCAGAAGGCACTGTATTCAACGACGATGAGGTAGAAGAAATTTCTCAGCCTCACAACAACGCTCTGGTAATTTATATCTTATTAAATAAAGTTCAAGTTAAGCATATTTTGGTGGATCCACGTAGCTCGACAAATATCATCCGATCGAGGGTCGTGGAGCAACTCACCCAACAAGATCAGATCAAACTATTTTACAAAAAAATATGATTTATATAGTTATTAATATTGTTACTTTCGAATATATTTTAAATTATACCCATAATATGAGGAAGTTTATGAGATTTTCTTTGTTGTAAAGATAGAAATTATTTTCTCACAAAAAAAGAAGATTATCCTTTTACCATTTTAAGAATTAAGCGTACGAAAATTTGTTCTCTTTATGTGAGATTAGGAAAATTAGAAGTTGAGAAAATATATGCATTTTTGCATAGATATTTTAACAAAATAATAGTGTATGAATTGATTTTATATGATACTATAAATTATCATGATTTTAATAGTAATATTTTATGTAAGCCGAAATAATTCTTAATTATACTAATAATTAATAATTTTTAGGGAGAGATTAATTAAAAATTTTGGATAACTGAAGAAGCCCATATGGCAACAAGCCACCCCAAACTTTGTGACTGCTAAAACTTATGAATTATGTGGCAAATATTAAGGATTCAAGGTTATGAGGTTAAGTCACGTGAGATTCTCAAACTTAAGAAGCTTTAAAATTTGGTGCCGTACCAAATTTTACACAAAAACTTATCCAAAATCTTGGAAGTCATATTGCACCATATTAAATGTGTAGGCAGTAAATTATAATATAGTACTCTTTCTATTAGAAAGTTACGTGAATGTATCTTGAAAGAACGCATAACATTGCTCTGCTACAATACCAAATAAATATGAGGGAGCACTTGGTAGGTATTTGGTTTAGGTTACTATTGTGAGTAAATTTGGTTGTGCCATTTGATTTACTTTGTTAATATTTCACGCACGCCTCTCTGATGTAAAGAGAAATGCATATATCAAACTTTAAGAACGGATCTTCAACAATTCAAACCAGAATTCATAAGTAACATAAGATTTTGCAATTATAAAGGAGTACGATATAATATTTCTCAAGAAAATCGGTTTAAGTATATTAAAATGAATTCTTTTTTCTTTTGGCATGATTCAAGTAACGAAACGTAAACTTAATGTTATTCCATAAACAGTTCTACTCTTAACAATTAAGGATATCTATGTTATTCATTCCAATAAAATGATATTCAAGCATGTTTAAGTATGTCCCAAAGTCCCTGCTGAGGTATATAATAGAGATGTTAATATTTATAATATAATACATGCATCTTCATGCATATGTAATTACTACCAAGATAAGATCGATTGGGCAGTTACATATTTACCACCGTGCTACGGCCGGTTGGACAGTCATACATTTACCATTGGGCTACAGCCTATCGGGTAGTTACCACAGGCTGGAAAGTTAGGTATCATTATTTACCACAGGTTAGAAAGTCATACATTTACCACTGTGCGAAGGCCGGTCGAGCAGCTACCACTGATCAGTTGGGCAGTCATGCATCATACGATATGGATAATAGAGATAGTCTCATGGATATATATATATATATATATATATATATATATATATATATATATATATATATATATATATGTAGAATAAGTATGTATATATGATGGCACTTCAGAGATTCAGGTTGGTTCTTATATGTCTTTAATTAATGTTGACTTATTGTTATGTTTCAGTTTTGCCTTACATACTCAGTACATTATTCGTACTGACGTCCTTTTATTCGGGACGCTGCATTCATGCCTGCAGGTATAGATAATCAGTTTGATGAGCCCTCATAGTAAGTAGCTAGAGAAGGATTAGTAAGGCTCCACCTCATTCGGAGTGTAGCCGAGTCTATGAATCATCGTGTTAGAATTTTTCTACAGACTTAAGGGTAGGCTGGTACCCTATTCTATTTGATGTCAAATAATCTTAGAGGCTTTGTAGACAAAGGTTCATTTTGTACAATATGTCAGAGGCCTTGACGAATCATATGTATTTATATTTTAAGAATGATGGTTCATTGATTTCCTGTTTGCTCACTTACAGTTGTACATTATGAGTTATGGCCATGTGGGTCCATGATAGTTACGAAAGAAATGAGTTCAACTAATTTGACCTATGTATGTTCTAGTTTTGATCGAACGATCATGAGTTACATAGTGGTTCGCTCGGGCCAGGACGACACTAGGTGCCAGCCACGTCTCCCAAGGTTTGGGGCGTAACAATATTGTGCCCGTAGCTTGGGTCTTGAACGGTTTCAATATGGGTAGTGAAAAAACTAATGGAGAGATTATCCTACCCGTGAACGTAGCTGGAACTATCCAAGATACCACGTTTCACGTAATCGATAGCGACATAAGGTACAACGCCCTGCTCGGGAGGCCTTGGATACACAATATGAGGGCAGTCCCTTTGACTCTATACCAAATGACGAAATTCACGACATTGGATAGGGTAAAAATGGTATAATGGGAGCAGCATGCTGTAAAAGAAATGTTTGCAATCAATGAGGTAATATCAATTTCGGCGCTATCAACATCAGAAGGATCAAGCATCAAGGCTAAATAGGAATCTAAATAGCAATCACCGCCACCAGCCTTGGCCGCATCGGAGAAGCATAAAATGGAAAAGGAAGAGGAAGACCTTTTGATCCCTCAAATCTTTATTGTTCCCAAAGATTCCGACACCACCAAATCAATGGTCGAAGAGATGGAACATGTTATATATATATATATATATATATATATATATATATATATATATATATGACATGCTAGTTAATTCCTTGTGCATAGAGGAAGATTTGACTCATTTGCAAGAAACATTCAACATATTGAGAAAATTCAACATGAAGCTCAACCCCCAAAAATGCGACTTTGAGGTCGGTTCGAGCAAGTTCCTTTGCTTTATGGTATCAAATCGGGGAATCGAGATTAACCCCGATAAAATCAAGGTTATCTAAGACATCACTATCGAGATAGCGTTAAAGCCGAAAGTTTGACAGGGCGGATAATGCCTTAGGCCGATTCATATCGAGATGGTCAGATCGGAGAAAATTCTTCTCTCTACTCAAAAAGAAGAATGATTTTGCCTGATCCCAAAATTCCAACAAGCGTTAGAAGAATTGAAGTGATATGTCTCGAGCCTACCATTGCTTCATACTCCAAAGGCAGATGAAAAACTCTACTTGTACTTGGCAGTCTCGGAGATTGCGGTAAGTAGTCCTGGTTCGACAAGAGCAAGGTACGTAATTTACTGTTTATTATGTAAGTCGAATTCCTGGAGAAGTAGAAACTAGATTACATACTTGGATATATTGGCACTTGCATTGATAAGCGCCTCTAGTAAGCTAAAACCATATTTTCAATGTCACTCCATATGTATATTAACCACTTACCCACTTCGTAATATTTTGCATAAGCCTGCGCTATCGGGCCAATTGGCCAAATGGGCCGTTGAACTCAATGGATACGATACCGAATATCAACCCCGAGCGACCATCAAGTCTCAAATGCTAGCATACTTCATGGCCGATTTCACGCCAACCTTGGTACTCAAAGTCGAGAAGGAATTCTTGTTAATATCAGTTACATTATCGGGGGTGTGGACCTTTTTCACAAACGGTGCCTCGAATGTGAAGGGGTCCGGGCTAGGCATCATTTTGATTCCTCCCATGGGAAACACTTTTAGAGAATCTATCAAAACTTCAAATTTGACTAACAATGAGGCCAATCCATAATTGCAGGTCTCGAACTAGCTAGAAGTTTGGGAGCGGAAGTCATTGAAGCCAAGTGCGACTCTTTGCTGGTAGTAAACCAAGTAAACAAAACCTTCGAGGTTCGAGAGGACATAATGTAAATGTATTTGGATTAGCTAGAGGTGACTTTGCACTATTTTAAAGAATGGACCTTGCAACATGTACCTCGCGAGCAGAACTATGAAGCCAATGCTCTTGCAAATCTAGGGTTGTCAATCTAGGAGGATGAAATCAGATCGAGGATTGTTGTTCAACTCTCGATATCCGTGATCAAAGTAGGTCACGCTGAGTTGAACATCACAAGCTTAACCCGGGATTGGAGGAATAGATATATCGAGTCCTTGAAAAAGGGAAAGCTCCCATTGGACCCTAAAGAATCAAGGGCATTATGAACATAAGCTGCTCGATTCACATTAGCTGAAGATGGATTATTGTATAGAAGGACGTTTGACGGAGCACTGGCAGTATGTTTGGGACCACGGGACACCGATTATATTCTGCGGGAATTTCATGAAAGTACTTGTGGGAACCACTCCAGTGCCGAATCACTAGCTCACAAAATCATCAGAGCAGGATACTATTTGGATAGTATGGAAAAAGACAATAAGGAGTTTGTTCGAAAATGTGATAAGTGCCAAAGGTATGTACCAATGGTCTATCAACCAAGAGGACAACTTCATTCGGTCCTATCCCCATGGCCATTCATGAAATAGGAGATGGGTATCGCCGTCCCTTTGCTATCAGCTCTAGATAAAGCTAAATTCATTTTATTTATGATGATTGCTTCTCTAAATGGGTGGAAGCACATACCTTCGAGAAATTCAGAGAAAAAGAAGTAATAGACTTCATATGGGATCACATTATATGCCGATTCGGGATACCTTCCGAAATCATGTGCGACAACGTAAAACAATTTATCAGCAGCAAAGTAACAAAGTTCCTTGAGGATCACAAAATAAAAAGAATATTATCAACGTCGTATCATCCTAGTGAGAATGGACATGTTGAATCAACGAACAAGACCATCATTTAAAACCTAAACAAAAGGCTGAACAACACCAAGGGGAAGCAGAGAGAAATTTTCCCGAAGTCCTTTGGCCATATCGGACAAAGACAAAATCCCGTATGGGGGAAAAATTGTTCTCCTTAGTATATGGTGCCGAAGCTATAATCCCAGTCAAAGTCGCGAAACCAAGAATCAAGTTTCAATACAATGAAAGAATTAAATCACGAGGCTATGAGCATAAGCGTCAAATTGTTGGACAAAAAATGGGAAGCCGCTCTCATTCGAATTGCCACCTAGAAACTATGAATCGAAAGATATTAAAATCGAAGAGCCAATCTTCGACACTTTTAAATATAAAACTTAGTTCTGATAAAAGTGACTCTCAATACTCAAGACGCAAATGAAGGGAAGCTAGGCCCAAATTATGAGGGACCATATTAGGTCCTCGGTATAATCGGAAAGGGGTCTTACAAATTTGGCAATGGAGGTCGAATAATTGCCGAATAATTGGAATATATCACTCCTCAAACGATATTAATGCATAGGTTTGACTTTTTACCCTTTCTATTTGTATTTGATACTAACTTATTGCAGGCGTTCGATCGAAGACGTCGAGAATCTCTTCAACACAAGGACCTGAGGTTTTAAAGCACACATTCTCTTTTTTCCTTAGATCAGTTTTTATCCCAAATAGGTTTCTTCCAGCGAGGTTTTTAACAAGTCAACAATTATAATTTCCACTTGGGGATATTTCAACAATATTCAAGGCTTCTCTACTTTCATCCTCGAATACTAGGGAGCATCATTCTCAAATGATTTATTTTCAAGGAAAAAGACTTCATGTCAAAAGGGTCTCGATAGAGAAACTTTGTAATGGGCCAAATGATCGATCATGTAGATTAATCGAGCCCCAATGGCAAAACATGTGCACATGTATAAATTATTCAAAGAAACATTTTTCCTTATCAAATATCTTTTGCCTCGAGAAAATTTTCTACTATAAAAACTCCACGCTTATGATTTTTGTGAAAAATGGCTCAAGGGCTAAGTACAACAATAGCACGAACAATAAATTGCTCAATAGACAAGTATATATACATCTTGAATGCTCAAGCAGTTTATTAAACTGAATTTGTTATAAATATGAAAAATTATTCTTTATATATAGGCTATATTTGTGTTAAATCTGAAACATGTGATTTAACTTGATATGATATATATGAAGAATGCAAATCACATGGATTTAATCCTAACTACGCCAAAAGTAATTTATTCAAATTTGGTCAAGTTTTGGCGATCATGAATTTCACGATCTCCAAATGACGTGAAATTCGGTAGGATCATAGGAAATGGTCATTGAGGAAGAACTCATTGCGATGCAGTGAATCACATTGTATTTTGATGATTCGGGATCGTTTAGATGAGTTTTTTGGAGGTTTAACGGATTAAAATATGATTTATATACGAAAAGTCATTCTTTCTATCATTTTATTTATGGCTAATCTGCAACATGATAACACATGTTGATTTGACATGAATTGATATATGATAAAAAAAATATACAGGTCATATTTTAAATTCTTAAAAAATGTTTAAAATAATATTTTTAATTTGGTCGCAACTTTTGGAGATTGTGACTTTAACGATCTCCGATAGATATGCAATTTGGTAGATTTATCACAAATATTTCAATGAATAATAATCACTGCTATGAAGTGTAAAATATTAATTTTAGTATTTTAAGACTGTTTAAATGGGGTATTGAGCATTTTTATTAAAATTGTGGAACTAAATACTCAAAGAAAAGTTTGTGGTTGTGATAAAGTGGTGATAGGAATTAACCCCTATGGTCTCCATTTTTTTATTCATAGTGAGATAGTAAATTTACATGTTGACATTAGGCCTTCCTCCATATCGGATAAATTTATTATGAACTCACTTAATATAGTTACTAGTTATTGATAATCTATGTTAGCTCTCCATCCGAGTTTAAGGGTTACATCAATTTTGTAACTAAAATACAATCATGATTAAATGGTGATAGATTTATATTTCTATGGTCTTTCACTATTAATTTTAAGTGAGTAATAAATTTACGCGTTGACTTAAGGTCTTCCTCCATATCGGATAAATTTATTATAAGCTCACTAGGTGAAATACTAGTGATTGATATTGTGTAGTTACTCTCCATATGAGTATACATGTTGGATCAATGAAACTAGAGCTATTAAAAATGATGTTCAGTTGACTTAAATTAACAGTATACTCTCCATATGAGTTGGGTTTGTTTTAATTATTAGAGTGAATAATTTGGCATTGCATATGTATGTTGCATGAGTAGTTCTTTTCCCATCAAAATTGCTATTCAAAATGCATGACATATATGTGTAGTGTGTTTAAAATTTTTGTATTAAAAAGTTATATACAATTGACTGAAAATAATAGTATGCTCTCTATCTAAGTTGGTTCTATTTATTTTTGGATTGTATAATTCTTGCATTATATAATATACTTTGCATGAATGATTCTTTTCCCATCGAAATTTATTATTCAAAATGCATGTATGTATATAAATATTGAATGCAGTCTGAATTTTACTATTCAGTGTTTTGCCTTATTATGATCTATTCAATATGTTTATCTCAACTCCACAATGATTTACGCAACTGATCGTATTACTTGTTAAATGTTTTTTTAGTGATAAGGCATTAATTTTAATGATGCAATATATATACTTTTGTTAGAAGGAATTTAATTCCGGTTTCTATGCAAAATAAGAGATGGATATTTGTTTTATTTTCGAATAACTCTTGAGTTATTGAGCTTAATAAACATTTCATCTCTTGTGGTACATGAATGCATGACCTTGTTATTGTATATTGATGTATGTCCTGAACAGAACAATATTAGTCTACCTCATAAGAGAATATGTTCTTCAAAATTGAGTAAAACTTATCTGTGCACTTTTCTCTAAGTCATATTAATCTGGATAGGATTTCAAGTTGGTCAAGGATGGACCTTAAGGTTCATTGAAAGTAGAGGCATTACCAACTTGTGGATCCTATTTGGAAAGAAATTTGACTAAAAGATGTTTCCTTTTAAAAGGAAATAAAACTAGTGATAAGTTAGAATCAATCTTTTCTGATTTGTATGGTTAAATGGACATACTCGTAAGAGATAGATTTTGAGTATTTTGTGACGTTCATAAATGATTACTCAAAATATTAATATATTTATTTGATGCACTGTAAGTCTTAATGAATTTAATAATTCATGATTTTTAAAACTTCAAACGGAGAAGCATCAAAGAAATATATTAAGTTACTACAATAAGAAGCTATTAATATATCAATGTCGTGAGATAATGAAGGTAATATTAGTAGTACTTCGTCGTAGTGGGAGAAAGCTAAATAAAATCATAGTTCACTGTACATTCTTAAGATATTTTCGGTAACATGATCCCTGAAGAGTTCAATACAAAACTAGATGGTTACGACAAAGCACTACTGGACAAATATTAGATCAGATATAACTTGGCAGGATTCTTTAACAAAACCTTATTTGGTGAAGACTTTTAATAATTATGTAAAAGAATGCGTGAGAATGTCGTAGATGCATGGTTATGAATATAAGTGGGAGATTGTTGGGGCATATAATATTAACCATGCATTTGGATATAGTATATTTTAATAATTATTACGGTTTAAAGTCTAAGTGGGAGATTGTTGTGATATATACTATTAACCATGGGTTTGGTTTAGATATAGTATTTATTATGAAATAATTATTTATTCAGTTTTAATAAAGTTTTAAATAGATCATATAATAGTCTGTGTCCTTTGCTTATATAGTAGATGATTTAGCGTATAGAGTTTAGCTTATACATGGAAGATTAAATCATCGGTTCTTATAAGTATAAAGTTTGAGTTCACAATCTAATGATGGAATTGGACAAACCATCAGGAATGATTGTAGCACAAGATTAAATATAATTTATCTTGATTATGAAAATGGTTTAATTCCATCTTCTTGTGCTAGTACATTTTATATGTATTGAACGGACCAGGTAGAGATAAATATTTTATACTGACTTAATAAAATAAACTCTCTAGCCATTAAATGTACTTATACTCTTAATCTTGATATAATTATTATTAGTTGTGTATAGTATTATTATTTTGATTTATTAATATGCGAGATTCTTTCGGGGGTCAATATGCCTGGTAAATTGGATAATAATAATAATGTACACTGGCGAAGTAATAGTTAGTTGACGGAATCCATGTCTCGGTTAGAGATTGATGATACACCTTTATGAAAGCTTATAAGTTTTCATATGTAAACCCGGCCGGGGATTTTGTATCCGACACATGAAATAAGTTAAGCGAAAGTCTAAAGGAAATAATCAATAAATTAAATTGTCAGTAATTTAATTTAATTGATTCGTATTTGAATCTTAACATGAGGAGTTAAATAATATTT
The DNA here is from genome assembly GCA_034376525.1 of Nicotiana benthamiana. Lineage (NCBI taxonomy): Eukaryota > Viridiplantae > Streptophyta > Magnoliopsida > Solanales > Solanaceae > Nicotiana > Nicotiana benthamiana. The sequence continues at coordinate 131,178,641 of CM067324.1, read as the reverse complement.
AATGGATAAATTTGGAAATTGAATAAGGAGTGCAATTATGAATTTTTAGTGGAGTAATTCGTAATTAATTATGGTAGATATTAATTTCGAAAATTATAAATTTATTCCATAATTGGAAGCCTTGTTAGTTAAATTCTGTGGTCCCTACTGTGTCTAAATAATATGAAATAAAGGAATTCTTTTTCTGGTGAAAAAAAACCCAACAGGTTTTGGAAAGGGTCTTAACCCTAAAAATTGTTACTATAAATACATAAGGTTTTCTAGAAAGAAGATACATGGCGGCTGAAATTTTCAGCCAAGTTTTTCTAGAAATTTCGCCCATGCGAAATTGCTATTTCCGGTTATTATTTGGGTAACACAGTAGAAGACCGTGGAACGTTCGAGGATCACGATTTTGCGGATGATGGAGATTCCTGAGAAGTTATGGAACAGAAGGCTCACGTGATAGAAGAGATATGTTCATGCTTTAAGAAGTAACCCGTAAAATCTCGTTTATGCTAGTTATTTAAATTACATGTGATTTTGATACTGGGATTACTTCCTATTATAATCCATTAATATAAACCATATAAGAAGCAAGCGGGGGCCTATTTTTATAAAGTTAAGATAGTTTTTTTTCCTCTTTATCATAATGTATTTTTGGATATGCCATTATGTCGTTCATATAATCGTAGTCAGTAACCCTAAGTTAAATCAAAATTTTTTCCTGAGGCGTATGTCGCTCGATGCTAATTGATAGTGACAGTCCTTCCATCCTTTCGCACTACACTATTATTATTACAATTTTTTTTTAAAAGAGCATTCACTTCGATCTATATAATAATTGCATCAGAAAGGGTTCATTAGGACACGTTTAAAACCTTTTGTTCCCTCTAAACGCAAACTTCTTTTATTCCTCGGTTATTGGCTACCCAAAAAATTTACTTTTGACAATTTCTGCGAAGCACTTTGTGTATAGGTCAAAAAAAGACATGACACGTGAACTATCATCAAAGTGATAGGGCATGACACGTGAACTACTAACAAGGTTATAGGTGACGTTTCTAATTAGACGAGTTAAAGAATTCAAGATGATATAGGAGTGTAATAATTCGATCGATTGTTTTGATAATTTATACTTCACTCAGTAGTTTACGGGCATGAGTAGTTTCGTACTATGACTTATGTGAATCTTCGATTTTGGTTTTCAGGTTATTCGAAATTGATTTGGAAGTATGGTTCTCAACTAGGAAGCTATAAATTCGAGAGTTGACCAAGTTTGACTTTTTTAGTATTTGACCTCGAATTGGAATTTCGAAGGTTTCGTTAGCACGGTGTTGGGTGATTTTGGAATAGAAGCGCGTCCAGATTGTGATTTCGAGGTCCGTAGTAGAATTATGCTTGAAATGGCGAAAGTTGAAATTTCGAAAAGTTTGACAAGGAGTGAACTTTTTGATATCAGGGGTCTAATTCTGATTCCGAAAATGAGAGCAAGTCTGTAATGTCAAATGTGACTTGTGTGCAAATTTTTAGGTCAATCGTACATGATTTGATAGGTTTAGGCATCGGTTATGGAAGCTTGAAGTTGCAAAGTTCATTGATTTTGAATTAAGATGTGATTCATCGTTTCGATGGTGTTATGTGTGTTTTGAGGCCTCAAGTAGATCCACATTATGTTATATGATTTGAGGTATATTTGGACGGGGTCCCGAATCGCTCGGGTGAGCTTCGGGAGAGGTTCGGAACATTTTGGAAATTTTTGCTAAGGCTGGTGGCAGAGGTTGTGGTGTAACCGTGCCTATGGAGCCATGGGCGCAGGTGTGGAACCACAAAAATAGCAGGATCATCGCAAATGTGAGGTGAGCTGTGGGTAAGGAAGACCGTAGAAGCAGATTCTTGTGACGCACCTGCGTGCGCGCAAATGCAACATTTGATCTTGGGAGCGATCTTACCTGAGATATCGAAAGAGCGGATGCTTTTCCGCAAGTGCGAGGTCCATTTCAAGTGTACTTCTCCGTAGAAGCGGAACGCTTGTCGCAGAAGCGGCCAAATGTATCGCATATGCAACGATGACTGGGCAGAAGTATAAAGTACGACCATATTTACATTTTTGGAGATATGAAGCTCGAATTGAGGTGACTCTTGAAGCAATTTTCACTATATGAATTGAGTTAAGTGTTCTTTACTCAGTTTTGGTTATATTTCAAGAGTCTATCTTTGATTTCAGCTTTTGATTGATGAATTTAAAGAGGAAATTGGGAGTATTGGCCTAAAGTTGTATTATTTTTTGAGTTTTGAATATCGATTGGAGTTGGAATTAAGTGAAACTAGTATGGTTGGACTCGTAATTGAATGGGTGGTCGGATTTTTAAGTTTTGCTGGCTACCGAGGCGATGGCCCGGGTGTAACTTTTGGCCGATTTTGGATTTTGATTAAGGATTCGATCTTTATCATTTAGGTTTATTTCATTTGGCATGTTTGATGTATTTGAGTTACTTTTGGCTAGTTTTGAGCTGTTAGAAGGTCGGTACATGCGAGCTAGCATTTTTGAAGCATCGCTTGGCTTGCTCAGTATTGAAATTAGCTTGTTCGAGGTAAGTAACACTCCTAAACTTAGTGCTGAAGGTATTAAAATCCGAATTACGTGATATGTGAATAGTATTAAGGTGATGCACATACTAGGTGACGAGCATATGGGCGTGCACCGTGTGAATTGTGACTACGTTATTTCTGTGGTATTGTGTAGTTATCTTATCTTACCTGTAACCATAAAATTTCTAAGTACTTGAGCTATTGAGTTGTGAAGTACACAAGAATCCATGTCTAGGTCACATGCCTATCTTGTTGAGACCCACTGAGGTTATTTCTGTTGTTGAGCTATCTGCTTTCATTGCATTACATACTAAGTCATACGCATTCACATGCATATCAGATCTTAATCTTTGTTACAGTTTATTGAAACATCACATCATTAATTTTGGGCTGATATGTCATCACATTGAGAGTCTGAGAGACTGGAGATATTGATGACTGAGTGAGGTCGATGGCATGATGGTTAGGATATTTATGGAATCGGGCTGCATGCCGCAACATATTTTACTGATTTATGCCATGATTGGCATGTAATAGTTCTTGGGCTTAAAGAGCCCATCCGGGGTCTATACACACCTCCAATGAGCGTATTTACCTACTGAGTGCGAGTGCAGAGTGATTGGGAAGATTGAGTGGCTATGAGGACTGAGTGGCTGTGAGAGTTGAGTGACTGGGAAGACTGAGTGAATTAATACTCTGAGGGTATGCATGTGGCTTCATCACAGAGTCGCACCATATTTGGCATGTACATGACATACATGCGCGCGCACACACACACACACACACACACACACACACACACACACACACACACACACATATATATATATATATATATATATATATATATATATATATATATATATATATTTCGCATAATTTTACGGTATCACGTTATTCATGACTTCTTACATACACTAACATATGGGCATCGAGATGCATTTTATACTTGCTACATGGAGAGAAAATGAAATATCATATTTACTATTAAAAGAATTTTTGGGAAAATTTACAGTTTTCAAACTATCTCATATATTTCGACGATTCCAGTAAAGAATTTGGATTTTTATTGATACACTTGAAAAGCGGGACTATTTTCGGGAATTATGAATAAGCTGAGCATTTTAAATTTTGATTACTTCTTTTATTACTTGCATTAGACTGCTATGAAGTACCGTGGCTATCGGTGTTGGACCCGACTTTATTCTAGCTCGTCACTACTTTTAACCTAAGGTTAAGTTTGTTACTTATTGAGACATGTGATTGGTTGTACACATGCAATATTTCTGCACCTTGCGTGCAAATATTGACATATGACGTTGTTGTGTTCGACGGGAGCTGGACTTAAAGACTTACCTGCGTTCCGGTTGTAGTTACCTCTGTTAGAAAATACACTTAACGCTAGAGGGGAGGGGGGGTGAATAGCGTTATAATAAAATTTAGCGTAAACTTGGGGAAATTAAAATTTGCAGGAAATAAATAAGTGCGTTAAATAAACAAAAAGGAAAGAACGCACCGATATATTCTGGTTCACCACAACACGTGGCTAGTCCAGTCCCCGAGAGACTCTCTCGAGATTTTCCACTAACTTGTTAAGCTTACGGGTGCTCAACAAACCTTTACAACTTAAGGACACAAGCCTTGACACCTTTGCTCGGAGATACAACACTCCAAGACTTCAACCAAGGAAACACAAGTTCCTTACAACAAGAGAATCACAATTCTCTTACAAGTGTATAAAATACTAAACACTCAAACAAAATACTCCTTTATGAGTAGGTATGAGTAAAAGAAGTAAGCTCTAGATCACAATAACTTTGGACAAGAATATGGCTCTCAAAAAGCTTTATGAAATTGAATATAAAATGATAAACACAAGTATGCAAGCTTATAGCAATGTAATGATCAGTTGTAGTATGTTGTTGTGTTCAAAACACTGAAATGAAGCTGTATTTATAGTTGAAAAACTTGGCATTACCGTTGCCTAATTGCCAATTAAGAGTTGCTGATTTTACTCACTGACAATCGATTGTCAAACCCCAACAATCGATTGTCTGCCAGTCAGATCAAAATTCAATCCCAGATTTTACGCTTGATAATCGATTACTTACAACCCATAATCGATTACTGGCAACGTTCAAAAATATCCTTTCCAGATTTTACCACAAACAATCGATTGTCCAGAATCAACAATCGATTACTCAGCAACGTTCAAAAAATCTTTTCCGGATTTTAATCAAAACAATCGATTATACCAAATCAATAATCGATTACCCAATAACGTTCAAAAAATCTTTTCCGGATTTTAATCACAACAATCGATTATACAGAATCAATAATCGATTAACTGACGGTATTAGAAAACTTTACGACAACGGTCAGCTTCACAATCGATTGCACAAAGTCAACAATCGATTACTTATCAGTTTTTGAAAAACATTTTAGACACTGTCTCTTTGACAATCGATTGTCCAATGTAACAATTGGTTATTTTAATAAATTTGAAAATCACTGGAAGACACTGTCTCAACATAATCGATTACCATTAGTTCATAATCGATTATTCTGAGTTTTGAAAAACTTTGATGGACACTGCCTCAGTCACAATCGATTGTCATTTGTTCACAATCGATTGTCATGCAGGTTTGAAAAACCCGATGCTCACTGTCTTACTCACAATCGATTGTCATTAGTTCACAATCGATTGTCATGCAGTCTTGGCTTAAAACAATCGATTATCATAAGTACATAATCGATTATCTTAGTCCAGATTTTTAAGGCATGTCTAAAAATTATTTTGACTACTGTAAATATGCATGATTTAAAATCATTTGACATTAAATTAAATATGCATGATTTTGAAAAATAGTTTTATGAGAGAAGCCATGTTACGAGTCAAGTTGTAGGATCAAGATCACAAATAAGAATGACTCAATTAAACTTATAAAACTTTGTCTTGAGCTTGAATCTCGTTGTATATCAATTGTGCGCTTGTTTCTTGAACTTCGTCATATATCAATTTTCGCTTCGTTTGTCATTCATCAAAACCTACACAAAAGAACTCACGTTTTTGTATATTGCATTGAGAACGTGTTTCCAACAATTTCCCCCTTTTTGATAATGGCAAACATTAAGCGGGATATGCAAGACAAGCAATTTATATTGATGATTCAAGACAAGTATATACATGCAACAAGTATGCAATTTGTTCCCCCTCAATATGTGAATTCCCCCTCAATTTAAGCTTATAAATACTGAGAGTGCATACCCGTTATCTTCCCCCTTTTGCCATTAGCAAAAATAATAATAAGATGCCAAAGATGAAATAAACCTTGTTTATTTATTGGAAAGAAATTACAGCAACAGGGAAGACAATACAACATATAAAAACAAACTTAAAAACTGCAATTATTCATTCATCATTTTCCGCCTCATCATCCGGCGCTGCTTCATATGGAACAAGACCCGCATATGGATAATGAATGTGGTCAAAATATCCATGGATCTCGTGAGTTAATTGACCGACAAAGGTGGTCAGGGAAGCAATTTTGTCGGAAATGGATTGGAGAGTGGGTTGAAAAGCGGGGTGGAAGGATGTCGCGCTTTTCAAATTTGGTTAAGAATCATGTAAGCTCGATGTCGGAATTAAAATATAGAACGGAACCATCTTGATAGGGATAGTTCGGACGAGGAGGGGCAACAGAGGAGGATGCGTCGTGCCTAGCAGAACGGGAACGTTTTGAGTGACGGCCCGACATTTTTAATGAAAGCTGCTGGATTTTGCAAAGATTAGAGAGAATTTGATATTTTGAAAGCTACAATTGATGCTTGAGTGAATGCATATGAACATATATGAAGCCTATTTATAGAGGGGAGAGTGGCTTATCATTTATGGAAGAAATCTGCTGAGAATTTAAAGCCAAATCAGTCAGAAACGGTAAAATAAATTCACTGACCGTTAGACAATCGATTGTTGAGATGCAATAATCGATTGTTGAAGAGTTATGACCTGACTTGGAACTGACACAAATCGATTGAGGAGCCAAACGGCAACAAGAGTTTAAATTTCTGACATGAAATAATCGATTGTCAAAATATGGTAATCGATTGTTATGTTACAGTGAGCACAGAAATTTTCTGATTTTGAAAATAATCGATTATATTTTGAAACAATCGATTGTTTTGGAAAAGCCTTGCTGAATGATTGAGACGGAAATCGATTTTGCAGTTTAAGGAATCAATTATTTAACGAAACTGCATAATAAACATGAACCATAAACAATCGATTAGTGATACTGCTAATCGATTTTCAGCACAGTAAAATAATCGATTATTTGCTTGGAATAATCGATTGTTCTGTGGCAAAACTTCATAATTCCCCTTATCTTTTAGGGTGATACCTGCAAAATAGAATTAAACGTCTCTGACGCTCAAGTCAGTAATTTGTAAAGAAGTAATAACTTAAACTAGTGTTGCCAAGTGAGAACGTGAGCTCTTAAGAAGTGTGTCCTAAAGTGTTCTTAAGAGAGTTTCGGGTACTTACCTTTCCTCCGACGTCGCCAATTACCTGTTCAAGAGGGTGATCTTTGATCGTCTTCCACTCATTTGGCACTTTTGTTTCTTTTTCCAATTGTGGCGCTTCTTCCGTTGGTTGGTCATCTTTATTTTCCTTGGGTGGTTCCTCTTGTATTTTGTCTTTCAAGCTATCTAAGATACCTGCAAGATCAAAACCAGAATCCTTTCTCGCCAAGCGAGCATTATTTTCGGAAAATACAACATGAGGGGATTCCTCCACACTTTGGGTTCTTTTATTAAAGACCCTATATGCTTTACTACGTGAGGAATATCCAATGAAAATACCTTCATCCGACTTAGCATCAAATTTACCCAATTGGTCTTTGCCATTGTTATGAACAAAACATTTGCAACCAAAAACTCTAAAATGGGAAATATTTGGTTTCTACCCTTATAAAGTTCATAGGGGGTTTTTATGAGTATCGGCCGAATTACTACTCTATTTAGAACATAGCAAGCGGTACTCACGGCGTCCGCCCAAAAATGTTTGGGTATCTTAGCTTCGTCGAGTTCTAGCCATCTCTTCGAGACACCTATTTTTCCTTTCCACCACCCCATTTTATTGTGGTGTACGTGGAGCGGAAAAGGTATGCTCGATTCCGAGTTCGTCACAAAAGTCCGCAAAGAGATTGTGATCAAACTCTCCCCCATGATCACTTCTAATTGAAGTGACGGTTGTTTCTTTCTCATTTTGAACACGCTTAAGAAAGTATTTAAAATTTTGAAAAGCATCATTTTTATTGGCAAGAATAAATTCCAAGTAAATCTCGAGTAATCATCAACAATCACAAAAGCATATCTATTTCTTCCTAGACTTTCAATGCGAGAAGGACCAAATAAATCCATATGAAGTAATTGCAATGGTCTAGAAGTTGAAACACTGTTTTTAGATTTGAAAGATGCTTTTGTTTGCTTCCCCTTTTGACACGAGTCACAAATAGAGTCATTTTCAAATTTTAAATCGGGAAGACCAACAACTAAGTTTTGAGAAATCAGTTTGTTCAAAAGATGCATATTGATATGTGCTACTCTACGATGCCATAGCCAAGTATCATCCTCTTTACTCATAAGACAATCAACATATTCGGGTGAGGAATTAGCAAGATCAACCATATAAATATTATCAATTCTAAAACCATGAAGTATGATTTTGAAATCACTACATCTAAATACTAGGCATTCATCCAAATCAAATAGAGCAAGATTTCCCTTGTCACACAATTGGCTTATGCTCAAGAGATTATGCTTTAATCCTTTGACAAGTAATATATGCTTAATAGAGGAATTTTCATCCTTACCGACCGAGCCTATGCCGATGATCTTTCCTTTATTGTTATCACCGAAGATAACACTTCCTCCTTCTTTGTGCTCTAATTGAAGGAATTTGGATTCATCTCCCGTCATATGCTTGGAGCATCCACTATCAAGGTACCATAGTACACTTGATCCCTTCAAGCACACCTACAAAACAAATTAATGTTCTTTAGGTACCCATGCCATCTTGGGTCCTTGGGGGTTAGGCATATTATAATGATGCAATTGAGTAATATGTCTATGACGTGTAAAGCATGCAGGCGCAATATGACCAATACGTCTACAATAATGACAAGTCACATTTGGGTTATGCATCCTTCTAGGTTCATAGTAACTAGACGGATGAAAATTTCTTACTCTATTTTGAACACTGTGACTATTTCGCATTTCATGAGAATTATTTCTCCTACTATGAGCTCTAGGATGGGCAGCATTTCTAGAGTGATTGTTTCTCGGTTGAAGGCCATTTCTAGGTCTTCTCAAAGGTTCAACATTTGGCCTAAAATATGCATCATTTCTAGGGTAACTATTTCTAGATGGTAAGTCATTTCTAGGTCTCCTAAAATGTTTAATATTTTGTCTAGCATGCATATTGGTTCTAGGATTGCTATTTCTAGGATAAGCATTTGTTTTATTAGTCCTAGGTTGAGCCTTAGGTGGTTGGGGTTTGGCTTCAACCTTTTCTTTAACCTCATTCTTAAATCCTATGCCATGCTTGGTTGATTTCAAATTAACAAGGACCTCATTCAAATTCTTGTGGGAAGAATTAAACTTATCTAAGGTACCTTTGAGTCTATCTACCTCATTTTTGAGATGCAAGCAAGAAGAACAATTTTTAGTAGAACTTTCGGGCTTATCGGCGCTTCTTTTTCCAAAAAACTTGTTTTCCTCTTTCAGCTTTTCATTTTCTAAAACCAGTTTTTCTAAATCCTTTTCTTTCAAAGAAAGCTGTTTTTGAAAATCCTTTTCTTTTAATGAAGCATTTTCTTTTATGCCCTTAACAGTTTTTGAAGCCTTAATAAACTCAGCATATAATTCATCAAAAGCAGTTCGCATTTCTTCAAGAGTAAAGAAGTTTTTAGAAGAAATTTGACATACCTCATCTTTGTTGTCTTCATGTGCCATAAGGCAAAGATTTGCTGCTTCGTCTTCTTCTCCTTCGCTTGACTCATCTCCGGAGTCGCCTCCCCAAGAAATGTATGCACGTTGCTTTTTAAAAGGTTTCTTCTCCTTTTTGATGTTTGGGAAATTTGATTTGATGTGCCCGGTTTCACCACATTCATAGCACTTGATTTGTTCGCCTTGCTTTTTGCCCTTGCATTCATACTCCTTGCGCATGAACTTTTGAAATCTTTTGATAACGAGTCCAAACTCGTTGTCTCCTTCCTCATCAATTTGCAGTTGGCTTGTGCTTGCCTTTAAAGCTATTCTTTGGCTCCTTTGATCATCAACAAAAGGGTTAAGAATAGTAGATTCATAGGTCTTAAGGTTACCTCTTAGTGCGTCGATGGTGACGTTTGAAACGCCAATGGATTCTTGAATTGCATCGACCTTTGATCTCCATGCCGGTGTGAGACTTATAAGAATTTTTCGCACGAGATCTCTATCCGTGAATGTTTTCTTGAGAGCATGTAGGTCATTTACGATTATTGAAAATCACTCAAACATTTCGTCCACCTTTTCACCTTCCTTCATGTGAAATAATTCATAAGAATGAGTTAGGAAATCAATTTTTGCATCCCTTACCTGGTCCGTACCTTCGTACGTAACTTCTAGCTTGTCCCACATCTCCTTTGCCGTTGTGCAACACGATATTTTCCTGTAATCGTCAGCATTAACAGCACAATATAATAAATTAATTGCTTTATTTTGAACCTTTCGGATGTCATCCGCGTCATACTCATCCTCGGACTTGGGAACCCATTCGTTTTCCACCTTCTTTGTTGGAATTTGGTTTCCCTTCATTATCACCTTCCAAAGGTGAAAGCTGTTGGATTGAACGAAGATTTTCATCCTCTCTTTCCAGTACGTGTAATTTGTACCGTTGAATAGAGGTGGTCGTGTGGAGCACTGTCCTTCATCAATTCCTGCAAAAAAATCACGAGTAGAATCCATGGATGGTTCTCTCAAACTGTTAAGTTTTCAGAGAGTTGGGCCGTAGTTACCTCTGTTAGAAAATACGCTTAACGCTAGAGGGGGGGTGAATAGCGTTATAATAAAATTTAGCGTAAACTTGGGGAAATTAAAATCTGCAGGAAATAAATAAGTGCGTTAAATAAACAAAAAGGAAAGAACGCACCGATATATTCTGGTTCACCACAACACGTGGCTAGTCCAGTCCCCGAGAGACTCTCTCGAGATTTTCCACTAACTTGTTAAGCTTACGGGTGCTCAACAAACCTTTACAACTTAAGGACACAAGCCTTAACACCTTTGCTCGGAGATACAACACTCCAAGACTTCAACCAAGGAAACACAAGTTCCTTACAATAAGAGAATCACAATTCTCTTACAAGTGTATAAAACACTAAACACTCAAACAAAATACTCCTTTATGAGTAGGTATGAGTAAAAGAAGTAAGCTCTAGATCACAACAACTTTGGACAAGAATATGGCTCTCAAAAAGCTTTATGAAATTGAATATAAAATGATAAACACAAGTATGCAAGCATATAGCAATGTAATGATCAGTTGTAGTATGTTGTTGTGTTTAAAGCACTGAAATGAAGCTGTATTTATAGTTGAAAAACTTGGCATTACCGTTGCCTAATTGCCAATTAAGAGTTGCTGATTTTACTCACTGACAATCGATTGTCAAACCCCAACAATCGATTGTCTGCCAGTCAGATCAAAATTCAATCCCAGATTTTACGCTTGATATTCGATTACTTACAATCCATAATCGATTACTGGCAACGTTCAAAAAATCCTTTCCAGATTTTACCACAAACAATCGATTGTCCAGAATCAACAATCGATTACTCAGCAACGTTAAAAAAATCTTTTCCGGATTTTAATCAAAACAATCGATTATACCAAATCAATAATCGATTACCCAATAACGTTCAAAAAATCTTTTCCGGATTTTAATCACAACAATCGATTATACAGAATCAATAATCGATTACCTGACGGTATTTGAAAACTTTACGACAACGGTCAGCTTCACAGTCGATTGCACAAAGTCAACAATCGAATTACTTATCAGTTTTTGAAAAACATTTTAGACACTGTCTCTTTGACAATCGATTGTCCAATGTAACAATCGATTATTTTAATAAATTTGAAAATCACTGGAAGACACTGTCTCAACATAATCGATTACCATTAGTTCATAATCGATTATTCTAAGTTTTGAAAAACTTTGATGGACACTGCCTCAGTCACAATCGATTGTCATTTGTTCACAATCGATTGTCATGTAGGTTTGAAAAACCCGATGCTCACTGTCTTACTCACAATCGATTGTCATTACTTCACAATCGATTGTCATGCAGTCTTGGCTTAAAACAATCGATTATCATAAGTACATAATCGATTATCTTAGTCCAGATTTTTAAGGCATGTCTAAAAATTATTTTGACTACTGTAAATATGCATGATTTAAAATCATTTGACATTAAATTAAATATGCATGATTTTGGAAAATAGTTTTATGAGAGAAGCCATGTTACGAATCAAGTTGTAGGATCAAGATCACAAATAAGAATGACTCAATTAAACTTATAAAACTTTGTCTTGAGCTTGAATCTCGTTGTATATCGATTGTGCGCTTGTTTCTTGAACTTCGTCATATATCAATTTTCGCTTCGTTTGTCATTCATCAAAACCTACACAAAAGAACACATGTTTTAGTATATTGCATTGAGAACGTGTTTCCAACAACCTCTCGTTCATGATAGCCTTAGATTCACAAAACTTTGTTCATGTTCTTTTCAAACCGATGATGTATTTGCTTCATACCAACCTTGTTAACTCTATTACTAGAAGCTCATGATTTGTATTACCAGTCCTTAGGAAATGCATAAGATTCAGTTGACTTCTCTATTTAATTGCTTTTAATAATTTCATTGAAATTAGATAGTTGTTAATTGGTTTACCTAGCGGACTGGGTTAGGTGTCATCACGACTAGTTTGATTTTGGGTTGTGATAGGGAAAAACACCCCGGGATTTCTCTGGGAAAGGAACCGACTCTGACATCTGAAAAGAATAAAAAAATAAAGGGGAAATGTATATAGACCATTCAAGAGGGAAATGCACGAATATGTTCTAAATAATAAGAAAGAAAAATCGACATAATGTTCAATCTTAATGCTTCCGTTACAATTGTATATGGTAACGGTTAGTCAAGGAAAGTAATGCCATTAACAAGCCCGAATTAAGTAAGTAAATTGTTATAATTGTGAACTCCTATATAAGGGCATAGTTCTCATTTGTGATGGTATCTTATTATTATTGAAATATGTGCAATTATTCTTTACTTTATTCGTATTTCATAAGGTTCCAACCCCAATTTTGGGAGTGATTACCAATATGCTTTGAATTTTCGTTATCAATTATTTCCATTAGTTGTCTTAGTCTTCAAACTATTGAAAGAGTAAAGCAAATTTGATAATCAATAACCCAATTTCTTTTTGATATTGACTTTAATCGAGAAATATATTTTTAGGTTAAACAATTACTCCGTTAAATATTCTCAATTTCTAATGTAAAGGAGAACCAGATTCTGAGCTCACTTTTATAGTTCTTGTGAAGAAGATAAAATTGATTTTTTGGAAAATATAGAATTCTCTAAATGTCTCTAGTGTAGTATTCTTGATATTTATCTAGTAGACATATATAAATGTTCTAGAATGGGAAAATACGAAATATCTAGATATTCTAGAATGTTGTTAGAAGATAAGGTTGCTAGAATCTTCCTTGTACATTATCTAAAATCATCCATAGGCTAGTGTAAATATGGAGTATCTTGTTTATTTGTAATCAAGCCAAATCAAGAACGTCTTCTTAAATAACAAAGTTCTCCTTTCAAAAATTTCTCTTGCTTCTTCTTCTTTAGTTGAGTCCTCCAATATTAATTAACGATCTTGGCTAGCAGAAAGCCTCCGAAAAATACTCTTCTTCTATTATTCTTTACAGTTCTTTGTATGGAGTTTGGTTCCGGACAACTTCTCATTCTATATAGCAATTTTTATAGGGTTGTCCGGATCGGAGTCCGCTTAATTTTTTTCCAAGTAGTTCAGATTAATTAACTGAAATTTTGTATTATTGATATTGCTAATTATTCAACTCTTGGCTATTAAATTGTACCCTTGATGAATGAAATCCTACATAGTCCATCCAACTTCTGTAGTTTATTTAGCTTGTGTACTATACATACAATGACGAATCCGAAATTTTCAAATGGTGAGTCCTCAACTATATGTAATATAGAAATTGTATTAAAATTGGGTGCTCAGTTAATGTGTTTATATGAATTACTAGTTTTTATATAAAAATAATAGCGGTTGGGGGGCTCAAGCACCAAGCACCCATAACCCACATAGTGTATACATACAGAATCGTTAAAAACCCAAAAAAATAAGAAACTTATTTTTCTAAGAGTTTGACTTATATACTCCTATAACGATCGTGTAAGGAAATAGCATTTGTATTCAGCACTGACTGCATATATAGCCCGTATGTCACAACCAAGTTTGTACCTGAAATTTACCCATGAGCTCTGCACGAAACAAATATAGCCTTGTCAAGGTTATTATTAATGTTGACGTAGTTGTTGCTTAGCCATGAAAAGAGATAAATTGCACTAATTCGGAGAATTAATTAATTAAATAAATATGACATGGCATCTCATAATAGTTGTTTGATTTAAAAATATCAGAACTTTTGTGAATAAATCAATTAAAAAGAATGAACAAGTAAATCTTAATTAAGTATAATAAACTCTAAATCAAAAAGGCATAAAAGGTAAACAAAATGAGCAATAATTTTTTATCTTTATGGAAGGGAATATAGAAGATATCAGTTCTTTATGCAGGTTATTACAATCGACATTCTTAGTTAATTCTCTCAAAAAAAACCTCCTCTTACAAGATTTATCTCTCATTATAATATAAGAGACAACCTCTTCTAAATCCTAAAAGACATATCATAAGAAAATATTTGAGAGTACATTTTTAATGCTCCTGTTGGGTCTACATTACTGTAAAAATCATACACTTTCCATTTGCTGCTTGTCATCCTCTGCAGGATGTCGAGCTGTGAAAATTTCGTCTTCTGTTATGCTTGTTAATGGTCGTGATGGTCCAAATTTAAATTCATACCATAATACACACGTGTTTCATGTTTCAAAAGAGCTATTAGTATGTAAAATGTCAACTTTCTATTGCTGAAAAGAAAAGGGAAACTCAATTAACTTTTAGCATTTTAACATGTGATTTTATTTTTAATCGTGGGGAATAATAAAAACAAGAAATCAAATAGATAAGCCTCACCTACGCTTAATAATTATATAATGTGCTGAAACTCAATCAAAGAGAATTTACTATGCGAAACTCACTTGCATTAATCTTCCACCGGCCTCCGCTTGACAATGCTCGTGTAAGGGACCTGAAAGTAATAGAATATATTTTTTAAATGACTAATCTCATTTTACCGCAAACAGTGATCAAAACATTAACAGATCATTTAGCGTGTTCAAGGTCTGTTTAATATATTTTCCAACCATGAAGATTTGAACGGATAATTAACTGAGTATTCCTTTATATATATAAGTACAAAAACTAGGAGCCCCTTTCTGAAAGAGGTCAAGTGTAATTAAGTGAATTATTACCGCTTATTGTAGAAAGCTACCTATGAATTTGTATACGGCTAAAATCAAGCCTATCCGATATTACTATTTGATCATGACCAGGAAGTTGCATCAAAGGTCAGCTTGCAGTGGATCAGATCGAAGTACGAGGATAAGGTACCGAGTTCGAGAATCGAGGTACCTATCAAGATCGAGGCCAGCAGCGATCGAGACCAAATAGTGCAGGCTTCGAGCAAAGCGCAATAATATAAAAGCGAGATATTCGTGACTGGTCGAATATCATGGCGGAAATCTCGAAATATATCAAATCAAGGGTGGTTGTTTAGGCTAATATTGGGATTTACTTCCGTAATTAGAATTGTACCATATATAGGATTCCTCTACTATATAAAGAGGGTTCTATCATTTTGTAAGCACCTTACATTCGCACATATCAAAGCAATACAACACTTTTTGTCTAGCTTATAATCTTGTTCATCAGTTTGCTTATGTAGTAGAAATTAACAATGAGATAAAGCAAACTAGTGTTGAAATGTAATTCAGCTGTCGAGCTTGAGTGCCATCTGATCGATACCCGTATAGCTAAGAAATCTAATCCTTATATTTATCAATTAGTATTAGGTGAAATCATGTACTTAAAACCGTATTATAAGTTTACTTGTTATCCAATTTTAAGGGTAAACAGTTGGGTGCCTACTGTGGGGCTAAGGATACTAGTGATTTTCTGGTATTAATTCTTGTAACACACATTGCTTTATTCTTGTTCTCGTAAGTGTGTTTGATTTCAGGAATCAACATGTCAAACTTTCAAGTAGCACCCACTCACACGGATAACAGCTTTGGTTTCCATGGCGAGAACGAAAACATTGTTGCCCGGGGAAACCAAATTCCCCCAGTCAACCCCGGCAGAGCGCCGGCTGTAGACCTAGTTGATATCAGCTCCCCTATTGCCATTAATGAGAATTTGGGCATCAACCCTGAGAATAGCATCCGCATGGATGCTCGAGCAACCGATCAAAACGCATAGAGCGGTGAAGAAGGAAAAATTAGCCCTCGAATGATATTTGGGATATTGTAGACTCAACAAGCTAAGATAGCACAACTCCAAAAATGAGAATCCAGCACCAAGCAAAATTAAGCTCGAAACATCGCAAGAAGTTATTCATAGAGTCGAACTTGTACCGGAGAGATCGAACTCTAATGAATCGGGAGCTAGCCCCACCATTATGAAAATGCTCGAGGAGCTCACTAATCAGGTGAAAAAAATCGAGGCTAATGATAAAAAGGTGGAAACATATAAAAAGGTGGGTTGACAAAATACCGGGGGCAACATTGATTCTAAAGGGTTTGGATTCGATGAAGTTTGTGCATAAGCCTTTCCCCCAAGTGCGGCACCGAAGCCTATCCCGAAGAAATTCCATATGCCAGATATTCCCAAATACACTGGGACCACCGACCCTAATGAGCATGCTACTTCTTATACATGGGCAATAAAGGGGAATGACTTAGAAGATGATGATATTGAATCTATTCCGTTGAAAAGATTTGGAGAAACTTTATCAAAAGGGGTGATGATATGGTATATCAATTTTCCACCTAATTCAATCGATTCCTTTCCCATGCTTGCATAATCCATTGTAAAGGCACACGCTGGAGCAATAAAGACTGCGACTAGGAAGTCAGGCCTCTTAAAATTGAGACAAAGGGACAATGAAATGTTAAGGGAATTTGTATCTCGATTCCAGATGGAACGGATGGACCTACCTCCGGTCACAGATGATTGGGATATTCAAGCTTTCACTCAAGGTTTGAACGAACGAAGTTTGATGGCATCACGACAACTAAAGTAGAACCTAATTGAGTATCCAAATGTGATATGGGCTGACGTACATAATCGATACCAGTCGAAGATCAGGGTCGTGGAAAATCAATTGGGAGCCCCTTCCAGTTTCGTTTATTCTAACAGGCCTATTGGAAAAATTCAAAGGAATATCATCAGAGAACCCGATCGAACAGAGACGCTACTAACTATACATCACAGATCGTAAAAAATAGCGGCCCAGGTTGTAAACCCATTTGAAATGATCGACAGAATGATTGAAGACAGAGCACTAGAGGGCTCATGAGTGAAGGTGTTTTTGATAAACATGTTAAGACCATATAAGCATCACGACTATCAGAATACAACTTCAGTATCGTTACATCGGGTATTGTATCAACCATTTGACGGATAAATGACACTAGAAGGCCCAGTCCCTTACAGATCGACCCACCTCAAAGGAACCCTTATCAAATGTGCAAATACCATGGTACCTATGGTCACAAAACGAAGATTGCATACAGTTGAGGGAGAAGGTAGCTCGTTTATTCAGCGAGGTCCACCTTCGAGAATTCTTAAGTGATCAAGACAAGAACCACTTCAAAAACAGAGCTTAAACAGATAAAACAAGCAGGAAGAACCACAACACATAATTTACATAATTGTTGGTGGGGTCAATATTCCTCAAAGTTCGGTATTTAAATGCAACAAAGTGATAATCACGAGGGAGAAGCGAACTCGGGACTATTTACTAGAAGAAAACTTGTCTTTCAATGATGAGGATGCAGAAGGGAACAAACAACCTCACAACGATGCACCGTTAATATTTATTCTTATGAATAAAATTTAAGTTAAATGTGTGTTGATTAATACTAGGAGCTCAACAAATATTATTCGATCAAGTGTCGTAGAGCAACTCGGCCTCGAAGATCAAATTGTGCCCACAACTCAGGTACTTAACTACTTCTACATAGAAAGTGAAACCACCAAAAGGGAAATTATTTTACTAGTAAATATGGTCGGGACTATCCAAGAATCAAACTTCTATGTGATTGAAGGGTATATGAGGAATAATGTATTGCTCGGGAGGCCTTGGATCCGTCAAATGAGGGCATTACCCTCGACTCTTCATCAAGTTTTAAAGTTTCCAACATCAGAAGGAATCGAAATAGTATACGGTGAACAACCCGCCGCCAAAAAAATGTTTGTAATCAATGATGTAGTACTAGCATCTGTGCTTTAATCAACAAAGGGATCAGAGTCCAAAGGAAATCGAGAAGTCAAATCGCAACCACAGTCCGTAGACTCGGCCTGATCGGAGGAGAAGGAAACTTCCGGGGGTGATGATTATATGATACCTAGAACCTTTATATCCCCGACGATTCTGATGCAATGAAGTCAACGGTCGAAAAGCTTGAATAAGTCATACTGATCGAGCATTGGTCCGATCGAAAGGTATACCTGGGCACGGGGTTAACTCCCGAGCTCAGGAATAAAATCGTTCTATTTCTTTAAATAGCATGGATTGTTTTGCTTGGTCCCACCTAGATATGACAGGTATCCTACCAGAGATCACTATACATGGACTGAGCTTGGACTTTAAGTTTTGATGGGTGAAACAAAATAGAAGACCCCAGTCTGAGTAAAAGATGCATTCATTAAGGACGAGGTAACAAAACTTCTCAATATAAGATTCATTCGAGAGGTAAAATATCTTAAATGGTTAGGAAATGTTGTAGTCCCTAAAAAGGGAAATAAACATAGATTGTGTGTTGACTATAAGGATTTAAACAACGAGTGCCTTAAAGATTCCTTTCATTTGCCGAATATCGATCCCATGATCGATGCCACGGCTGGCCACTATATCCTTAGTATTCTCGATGCGTACTCCGTGTATAATCAAATACCAATGAACCCGGAGGATTAGGAAAAGACTTTTTTTATCACTAAATATGACACCTATTTCTATAATGTAATGTCATTCAGTTAAAAAATGTTGGCGCTACTTATCAACGCCTAGTAAATCGAATGTTCGAGGAATAAATAGGTAATTAATGGAGGTTTACATTGATGATATACAAGTTAATTCTCTGCGAGCAGAGGACCATCTGAGACATTTTCAAGAGACTTTCGACATACTGAGAAAGTATAATATAAAGCTTAACCCAGAGAAATGTGCATTCAGGGTCAGTTTGGGCAAGTTCCTCAGCTTTAAGGTATCAAGTTGGGGAATCAAAATCAACCCCGATGAAATCAAGGAAATCGAAAATATCACCGTTATTGACAATGTCAAAGTTGAACAAAGGTTAACTGGATGCTTAATCACCCTGGTCGATTTATTTCGAGATCCTCAAATAGGAGCCACCAGTTCTTCACACTATTTAAGAAAAAAAGAAATTTTGCTTGGACAAATGAGCAACTTTACATATACTTAGCGGTCTGGGAGATAGAGGTAAGTGGGGTCTAAATTCGAGAAGATCAAAGTGCGAAATTTCCTGTTTATTATGTTAGTTTGACCCTATGGAAGCCAAGACCTGATACCTACACTTAGAAAAATTAGTGCTTGCTTTAATAAGCGCCTCTAGGAAATTAATTTCTAAGTCACCTTTATTTGTGTTGTAACCACCTACCCCCTTTGCAATATTTTGCACAAGCCGAGACTCTCAGGTCGATTAGCCAAATGGGTCATTGAGATTAGTGGGTACGACATTGAGTATTAGCACGAACAACCATCAACTCTTAATTATTGGCAGACTTCATGGCCTATTTATGCCATCCCTCTTACCCAGGGTCGAAAAGGAACTATTATTAAAATCGAGTACATAAACGGGGGTGTGGACCTTCTTTAGAGACGACACTTCGAATGTGAAAGGGCCCCGGCTAGGCATCATTTTGAAGAAAACCATAGGTAATACAATTAGGCAGTCTATCAAAACTTCAAAATTCACTAACAATGAGGCCGAGTATGAGGCCATGACGGTAGGTCTCGAGCTAGCTAAGAGCTTGGGATCGGAAGTCATTGAGACCAAGTACGATTCCTAACTTGTCGTAAATCAAGTCAACAGAACTTTCTAGGTCCGACAAGATAGAATGTAGAGATACTTAACTACAGGTGTCTCTGTATCGATTTAAAGAATGGACCCTACAGAATGTACCTCGAGAACAAAATAGCGAAGCAGATGCCCTTGCAGATTTGGGATCGTCAATCGAAGATGATAAACTTAGCTCGGGGACAGTCGTACAACTTTCGAGGTCAGTAATTGAAAAAGGACAAACCGAAATAAATTTCACATGTCTAACCTAGGATTGGAGGAATAAGTACATCGAATATCGGAAGAACGGGAAGCTTCCATCGGACCTAAAGAATCAAGGACTCTATGCACGAACGCCACACTGTTCACATTGGACAAGTATGTAACACTGTATAAGAGAAAATTTGATGGACCGTTAGCAAAATGTTTGGTACCAACAAATACCGGCTATGTTCCATACGAGAAATTCACTAGGGCATTTGCAGAAATCATTCTGGTGTCGAACCATTGGTTCACAAAGTCATGAGAGTAGGATACTATTGGGACGATATGGAAGAGGACACTAAAGAATTTGTTTGCAAGTGCGACAAATGTCAAAGGTATGCACCGATGATTCACCAACCTGGAGAGCGACTCCACTCAGTCATATCCCCATGGCCGTTCATGAAATGAGGGATAGATATCATCATCCCTCTACCATCAGCTCCAGGTAAAGCTAAATTCATTTTGTTTATGACTTACTATTTCTATATGTGGGTTGAAGCGCAGGCCTTTGAGAAAGTCAAAGAAAAAGAACTCATAGACTTCATCTGAGACCATATTATATGTCGATTCGGAATGCCTACCGAGATTGTATGCGACTATGAAAAGCAATTCTTCAGCAGCAAAGTGACAAAGTTTCTTAAAGACCACAAGATAAAAAGTATCTTGTCAACACCGTATCATCCTAGTGGAAACGGACAGGCCGAATCGATGAACAAGGTTATCGTCCAAAATATGAAGAAAATATTGGACGGTGCTAAGGGAAAATAGATAAAGATATTTCCCGAGGTACTTTAGGTGTACCGAACAACATCAAAATCGAGTAAATGGGCAACATTGTTATCTTTAGTTTATGGTGTCGAAGCCCTGATCCCAGTTGAATTCGAGGAACCTAGTTTCAGGTTTCGGTATGTAACAGAAAATTCAAATCATGAGGCTATAAATATAAGCCTCTAATTTCTAGATGAAAGACAGGAATTTGCTCTCGTTTGAATGACTACACAAAAATAGCGTATGGAAAGGTATTACAACTGAAGAGTCAATCTTCGACACTTTAAGATCAGGGACTTAGTTATGAGAAAGATCACCCTCAATACTTGAGACCCAAATGAAGGAAAACTTGGCCCAAACTAGAAGGGACCGTATCAGGACCTTCATATAGTTGGAAAGAGATCCTAAAAACTTGGCATGATGGATGACAAACAATTACCAAACAATTGGAATGTATCACTCCTCAAACGATATTAGTGCTAAGGTACGACTTTCTCCATTTTCATTTAATTTTTGTACTAACCAATTGCAGGTGTTCAAATCAAAGACGTCAAAGAATTCTTCATCACAAAGTCCTTAGATTTGAAAGCATGCGTTGCACTCCTTTTCCCTTAGACATGTTTTTGTCCAAATTAGATTTTTCCGGTGAGGTTTTTAATGAGGCAATCATTATGCGTGCTAACTTAGAGAAATTCAACTGTATCCAAGGCTTATTTATAATCAACATCGAAAACGGGGGGCATCACCCTCGCATGTTAACTTTGTTATAAGGAAGATACTTCGTGTCAACATGGTCTTGATAAGTAAAACTTTGTAAGGGCCAAATGGTCAAATGAACCGTGCCCATGTAGATTACTCAAGCCTAAAGGCAAACATGTACGCATGTATAATCTATTGAGAGAAGTATTTTTTCTTGCCGAATACTTTTTTTCTTAAAGAAATTTTTACTTTACGATTTCATACTTTTGATCTATTGTGGAAACATGCTTAAGGGTCAACTATGAATGAAATTATAAGAACTTAAAAAGGCAACCCTTGTTTCTATAGGCCACCGCCACCCCACTCGAGTACTGACAGTTTGACCAACTTCAAAGTATAATCGGGAAATAAGCTCGGCAAATCCCAAGTTAAAGACCGTGACTAAATTAACATGTTTGGAGACTTCCGAATTCTGTAATAAAATATGCCTTCTAATATCTTCACAAACTGATTAAAAGGGACTACCCTTAGCAAAATTTTAAAGGGTTCAATAACATCAACCCTCGGAAACCCTAGGGGGTACCGAATTGTTCGAACTCTTAAACAAACTTTATTTCATTCTAAAGTATAACAAATATTTCTGTGATTAACTTTTTAAGATGAAAGGGGAAGGAGCCATTCTTTTGAGGCCATATCGGCCTAATCCAAGAGCCTAAGGACCATTTCATTTTTTGAGTTCGAAGAGCCATCCTCACTCAACTAAGAGTCATCTTACTTCGAGTTCGAGAAGTTACTTGATTATAAAGACTACACTAGCAAGACCTCGATCCAATTGCCTAAGCTTCAAACCTGTGAACAGAATCTTCACAAAGCATGAATGAAGCACAAGGCAAAAATTAAAATGAAAATAAGTCAGAGAGAAAAGTGGTCTTTTATATATAAAGATATTTACAAGGACCGATCAGGGTGCTACACAAAAAATAAAAATAAAAAAAGAAATCCTAAGGTTCATACTTATTTTCAGGGGCATCTCTCTCTCCATTAGGGTCCTCCCCACTCTTGAAATTGCTTTTGCTTTCGGCATTATCATCATTGTCATCATCGGAGGAGGCCAAAGCCTTAGCATTATCTTCAAGCTCTTTGGCTTTCCTTATATCGTTAGTCTAATCTAAACCTAGAGCATGGATCTCCTTGAGAGTTTCCTTTAGAGATTGTCACTTGCCGAGCTCCACAATCCAAAAAGCTCGATTTTGAGTAGCCTCGGCAGATTCTCTTATTTGGGCTTGAGTAGCTTTAGTATCAGATCGGTAGACGGCAATGATCGTCTCCCGTTAGCCTTTACTTTTTCTGCTTCAGATTTAACCTTTGCAAGTTCGGCGGCCAACCGAATCTCAGCTCCTCTATTTTTTTGGCTTGAGTTGAGCTTTCCTTATTCATGCCTTGAAGTTGATGTTGGGCCAATGACAGTCGGGCTCAAGCAACATCTTTCTCCAAGGCTAGGTGGTCCAAGTTTTGTTTTTATCCCAAGGTCTACGCCTTCATTATGTTAACCTCCTCACGGAGTTATTCAATTTGTTAGGACTTAGGCTGAACATGTAATTTCAAACTATTAGTCATCGTCCTCGAATTGACACACTAAGCTTTTGAAGTTTTCATTACCTGCTCAATCAGGTTGGCTTGCTATTTATAAGTTATGGATAATTCGGCTAAGAGGCCCTTGATATCCTCATCTTTTTTCTCGTAGAGAAGTTTGAGGGAGTTTCTCTCCTCTGTAAGCCTTTGAAGATTAGCCTCACATTGACTCAACTCTATTCGAGATTTAGAAAAAATCTCCTATAAAGGGCCAAGGCCTATACGGAAAAAAGAAGGGAAATTAGACAAGAAAAGAAGAAACAAATACAAGTGTGATGTCCACGATGGGAATCGGGACTTACCCGACTCAAGGCTCGTTGAGCCTCGTTGAAGAGACTCGATGCTTCAATCATGTCGGCACCATCTTTGACCCCGATAAAACACACACAGAAGAGGTCTTCCCCTCCGTGGGCTCCTTCCACATCGAGGGTCCCCATGGTCTGGGCTTCCTAAATTGCCTCCTTAGAAAGTGTAGGGAAGGTCAGCAAATATCCAATTACTATTACCCCAAGCGAGTCACTTGGGGCGTTCTCTTTATTTCGAAGGGCCTTGAAGCCGGCCCCTTCGGATATACCCACCGATTGATTATTTCGGTGGGAGGCCTCTTCAGTCTCCGACGATGCAAGGACTTTACCTGAGCCCTCTTCCAAGACCTCCTCGGCTTCGGCTCGAGGTTGAATCTTTTTAACCCTCACCGAATCAGAAGCCATTGGGGCTTCAGCCTTTTTCTTCACTCGGCCAACCAGTTCGAAACCTTCTTCTTCGTCTTCTTCTTCCTCCTCCTCCTTAGTCGCAGAGCTACCTCAATAGGTAGAGGGACAGTGTCTTCTTTTGGATTATCAGCCTTACCTTTTTTTGAGATTTGGATCCTTGGAGGTTGAGACCCTTATTCTCTTTTAATCTTTCACCGGTTTTGGGACCGGGGGCGAAACCTCCTCCTTCTCGTGCGGGGGCCTCATGCCAGCATCATGTCCGAGGTCTGTATGAAATTAAATCAAATGAGTATTAAAAGAAACATTTTAGCGAAAATCATCAAATGCGTGAAAAATGGCTTACCATGATTTTTAGCCTCACGTCATCCTCTTGTCAAATCACGCCAAGAGCGCTCAGCGTACGAAGAGGTTGAAGCTAGGTCCTGAACCCAGATCTCAAGGTCAGGAATTGCACTAGGCATCCAAGAGACCGCTATACCATAAAAAAGGATGTCGATGAGAAGAAGCAAAGGAAACAAAATGATAAATGGAATCTATAGGTGGGATTGAATAACTTACGCTTCATATTTTATTTCTCGAGAAATGGAATCTTCTCGTCTGGGATTCGGTCATAAGTATTCACTCGAATGAACTGGCCCATCCATCATCGATCCATGTCCTCATCTATGCTCGAGAACAATACCTTGGTAGCCCGACGCTAAAGTCTTATTAAACCCACCTCGATAGAGACAGGGGCTGTAAAACCTGATGAAATGATCGAGGGTGAAAGAGATCCCCTCGACTTTACTCGCACAGAATCAGAGCAGAATAATAATCTGCCAAAAAAAGGGATGGATTTGACCTGCGGTTATTTGATATTGACGGCAAAAATTAACGATGACAGGATCGAGAGGACCCAGCATGAAAGGGTAGAGGTGAAGACTTAGAAACCCTTCCACATAGGTAGTGATGTCTTCTTCATGGGCTGGAATCACCACTTCTTTCTCTTCCCAATGGTAGCCTTTCTTTACCTGCTCAAGGTCGTTCTCAGTTATCGAGCATATATATATATATATCGACATTGGCTCGCATCGATCAGGGACAAACTAACTTTTCTCGACCTTGAAGTTGGAAGTAAGGACATACCTCCCATGAACGCACTCCTTAGGGCGCGACTCCACCGGTGTTTTATGGCCGGCTGACCGCGATGAAGAAACGTTTTCCTTTTGAGGAAAAACTTTTAACGTTTTTGCCGTTTTTGTGTGAGTTTGAAAATACGCCAGGACTTGGTGTTTGAGAGCGGATTAACAACAAACCCTGAAAATTCAGAATAAAGGAGGGACTTTGAGGTGTAAAAGTTTAAGAGATGAGAAGAAAGTGAAAGTAAAGATTGAATCAATGATAGAGGGGGCCTATTTAAGGGATTCACGGTGACGGTTTAAAGGCAGTGGTGGTCGACCACCAACCGACGCTCATTAATGACTTGGGAAACTGTACCGACGGGATATTTCAGTCACCTACGTCACGAGGATGACGTCATGACAGGTCGAAGTACAAAATCGAAGGCTCAATTAGTTTCTTCTCGTTACACTCCAAGAAACAAGGGGATTATCTGTATATGTTTAAAATTTGGCCTACCTGATTCTACTATTTGATCGAGATCAGGGAGTTGCACTAAAGGTTGGCCCCTTAGTGGATTAGAACGAAGCATACCGAGTTCGAGAATCAAGGTGCCTGTCGAGATCGAGACCAGTAGCGATCGAGACCAAACAGGGCAGACTTCGAACAAGGCGCAGTAACAAAAAAGCAAAATATCCGTGACTGGTGGAAGATCATGGCAGATATCTCGGAACATATTAAATCAAGGGCAATTGTTTAGGCTAATAATGGGATTTACTTCCGTAATTAGAATTGTATACCATAAATAGGATTTCTCTACTATATAAAGAGAGTTCTAATTATTTTGTAAGCACTTTACATTCACGCGTATCAAAGAAATACAATACTTTATGTCTAGCTTATATTCTTGTTTATTAATTTGCTTATTTCTTAAATATTCGGATACTGATCAGTTTGAGAACATTCAAGTTCGACGGCTGAATTCCTTAAAATTATATTATAAATTTAATTGTTATTCTTGCTAAGTTATTGTAAGAAAGGAACACAAACGAAATCCAGCCTTTTTTTATCTTCCAGAGTAAATATACTGAGTACCTTTGTTAGAGCTCGTCTTTTCAGACTGAAAATTTTCAATGTTTTGAAAGTTTGATGGGTCGGTGCTGGACCATATTACTGTCAATAATAATGAAACCATTCGGTAAAGTTTGTTGACAGAAAATTTATGTAAATACCGGGAAAAAAAACAAAAAGTTGTACGTAATGTACATCTATAATGTATTTTCTTTTAACATTAACAGTGATTATTACAACTTAAATACCAAGCGAGAATCTAGTCATTTCACAAGGTTTAGCAGGAAACTCATGCTTTGTATTCTGTTATCTTCTCATGATTAACAAGAAACTAAAAGACGGAAAGTTTCTAATTTGTGACTGCTAGGCCAGAGGAAAGAAGGAGCAAAGAAAGACCTTAATAATTTCTGAGTTGTGTCCAAAATTCACGTTAGTCATTGTTCATTCCATGTGACTTAGCCAAAGTATGTGTGTGCAGAGTGTCCACCAACTTCGTCCTTAAGCAGAATGTGCTGGAATATCAGTTGTATGCCGGGAAATGAGAGACGTATAGCATGTTTGCCCAAGCTTTTTTTGGTTTAAAAGTACTTTTAGCCAAAAATTAAGATGTTTGGTCAAGTTTTAGCCAAAAATTAAGATATTTGGTCAAGTTTTTGGAAGGAAAAAAAAGTGATTTTGATGAGAAGCAGAAGCAGTTTTGGAGAAGTAGATAAAAGTAGCTTCTTTCCAAAAACACTTTTTTGAGAAGCACTATTGAGAAAAATAAACTTAGAAGTAATTTTTAAAAATTTGGCCAAATACTAGTTGCTACTCAAAAGTGTTTTTCAAATTAATTAGTCAAACACAAAATTACTTTTCACTAAAAATATCTTTAAAAAAAATACTTTAAAAAAATATTTTTTAAAATAAGCTGATTTTAAACGGGGCTACTAATGAAATGGCAGACTTTTGCTGGAATTTTGCTGGCAGGAACTTGATGACCAGTTACGCCATAGAGGTACACGCCATCAAAAAATATTACTAAGTATTACTATTATTCAGACTTCCTAAGTTTAAGACTGATATATTAAAACATTTAACAGTTTCAATAATCAAGCCCAACGCTTAATTGCGCTATGCTTGCATTAATAACTAATACTCTATCCAGTATCCACCGCTAAGTCAATCTGGTCTTCTTCTATATTTTTGTTGTCCGTAACTATGACCTAAAACTTTAACAATGACAAATAAGAAATAGCCAAAATTGGTCTTTTTATTGAATTCCATTTACCGCTATGGTTGTTATACATTATGATGAAATAATCGTATTATATTATATTATATCGTTTCATGAATAAAATATTTTAATTGATTATATTATTTGTTATTATTTTATGATATCCGTACCAGTCATATGAGGAATAAACTTGCAATATTATGAAGAAATTATGATAATAGGGTAAATTTCTTATATAAAAAGGTATGATAAATAATAAAATAAAATTATTTAATAATTATGAAGGGTGAGATAAGAGAAAAAAATAAGATAACAATGCAATCGCATTAAATTGATCGTTAGATAAAGTGACACATTTCGTTATTACGTAACGACGAATTTAACAATACGATAACAATTAAAAAAAATATTATATTTAAAGTAATAATACGATATAATATAATATGTAATAACCATTCAAACAAGCTGTAAACCTACTCTCATTAGTCGTACCAGTATAAAGTATTTTCTTGAAAAAGAACTACCAGAATTTTGTTTTGGTATTGGATGTTAAAATTTAAAGAAAATACCTACATACATTAGAGCTTCTAAATAGTCGCATTTAACTGTAGTAAGCCCTATCAGAGCTTTTCTACTTACCCCCATCGTTTTTACTTTTTATCATGTTTGGTCAAAAATCCAAAAATTATTTATTTTGATAAGTATTTTTATCGAAATAACTATTTAGAAAAGTATTTTTTAGAGAGTAACCTCTTGTGTTTGATCAATTTGTTAGAAAGGTAATTTCTTCAGTATTTGATAAAATTTGATTGTCTTTGACCAAATCTTCTTAAAAGTGCTTAAGTTGTCAAACTAAAACAAAACGAATGCTTCTTTCGGTTCAAATAAGTGACTTTTTGGCTTTTTTTCTTGTGGTTCGATATAAATAATTTTTTGTTAAGAATAGAATTCTAATTAGAGTGAATGTCTATCTTGTAGAGAGTTTTACTTTGAGGCTAAGTTATTTTTCCTCCTATAAATAGAGGGGTCTTACCCCATTGTAAACCACCCCAAAATTCAATAAGAATTCCCTCTCTTTCTCTGCAATATTGCCCTTCTTCTTTTATTGTTTTATAACACGTTATCAGCACGAAGCTCTACTATCTCAAGAATCTCTTTGAGAAAATTAAGGTATTTTTTCTCCTCCTAATTTTGTTTTAATTATGTCTGACATTATGAAAAGAAAGTTCGTTGCCCTTGAAATTTCGGGCAAGAACTACATAACATGGGTGTTGGATGCTGAAATCCATTTGGATGCAATGGGTCTTGGAGACGCCATTAAAGACGGAAATAATGTATCCACCCAAGACTGTGCTAAGGCCTTGATTTTCTTGCGCCATCACCTTGATGAAGGTTTGAAAACTGAATATCTCACAGTCAAAGATCCACTTATCTTGTGGAATGGCTTAAAGGAGAGATATGACAACTTAAAGTTGGTCACTCTGCCACAAGCACGATATGATTGGGCTCATCTGAGGCTCCAAGACTTTAAGTCTGTTTCTGAATATAATTCTGCAATGTTTAGAATTACTTCTAAATTGAAACTCTGTGGAGATACTATAACTGATTATGATATGCTTGAAAAAACGTTTACAACGTTTCATGCCTCCAATATGGTTCTGCAACAACAGTACAGAGAGAAAGGTTTCAAAAAGTACTCTGAGCTGATTTCTCTTCTCCTTGTGGCTGAGCGAAACAATGACCTGCTCATGAGAAATCGCGAAAATCGACCCACTGCCTGAAGTAGATAAGGTGTATTCCCATTATGTTAAGCGTGGAAAAGGCTATGGCTTTAATCATGGTCGTGGTCGTGGTAGGGGTCATGGCCGTGGACGTGGACAAGGAAGAAATTTTCCTGGTGTTAGTCACCACCCCAAAGAGATATAACCACCAAAAGCGGAAATGGAATTATGAGAATCCAAAAGCAAATAGTTCAGAAACTATATGTTATCGTTGCGGTGGAAAAGGGCACTAGGCAAAAATTTGCCGTGTACCAAGACATTTGGTTGAGCTTTATCAAGCATCTCTAAAGAGTAAAGGCCCTGAAACCAATTTTATCTCTGACAATAATTTTGACATCACCCACTTGGATGTGGCAGACTTCTTTGAGCACCCTGAGGGGAAAATAGATCACTTGATCGGTGATGGATCCATGGTTAAAGAAGATTGAGCAGTTTGATATTTTTATTTTTACTTATTCGTAGTAGTTAATGAATAAACAATTATCATAGTTTACATAAGTTATCTATTATTGTGATATGGTTCAAATTTAATATAACTTTAGATTACACATTCATCTTATGCTTTATTTGTAATGATTTTTCAGTAAGTTAATCGATTAACATAACAGATAATCGATTAACCAATATATTCTATTAAACTGGACCTTTTCCGCAAGGCATGTTAGTCGACTATCCGATTTAGTTAATCGACTAACCTAATGACCGTTACCTAAGTTAATCGATTATCACTTTAGTTAATCGATTAACCCTATGTCCGTTGCATGTTCATCGACTAGTTTTTTTTTAAACGTTGAAACAGGTTAGTCGATTATCTATTTGGTTGATCAACTAACCTCAGTAGATTTTGAAAATATTGTTTAATTATTAAGCAACGGATACAAGAGTATTAAAAGGAGAATAACTATGATAAAAAATACTAATATTTTTCGTATATTTCTTTTGTATGTCAAACCATGGGAAGCAAATATGGATATCTCACAAAGCAAACTTGGATCAACGTCCAATTGTAAAAGTATTTGTTTAATTGATTCATGTACCACACATACGATATTCAAAGAGAAGAAATATTTCTCTCATTTAAGTATGTGTAAGGCAGATGTTACTACAATTTCTGGTAGTAGTAAATTGATTGAAGGCTCCGGAAGAGCAACTATAACTCTGGCTAAAGGAACAATATTTATCATAGAGAATGCAATGTTCTCTTCCAAGTCCAAGAGGAACTTGTTGAGTTTTAAAGATATCCGTCAAAATGGATATCATATTGAGACAATAGATGAGAATAATCTTTAATACCTCATCATTACAAAGAATGTCTCTGGCCAAAAGAGTGTTATTGAGAAGTTCTCATCTTTATCTTGTGGCCTATATTGGACAAAAATTAGTACAATTGAGGCACATTCCACAGTAAACCAAAAGGTTACTGATTCCAATACTTTTGTACTTTGGCATGATCGATTGGGACATCCTGGATCAATTATGATGAGACGGATTATAGAAAACTCATATGGGCATCCATTAAAGAATTTAAAGATTCTTTTAAATAATGAATTTACTTGCACTTCTTGTTATCAAGGCAAGTTAATTATTAGACCATCACCAACAAAGGTTGGAACTGAGTCACCTACGTTTTTGGAACGTATACAAGGGGATATTTGTGGACCTATTCACCCACCTAGTGGGTCCTTTAGATATTTTATGGTCTTAATAGACGCATCCTCTAGATGGTCTCATGTGTGCCTATTGTCATCACGCAACCTTGCGTTTGCAAAATTAATGGCACAAATAATTCGATTACGAGCACAATTTCCTGATAATTCAATTAAGTCTATTAGACTAGATAATGCTGCTGAGTTTTCATCCCAAGCATTTAATTATTATTGCTTATCAATTGGGATAAAAGTGGAACATCCTGTAGCTCATGTTCACACTCAAAATGGTCTTGCAGAATCTTTAATTAAACGTCTGCAGTTGATTGTAAGACCATTACTCATGAAAACGAGGCTGCCCATTTCGGTTTGGGGTCACGCCATTTTGCATGCAGCCATGCTAGTTCGTCTCAGACCGACGAATTATCACAAATATTCCCCGTTGCAATTAGTTTTGGGTCATGAACCTAATATATCCCATTTAAGAATTTTTGGATGAGCAGTATATGTGCCTGTAGCACCGCCATACCGCACCAAAATGGGTCCGCAAAGAAGGTTAGGAATATAAGTTGGGTTTGAATCGCCCTCCATTATTCGGTACCTCGAAACATTGACAGGGGATTTGTTCACTGCACGATTTGCAGACTGTCGATTCGATGAGACACTTTTCCCAAAATTAGGGGGAGAAGTTGGTGAAACCAAACGGGAAATTTTTTGGAAAATCCATCATTATCTCATCTTGATCCACATACCTCTATTTGTGAAAAAGAGGTGCAAAATATTATCCATTTGCAAAGAATAGCAAATCAATTGCATGACGCATTCACGAACTTGAAAAGGATAACAAAATCTCACATCCCCGCAGAGAATGTTCCAATCCGTATTGATGTCCCTATTGGACAATCTTCTAGTGTCATATCTAATGAGTCGAAAGCACGCCTAAAACGTGGCAGGCCATTAGGTTTCAAAGATCGAAATGCTAGACAAAAGAAAGAAAATGATCAAAATGACACTACGAAAGAATCTCATGAGGAAATTCACGATTTAATAAATTCTGAGATTCATGAAGAATCCATTGAGCCCGAGACTCAGGAAAATAAGGAACTATCAATAAATCCAATCGATATTGAGACAAATTTTAATCGAGTGGATATAGTGGTGGATTATGTCTTTGCATATAATGTTGCATCTAGCATTATGCAAGAAAGTGAGAATTTTGAACCTCAATCTATTGGAGAATGTCGACAAAGACTTGATTGGCCAAAATGGCAAGAAGCAATCCAATCAGAATTGAATTCACTTGTAAAACGTGAAGTTTTTTGGCCTATAGTTGAAACATCTAATGGTGTTAAGCCTGTTGGCTATAGATGGGTCTTTGTACGCAAGAGAAATGAGAAAAACAAGGTACAAAGATATAAGGCACGCCTTGTTGCACAAGGATTTTCTCAAAGGCCTGGTGTCGATTATGAAGAGACATATTCACCCGTAATGGATGTTATAACTTTCCGTGATCTCATTAGTTTTGTTGTCCTTGACATGCATTTAATGGATGTGGTTACTGCCTATCTTTATGGCTCACTTGACAATGAGATATACATGAAAATTCCCGATGGATTCAAAATGCCAAACACTCATAATTCAAAGTCCCGGGAAATATTTTCAATCAAATTGCAAAGATCTTTGTATGGTCTAAAGCAATCAGGTCGAATGTGGTATAATCGTCTTAGTGAGTATTTATTAAAGGAAGGCTATATAAATGATGCCATTTGCCCATGTGTTTTTATAAAGAAAACAACATCGGAATTTGTTGTACTTGCCGTATATGTCGATGACATAAACCTTATTGGAACTCCCATAGAACTCCAAAAGGCAATTGATTATTTAAAGAAGGAATTCGAGATGAAAGATCTCGAAAAGATAAAATTATGTCTTGGTTTGCAAATTGAATATTTGGCCAACGGAATTTTTGTTCATCAACTGCCTATATAAAAAAGGTATTGAAGCGGTTTTACATGGATGGAGCATATCCTTTAAGTACTCCGATGGTTGTTAGATCACTTGATGTGAATAAGGATCCATTCCGACCGCAAGAAAAGAATGAAGAGCTACTTGGTCCTGAAGTACCATATCTTAGTACAATTGGCGCACTAATGTATCTTGCAAATACTACAAGGCCTGACATAACTTTTTTAGTTAATGTCTTAGTAAGATATAGCTCTGCTCCCACAAGGAGACATTGGAATGGAATCAAACATATATTGCGGTATCTAAAAGGGACTACCGATATGGGCTTATTTTATAGCAATAATTGCAGTCCTGATCTTGTTGGTTATGCTGATGCTGGATATTTATCTGACCCACATAAAGCTCGATCTCAAACAGGTTATGTGTTTATCTGTGGAGGCACTGCCATATCTTGGCGATCGACTAAGCAATCAATTGTGGCTACTTCATCTAATCATGCTGAGATAATCGCTATTCATGAAGCAAGTTGGTGTGTGTGGTTGAGGTCTATAATACATCATATTCAAGACAAATGTGTGGTTGATGTTGGACAATACGCTTTACGCTAGAGGGGGGGGTGAATAGCGTTTTAAAAATATTAAGCGTTTTAGTGCGGAATTTAAAAACTTTGCAGAAATTAAAACAAGTGCAGTAGAATAAACTTACACAATGATGTATCCTGGTTGGCCACAAACGTGGTTAGTCCAGTCCCCGAGAGACTCTCTCGAGATTTCCACTAAACTTGTCAAGCTTACGGGTGCTTAACAAACCATTACAGCTGAGGACACAAGCCTCACCTAGTTGCTCGGGGATCACAATCCCAAAGACTTCAATTGCTCGGGGATACCAATCCCAAAGACTTCAATTGCTCGGGGATAACAATCCCAAAGACTTCAACTGCTCGGGGATAACAATCCCAAAGACTTCAACTGCTCGGGGATAACAATCCCAAAGACTTCAACCGAGGAATCACAAGTTCCTCAACAAACGAGAACCGCAATTCTCTTACAAACACAAAACACACTCACTTTACAAAGCACTCCTTAATGAGTAGATATGAGTAGAAATAGTACGCTCAAGATCACAACAACTTAGCTCAATAGAATGGCTCTTCAAAAAGCTTTATGGATGAATGGAAAATGATGATCAATGTAAGAAAGCTTTTAGCAATGAAAATACTCAAAGTGTATATGTTGTTGTTGTGAAAACACTGAGTTGAAGCTTTATTTATAGGTGAAAAACTCAGTCTTACCGTTGTCTAATTGCCAATTAAGGATTGCTGAAATTACTCAGTGACAATCGATTGTCAAGACTAAACAATCGATTGTTTGCCTATCAGATCAAAAATTCAATCCCAGATTTTACGTCAACAATCGATTACTTCAAATCAATAATCGATTATTTATAACGTTAAGAAATCCTTTCCAATTTTTGGCATAAAACATCGATTGTCCGGAAATCAACAATCGATTATTTTAACAACGCTCAGAAAATCTTTTCCAGATTTTACGCAAAACATCGATTGTTAAATATCAACAATCGATTACCTGACGGTAATTGAAAATATATGACAACGGTCAGCTTCAACAATCGATTATCAAATGGAATAATCGATTATTAATTAATTTCAAAACTCTCTGTCTCATATATAATCGATTATCAAAAGCCACAATCGATTATCATTTTATTTAAAATCACTGGGAGACATTTTTCTCATTCTAATCGATTACCATTAGTTCATAATCGATTTTTATGAGTTTTGAAAATTTTGCCTCAGTTAACAATCGATTATCATAAGTACACAATCGATTGTTATGCAGTTTGCAAAAGCCTGACGTTAACTGACTTACTCACAATCGATTATCATTAATTCACAATCGATTGTCATGCAGTCTTGGCTTAGAGATACTCGATTATCATAAGTACATAATCGATTAACTTAGCCCAGATTTTTGAGGCATGTTTGGAAAACATTTTAACAAATGTAAATATGCATAGTTTGAAATCATTTGACACTTAATTTAAATATGCATGATTTTGGAAAAATAATTTTAGTAGAGAAGCCATGTTATGAGCCAAGTTGAGGAATCAAGATCACAATTAATATTGACTCAATTATAACAAAACTTTGTCTTGAGCTTCTTGTAATGCATCCATTTTGTGCTTGTCCTTGAGTACTGCTATATATCGCTTTTTGCTTTGTTTGACATTCATCAAAACCTACAAAAGAACACACGTTTAGTATATTGCATTTGAAACGTGTTTCCAACAATTTCCCCCTTTTTGATAATGGCAAACATAAGCGGGATATATGCAATAATTATTTTGATGATCCAAGACAAGTGTAAAGTATGCAATTTGATGTTCCCCCTCAATTCATGTTCCCCCTCACTTTAAGCATGAATGAAGTTGAGAGTGATATAGCATACTTCTTGATATCCCGTTTCTTCCCCCTTTTGCCATTAGCAAAAATATATACAAGGGAAGAATATGCAAAAAAACATATGAAATAAACAAAAGTTTATTTATTGGAAAATAAAGATAACAAAAGTAATCGATTATTGATACAGTAATCGATTGTTTGACGGCGATTTTCCTGTAGAATACTTGAGTATTTTGCGTCATGCTTTTATGATCCCCTTTTCTTTAGGGTGATACCTGCAAAAAAGTGTTAGACGCCTCCGACGCTCAAGTTAGAAATTATATAAGAAATAAAATGCAATGCATGACTTAGATCAACGTGGAGTCAAGGATCCCGAGTTCACTACGAATTCGGAAGAAGGACTCTTTATCTAAGGGCTTTGTAAAGATGTCTGCCAATTGGCTTTTTGTTTCAACAAATTCAATTTCGACATCGCCTTTTAGAATATGATCTCTAATAAAATGATGTCTAATTTCAATGTGTTTTGTTCGCGAGTGAAGAATGGGGTTCTTCGTCAAGCATATGGCACTAGTGTTGTCACATCTAAGAGGAATGTGGTCAAGACGTAGGCCATAGTCCAAGAGTTGTTGTTTCATCCATAGGATTTGAGCGCAACAACTCCCCGCGGCTACATATTCAGCCTCGGTTGTGGACAACGCAACACTAACTTGCTTCTTACTAAACCAAGAAACTAAAGCGCTACCGAGCAAGTGGCAAGTGCCGCTAGTGCTCTTGCGGTCCAATTTGCATCCAGCAAAATCGGAGTCGGAATAGCCAATAAGTTGGCATGAAGAACCTTTGGGGTACCATAGACCCATATTGGTAGTACCGACAAGATACCTTAGAATCTGCTTTACCGCAGTAAGGTGAGACTCTTTCGGACATGATTGATAACGGGCACAGACGCACACGCTAAACATGATGTCCGGACGACTAGCAGTAAGATAAAGAAGAGAGCCAATCATACCTCGGTACTTTTTGATGTCGACTTCCTTACCTTTTTCATCTTTGTCGAGATGATCGGATGTGCTCATGGGAGTTGCCATTTCCTTTGCATTGTTCATATCAAAACGTTTAAGCAGTTCTTTGCAATACTTGCTTTGACAAATGAATGTACCTTCCTTCATTTGTTTTACTTGTAATCCCAAAAAGAATTGTAACTCACCCATCATGGACATCTCAAATTCGCTAGTCATTAAGTTTGAAAATTCCTTGCATAGAGCATTGTTAGTAGCACCAAAAATGATATCATCTACATATATTTGAACTAGCAAGATATCATTATTTTCATGCTTGACAAATAAAGTTGTGTCAACTTTTCCACGAATAAAATTATTTTCTAAAAGAAATTTACTCAACCTTTCATACCAAGCTCGAGGAGCTTGTTTTAAACCATAAAGGGCCTTTTTGAGTTTGAAAACATGATTAGGAAAATTAAAGTCTTCAAAACCGGGGGGTTGCTTTACATAAACTTCTTCTTGGATAAAACCATTTAAAAAGGCACTTTTCACATCCATTTGATATAAAATGAAATTCATAGAAGATGCAAAAGCAAGCAACAAACGGATGGCCTCTAATCTAGCTACCGGAGCATATGTCTCATCATAATCAATCCCTTCTTCTTGATTATAGCCTTGAGCCACAAGCCTAGCTTTGTTTCTAGTGATTATGCCATTTTCGTCTAATTTATTTCGAAAAACCCATTTCGTACCAATTATGGTATGACCTTCGGGTCTTGGCACCAAATCCCAAACGTTGTTACGTTTGAATTGGTTAAGCTCCTCTTGCATTGCCAAGGTCCAAAATTCATCCCCAATTGCTTCAGAGATGGTTTTGGGTTCAATTTGAGAAACAAAAGCAGTAAGATCTAAGGTATTTCTAAGGGAGCTCCGGGTACTTACCTTCCCTCCAACGTCGCCTATTACCTGATCGAGAGGATGGTCTTTGACTGTCCTCCATTCTATTTGCTCTTTTGGTTCATTTTCCGGTTGAGGAGCTTCTTCAATTGGTTGTTCCACCGTTTTGTCAATTTCTTTCCTTGGTGGTTCTTCTTGAATTTTGTCCTTTAGACTTTCCAGAATGCCTGAAAGATCAAGACCACAATCCCTTCTCGCCAAGCGAGTATTATCTTCGGAAAATACAATATGAGGAGATTCCTCTACAACTTGGGTTCTTTTATTAAAAACCCTATAAGCTTTACTACGAGAAGAATAGCCAATGAAGATACCTTCATCAGACTTTGCATCAAATTTTCCTAGTTGGTCCTTTCCATTGTTATGCACAAAACATTTACAACCAAAAACACGTAAATGTGAAATGTTAGGTTTTCTACCTTTGTAGAGTTCATATGGGGTTTTTAAGAGTATCGGCCGAATTGCTACTCTATTCAAAACATAGCATGCGGTACTCACGGCGTCTGCCCAAAAGTGTTTGGGAATCTTAGCTTCGTCGAGCATGGTTCTAGCCATCTCTTCGAGACTCCTATTTTTCCTTTCCACCACCCCGTTTTGTTGTGGTGTACGTGGAGCGGAAAAGGTATGCTCGATTCCGAGTTCATCACAAAAATCCGCAAAGAGATTGTGATCAAACTCTCCCCCATGATCACTTCTAATGGAAGTGACAGTTGATTCCTTTTCATTTTGAACTCTTTTAAGAAAAAGCTTGAAGCTAAGAAATGCATCACTTTTATGCGCAAGAAATAATGTCCATGTAAATCTAGAGAAATCATCAACAATTACAAAAGCATATCTATTTCTTCCTAGACTTTCGATACGGGATGGTCCGAATAAATCCATATGCAATAGTTGTAAAGGTCTAGAGGTTGAAACAACATTTTTGGATTTAAAAGATGCTCTTGTTTGCTTCCCCTTTTGACATGAATCACAAATAGTATCACTTTCAAATTTTAAGTTGGGAAGACCAATCACTAGATTTTGAGAAATCAATTTATTTAAAAGATGCATGTTCATATGAGCTACTCTACGATGCCACAACCACACATTATCATCTTTGCTCAACAAACAATCAACATACTCGGATGAGGAGTTTTCAAGATCAACCATGTAAATATTGTCAACTCTAAAACCACGTAGAATAATCTTGAAGTCATTACGTCTAAACACTAAACACTCATCCGAATCAAACAACGCAAGATTTCCCTTGTCACATAATTGACTTATGCTCAAGAGATTATGCTTTAAACCTTTGACAAGTAATATATGCTTTATAGAGGATTTTTCATTCTTACCGACCGATCCGATGCCAATAATTTGTCCTTTATTGTTGTCACCGAATACAACGCTTCCTCCTTCTTTGTGCTCTAGTTGAAGGAATTTGGATTCGTCTCCTGTCATGTGTCTGGAGCATCCACTGTCAAGGTACCATAGTACACTTGATCCCTTCAAGCACACCTACAAAGCAAATTAATATTCTTTAGGTACCCATACCATTTTGGGTCCTTGGGGGTTAGGCAAATAACGACCATAATAATATGAAGAATCTCTATGCTTTGTAAAACACATAGGTGCAATATGACCTATACGATTGCAGTAATGACATACTACGTTCGGGTTGTGTTGATGCCTAGGTTGAGCCAACAAAGTTCTAGGCGAATGAAAAAGATTAACACTAGACATATTGTTCCCATTTCTAGTATAATATCTAGATGGTCTAAAGTCATTAGTGCTAGACTTGTTGAAGGACCTAGTGTCATGTCTAGGTGGTCTAAGCTCGTTCCTAGAGTTATTTCTTGGTTGCCGAAAATTACTATTTGTAAGCTTGTTTGCAAGAATCCTAGATTCGGATCTAGGTTGTCTAAAGATATTAGTTCTACCCTTATTTTCATACATTCTAGAATAATGTCTAGGTGGTCTAAAAGAATTTGTTCTAGGCTTGTTTAATACCTTAGAGTTATTTCTAGGTGGAGTAGTGAAGTTTTTGTTTTTATGCCGTTGATAATTCTTAGGCGTTTCTTTTTCAACAACTTTAGGAACTTCTTTACTACGTGTTTCTAATGTTTTCCTAAGTTCTGTGTTTTCTAGTTTTAAGGACTCACAAGCAGTACAAGTAGAGCATTTATCAACATAAGAGGCTTCATGCATAGTCTTGATGACTTGTCTAAGTTCTATACTATCATTTAACAAAAATTGATTTTCATTGCAAGATTCTCGTTATCACGAGACAGATTTTCAACACCTTTTTGAGCTAAAGAAAGACGTTCTTCAAAGTCCTTGTCTTTTAAAAAGAGTTGTTTTTGAAAATCCTCTTCTTGTAAAGAAAGAGTTCTTTGTAAATCTTTAATAGTCTTAGAAGCATTTACCAACTCATCATGCAGTTTGTTATAAGCAATTTGCATATCGTTAGATGTACTTACCTCGTCTTTTTGGTCTGCCATGAGGCACTGACCAGTTGATTCATCGTTTGTGCTGACCGCTTTTTGAGGCGTGTTTTCGTGCAATTCCTCAAGTTTGTCCCACATTTCCTTAGCAGTTTTATAGTGGGAGATTTTTCGCCAAAGTTCCTGGTTCAAGGCGTTATGTAATATATTCATAGCTTTAGTGTTGTATTCACTTACCTTATCTTTCCCGACTTTTGTCGTCAGTTGATCACTGTGTTTAATAGCTTGCCATAGATACAAATCGTTTGCCATTGTAAAAACTTGCATCCGATATTTCCAGACTGAGTAGTCGTTTTCGTCTAATATTGGAGGCGACATGCTGCATTCTCCTTCACCTATTCCTGCAAAGAAATTTAGAGTAGAAGCCATGGATGGTTCTCTCAAACGGTTAAGTTTTTCAGAGAGTATGGCTCTGATACCAATTGTTGGACAATACGCTTTACGCTAGAGGGGGGGGGGGTGAATAGCGTTTTAAAAATATTAAGCGTTTTAGTGCGGAATTTAAAAACTTTGCAGAAATTAAAACAAGTGCAGTAGAATAAACTTACACAATGATGTATCCTGGTTGGCCACAAACGTGGTTAGTCCAGTCCCCGAGAGACTCTCTCGAGATTTCCACTAAACTTGTCAAGCTTACGGGTGCTTAACAAACCGTTACAGCTGAGGACACAAGCCTCACCTAGTTGCTCG
Organism: Nicotiana benthamiana; assembly: GCA_034376525.1. NCBI lineage: Eukaryota > Viridiplantae > Streptophyta > Magnoliopsida > Solanales > Solanaceae > Nicotiana > Nicotiana benthamiana. The sequence goes on along the minus strand of CM067324.1, from coordinate 131,138,117 downwards.
GGGATCACAATCCCAAAGACTTCAATTGCTCGGGGATACCAATCCCAAAGACTTCAATTGCTCGGGGATAACAATCCCAAAGACTTCAACTGCTCGGGGATAACAATCCCAAAGACTTCAACTGCTCGGGGATAACAATCCCAAAGACTTCAACTGCTCGGGGATAACAATCCCAAAGACTTCAACCGAGGAATCACAAGTTCCTCAACAAACGAGAACCGCAATTCTCTTACAAACACAAAACACACTCACTTTACAAAGCACTCCTTAATGAGTAGATATGAGTAGAAATAGTACGCTCAAGATCACAACAACTTAGCTCAATAGAATGGCTCTTCAAAAAGCTTTATGGATGAATGGAAAATGATGATCAATGTAAGAAAGCTTTTAGCAATGAAAATACTCAAAGTGTATATGTTGTTGTTGTGAAAACACTGAGTTGAAGCTTTATTTATAGGTGAAAAACTCAGTCTTACCGTTGTCTAATTGCCAATTAAGGATTGCTGAAATTACTCAGTGACAATCGATTGTCAAGACTAAACAATCGATTGTTTGCCTATCAGATCAAAAATTCAATCCCAGATTTTACGTCAACAATCGATTACTTCAAATCAATAATCGATTATTTATAACGTTAAGAAATCCTTTCCAATTTTTGGCATAAAACATCGATTGTCCGGAAATCAACAATCGATTATTTTAACAACGTTCAGAAAATCTTTTCCAGATTTTACGCAAAACATCGATTGTTAAATATCAACAATCGATTACCTGACGGTAATTGAAAATATATGACAACGGTCAGCTTCAACAATCGATTATCAAATGGAATAATCGATTATTAATTAATTTCAAAACTCTCTGTCTCATATATAATCGATTATCAAAAGCCACAATCGATTATCATTTTATTTAAAATCACTGGGAGACATTTTTCTCATTCTAATCGATTACCATTAGTTCATAATCGATTTTTATGAGTTTTGAAAATTTTGCCTCAGTTAACAATCGATTATCATAAGTACACAATCGATTGTTATGCAGTTTGCAAAAGCCTGACGTTAACTGACTTACTCACAATCGATTATCATTAATTCACAATCGATTGTCATGCAGTCTTGGCTTAGAGATACTCGATTATCATAAGTACATAATCGATTATCTTAGCCCAGATTTTTGAGGCATGTTTGGAAAACATTTTAACAAATGTAAATGCATAGTTTGAAATCATTTGACACTTAATTTAAATATGCATGATTTTGGAAAAATAATTTTAGTAGAGAAACCATGTTATGAGCCAAGTTGAGGAATCAAGATCACAATTAATATTGACTCAATTATAACAAAACTTTGTCTTGAGCTTCTTGTAATGCATCCATTTTGTGCTTGTCCTTGAGTACTGCTATATATCGCTTTTTGCTTTGTTTGACATTCATCAAAACCTACAAAAGAACACATGTTTAGTATATTGCATTTGAAACGTGTTTCCAACAGTTGACAAACTACCCACGATTTTGTATGAAGACAATGCAGCATGCATAGCCCAATTGAAGGGAGGATTCATAAAAGGAGACAGAACAAAGCATATTTCACCAAAGTTATTTTTCACACATGATCTTCAAAAGAATGGTGATATCAATGTACAACAGATTCGTTCAAGTGATAATATGGCTGATTTGTTCACAAAATCTCTACCAACGTCAACCTTTAAGAAGCTGGTACACAAGATTGGAATGCGAAGGCTCAAGGATGTGAATTGATGCTCTTTTCAGGGGGAGTTAATGTGCGTTGCACTCTTTTTCCCTTACAAGGTTTTGTCCCACTGGGTTTTCCTTGCAAGGTTTTTAACGAGGCAACCAATAGGCGCATTACCAAATATGTGTACTCTTTTTCCTTTTCTAGATTTTTTTTTTCCATTGGATTTTATTTTAGTTATGATTTTTAATGAGGCACATTACTTATTGAGTAGACATTCAAGGGGGAGTGTTAAGAATAGAATTCTAATTAGAGTGAATGTCTATCTTGTAGAGAGTTTTACTTTGAGGCTAAGTTATTTTTCCTCCTATAAATAGTGGGGTCTTACCCCATTGTAAACCACCCCAAAATTCAATAAGAATTCCCTCTCTTTCTCTGCAATATTGCCCTTCTTCTTTTATTGTTTTATAACATTTTTCAAATTTTAAGAATGAATTCAATTATTTTTTTCCTACATTATTCTTGGAGTAAATAATGTTGGAATATGTGTCAGGAGTGTTTACGTGAGATAGTAAATGTTAATATGATCAATTTCATTACTAATTAATGCTAAAATGTGAATTCTTTAATATGTGTGAAAACATACAAAAAATTACTTATTCTGCACCAAAAGGAGTACATTATCAAAGTTCATGTATAAGTGCACTATTTAAACGTAGCAACGATTATACATATTAGTAATATTAAAGATAATTATGTTTTAAAACATAAATAAAAAAATAATAGAGTAAGAGCCAAGAAAAGAGTAAATAAGTGAAGAGACCGTAAAAGAAAGAAAAAGAAAAGGGGGTTGTCATTACAGTTGAGAGACATATAAGTGAAATTAATGAGTAATTTGATAGATGTCAATATTTGATAAGGATAATTTTAATTTGGAAAAGATAATTTTCTTATTTTGTTGGTGCTAGTACCAGAAAGTACTTTACTTTTTGCAAAACAACTCAAAATACAATTATTTTAAATAAATATTATTTAAAAAATTATAATTTATATGTTATAAATAGAGAGATTTTACACTTTTATTTAAGGTGAATGTCTTTAATTAGAGAGATTCTAGAGTCATATTATTGGTAGCTAAATCATACTCCTCCCTATAAATAGAGGTGCCCTCTACCATTGTAAATCACTCCTAACATTCTCTAAGTATCAATAAGAAGAACTCTCTCTACTCTTCTCTCTATTGCTCTTGTTCTTGCATTATTGTTCTTGTCTTTTACATTATTTCATAACACGTTATCAGCACGAGACTCTACCGTCTCAAGAACCATTCTCGAAAAATCTAAGGTATTTCCCTCTTCCTAATTTAATTTTCGATTATGTCTGACATTACGAAAAGAAAGTTCGTTGCCCTTGAAATTTCGGGCAAGAACTATATGACATGGGTGTTGGATGCTGAAATCCACTTAGATGCTATGGGTCTCGGAGACACCATCAAAGATAGAGAAAAAGCATCCACCCAAGACTGTGCGAAGGCCTTGATTTTCTTGCGCCATCACCTTGATGAAGGTTTGAAGATTGAATATCTCACCGTCAAGGATCCACTCATCTTGTGGAATGGCTTAAAGGAGATATATGACAACCTGAAGTTGGTCACTCTACCACAAGCACGATATGATTGGGCTCATCTGAGGCTCCAAGACTTTAAGTCCGTTTCTGAATATAATTCTGCAATGTTCAGAATTACTTCTAAATTGAAGCTATGCGGGGATAAAATCTCCGATTATGATATGCTTGAGAAAACGTTTACAACGTTTCATGCCTCCAATATGGTACTGCAACAACAGTACAGAGAGAAAGGCTTTACAAAGTACTCTGAACTGATTTCTCTTCTACTAGTGGCTGAGCGAAATAATGACCTGCTCATGAGAAATCACGAAAATCGACCCACTGGGTCTACACCACTGCCTGAAGCAGATAAGGTGCACTCTCATTATGCCAAACATGAAAAGGGCCATGGTCATGGTCGTAAACGGGGTCATAGCCAGGGACGTAGACAAGGAAGAAATTCCAATGAAGTCCGTCAACCCCCAAGGAGAGATAACCGCCGAAAGCAGAAACGGGGTCATGAAGATCCTAAGGCAAATGGTTCAGAAACTATATGTTATCGTTGCGGTGGGAAAGGGCACTGGTCAAAGACTTGCCGTATACCAAGACACTTGGTTGACCTTTATCAAGCATCTCGAAAGAGAAAAGGCCCTGAAACAAATTTTGTCTATGACGACAATGAGGACATCACCCACCTGGATGTGGCAGACTTCTTTGAGCAACCCGAGGGGAAAATAGACCACATAATCGGCGATGGGTCCGTGATGAAAGAAGATGGAGTTATTTGATTTTGTTCTACTTAATTGTATTAGTTAGTGAATAAACTAATACTCACTAGTATTAGCTCGTATTAGTTAGTTCATGATGCAATGTTAGCAGTAGTTCTTTAGAATATCTTCAATATGCTCAAATATCAATAATATTTTTATTTTCCAGTAGGGGTAACCGACTAGCCTGAAAAACTAGTCGATTATCTACTATTTTCGCATTAAAGCTGAAAAACAATTGATCAACAATCGATTGTCTTTGTCTAACAATCGATTGTCGTTAAGACAGTGTAATCTGGAATTTTTCAAAAATCATCCACAATCGATTGTCTTTGTCTAACAATCGATTGTCGTTAAGACAGTGTAATCTGGAATTTTTCAAAAATCATCCACAATCGATTGTCTTTGTCTAACAATCGATTGTCGTTATAACAGTGTAATCTGGAATTTTTCAAAATAGCCAACAATCGATTGTCTATGCATAACAATCGATTGTCTTAAAACAGTGTGCTCTGGAATTTTTCAAAATAGCCAACAATCGATTGTCTATATATAACAATCGATTGTCTTAAGACAGTGTGCTCTGGAATTTTTCAAAATAGCCAACAATCGATTGTCTATACTTAACAATCGATTGTCTTAAAACAGTGTGCTCTGAAGTTTTTCAAAATAGCAAATAATCGATTGTGTGTGTTTAACAATCGATTGTCAATGTTCAACAATCGATTGTTTGTGTTTAACAATCGATTGTTTGAAGAAAATGTTTAAACTGAAATTTTCAAACTGCAAAGTAATCAATTATGGATAACATATCTGATTTTGTTAGTCAACTGTTAGTAGCAGATTTTGAAAATATTATGTGACACAAACGAATTGAACTTGTTTATTCTTATGTTCGTGTATCTCTTTTGTATGTCAAACTATGGGATAGCAAATATGGATATCTCACAAAGCGAACTTGGATCAACGTCCAACTGTAAAAGTATTTGCCTAGTTGATTCATGTACTACACATACAATACTCAAAGAAAGGAAATATTTCTCTCAACTAAATATGTGTAAGGCAAACGTTACTACAATCTCTGGAAGTAGTAAATTGATTGAAGGCTCCGGAAGAGCAATTGTAACTCTGCCCAAAGGCACGACGTTAATCATAGAGAATGCAATGTTCTCCTCCAAGTCTAAGAGAAACTTGTTGAGTTTTAAAGATGTACGCCGGAATGGCTATCATATCGAGACAATGGATGAAGATAATCTTGAATATCTCGTCATCACAAAGAATGTCTCCGGCCAAAAGAGGGTTATTGAGAAATCCCCGTCTTTATCTTGTGGCCTGTATTGGACAAGAATTAGTGCAATTGAGGCACATTCAACAGTAAACCAAAGGGTTACTGATTCCAATACCTTTGTACTTTCGCATGATCGATTGGGACACCCAGGATCGGTCATGATGAGACGGATTATAGAAAGCTCATATGGGCATCCGTTAAAGAATTTCAAAATTCTTTCGAATAATGAATATCCTTGCACTTCGTGTTATCAAGGCAAGTTGATTATCAGGCCATCACCAACAAAGGTTGGGACTGAGTCACCCACGTTTCTGGAACGTATACAAGGGGACATTTGTGGACCTATTCACCCACCTAGTGGGTCGTTTAGGTATTTCATGGTCTTGATAGACGCATCCTGTAGATGGTCTCATGTGTGCCTGTTGTCATCATGCAACCTTGCGTTTGCGAAATTAATGGCACAAATAATTCGACTACGAGCACAATTTCCAGATAATCCAATCAAGTCCATTAGACTGGATAATGCTGCTGAGTTTACATCCCAAGCATTTAATAATTATTGCTTATCAATCGGGATAAAAGTTGAACATTCTGTAGCTCATGTTCACACTCAAAACGGTCTTGCAGAATCGTTAATTAAACGCCTGCAGTTAATTGCAAGGCCATTACTTATGAGAACGAGGCTGCCCACTTCGGTATGGGGTCACGCCATCTTACATGCAGCAATGCTAATTCGTCTCAGACCGACGAATTACCACAAGTATTCCCCGTTGCAATTGGTTTTGGGTCATGAACCCAATATATCCCATTTAAGAATTTTTGGATGCGCAGTATATGTGCCTATAGCACCGCCATCCCGCACCAAAATGGGTCCGCAAAGAAGGTTAGGAATATATGTTGGGTTTGAATCGCCCTCCATCATTCGCTACCTCGAAACATTGACAGGCGACGTATTTACTGCACGATTTGCAGACTGTCGATTTGATGAGACACTTTTCCCAAAATTAGGGGGAGAAGTTGGTGAAACCAAACGGGAAATTTTGTGGAAAAATGCATCATTATCTCATCTTGATCCACATACCTCTATTTGTGAAAGAGAGGTACAAAAGATTATCCATTTGCAAAGAATAGCAAATCAAATGCCTGACGCATTTACGGACTTGAAGAGGATAACGAAATCCCACATTCCCGCGGAAAATGTTCCAATCCGTATTGATGTCCCTGTTGGAAAATCATCTAGTGTCATATCCAATGAGTCAAATGCACGCCTGAAGCGTGGCAGACCATTAGGTTCCAAAGATCGAAATCCTAGAAAGAGGAAAAAGAACGATCGAGATGACACTACGAAAGAATCTCATGAGGAAATTCATGATTTGACAAATTCTGAGATTCATGAAGAATCCATTGAGCCCGAGACTCTGGAAAATACGGAACTATCCCTAAATCCAATTAATATTGAGGCAAATATTAATCGAGTGGATATTGTGGTGGATAATGCCTTTGCTTATAATGTAGATCTAGCATTATGCAAAAATATGAGGATCTCGAACCTCAATCTGTTGAAGAATGTCGAAAAAGACAGGATTGGCAAAAGTGGCAAGAAGCAATTCAATCAGAATTGAATTCGCTGGCAAAACGTGAAGTTTTTGGCCCTATAGTTGAAACACCTAATGGTGTTAAGCCTGTCGGCTATAAATGGGTCTTTGTACGCAAAAGAAATGAGAAAAACGAGGTACATAGATATAAGGCACGCCTTGTTGCACAAGGTTTTTCTCAAAGGCCTGGTGTCGATTATGAAGAGACATATTCGCCTGTAATGGATGCGATAACCTTTCGTTATCTCATAAGTTTTGCTATCCATGAAAAGCTTGACATGCACTTAATGGATGTGGTTACTGCCTATCTTTATGGCTCACTTGATAATGAGATATACATGAAAATTCCCGATGGACTCAAGATGCCAAACGAGCATAATTCAAAATCTCGGGAAATGTTCTCAATTAAATTGCAAAGATCCTTGTATGGTCTAAAGCAATCTGGACGAATGTGGTATAATCGTCTTAGTGAGTACTTGTTAAAAGAAGGCTATATAAATGACGCCATTTGCCCGTATGTTTTTATAAAGAAAACAACATTGGAATTTGTTGTACTTGCCGTATATGTCGATGACATAAACCTTATTGGAACCCCTATAGAACTCCAAAAGGCAATTGATTATCTAAAGGATGAATTCGAGATGAAAGATCTCGGAAAGACTAAACTATGTCTTGGTTTGCAAATTGAATATTTGGCAAACGGAATTTTTGTTCATCAATCTACCTATACAGAAAAGGTACTGAAACGGTTTTACATGGATGAAGCACATCCTTTAAGTACACCGATGGTTGTTCGATTCACTTGATGTGAACAAAGATCCATTCCGACCACAAGAAAGGAATGAAGAGCTACTTGGTCCTGAAGTACCATACCTTAGCGCAATTGGCGCACTAATGTATCTTGCAAATACTACAAGGCCTGACATATCCTTTTCAGTTAATGTCTTAGCAAGATTTAGCTCGGCTCCTACAAGGAAACATTGGAATGAGATCAAACACATATTGCGGTACCTAAAGGGAACTACCGATATGGGCTTATTTTATGGCAAGAATTGCAGCCCGGATCTTGTTGGTTATGCTGATGCTGGATATTTGTCCGACCCACACAAGGCTCGATCTCAAACAGGTTATGTGTTTACCTGTGGAGAAACCGCCATATCTTGGCGATCGACTAAGCAATCAATTGTGGCTACTTCATCTAATCATGCCGAGATAATTGCTATTCATGAAGCAAGTCGGGAGTGTGTGTGGTTGAGATCTATAATACATCATATCCAAGACAAATGTGGTTTGAAGTGTGATAAACTACCCACAACTTTGTATGAAGACAATGCAGCATGTATAGCTCAATTGAAGGGAGGATTCATAAAAGGAGATAGAACGAAGCATATTTCACCAAAGTTATTCTTCACACATGATCTTCAAAAGAATGGTGATATCAATGTTCAACAGATTCGTTCAAGCGACAATATGGCTGATTTGTTCACAAAATCTCTACCAAAGTCAACCTTCAAGAAGCTAGTTCACAAGATCGGGATGCGAAGACTTAAGGACATAAATTGATGTTCTTATCAGGGGGAGTTAATGCGCGTTGCACTCTTTTTCCCTTACAAGGTTTTGTCCCACCGGGTTTTCCTTGCGAGGTTTTTAACGACGCAACCAATAGGCGCATATTCAAACATGTGTACTCTTTTTCCTTACTTTAATTTTCCCCATTGGGTTTTGTTTTAAGGTTTTAACGAGGCACATCATTGAATAGACATTCAAGGGGGAGTGTTATAAATAGAGAGATTTTACACTTCTATTTAAGGTGAATGTCTTTAATTAGAGAGATTCTAGAGTCCTATTATTGGTAGCTAAATCATCCTCCTCCCTATAAATAGAGGTGCCCTCTACCATTGTAAATCACTCCTAACATTCTCTAAGTATCAATAAGAAGAACTCTCTCTACTCTTCTCTCTATTGCTCTTGTTCTTGCATTATTGTTCTTGTCTTTACATTATTTCATAACACTATAGATATTTTTTAATGTTTATAGTAAAATATTAAATTTTGATTACCTTTTACCCCTAAACCATTAAATACGTTATCCAGTTACAATATTTTCTTTCTCTATCTATTTTGATACATATTATTCTCTTCTCTATACCCCGAAATCATAATACTCCATCTCAAAATTTCTTTCATATTTCTTTCATATATTTCATCTATCATTAATCACAAACGGTAATTTTATCCGGTATATCACGAAGATTTCTATTGTGTAGATTAGTCGATTCTACCGGAGAAGAAAGTGCAATAGAAGAGCAAAATTCAAATTGAAATCTCCAACAATAATTAGCGCATCAACCGGTGGATTTTATGCCGTTAAGTTCGGCAGTCCTTTAAAACGGATACTGACTAACGGGTTTCAACTCAACTGAGGCGGCCTAATTGGAAATTCAGAATTACTGATCTCTAAGTGGATTATTAAAGTAATTTTTATTTCCTATAATTTCTCTTAAAGGAATTTTATGTGTGAGAATAGTAAAATTCAAGATTTTTGTTCAATGGTGGATTCGTCGGAAATTAGAGTTTGTTATTGAATAAAGACAACAAAATTTAAAGCTAACAACTTGATTTTCTATTAATATATTTCAATATATTTTCAACATATTCTATTGTATTTTCATGTGTTTCATTCATTGTCTTTTTTTCATTATAATTCAGTATATTTCGTTGTATTTCATTTATTTTATTATATTCACTGTCTTTTTTTCATTATATTTTAATGTATCCTGGTGTATTCTATATATTTCGTTGTATTCAATATTTCACTATATGCCATGAATGTATTCATATTTTTTTAACTAACATAATTTATGTATTCAGATGTATTATGTAATTTCTCTGAATATTGCTATGTTTTGGGGGTATTTTTCTATTGAGAATCTTTTTAATAACTGGACATACAAAACTTATATGTTATATTTAAATTTGTTGAGTTATATTAGGAGTCTATTATGTTAATTGATTCACTTTCCGTTTAAAAACAGTATAATCCCCCGATTCACGCTATGAATACAACGAATACAGTCGAATACAATAATTTGTCAAGTTGCAATCTCATGTTTCACGCCATGAATACGGTCGAATACACTCAATACAACAATTGACTAGCTAGACTTCCTTGATTCACACCTATTTTTGCTATTGTATTCATGAATACAGTATCTTAAATACATCTAATACGTCTAATAACAACAGAAAAGGTATATACAATCCATAATAAAGCAAATAGTATCTATACATAGTTAAGTACCACTGAAAAATAGTGCTTTATGAAAACTTCTCATAAAAAATAGAAATTTTTACCTCATATAGCAAAAGTTAACACCTTATTTATTTTAAATAAATACAATTTTAAAAAAAGTATATTCTATAGATACATTTATAGCAAAATATTTAATTTTGATTATCTCTTATCCCTAAGTCACTGAATACTCTACTCAATTATACTTTTTTTTCTCTACTTTGATACATCACTTTCTCTTCCCTCATCCCATTAAAATTTACGATCTCCTCCTCCTTCCACCGGAATTCTTCTCTTTGGTAATTTGTGCTTTACAAAATCTTGTATTTCACCTTTTTAAAATTGTTCTTTTCCTTTTAGTCATCTATGTTGTTTGCACAACCCTGTGCTTTGGGAGAATCTAGGTCTAAAAATCTTGCTGGTCCATCTATAGAGATCCATTTTGGCTTTTTACTCTTTCAAATAGACAGCAAAGGAAGAATCCACTATAACCAATAACAAAATTATGATTTAGGTTTGATGTAGGGTAAGCAGCTTTTTCTAGTGCAAAAATTATTAAAAAAAATTTAGAGATGTCTGACTTCATGCATTGATGACGGCGTAGCAATATGGAGATGATGGCTTAGCAGTGGGCTTGGATTTTGACATTAAATCGATTCTTGTGCAAACCCCCTTATTCCATTACAATAGATGCACTGATTCTTGAAAAGTAGCCGACGACATATAGTCCGGTTGATTTGTTCTTGAACAATGACGATGGAGTTTGGGGTTGAGTAACTTTATTTTCTGTTAACATATTTCAATGTATTTTCATGTATTTCATTGTATTCATTGTCTTTTTTTCATTGTAATTCAATGTGTCTCGTCATTGTATTCCATGTACTTTATTGTATTGACTATCTTTTTTTCTCATTGTAATTCAATGTATCCCGTTGTATTCTATATATTTTATTGTATTCACTGTCTCACTATATGCCATGAATGTATTCACAAAATTTTTTAATTAATATAATTTATGTATTCAGATGTATTATATAATTTATCTAAAGATTGCTATATTTTTTTAGGTATTTGTTGGCTGAGAATTTTTTTTATAACTGAAAATATAAAATTTGTGTGTTATAATTGAGTTTGTTGAGTTATAATAGGAGTCTATTATGTTAATTGATTCACTTTTCATTTTAAAAATAATATAATTCCCTATTTTATGCCGTGAATATAGGCGAATACAGCCGAATACAATAATATGTCCAACTATTTTAAACCCAAAAGAATACTTGATACAATACTAATAAGTTAGTATACAATTATCATATTTGTGATATAACTTGTGAAATTCGTCACAAATTATCATACATTTGTAATACAATTCCTACAACAATTATGATACATATACAATTATAATAACATTGCGATACATTTTAAAAAAATTGTGGATCTTTGTTTTCCTCAAGTTTCAATCACAACTCTACACTAAAAATTTAATAAAATAGTATTATTATTGTATTAGTATTGTATGCACAACTTGATTGTAGAGAAAAATTTTGAATTTCTTCTTGAAATTTTGGATGATTAAAAGAGAGAAATCAAATATCAAAAGCTTTGGAAGAAGAAAGAATATGCAATTTTAGGAGATAATTGGATGATTGAAAGAAAGAAATTGAATATCAAAAATTTTGGAAGAGGACTGAGCAAGTGAGATTTTTGGGTTAAAAAAATTTTGGGCATCACTAGGTAAGGAAGAATTTTATTGTGGGTAAGTATAAAATTGGAAGACATTTTTGTAATCCTTTTGAAAAAGGTAAAGAATCTTAGATGTAGGGGTATTATGTGTAACTGATAGGCTATATGTAAGGTATGCTGCATTTTCTCTTTTTATAATTTTGTATAAAACTAAAAAAAATAGGTATATAAAATAATTAATAAGAAATTAAATAGAGACAGTAAATACGTATTTATTATAGCATAACTTGGTAAAAATTCCAAACTCAGACCTCACATTATGGGAATATACTAGTTGTTGTTGTTGGTAAAAATTCCAAAATAGTGGGTATTATGGGCCTATGGTCCTACATCCCCGTTACACAACAGCCCAATAAAAGGGCAATGACGGTTGCCAGTTGACCGTCTCCAGGTATAACAGAAATTAGAGACGAAATACATAAGAAATTTGGGAGAGAGGGTGAAAAGCCCTAGAATCATCTTTGTTGGGATCAGTACTTGTTCAATACTAATTGAAGGGCTCGAATTACCGCTTTTGTATCTTCGATCCATTAATTGCCTCCGAATTCCCCTTGCTTTTCTTCAGAAACGGTACGTTGATAAGTCCTCGGTATCTTCCTTTGATATTGTGCAATTTGCATGTCATGTGATTTCTTCTGATCTAATTTGCTTTTATTGTAAATCGAGAACCTTTTCTTCTTTTTTGATAAAAATATTTATTATTAGTCAGAGTCAGGATGGTGGATATTGTAGCTTTTACCCTTGTTACGTTCTATGTTATTGAGGCGTTAAAAAGCAAATAATTTACCAGTTTTGTAATGAATTGAGCACGAATTTAGTGGAATTGTAATAGAAGAATGATATAGCCAATTTCAACTATATTGAGATTGAGACATAGTTATGGTTGTGTTGTTGTGACGTAGGGTTTGATGAGAGTTGAGGTTTTTGTTTTATTGGAGGTTTCATCTTTATGTTCCGTGCCTAGTTTTCCTTTGAGAAAAATGTTTGACATAGGCAAATCAGTTAGATCTGGCATATTAGGATGGGGCTCTTTCATGCTTTGAAATGTTTGGTATAGCACAAAATATTTATCATTAGAGTAATTTTCTGTCTAGAATGTTGTATCTTGGGAATATCACTATGTACTGTTCGATTGGGCAGTGTATGCTGCAATATGACAATGGTACAATGTGGAAGGTAGGATTTGAAGATAGTATATTGGCGATATTTGCAGTACTAAAGGTTTACAACTGTCTAGGTTTTAGTTTAAGCAAATCATACTGTGTAGGAATTAAGATGTTTTTTTGTACGAAATAATCTTATGGTAAGTTGTTTTCCCCTTTGTTGTAGAAAATATTTTAATTGCGATAGATAATTTTAAACTATCAATTTAATCAAGTTCTAGTGAAACTATTTTCTATCCAACCAAACAAACTTCTTGAGGTGTACTTGAATGAACTTGATTTTGTATTCTCCTTAACATCTGCCAATCATTCTTTTTGGCGAAGCCCTTAATACTTATAATTGACGGGTTAAGGTTTTGAACATCCGGAATACAGATATATCTGAGGGAGATGCAGGACTCAACTACCAGGGTATTTGAAAGCTCTTCTTCTTCCTCTGGGGATGGGAGCAATGATGCTGGTGATTTTGAATGCAATATCTGTTTTGAATTGGCGCAAGATCCCATTGTGACACTCTGTGGTCACCTCTACTGTTGGCCATGCCTTTATAGATGGCTACATCTTCACTCACAATCCTATGAATGCCCTGTTTGTAAGGCCCTTATTCAGGAGGAGAAATTGGTTCCTCTTTACGGCAGAGGAAGGACTTCTACTGATCCCAGATCGAAACCAATCCCAGGCCTTGAAATTCCTAACAGGCCTGCAGGACAACGACCTGAAACGGCTCCTCAACCTCAATCAAACAATATTCCTAATCTTGGATTTGGTCATATGGGAGGATTTTTTCCAACAGCTACTGCTAGATTTGGTAACTTTACAATGTCAGCTGGTTTTGGTGGATTGTTCCCTTCGTTACTCAGCTTCCAGTTTCATGGATTCTCTGATCCGACAGCGTATCCTACCACATCAAATTACCCATTTGGATATACTCCTGCATATCATGGGCCACATGTTCGTAACACTCAAGACACAACCCAAGTACAGGCAGATAGCAATATTAAGTTTATGTTCTTACTTGTTGGTTTTCTTGTGCTCATTTATTTGTTGGGTTAACGAATGGGCTCTGTCCATGCCTGATGCTAACTGGGGCTGTCAGATTTTATGCATGTGGATATGTCAATTTAGCACTCTCTATGAAGTTTCTACTCAAATACAACTTTGGTGATATGTAGATGCCGAGCACTTGTTAATTTCAAGTAACCAGTTTATCTTTCTGTGAAATGTGTACATTTTAAATTCGCAGAGGTGCTTCTAGCATGTTTTTCCCTTCCCCCTTGTAAGAATACCAATGAGACAACGCTTATGTTGGCAGTTGATGATCATCAGTTATGTGCTTATTAGTTGGCTGGTTCTCTTCTTTTGTTTTTGAGTTTGATTGTAGTCACATTGTCTTTGAAAGATGATTAAATGGCCTTTGTAACGAGCTGCTTCTTCTTTAGTAATGGTAGCGTCCTATCTGAAGGTACTACCTTCAGTCTAATCTAGTTATTGAAGTTGGGACTATTTTTAGATATTTCCAGGCGTTGAAATATTTTTCACCAAAAGAGAGCACGTTCTTTCGTCAACAACAACAACTACCCAGTATAGTCCCACAAAGTGGGGTCTGGGGAGGGTAATATGTAGACGAGCCTTACCCCTAACCGAAAGGGCAGAGAGGCTGTTTCCAATCGACCCTCGGCTCAGTGAAGGAAAGGAAGACAAAAACAAAAGAGCATTAGTAACTCCAGCAGAAATAGCGTAAATAATTATCTAAGCATAAGAAACATAAATAAAATAGCATGCAATAATATAATACAGTAACTACCATAAATAACTACCAAAAGGGAGACACAAGCCAAAACATAAATCATCTGTCAAGCCTCACCCAACCCCGGGTGAGGAGTACGAAAAACTCTAGGAGCCCCTATCCTACAACCCTGATACTAAACCTCCAGACTTTCCTATCAAGGGTCATGTCCTCGGAAGCCCGCGTTCTAGCCATGTCATGCCTAATCACCTCTCCCCAATACTTCTTAGGCTTCCCTCTGCCTCGCCGAACGGCGAACGCCGACAATCGCCAGCCGCTCACAACTTCTCACCGGGGCATCAGGACTTCTCCTCCGTACATGCCCGAACCACCTCAGCCTCGCTTCTCGCATCTTCTCATCTAGCGGTGCCACCCCCACCTTCTCTCGAATAACTTCATTCTTAATCTTATCTAACCCGGTGAGCCCGCACATTCACCTGAGCAGAGCACGTTCTTTCACTCCAACCCTATTATTGGTTGCTGTTAGAGTTGAAATTTAATTGCAGAAGCAACACCAAAGCATTATCATTTATCACCATACCCTATTTCGTTCTGTTATATTACCGTATGCCACTTATTTTTCCGCTAATTAGAAATAATATTAAAGAGTTTTCTAAATAGAAATATATTATCCCTTCGGGATTGCCAAGTTGGTTTGTAGTGTTGCCCAGGTCATACATATCACCTTGGCTCGAAACCCCCCCCCCCCCCCCTCCTCCCTTCCACTATGTCTGGGTTGGGCCTGTCGCATAGAATTTATCTAGTGTAATTTATATTTTCTGTGTAATTTGCTGGTTATTACACATAAGACTTGCCTAGTACAGTCGAGCTGCTTAATTATCTGCTGCTTCTCCATTTTCTTTAGCTCGCAGTTGATCTTCATGAGTTAACACCACGTGGTTAAACTAGAGTTGCTCTTTTAGCGAAAAGATCCTACATATACATGTCCCTTGGGTTACGATTGTGCTACGTTGCGTGGAGACAAGGCTACCATGCCCTGATCTTCTTGCTGTCGGCGATGAGCCAATGCTCTAATTAACGATAATAAATTTACCCACATCGAATGTTTTACGCACGTCTATCTAAAATTATTGATATATGATATCTTTGGTGTGACAAATATCACTTAATTACGGTTAAGAAATAAAAAAGTTTACTTAAATTATTTATTACTATTAAATTTACTTAATTAATTTTGATGTAAACACCGATTGACAGTAAGAATTTCCATATACTATGTGTTAAAATTTCTATATTCTCCTCAATATTTTTACCTCTACTTCGTCAAAACAATTGTGAGCCCAAAGTTCTTTTCTTGACAAAAAAAAGGATTGCACAAATAATGAAGTTTATGGACAAAATATACATTTCGTTCTTCTAACAAAATATATTTTACGACGTGACTCATGAGAATCATAGAGACCCTCGTCATAAATTTCTCCAATTAATGGAAGGAATCATGATAATGATGAACTGCTTGATGGATAAGCAGTTAGACAGATGGATACAATAGTCCCCGTCCATTCTGTTAGAAGATTTAAAAGCTTAAAGCATGAGCATGTGAAAGAGCACATGGGAATCGATCATTTCTTCATCGTTTAGGGTCCTGTCCAATTAATGAACAACTTTTATAAGGCGTTAACTATACCTTGATTCATTGATAGCAACACGGAACTACCTTGATTTGGTTGAAACTTGAAAAAAGAGTGTTTTAAAATAAGTAAAAAATCATTTTTGAAAGTAAAAATTGTATTTGAACATGTATACATGTTACTTGAAAAGAAAAAAACTACTATAGAGCGACTTTTGGCTTTGAAGATTTTGTTTTTAAAATCTGTCAAAAATAACTAAAATTTATAAACGAGCAAATATTTGAAAAAAAGCTCCCGAATTTTATGGTCGAACGGAAGCTAAATAAGTTCCCTAATTAATGACCCAGTACTCTTCTATTGTTAATCTTTCCTCCTGTATCCTTGCCGATAACAAATTTCTCATTTTCTGATTGCTTTTCTCTTATACTTCACAGAAGAACTTATTAACTTTACCGATAAAAAAGTCAGAAAGCAATTTCTCAACTTACCGCAAGCATCTTGTTTTAGGATTATTAATAAAGAGCAGCATATCTCAGTAGTGGATCACATGGGTTATTAAGGAGAGAAGTCCCTATTAAAGATTTACTTTTTGGCTTTTTGCTACTAGTAGTTTCCACTATCTTTCCCTCCCCTCCATCTGGCTACTCTTCGCCCATATATATTCCATGTGCAAACTTACAACTAGTGCCGTTTCAGCTGAGAAACAACAATATAATTCCACTTACAGGGGTTGGGAAGAGTAGTGTATACACAGACCTTACCCCTATCCTGGATAAAGAGACTGTTTCCAAATAGACCCCCGGCATCCTTCCCTCCAAAAACTTTCCACCTTGTTCTTGGGGAGACTCGAACTTACAACCTCTCGGTTGGAAGTGGAATTGCTTACCATCATAACAACCCCTCTTATCTAGAAACACGAAATGAAAAAAAAAAAGAAATAGGGCGATGATAGATTTTTTGAAAGGGAAATGGGATCACAAGTAGGTCCATGTGCATTTAAACCTTGTTGGGAATTTCAGTACGGATTTGACTAATGCTTCAATAGCTAAAGAATGGAGTAGGTTTCCCAATTAAATGAGGTCTGTCGATATACAAATAGCACGGCAGTACAAGTTCATGTAAATTTTTGGACCTTAAAAACTATCGTTTGAATTCGTTTCATTCTTTAGGATTTCCACCAACCAGCAAAGAGAACTATAACTAAGAATATATGAATTGTCCGAATAGTAGCAGAGGAATTTTTACAAAGAAAATTCAAAATATGAAGAAGCTAAAAAAAAGTCAACATCCACACTATATAAATTAGTTTTAATCTTATGTATACCAATATAATATTCTGACAAAAGGGTTGAAATGAAAACGCCATGCCCCCCTGGCTCTGCCCATTGCCTGAAGTGAGGGTGTCAAATGGATGGCTGAACGAAAGAGCAACAAATATACTCTATTATTACATTGAAGGTGGAATTTGCTTAACCCAAAAATTAAGGAAGAAAAGGAACAATTTCTGGCCCCAAAAAAATCATGGGACCCGCATGAACTACGTGCCTATTGCACTGTCATCACCCAAGCTTCACATAAATGTAACTATGTCGGTGCCCTTTCTTAGTTTCTTTCCAAATTAAAAGAAATGTTGATCTAAACTCTAAAATATACTCCCCTCTTTAATTTATATTTCGTTTATTGAGAATTAATTTGACTAAATTTTAAACTTAAATCAAATTAATTCAATTTAATATGTTAAAATTAAAATTTAAGTATAATAAAAATATTGTAAGTTGTAATTTTACTCATGTTAATATGATAACAAAATATATTTAAAATATTGGTCAATTTTTGCATAATTTTCCTTTTGATAAGCGAAATGAATCATCTAAATTGAAACGAAGAAAGTATATTGTACATATATAAATTTTACTAAAATTAAGTTCATGAAATAATTTGGACTATATTTTAAATGAAAAGATATATTAAGCCAAATAAATATTACAAACTAATACAATTGAATTAATTATAGGAATCTTTACCTCCTATAGAAAAAGTTGATATCTTATTTATTGTAAATAAATACCCTTTTAAAAAATTATATTCCATAGCTAACTTTGATTTTTAGAGCCAAATATCTATTTATGGTTACCTCCTACCCTTAAGCAATAAAATACTCTTTGTATTATTTTTCTCTCTCGTTCTTTCAGATTTTTCTACACACTCTCTCTCTCTCTCTCTCTCTCTCTCTCTCTCTCTCTCTCTCTCTCTCTCTCTCTCTCTCTCTCTCTCTCTCTCTCTCTCTCTCTCTCTCTCTCTCTCTCTCTCTCTCTCTCTCTCTCTCTCTCTCTCTCTCTCCATGAATACAACCACTATTCGCTACTGATTCTTCTCCATTGTCTTGCGAAATTTTCATTGTCAATAGGCTGGGGCTCTGAATCAATGTCAAAATCAAACCATAGAGAGAAGGATCCACCCCATTCTGATGGTCGTTGCTTTGCAATAAAATCTGGACATGGCAGTTATAACTCTTGCCTCTCAACACCTCCATTGCTGTTTTTTTTCATCTACCAAATTCACAATTACTAACAAAAGAAGACAATTTGATATTGAAAATAAGGAATTTCTTTTGTTTTTGCGCCAAATTTTGAGAGTCTCGAGTCAGAATGACGGCCCTCTTGACGAGACAACATTAGGGTTGTTCTTGAACAATGATGACGGAGTTTGGGGCTGAGCAACTTGAAGAGTCTGTTACCTTTTTTTGTCATTGTATTTCAATATATCTCGATGTATTCTATGTATTTTATTGTATTCGTTGTCCTTCTTTTAATTGTATTTTAATGAATGCCGCTGTATTCCATGTATTTCATTGTCTTCAGTGTCTCCCTATATTCCATGAATGTATTCATATGTTTTTTTTAATTAATATAATTTTTATATACAGATGTATATATGTATTCAAATGTATCTGCAGTATGTATTCATATGTTTTCGCAAATAGATGACCTGCTATACTTCATGTATTCAATATACTTTTATGTATTTAACTATATTCAGTGTCATTATATAATTTCTCTGAAAATTGCTATGTTTTCGGGTGTTTTTCGAATGAGAATCTTTTTTATAACCGAAAATACAAATTTTGTGTATTATAATTGAGTTTGAGTTATATTAGGAGTTTATTATGTTAATTGATTCACTTTCCGTTTAAAAACAACTGAATAAACCATGAATTGTGCTATTTACGTTACTGTACTCACAAATACATATCATTAATACAGCTGAATATAATAATCTATCTAGTTGTAATACCATGTTCCATGCCGTGAATACAGTCGAATATAATAATTTGTCTAGCTGTAATCCTGTATTTCCTGCCGAGAAATGCTATTGTATTCATGAATACAGTTGCTTAAATACATCGAATACACTCTAAAAACTCTGAAAACATATATAGGAAGTAATATAGTAAATGGTAGCTACTACAAGCTAATAACCACTAAATAATAGTGGTTTGTGAAAATTACTCTAAATTATATAAGTCAAATGTATATGGATTAAATAAAGGGAAGTTTTCATAAAGCACCATCTTTTAGGTCTAATTAGCCATTTATAGATACAATTTGCTACATTACGTGTTATAGATATCTTTTATTTTTTATACAATGTATTTCATGTATTTAAGCTATTGTATTCATTAATACAACAAAAAATATAGGCGTGAAAACTGAAATTCCAGGTAAGTTTGACATGTATTTTGCTGTATTCAAGCGACATTAACGTTAAATACAGTAACGTATCTGCGCTAAAAACGGAAGGAAATCAAATCACATGATATTCTCCTATTTTAACTCAACAAACTAAAACGATCCCTCATTAATCTGTATTTGAAAGATACATAATGAAGATTATAGATGAATAAAGAGAAATACATATGAATAATACAGTTGAGTAGAACTGTATACAGTTGAATATTACAACAAAATACAACTTAATTGATCTAAATAAAATACTTGAATACAACAAAAATACAACTGAATAAACTCTTGGATGCAACAAAATACAACTAACTTCTGCTGAATAAAATAGTTGAATATAACTAGCTAACTACGACTGAATACAACTGAATACGGTTGTATAAAACACTTGAATACAACTAACTACTGCTAAATAAAATAGGTAAATACAACTGATTAAACCTGGATACAAGTGAATACAACTGAAAGTACATTCCAATACAACTGAATACAAATAGGCGATTTGGGCGATCTAGAGAAAGAAACAGCCTTATGGCTTCGCCGACCGGCCACCAACCATTAATTCCGGCTGGTCAGTCCCCTAACACATCTGCCCAGTCTCTTACAAGCCGTTATAGTTGAACCAATTGCCCTTCATGTATCAAAATCAACGAATTAAATTTACCCTAAGCGATTGTAATGGAGTGATGAGAAGAGGTATGAATCTTGGGTTGAGGGAGAAATAGTAAAGTGTATGCAAAAAGAGAGAGAGAACGTGATTAGTAAACTTTACGGTGATTATGTGAGAGAAAAGACTAAAAAAGAGAGAAAAATATTATTTAGCATATATGGTGTCTTAAATGTAGGATGTAGTTATAATTAGATATTTGGCTATAAAGTATAAAAGGTATCCATAGGATGTCATATATTAAAATGGTATTTATTTAAAATAAATAGAGCACTAAGATTTTCTATAGGGTGTAAAATTCCTTAAATAAATAAGTCTTAATCTGTTAGACTAGTCCATTTAATTGGGCTAAAATGATGAGCCTACTTCATTAAGCCCAAGATGTTATATTCCTAGAGGCCCAGTCAAACGAAAGAGCCAATAGGATTGTGCCACGTGCAAAATGACAAGGCATACCAAATCAAATTAAAAGGACAATAAAATCGCGCCATGTATCCAAGTGACATGTTTCGGTTAATCAAATACGGTCTTCTCACACTTTAAATTTATTGTCTACATATATATTTTATAATTTTATTTTATTTGATGATGTTTGCCTAGACAAGATAAGTGAAAAAAAGAATATTTGAAATTTAATTTAAAATATATCATGACTTTGTGTAGCTAATAAGATCATATTATTAAAGTAAAATAGAAAATTAAAAATTAAATTAGTTTTCAATATATAAATTTTTAAAATGTACCAAAAAATAAAGTGTATCATATAAACTAAAACAGAAAGGAGTATCATCTTCTTACTGTTCCTACGATATTTAGGAAATCAGATTAACTTTTCTTTGACTATTTGACTTTCAATATTTCAGAGTATTACCTAAATTAAATATCCTATATTTTAAAATTTACCTTCATAAAACTTTTCTGTACTTTCTGAATATACAAAACCAAAAAAGTTCTGTCTGATACATATAAGTAGGAAATTTGTGTGCCTATGATTGTTTGTTTGTCGCCATAATGCCAAAACTTGGGAGTTCCAGCGGCAGTATTCTGCTTTCGCCGTTGTTGATCATCTTCTCCATATTGACCCAAAATGTCGCTACTAATTCCAATCTCAGTTTTAAAGAAGCCCCAAAATTCTACAATTCCCCTTCTTGTACTGCCATTAATTCTTCGGAAAATGCAGTACATGTAGCTATGACCCTTGATATAGCTTACCTCAGAGGATCTATGGCGGCGATTCTTTCGGTTCTTCAACATTCGTCTTGCCCTGAAAATATCATTTTCCACTTTGTAGCCTCTTCTTCTGCTGAAACCACACACTTGAACCTTACAATTGCTAAATCTTTCCCTTATCTTCACTTCACAATTTATCCAATCCAAGATATTGCAGCAGTGGCAGGACTAATTTCCACCTCAATCCGCTCAGCTTTAGACTGTCCTTTGAATTATGCTCGCAATTATCTTGCTGATCTACTTCCTCAATACCTTCATAAAGTCGTTTATCTTGATTCTGACCTTGTTCTTGTTGATGACATTGCTAAATTAGCAGCAACACCTCTAATAGAAGACTCTGTTTTAGCAGCACCTGAATATTGCAATGCCAATTTCACTACTTACTTCACGCCCACGTTTTGGTCTAACCCTTCACTTTCCTTAACTTTCGCTAACCGAAATCGAAAACCTTGTTATTTTAATACAGGGGTTATGGTTATTGATCTTGATAGATGGAGAGCAGGGGATTATACTTCGAAAATTGTGGAATGGATGGAGTTGCAAAAGAGAATGAGGATTTATGAATTGGGTTCTTTACCGCCTTTTCTGCTTGTTTTTGCTGGAAATATAGCTCCTGTAGATCATAGGTGGAACCAACATGGTCTAGGCGGAGATAATTTTCGTGGACTCTGCCGAGATTTGCACCCTGGTCCGGTTAGCCTGTTGCATTGGAGTGGAAAGGGGAAGCCTTGGGTTCGACTCGAATCGAACCATCCTTGTCCCCTAGATGCCCTCTGGGCACCTTATGATCTGCTGCAAACACCTTATAATCTTGAATCTTAAGGTACTTTACTCAATCCCATAATGCCGCGCTTATTTGAATTGTCTGATCATCTTATTCAATAGTCTTATAAACTATTAGAAATAATACATATTTTATTTATTTAATTATATCTTCAGTAGTGATGGGCATTTGCAGTTTACGTAATTAACCTGATAAATGCATCTAATGATCTTTCTAATAGGCTTCTATTATGGTTTCAGGTGTCTTAGAAATTGCAGTAAATTAAAAGAGATTGAGAGTAGAGATCTTTGTCCTGAGATCCTCCTCGATTACGTTATGTACAGTATTTGTCTCTCTTTGTGAGACCTCCAAAGGGCTAAGGTGAGGCGCAACTTGATGCACTAAGTTGTGTGGGGTTCGGGAAAGTACCGGACTACAGGAGCTAAGGTAAGGGTTGTTATTATTTTCTAGTAGATTACAATATACAGTTGTTAAGAATTCTACACTGGCACTTAGCTAGAGGACTATTTTTGAATGTACGAGATGAAAACATATACTACTACTATTTCAATTAAGTTTGCTATAGAATGAAAAAAGAGGCAGGTTTCTCACACCTTTCATTGGAACTGAATCAAGGTGCACTCACACAAGTAAACGATAAAAAGACCAAGATAATTCAAATTGTGCTTGCGGTAGCAATTTCAAATTTTATTACAGATAATTAATACTGATAATGTATGATTCTTGAAGTTTTATTCTAAAACTTATATAATGCTTAGCTTAATGTGGCATCTGACTTGACCTCTGCTTAAAAACATAGCTTGAGTTCTCATACATTTCCATGCAGCTCTGGTTATGCTTCATTTCTATATCTTGCTTTTTGTTTTTAGTAGAGATTTGGGTTAATTCACACAGGCAGAGATGAATCCAGGATGTAAATGTTATGGCTTCAGCTTTTAAAATTTTTAGTACTGAATTCATTATATTTTGAAGTTATGAATTTATGTCTATTATTTTTGCAATTAATAAATTTTTTATATGTATTACCCCGCATCAAAAGTTATTGATTCAGATGAACCTGACGTTAATACACTATGCCGCTCATGCACACAGGGATATAACGTACTACAATTAGCAAATGTTTCTAGATTTGAGCCTTCTCATCCTTTTAGTTATTTCTAAACAATATAAAGATAAAACGGAAAACAAACAGGTTACCATTTGTGCTTGTTCATCCAAATATTATATCCAGCTTTTTTCTTCTAAGCTGTAATTTAATTTGCCGCATATCTTTTCCTTTTTTCCTTTTTATCTCGACTATGTTCAATATCCTTCTATTATTACTTTTCTCATCGTGCTATACTCCTAAACCCTAATACTTAAGAGGTAAGAAAAACGAAAAACAGGTGAAAAAGAAAAAGGAACATGAATGGGGGAAAAAATGGTGTCGGTAGAGTATCTTTTAATTGGTGTTGGGCGGGATAGGGAGAAGAAAGAAACAAAAACACATGGTCAAAAGTCAAAACATTCAGCTTCTGCTAAAGGCATTGCGCTTTTGACGCCACCCCATGTATATTAGGTCTAGTAATTAATTTATCATGTGGGGTCCCAAACTACTTGGATATTTTCATATTTAAAACTTTATAATTCGTCTGGAAAAAAGTTTACCACTAAATTACACTATAGATATGCTTCTGCCCTCTTCGTTTAAAAATAGTATTTAATCGGTAAGTTTGACCACTATTACTTAGCGTGTGACACGTAAGAAAAGTTTAATTCTATAAACTCTTTGATCGAATTGAATACTACCATTATGTTAGTCTTATCTTTTTGTCGTAAACAAATTTTGGTAACTCAAACTAAATGTACATATATACCTTATAAAAAATATCTTTCCGTTTTATAAGTACATGCAATACATTTGGGAGTTGAGTACTCTTTTGGTCGGAAAAGTACTTTCTTGTTTGTTAAGTGAATATTTAGACTTGAATTTTAGTTTGCAGAAATATAATTAAATAGAACCTCCGATAGAAGTTCAAATATTAAAAGCTTTTAGAATTAAATTTCGACCTAAAGTTTAGATTATCATTTGAAATAAAATTTGTTCTTTATCAAATTAAAATGTAAAATTACTATTTGAAATTATATTTGTAAATTCCACAAAGGACTTGCTTGTTAGAATTTTTTTTCGTCAAACCAATAAAGTAAGCTAAGATTGAGCCACACTGACTGAAGATAAGGAATTTGAGGGTAAAAGCCGCTCCTCATCGAATTGTTAAATACTAGTACGGAAATTTACACTAAATTATCAATATTTGAATATTCAGTGCAAATAATTTTTTGCTGAATTTGTGATTCATTAAGTGCGGTTGCTGCCTTCTCAGAAGTTTGTATTATAGCTCCTAGAAGAAAGCACAAATTTAAGCTTTAGTCAACGGCTCATCCGCTAGTTCTAGCCTTTTAGAAGTCCAATTAATTACATTATTTTCAAGGCCAAAGCTTTTAAAATGAGAAAGGATGTGTACGCATGACTCTGTCGGCGAACTTTCTAAGTGGAGCAACTTATTAAGCCATGACTTATGCCCCTGAACCTGTTATGAATAATTACTGTAACACAATTTGTATCCCCACTGATGTATATATCTATGCTGAATTATTATTTCGATAATCATTTTTTCAAACCAAAAAAGCTATATCTATACTTTCTAGAAATGCTACGTATAGAAGACAGTTAAAAATATAATTAAATAATAAAAACTATCTAATATTCTATCCGTTTCATATTATTTGAGCTAGTTTAACTTGGCGCGGAGTTTAAGAAAAAAGAAAAAGACTTTTAAAATTTATAGTGTTAAAAAATTTGTGAGACCATTTCATTTGTGTGGCTATAAAAACTTCTCATTAAGAACAAAAAAGATAAAATAAAGAGTTTAAAGTTAAATTATTTTCAAATTTAAAAATTTATTATTTATTTTGAAATAAACTAAAAAGGAAAGTAGCTCATTTAATATGAAACGGAGAGAGTAATTAAAATTCTATTACCAAAAGAATTTTTATATGCTTGAACTTACAAAGAAATCAGATCTTCGTGTGCAGTGCGTCTTCAATATGTACATAATTAAATAAATAAAACATTTCGACTCTAACCGGTTAAACTTAATGAAAATGATAATTTCATGCACAATGTGTCATTACAACGGCTGTCACAGCACCATGTTCGTATGGCTTACTGCATACATGGCTGAATGCAGATGCTATTTTGAAAGTCGATCTTCGCGTTCCACCTTTCAGTGAAGACTTTCTTGAACTGATGATTCAGTTGGCCAATAAGACCAATAGCTTCGTCATGTGGAGCCAAAAATTGACACTGAATTTTCTCACTGTTATAGAAACTTCGCAGGTTTTCTGGACCAACTGGCCCTTAAGCCTCTCTCATCATATGCAGGCCATGATCCAGTCCGTCTATATTCAACGGCACACACATGTTTTAGTGCCACACTACCGTCAAGTTAGAGGTACAATAAAGTTGTAGTCTTGGTATTAAGATTCAAGAAAGATCATTACTCCCTCCGGTCCGGACCATTTTAACTGATTTTTAAATTTTGTTTACAGTTTATAATATATAATTTATATCAACATGGAATTAATATAATTTTTTTTCAAAATTATCCTTAAAATAAAGAGTCCAAAAGCAATTGTTGTATAATATAATCACTTTTATTATTAATTAATGCAATAATAAATTTTTTAGTATGTGTAAAAACAGTCATAAAATCAATTAAGCTGAACCGAAAAGGGTATAAATTAAGATACAACCGTGTAACGTATCATTTTTGAACGAAATGTAACAACTCCACCTAAGTGAGACTATAAGAGAGGGTGATTCAATTGTTAAATACTCTTCATTTTCAACCCTAAGGTTGCGGGTTCGGATCATCAAACTACCAAAGTTAGAAAATTCCTGAAAAGGGGTTATCAACCCAAAAAGGAAAAAAAAAAGTCTAGCTATGCTACAACTTATTCCATAGCTCATACTCTAAATACACATACTCGAGTCCTTAAACCTGAGACTGTTATGAAATCTCCTATTTAAGGTGAATGTCTATAATTAGAGAGATTCTAGAGTTCTATTCTTGGTAGATAAATCATCCCACTCCCTATAAATAAAGGGGTCTTCTACCATTGTAAACCAACCCTAACAATCTCTAAGTATCAATAAGAAGAACTCTCTCTACTCTTCTCTCTATTGCTCTTGTTCTTACATTATTGTTCTTGTCTTTTATATTATTTCATAACACGTTATCAGCACGAGACTCTACCGTCTCAAGAAGCTCTTTAAGAAGATTAAGCCGCCGTCAATTTCTCCGCATCGGAGCCGCCATCGTCTGCATCAGTGGAGAAAAGGAAGAAAACATTGAAAATATAATTGGTATACCTTAAAGGTAAGTAATTTACTTTTCCCTTTTCAAATTCTTGAAATTCTACGATTTGATTGAATATACAAACAAAGTTTGATTATAACTCTAATGGAGTTTGTAAGAAATTATAACCACATGAAGTGGTTAAATCTCTATGTCCTGCCATGATTAAATTCATGTATGATTGTGGGCAAATAATTGAAAATCCGTCCCATCGAATTTGCTCCATTCCCTTTAGAGAATGTGGAAGCAGTATATGATAAGTCTGAAAGAAGACTAAAATATTACCATGAAGGTATCAATGAATATGGACGTGGCAAAGAATTCCGTCCAATTGAATTAGCTCCATTCCCTTTAGAGAATGTGGTAGCAGCATGTGGTAAGTCTGAAAGAAGACAAAATTATTACCATGGACGTGGCAATAGACGAAATTATAATCGTCATTATGGTGATGATGAGAATAATAAAGATTCTCAAAATAATCTTTCACTTTATGAAAGTAATATTTGATATGAGATTGTGTAAAGCACATGATTATGATCCATTCCCTGAAGTGAATGTGATAATAGTAATAGATCCCGTAAGTATGAACACGCTCTTGATGTAAATTTGTTTTATGTCTGACATAATGAAAAGAAAGTTCGTTGCCCTTGAAATTTCGGGCAAGAACTATATGACATGGGTGTTGGATGCTGAAATCCACTTAGATGCTATGGGTCTCGGAGACACCATTAAAGATAGAGAAAAGCATCCACCCAAGACTGTGCGAAGGCCTTGATTTACTTGCGCCATCACCTTGATGAAGGTTTGAAAATTGAATATATCACAGTCAAAGATCCACCTATCTTGTGGAATGGCTTAAAGAAGAGATATGACAACCTGAAGTTGGTCACTCTGCCACAAGCACGATACGATAAGAACCCAAAAGCAAATAGTTTATAAACTATATATTATCGTTGCGGTGAAAACGGGCACTGGTCAAAGGCTTGCCGTATACCATGACTTTTGGTTGACCTTTATCAAGCATCTCGAAAGAGTAAACGCCCTGAAACGAATTTTGTCTCTGACGACAACTTTGACATCACCCACTTGGATGTGGCAGACTTCTTTGAGCAACCCGAGGGGAAGATAGACCACCAAATCGGTGATGGATCCGTGATGAAAGAAGATGGAGCTATTTAATTTTATTTTACTTGTTTGTATTAGTGAATGAATAAACTAATAGCCATTAGTATTAGCTCGTATTAGTTAGTTCATGATATAATGTTAGTATTAGTTCTTTAGAATGTATCAATATGCTCAAATATCAATAATATTTTTACTTTCCAGTAGAGGTAATCGACTAACCTGAAAAACTAGTCGGTTATCTCATATTTCGCATAAAAACTGCAAAACAATCGATTGTCAATGAACAACAATCGATTGTCTTTAAAACAGTGATCTGGAATTTTTCAAAAACAGTCAACAATCGATTGTCAATGTTTAACAATCGATTGTTGTTAAGACAGTGTAATCTGGAATTTTTCAAAAATCATCCACAATCGATTGTCTTTGGCTAACAATCGATTGTCTTGAAACAGTGTGTTCTGGAATTTTTCAAAATAGCCAACAATCGATTGTCTATGCATAACAATCGATTGTCTTGAAACAGTGTTCTGGAAATTTTCAATATAGCCAACAATCGATTGTCTATGCTTAACAATCGATTGTCTTAAAACAGTGTGCTCTGAAATTTTTCAAAATAGCCAACAATCGATTGTCTATGCATAACAATCGATTGTCTTAAGACAGTGTTCTGGAATTTTTCAAAATAAGCCAACAATCGATTGTCTATATTTAACAATCGATTGTCTTAAGACTGTGATCTGAAGTTTTTCAAAATAGCAAATAATCGATTGTGTGTGTTTAACAATCGATTGTCAATGTTCAACAATCGATTGTTTGTGTTTAACAATCGATTGTTTGAAGAAAATGTTTAAACTGAAATTTTCAAACTGCAAAGTAATCTATTATGGATAACATATCTGATTTCGTTAGTCAACTGTTAGCTGCAGATTTTGAAAATATTATGTGACACAAACGAATTGAACTTATTTATTCATATGTTCGTGCATTTCTTTTATATGTGAAACCATGGGAAGTAAATTGATTGAAGGCTCCGGAAGAGCAACTGTAACTCTGCCCAAAGGCATGACAAACTATCTTAGAGAATGCAATATTCTCCTCCAAGTCTAAGAAGAACTTGTTGAGTTTTAATGATATCAATGTTCTCCTCCAAGTTTAAAAGGAACTTGTTGAGTTTTGAGAATCCATTTTAGAGAATGCAATGTTCTCCTCCAAGACAAAAAGGAACTTGATGAGTTTTAAAGATATCATTCAAAATGGATATCATATTGAGACAATAGATGAGAATAATCTTGAATTCTTCATGAAAACGAGGCTGCCCATTTCGGTTTGGGTTCACGCCATTTTGCATGCAGCAATGCTAGTTCGTAGGCTGCCCATTTCGGTTTGGGTTCACGCCATTTTGCATACAGCAATGCTACTTCGTCTCTGACTGACGAATTGACACAAATATTCCCCGTTGCAATTAGTTTTGGGTCATGGACCCAATATATCCCATTTAAGAATTTTTGGATGCGCAGTATATGTGCCTTTAGCACCGCCATCCCGCACCAAAATGGGTCTGCAAAGAAGGTTAGGAATATATGTTGAGGTTGAATCGCCCTCCATTATTCGCTGCCTCGAAACATTGACAGGAGATTTGTTCACTGCACGATTTGCAGACTGTCAATTTGATGAGACACTTTTCCCAAAATTAGGGGGAGAAGTTGGTGAAACCAAACGGGAAATTTTGTGGAAAAATGCATCATTATCTCATCTTGATCCACATACCTCTATTTGTGAGAAAGAGGCACAAAAAAAATTATCCATTTGCAAAGAATAGCAAATCAAATGCCTGACGCATTTATAGATTTGAAAAGGATAACAAAATCATATATCCTCGAAGTGAATGTGACAACATTTGATTCACGAACACATATTCATTATTGGAAGAATATGAATATGAAATTGGTATTAAATATACCACACTCACCCCTAGAAGGAGGTTTGAGATGATACCACACTCACCCATAGAAGGAGGTTTGAGATGATATATGGCATGAATGATCGTTGGTCACGTACCTATTGTACGCCAAAGTATTTTGGAAATATGACTATTAAAGGACAACGATAATGCAAGAAACATATCTTGCATATAAGTTGACATGACCATAATGGTATAACTTTCTCTTTAAGAAAGATATTCACCACATGGATGTTGATGAATCTGTGGTAGTACAAAATTAATTGAGAGCTCTAGAAGAGCCAATTATTACTATGTTGGAGAAACACAATTGAGTATTGTGCTGTAGTAAGTCTCAAAGAAACTTATTCAGTTTCCAAAGTACACGCGAAAGCGATTGATTATATTGAGACTATAAATAAAGGAAGGCTTTGATATCTCCTATTACTACAACTTGTAGCGGGGTAATTTGCATATGAAAAGCTACCCGTTTTGTTCTCCAGTTTGTACTACACAAACGAAAGAATGCCACAATAAAGTGGATATCTATTGGTATAAAACCCATGTCATAATAAACCCGAAGTTTATTGATAAGTGCACATGTCATGGTGTAAATTTGAAGTTTACCAATATTGATAATTTATTCAGTTGACATTCGTGTTAGCCATCTCATTTTATGTATGATGTGCAAATTCACATAGGTGAATAATAAAGAACTAGAAAGTTCTTTACGAATTCTCTTGTATCACTTGTTCTCATTAAAGAACTGACCAACTAAAGAGTTCGGGTTGAAGCCCATAAATTCTGGAAATATTAAAGGTGAATATGGGCCCATTCACCTGCCATGTATACCACATATGATGCATCTATGATATGGTTACATGCGCAATTGTTATTAACCCGCAGCCTGGCCGGTGCTTGCGAGGTAAATTGCTCAGTAATCTAACTTCGAGCATAATTTCCAGATTCTCTACTCAAGATAGTTCATCTTGATAAGTTGGTTTATATCAAAGTTGGTTTAGCAAGATAATTATTGAGTGCTTCCACTTAATAGCTAAACTGTTTCTTATGAGAACAAAGTTGTATATATCGGTTTGATATACGTTGTATACGAGAGTATATTCTCCCTTCACAAGTGGTTCAGGGTCAGGAACCAAATAATTTCATCTTATTATTAATGTGCTGTGTATATTGACATGATAATGCACAAAGATGATTTTCCAAAGTTGAGGAAACAAGTTAGCTTTACTAACATGAGGGGGAGACATGATAAACACTTGAGAAAAGATTACATGGGATGAATTATCATTTGTATATGTATATCCCCGAATATCATGATATGAACCTGAAGTTCATAAAAGGGATAATTCAATTGCAACATATTGCAAAGCATGCTATACGCATTTGCTGACCCAAAGAAAGTAACTAAATGGAAGAGATACAATTCAAGAAGAATTGATTCCATATGAAAGACATGTAGTTTTGAACCTATAGTTCAAATGCTTGAAAGTATAAAAGTCAAAGGTATGTATAGTCAGTTTTCGATATCTTATTTGTCTAGCATGACATGGAAAACTTGATATGCATCTAAAGTCTATTATATGGCTTATATGACTTAACTTGAAAGATTTAAGTTGCTTGAAGCATATGCAATTCTTGGTCTTGAAGTACCACATCCCAAGTACAATTTGTGTACATATGAATCTTGCTATAACTATAAGCATGATGGCAATGAGAATGCATCTATGGAGATATTGAAGAGTTATTCCACGACATTATATGAAGATGTTCATATCTATCAAGAATGATGATTTTAAGGTGCGGAATATTTGTTCAAGTCAATATGGTTGATTTATTTATCAAATCTCTACCAAAGATTGTTTTGAAGATGATGCACAAGATTGAAATGCAAATGCTCAAGGATATAAATTGATGTACTCATTAGGGGGAGTCAATGCGCGTTGCACTCTTTTTCCCTTACAAGGTTTTGTCCCACTGGGTTTTCCTTGCAAGGTTTTTAACGAGGCAACCAATAGGCGCATATTCAAACATGTGTACTCTTTTTCCTTTCTTTAATTTTTCCCAATGGGTTTTGGTTTTAAGGTTTTAACGAGTCACATTGTTGAATAGACATTCAAGGGGGAGTGTTATGAAATCTCCTATTTAAGGTGAATGTCTATAATTAGAGAGATTCTAGAGTTCTATTCTTGGTAGATAAATCATCCCACTCCCTATAAATAAAGGGGTCTTCTACCATTGTAAACCAACCCTAACAATCTCTAAGTATCAATAAGAAGAACTCTCTCTACTCTTCTCTCTATTGCTCTTATTCTTACATTATTGTTCTTGTCTTTTATATTATTTCATAACAGAGACGACTAATTAAATTATATATAAGTTTCGACAAGCTAAAGGTCTCCAAGCTGAATAATCCCTCCAATTCTTCTATAGGCTTAAAAAAGAACTCATCACCCTGAAGACAATCAGGAAAGCATAGGTCAAAGAGATCTTACAACTGAAAGAGCAAAAAAAATGAAGGAGGATGTAAGACTCGATTACAAGGAAAAATAGCCGCAAACGTCTTTCCGTATTTTGGAGATTTGGTTCCACGCCTTCACATCTTATATAATAGAGCAGCAACACACGCTGCTTGCAATTTTCCTTCAGTATTATTTGTAGGCTCCTTCATCATCTCTGCCATTGGAAGTGGAGGACTGCTTTCGGAAGTATTTGTAGTACACATATTGTAATATGATCTAAAGTTGTGTTAAGGCACGGCAATTCGGGATGAGTGAATAAATGTACTGAGTACGAAAACAGTAGATAAAAATACTAAGAGGAAAAAGAGGATACAAATAAGTCTAGCACAACGCAGATAACAGCATCCAACAACCAAGGCATATTGGCCTTAATCTTACTCCATTCTGTTGATCTAAGTAGTATACTGCATCATGTAAAAACATTATAAGTGAATTAGGGAGCATGGAGTTGGTATTGGACACATTTTAATGATGAATTAATAGTGATGGATTTAAGTTGTATGCACTAATAGTACAAATAATCTTTACACCATCAGTACAATTTAGCCTTGAGCAGATTGAGTAAAATATTTTACTTCATTAAATTGAAAACTCTAGCAGAAGTGCTAAATGTACAGAGCGGGAAAATTAGCTACCTCCCTACGTAAGTGACATTGGCGATGAGTGCAAAGACGAACATGAGAGGATTTAAACCCTGTGGTTGTGAAAACAAAACACGTTAGACTTCAGCAGTAATGTCCAAGATGCAAGTTATGCCTCGTACAGAGTAAAAAAAATTCAGAAGAGAATGAATTCTGTGGAATACCTCGACGTTCCCTCGTTTAATCTGTCAAGCAAAGAAACATGTTCAGTGACTTTGGCATCAAACAAAACAAGGATTCAACATTAACTGTTAATTACCATTTTGTTAAAGTTATAATCTGAAATTCATGGCTTACGTTTAACCAAATTTGAGGTAGCCGACCACCCATGTAAACAGCAGCCATCATCCACCCCAAAACTTGGCCAAGCGCACTGTGTTCCGTCCCATGCTCCTGCCAAAAGAAGGAATTTTTCACGGATTATGCCATCAATAACCTTGTCATCGTCAGGATCTCGTGGTGCAATTACTGAAAGGAGCATACTTGTAATAGTTTTCTTCCGCCAAACCCAACAATTAAAGCCTTTGTCTGGTGAGGCATTCCCGACGATGTGGCTAAGAACGCTCCATAACCTGCCTGGATATATTTTACCATTGAAATTTACTATCTCAGCTTATGAAAACAAACCAATCGTACAAGATAATTTTAAACAAACCAATCGTACAAGATAATTTTAACATTATCCTTGTACTTAACCCTCACTTTTCAAATAACTACTTCACTTAGCATGGACAATGCATGTAATTATCTTTTAAATTTTGACGTAATACTGTAAAGATTCTTTTACACCAACAATGTAAATAAGTTGAGCCCTTTTGCTAAAGGGAACTCGTTAGTCTTGGGTACACATAAAGGAAAGTTCATCATTCTTTATCTTAGCTTGTCCAATTTTTGGGGGGTGGGAGGGTGTGGATATCCTCAAGTTGCCTTTCGGCATCATGGGACAGGAACAAAGGATACTTTTAGAATAAGCTGGCGTAGCAGTTTTTTCAGTACATATATACGCTAGTAAACAATTTTACGAGCAAGTTGCGAGAGCAGTAAACTTCTGTTTTGCACATTATGCCTCCACTAAGAGATTAAATCAATATAGTAATTAATAGCAGGAGGAGATTAACTTACAGATCGTGGGATAGGCTTGGGTTGGCTGACGGAAATATTTAATGGTGCATCAATTGTGTCCTCATCTGAAGAGTAATTGTGGTTAAGCCCCACTGCTGACGGTCCACTTGCAATAGGCCTTAGATTGGACCTAAATGGCGGGGTTGCACTGCCGGCCAATGATCTTGCAGACCTGCTCTCAAATAGTTAATACTATTAGCAACCACTTAGTCTAATTCTTTTGTTTTGTCTAACGATATCTGAAATTCATTTGTCCAATAGCCTGAATTCGCGCAAAAACACTCCCCACTAGAAATTCCTTTATTATGCAGATTGGATTCGAGACCTTCAATTAAGAGCTTGTTTAGCCAAGCTTATGGGAGGCCTTAAGTACTTTTTTCTCCTAAAAAAGTACTTTTTAAAAATTTAAGTTGTTTGGCCAAGACGGAGAAGTACTTTTGGCTACCAACAAAAGCATTTTTTCTGCTTTTAGGAAAATCAGAAAATTCTAGCTTCTTCCAAAAAGCAGCAGAAAATTTATTTATTCAAGGCAAAATTTCCTCACTAAAAATTTATATTTTTCATATTATCCCTCATTTTAAGTTTTCTATTTTTCATATTTGTTTCTTGTTTTTATCATTCTTTTAAATTTAAAGATATCATATACATGCATCATAATATATCTTTCCAAATTCTTTATTGATTTTTCTTTTTCTTTGTGTAATATCTTCTAACTATCCAAATTATCTTTATCTTTTTTCACACTGAAGCAAATTATCTATATCCTTCTTTGGATTATTAATTCTCTTCTTATAAATAATCATTTATAATTTCTTCTCTTATAGGTTACTAATTCCCGAATCTTTAAATTTGTAAAAGTTACCTACAAAATAGGTAATAAATTTATAATTGCATTCGCATTAAGCCAAATGACAGTCTCACAATAGGTCACTTGGCAATTCATGACAAATTTAGCCAGGTTAGGTAATAATCAATTTTTTTTAATTTAAAAAATTAAAGTGTGCATTATGTGATGTTAATAATTAGTTACTCTTTTTACACTCAATGCCATCTTTCAAGTTTGACACTTAGAATCATCTTGTTACAGCTACCATGGCTATACAGAATTTTATCCGATGACATTCTTCTACTGATAAGGAATTCAACTATTATGCTAATGAAGACATTACTGCAAAGTTTAAGGAAGGAGATGAGCCTTCTGGTATTCCTTTAGAAATGTAAGGCAAGTCTTATACTAATATAGAAACATTGTGTGATAGAATTAAAGATGAAATTGTTGAGAAATGTTATCATCATTTGAGTGACTTTACTATTTTTATGGTGGATTATCACTATATAATAATTTGTGAAATAGACTTCTAATCATCATGTAAATAATAAATAATTATACTAGATAAGATTATATGCTTTGATATAATATATTATATTATATTGATTTAAATCTTTAATATATATTGTTTTAATATTTTAATTAAATAATAAAAAATCTTTTGATAAATACTTAAGTTCATTTTTCTCTTTTTAAAATAATTACAAAACCTTGGTACTATACTTTTAGGTAATTTGACATTCAAAAATACTTTTTTAGAAAGATTGGCCAAACACAATTTGTTTACCAAATGATGCAAAAAGTACTTAAATGAATTGGCCAAACACAAACTGTTTTTTTGTCAAAGGTACTTTCGAATAAAGCACTTCTAAGAGAAAGTATTTTTAAAATAAGCAGTTTTTTACGGCTTGGCCAAACAAGCTCTAAGGATGGAGAAATCTCATCGACCACACGACATTCCATGCTGGTAAGTTAATCCACTTAGTATATCAAAGCTAATTACAGATATTTTATTAAAACGTGTTGATTGATAATCTGGAAAAAGTATACATCAAATCATGTTAGTATACCATGATTGGGCAAGTGCTCGTTGTAACATCTCAAAGTAAACAAATGGAGAAAAAGCAGAGACTCACGTGAAATAGAAGTCCATGCGGCGTGAAGCAGATACTCCTATGCCTTTGGGTATTGGAATCCCTGAATCTGTTGGTTTTTGTGGTATCAAAGGCTTCCTCACTTCTTCAACCTAATTAAATTAAGTTAATCAAATCATCTTCTATAAGCTCTTATTGTTTCACTGAAATAGCTCATTACAGACTTGGAAACTTTAACTTGTACCTCTTGACCAGAGTCATCATCTCTGTGTTTCCAGTACCTATAGAAATAATCATAGTACAAGCTTTGCAGCACTAGTATTATAGTAGTTGTTGTGTAAAGCTGTTCCATAGCAGATCCATTTAAATAAATTCAGAAAAAATTATTAGTAGAAAATAAAAACCAGCTCTCAACTAAGAAAAAAGATGGAATATTGGATAAGCATTTGTATTACCACAGCCGTGTACAGTTGAGTCGGCAACTGCATGAAGATAGAAAAGAAATAAAAAATTCAGAGACATCACCGGCGCGATATTCGATGACAGAAACCAAAACGGTTTAATTAACTTCATGATTATATTGAAAGTTTTTAATTAAGCTCACCGTTGCAGGCTCAAGAAGGCAACCTGCTAGATTGAATATATCACTGCATCGAACATAACGAACATATATACATTTGTAATTAGAAGGTTAAATCAAGAGTTCCTATTGAAGGAAAGAAAAATCCTATAGCATTTTGATTAAATAATAACAACTAAAATTCAATTCCAAGCGAGTCAGAATCGATTAAATGAATTTTCTGTTCATGTCACTCCATACGTTTGGAGTGTGCCTAGGTTAGTACGTCCAACAAATACTGTGAAAATTGAAGAAAATGGTAAATGAAAGGTAAAAGAAACTAACCCGCCAACCCAACCAAGAAGAAAAAGAAGTGAAACGCCATGACTGGATTTAGTTCTGAAGTTGGTGATAATTTGTGGGACTTCAGCGACAGCCCAACAGAAGAGGCTGACAAGACCAAAAGCAAAGGAGAACTCATCACTTAGGTTGCAAAGGCAATCCTTAAAATACCTGTTAACCCAACCAACACATGGTTTTTTCTCCTTAACACAATACGCTATTGAATTCTTCTGCCGTAATGACATTAGGGCCTTCATTTTCTCGCTTAGTTTCTACTGTTTGTGTCTGTCTTGTAAGGATGAAGAATCGATGAATAAACTGTGCGACACATATATAGGATATTAACCCCAAGGTGCTCTCTGTGGAACAGAAATGCTCAAGACTAGGACAAAATATAAGAATGACATTCTCGACTCCTCGGAGTCTGTGACATTGTTTTGATTTTACTTTCCTACCCCTGAACTTCTTTCAATTGACAAGTACGCTAATATGGATTAAGATGAAAACCATATGAGACCGCTTTTTTCTTCTTTGCCCTTCAGTAATTGCGCTCATTATGAAAAAGAAAGAACCAAAAAGAAAATTTGATAGTAATTGCTTCGAATTTATTGTGCTTTTGACACTCTATGCAAAGTTGTCGAATCAAAGCTTATTATTCAACAATGTTTAGTGAAAACTTTTAAACACAGTGTGCCTTGTTACCTACTTATAAGATAACAAGCATAATGCTAAGAAGTTTAGTGAATTCCATATCATATAAATGGAAATGATATTGCTTTCATTAAATTCAATCCGACTTTTAGCCTTTATGCTACTCTTTCATTTTTATGTGGCTCTTACCCTTCGTTTAATAGCATAATTTGAAATTTAAAATTTTGGTTAGACTTTAGCTAACTGAAGCGATGTTTATATCAAATTTGAATAATATATATAACGTAATATCTAATGCTAATATATTATTTCAAGTACTTGCATTGTTGGAGGTAGGAGATCTTTTATTTAAATGGTTCAAGCTTAAATGAACATTCCACGAACGGAAAGAGTGTCCGTTTAGTCGGATAGAGTAGTGGCGTTTGCATTTATATATATTTTTTGTTCGTTTTATAAAAAGAATTATCAATATATTTATTTTTTCGCATAACTTCAGTATATGGAACTGAACTAGTAAAGAAATTACTCAAAACTTCAACATTCTAGTAGATAACCCTGAAATAGCAAATGTGTTGAACCAAATATGTTGAAGTTTTTGTTTGTAATTGCTAAACTTAAGCATAATAGCCGAAGTTTTATTCTCTACTTGGTGAAGCTTTTGTTTGTAATTACTGAAGTTTTTATTTTTGTAACTGGCGAATTTCAACTCTAGAGCTGAAGTTTTTATTTTGTAATTGGCGAACTTCAGCTCTAGAGCTGAAGTTATTTAATTCACTAGTAAAAGCTTTAGCACTATATAAGCTGAAGTTTTTTAAAAAGCTTTCTAACATGCTATACAAATAATCAGATTACCAATAATATCTAAATCATTACTTTTGAAAACAATAAACGTGAAAATAACAGAATTATCATTGTCTACTAAATTATGTACATGAAAATATTCATAAGTTATTGTCTACTAACACAAGTAATTATTTATAATTTATTTTTAATAATCTGATAAATATATTTATAGAAATCATCCATGAACTGAAGTTCCATAGCAACGTCAACAACAACAGAAGAAAAAAGAAGAAGAAAACGAAGAAGGAGAAGGAGGAGGAAAAATGACATGAATTTATTTAAACAGTTGGTACAAGTTAAAAGTTTTTTAAGAAAATAGGTATATGTTAAATGGGGAATGGTAGCTAGAGCTGTTCATGGTTCGGTTTGGTTCGATTTTTTCCTAAAAAGAAACTAAACCAAGTAAGTCGATTTTTCGAATATTAGAACCAAACCAAACTAATTAAGTCGGTTTTTTCTCGATTCAGTTTATGTCGATTTTTTGATTTTGCGGTTATTTATCGGTTTTTTTCTTAAATATAAGACATATACTGCCAAACACATATTTCGGCGATCACATTTTTAAAGTAACACTATCAATTCAATTGCCCTTTGAAAAATTTATTATTTATCGAGATATATTGAGATAATTGAATTAAATAGTGATGAATAATTTAAGGACTCAATTTAAAATATATTATTTTTAACATGAAACAGATTCTTACACTTAACAAAAGCAAATTACGAATCAAACTATAATGTAAAGGTAAAGAAATATACTAAAAGTGCAAAGATTAATATTTACTATAATTTTTTTGAAACTTTGTATAAAAGTATATATATATATATATATATATATATATATATATATATATATATATATATATATATATATATATATATATATATATATATATATATATATATATATATATATGTGTGTGTGTGTGTGTGTGTGTGTGTGTGTGTGTGTGTGTGTGTGTGTGTGTGTGTGTGTATATATGTGTGGTGTGTGTGTGTGTGTGTGTAATTCTAAATTTGAAATAGCTGCTCCTATATTCGGTTTGATTCGATTTTTTTTAACTAAAACTAAAATCAAACCAAATTTAATCGATTTTTAAATTTCAAAACAAAAATCAAATTAAACCAAAATATATTAATTCTTTTGATCGGTTTGGTTTGGTTAAATTTTTCGGATTTTTGTAAAAGCCTAATGATAGCCCATATATGTTTTTCATTTGTTGATAATCCTGATATCAATCTAACGTAAAAACTAAAAAGTAGTACTATTATTTTTTCTGTCAACCTTGTCTTAATTTTTGTAGTTATGTTAAAAATATATAATGTTCGAACGGTAAATACTTATTCGTACAGAGTATTACACCCATCCTTTAAATAATGACACATGTTATTTTATTTAACCACAATTCTTAGTATATAACCATAGTAAACTAACATTTATTTTTCACATAATTTTAAATAATAGTATAAAAATACTTAATAATTTTGCTATTCTTTGTTATGTTTCTTATGTTAACTTCAACTTGAACCAGCGATTAGTTACTGAAAACACAATAAACCAACTGGGAAGAATTCATTTGTTCAAAAATTAGTTCAATTATATTTAAAAGTATATAATGAGAAATAATGAACGGTAGGAACATTTCATATCTATTGATGTCATAATCTTCTCTCCGATAAGAGGAAAAAGGAGTTTACATTCTTTAACCAAAGTGAAAATTGTAGGAGAAAGAGTAGAAAAAAAATCCCTTTTTTTTTTCAAAAATTCCCCCCTCCATATATAGTTCTTGGAATCTTTCATTCATGATCTTTGACTAATATGATCTTCTGCGACGGTCATTTTCATCGTGACTTGAGTACAATAACATTTTTGACACGTGTTGTCGATGATTTGACCCTAAAATTGATCGTGGTGCCTTTCTTATTTCCCCACCTGAATAAGACCCCGATTTGATTAACCGCTATGATCAGATTTTGACCTATACACCAATATTGGTTTCCCTCTTCATTGCTGATTTATCAAGAAGCTGAAGTTTACTTTTTTCAATGATGCAATTGCAAGTGAGCATAAGTTACTTTTGATCATATATTGCGGGAGATAAGCTTTGCAAGTAAGCATAAGTTACTTTTTGCTTAGGAGGAATTAAAAAAACTAAATTACAAATATAACTTCAATAAACGTGGAGTTATCTTTATGTTTCCATTGAATTCATGAAAGTACCAGGAAAGAAATGTAGTATGCTTCCTCTCTTTTTTTCTTTTCCTTATCAATAAATCCTAATAAACTACATCTTTGTATTCTAAAGTTGATTATACCTGGCTAAGATTTACCTTTTTTATTATCGATAATTGAGGTTGGCAAAATAGTCTCAAACTTTTTGTACAAACAATCTGGCGCCATCTGTGAGGATTTCTTAGCCAAATTTCCTAGTCTAATTCAGGTCCAAAATCGAAGAAACATAATCACCCACCAAAAAGAGTAGAAAGTAAACCTCACATGCTAATCGAGATCATGATGCTACATAAAAACAGAAGTTACAACTAATATCCACGCAAAGCCCACAAGAAGAGACGACACCTGCTACGCAATCCTACAAAAGCAGGCACATCCTGCCCTACTCTGACATTCTCCCAACACACCAGATGATCCATGAACAAGCTAAGGAGAACCCAATCCACGCGAAGCTATGGCACTTTCAAAAAAGAAAGGAGAGTTGAATATGGTTGCTGAATTGAAAAACCACCAGTCAATCAACACATAAACACCAAACAGATCAAGCAACGTATAAGGCTACCCTCGTTCATCCACACATTGGATCGAGGTAAGGAAAATCTCATCTTGGTTGACCTTATGTTGTTTGCTTAAACAGAAACACGAATATAGCATGGGCAAGTAAGCAAAGGAGCATCCCAACCAGAGAATGCAAGGAAAACTACTACAGAATAACAGGAATATCGCTCATCTCACACTTCAACTTCTGGAAAATGACGTCCCTTAAGTCATACTACTTTTCCCACACCCAGGTGTTGTCCCATTTGAGTTTTCTCATGGAGGTTTTAAATGAGACAATGAGGGGGACGTCACCTAGTTCAAGGTATAATCCATCACCTCACCTTCCGACAAGCCCTCCAGGCCGGACGATGAAGGGACTAAACAGGAATTCCAAAATATGCACGAAACGGACGTTAGCAAAATAGCAACATTTTATACTCTTCGGAATTATACTCTCCAATACAAATAAAATTAAGCAAACTGGGACTCACCCAAGGAAAGCAGGAATCAAGAACTAGGACTCACCTAGGGAACGCATGAATCAAGAACTGGGAGTCGCCTAGGAAACACAAAGGTTAAGCAAAATTGGGACTTCCCTGGAGGACACCCGAAACTCTCCAAAAATTGGGAATCGTATTGGGTTAACATTTCGACGTCCTCGAAATAACACCTCTACAGCCAAGGGCCATCGCTAAAAAGAAGAGTTCGACCTTGCTCGAATGGTAACGGGTTAACATTTCGACGTCAGCCCGAACTAACACCATATGGCAAAGAGCCTTCGCCAAAAGGTAGAGTTCGACCTCGTTCGAATCATGTTGGGTTAACATTTCGACATCGGCTCAAAATAACACCCATACGGCCAAGGTCCATTGTCAAAAAAGAAAATTTCGACCTCGCTCAAATCACAACGAGTTAACATTTCGATATCAACTTGAAACAACACTCATACGGCCAAGGGCCATCACTAGGAAGAAGAGTTTAACTTTGCTCAAATCACAATGGGTTAATATTTCGACGTCAGCTTGAAACACCCCTATGGCCAAAGGCCATCGCCAAATGAAAAGGAAAATTCGACCTCGTTCGAATCGCAAGGGGTAAAAAGTTTGACGTAGCTCGAAATAACACCCCTAGGGTCAAGGGCCTTTGTCAAAAGGTAGAGTTCGACCTTATTTGAATCACAATGGGTTAACATTTTCAGTTCAGCTCGAATGACATCCCTAAAGCCAAGGGCCATTACCAAAAAAGAAGAATTCGACCTCGCTTAAATCATAACGGGTTAACATTTAGGCATCAACTTTAAATAACATCCTTACGACCAAAGGCCATCGCTAAATGAAAATGGAAATTAGACCTCGTTCGAATTGTAACAGGATAATATTTCGACATTAGCTCGAAATAACATCCTTACGGCCAAATGCCATCGCCAAATTAAAAGGGGAGATCGCCTCGTTTGATCTATAGTAGATACTATTTCGACATTATCTCGAAACATCCCTACGGAAAAAGGCCATTGCAAAACAAAAAGTTCGACCCCGCTTGAACTCAATTTTTGCAGCTATCTGTCATTGTCGTAAATTTTTTCTTATACTTACTAAAAAGTTGATTTCGCTAAAAACCCCAAGTCCGACCTCGCTCGAATATGTATAAAAAAAGGAAGTGACTTTGTCCCACTCGAAAGACTCAAGTCAAGACTAACTTCGTCCAAAACAACAAACCCATTATATAAACTCGTTTGGGCCGAGGGCGAAGCAATAAGTCACCAGTCCATCCCGCCCAGATAAGCGAATCGATTAAGACTCCATTCAGGCTCACACAACTAAGTCCTACTCAATTTGGTTAAAATTGGTTTCCTTGAAGAATCAGGAATCCACCATATGGAAATCCGAAAGTTCACGCCAAAAATATGTAAAGCAAAAGGGGGAGAAATACAAAGGACATACAAAGATGAAAACTCCTTTTATTTAAACAATTGCGCCAACGGCCGCAGATTATACACGGCTAA
This sequence comes from Nicotiana benthamiana, assembly GCA_034376525.1. Taxonomy (NCBI): domain Eukaryota; kingdom Viridiplantae; phylum Streptophyta; class Magnoliopsida; order Solanales; family Solanaceae; genus Nicotiana; species Nicotiana benthamiana. The sequence continues at coordinate 131,094,310 of CM067324.1, read as the reverse complement.
AACTAGTCCAGTACAGAAAATACAAAACAAAAACAGTGACAAAGTAGAAAAGACAACAAAGATAACAACGTTTTCACTCAGCACCATCACCGCAGTCCTTCTAATCGCCATCTCCAGGAAACTCCCCCCAGCATCAACATCCTCGCAGACCTCCAGTGTCACAGGGTCGTAATAACAGTTAACATGAGCCTCTTGCTTGCTTCCTACAAACTCTTGTATATGTCCAGTTGCGCTTCGACATGACCCTAGAGCACGTGCAAATGGCGAGGAATAGCAGCGGAGGCAGATTCAACTTGGGCCAACAACTACGCCTTTTCAGCCTCAAGAACAGTGACCCAATCCCCTAAGGTTGAAGCTTCCCGGTCAATGTCGCCAATATGTTCTTCGAGCCTCGCCTCCCTGAGCATAGTCGTCGCCCTCTCGTACTTCTGCTTGGATTGAAGGACATGGATAGTATCCTCTAAAGCCGCCTACCTAGCCGAAGCTGATACCCATGCACTCTCGGCACTCTCCAACTCGAAGACCTTTCTCTCCATCTCGGCTAATAACCCCATCCACTCTGCACTTAAAGCTTCGACTCTGATGGCATTGTGATCCAACTCTAACTGCAATGACCTCACCTTCTCCTGAAGATGCTCACACTCTGCAACGACCCCTTTTCCTAACTCAAGTTCTTCGTCCTTAACAAGAAGTACCTTCTCGAGCTCATTATTCCTACGAATAGCCTGCATGAGCTCCTGATCCCTCTTCTCCAGTTCCTTGGCGAGATATTGATTACCAGTGTTCGCCCTTAGCCGTTCATGCATACATCACTTGTTACAGTAACACCGATATTTCTCCAACATCATCAGAAAAGTTTTGGCCCGAGTGTCGGCCCTGCGAGCACTTTCAATCTCCAGCATGTATATGTGAAAGCCTAAAAAACAAAAAGGGTCGATAAAGGTCAGGGACGCCAAAGACAAAAGGAACACAAAAAGAAAAAGGAAAAACATACCCTTAATCCCATAGCGGACACTTCGTGCATCAAATTAACATCACAGACGTCCCGAAGAGCCTCACACTCAGTGGCAGAGCACAAAAGGTCAAACTGTGGTACCAAGCCCTTTGTGCCCCCCAAGAGGTTAATCTCCAACGTAATTTCAAGTATACGGGATGGACTTACCGCCATCACCACCGTACGGGTAATGCATTCCTCGAACATCCTCGTATTATTAGGATCAAGATCGAAGTCAGACTCGTAGTCGCCGACCACGACACCCTTTACTCTTTTTGCAGGCGAGGAAGAAGCACGACTCGGTCCGGAAGACGAAGGCCCACCCAAAGTAGCAACAATGCCCTCAGGATCCCGACTCTCGGTTGCCGTGGTCTGTTGATCAATCACAGCAACCGGAGCCTCTGTCGTCTGGTCAGTCACAATCGCCGGGTTCACCTCTGCATCCAGGTTAGCATCATCACCTATTTCAGATGCAGTCAAGGGACGTCGCCCTCTGAATATACCGTGGATGGATGTGCCATTTTAGATTCCACCCGTCGTCTCTTCGACGAACCTTCTCCGTCCTCAACACGGGAAGGCTCATCATTGAGCGAGCAGTAGGAGCTGGAGTCCTACCGGGGAATGACTTCTATGAACGCGGCTTCGGTTGTAGGTTCAACTTGGGTAGCCCTCGCTGTAGGACGAGTAATAGACCTTGGTGCAGGCCAAGTAGAAGACATTGACTGGCGAAATGCAAAGGAGGAGCCCTCGCCCTTCGCACTCTCCCTGATAATGATAATGGTCATATAAGCAACGAGGTCATTATAAGGCGAAAAATAGAAAAGTTGCGGCAGATCGACTTACCAGTAAGGGGCTTCTGTCCATATTTCTTGTAAAAGGATGCTCATTCATGAACTCCTGCCATATGAGGAAGAATGACGTTCACTCACTCGTAGATATCGTCAACGGGCGTAAGGGGTAGTCTCGCAGCTGCAAAAGAAAAAACAATTTAGTACTCCCCAAAGAAAAGCGGCCGACTACCACTCCGACAATAGAAACTTACGTGTGAAGTTCTACCTCTCAGGAAACCCTGCAGAATCCTCCACAAGGTGCTCAGTCAGCACATAAAAATAATTTTCATAGAAACGACGATTGGCCCTATCATCCATCTTTACCACCAGAATCTTCGTTCCTCGATGGCGTATGTGAATCATTGTGCCTCGAATAAGTTGGAAGGAAAAATTATTGAGCATGTGTCCTAGAGTGATCTCCCGACTGGCAAGCTCCGCAAACTTGAGTAACAAGAGGAACAATTTGTACAAGTACGTCAAAAGTTGAGCCGGACATACCTCGTAGAAACGACAGAAATCTACCACCAAGGAAGGGAGAGAAATCGTATACCTTACAATAAAGGGATACGCGTATAACGCACCACACCCTGGGCGGTCGAAATGTTTAATATCATCTCCTATCGCCAGCAATATCTTAACGTGATGTGGAATCCCCACTTGCTCTTGAGCTTCGCAATCGCTGCGTCATCTATAATAGAGCAAACAAGCTCCGGTTCCTTTCCGGCAGGGCTGTTGAAATCGATCCATGGCTTTCCCTAGCGAGCAATATTTCGGCCGCTGTTGGAACCCCCTCATTCTCCACTACTTCCTTATTAGATTTTTATCACGGTGCCTTATTAGATATACTTCATCTTTAAAAAATTTATTATTTAAAAATAGGACTCCTAATAAACTATAGTTTGTTGTTTATGTTTAACTTAATTAAATTGGACGAATACATTCGACGCGAATAAGTTTTTACCATATTATAACTGTTTCTGTGTAAAAATACTTCTATGAATCCGAACCTATATGGAGACCGAAACAATGTGATCCGGATGCAGCACACACTCAAATACAACAGTACTATTTACTAGTGTCAGTAACTCTTCAGTTTGTAATTGGGGACCGTACGCACAATCTGATTATATATTCCATGTTGAATTTTCGCTCCTTGGATGTATGCCAAAACACCATGTTGAATAAGTTACGTTATATTGGCCAAGTTCAACAAGTAATTGCCAATCTCTCACAGGTGTTTGTACAGTATCTAAATGTCGTATTCTCCTACCGGGATGGACCAGCTTAATTTAGTGCTCTTTTTTTCTTCTCTTCTCTAGGGGAAAAACAAGCTTAACCAGCAAAGTTTCACATCACATACCATGCGACACTGTACTCTTTTGGGTTCCTCTCCATGAGATATTTCTGTAGAATAATCATAATCGCTCTTTACTTTTAGAAGACCGGACAGAATTTTAAATGCCTATTTTGATTCAATAAAACGTACTAACTTTGGAAAATTTTATTTTGCGTCTCATACAACTGACACTAGTTGTATGAGGTAATTTTTTTGTCTCACGATTTTGTGTACCTAAATTTCTGTGAACCCAAAAGTGTAACACTGGGATCCATAAATTTGTAAAATAAAAGAAAATCTCATACAACTAATATAAATTGTATGAAACATAAAATAAAACTTGTTTACTAACTTGTTCAACTGGTCAAATTTGAAATGAGAGATTAGAATATGAACTATTACGTCTTGGTTCATTGAGATGTAATTAACAAACTTTGAGAGCGATAAACCATGTATTTTAGTTAACTGGTTGAGTTATAAACAAATTTGAAACAACTAGGGTCAGACGATTTATTATTCAACTCGACGTTGAACCAAGTGGAGGAATGGAACAGTAGCGACAGCACGCAAGCGTCGAATGGGGCAATTCATCATTATCCTTTAAGCAAATTGACCTGCAAAACAGAAAGGATAGTATAGCGACAAAAGAGCTTTCATAGATGCGGCGAACATGCGCTGCGGCTGCTGGATCAGCTGACTTTGACACGTATCCTTAGTCACTTACACTTGTTCCATATCTACATATTATCACAATTCACCTCAACAAATGATGCCTATCCTCAATTCTCCCGAGAAAGCTGTGATACTTTGCCTTTATTTCTGAGATATCCAAGACTTGCAAACTCAACCATTGTCACATAGAATATGGAATATTACAACAAAATGTAATTAAAATTTCAAAAGTTAGCTTATAAAATAGAATTAATGTCATAGGAAAGAGTTGTTCCATTTTTGTCAATTAACGTGACACTTAACAAGACAGGAAAATATATGTCACCACCAGGTAATATCCCAGAATGAATCTGAAATCCCCTTGTCCTCTTGTTTAATGTGACCTTGTAGCTGTATTATATTCTTTTCTCAACATAAAATACGACAATTTCATCTTATATTTCCAACTCCAAGACCTTGATTGTCCAAATTTGGGAAAGAAAAGATAGAACAGACTCCACCGCGTAAAATGTAGAAGTTATGGGTTCATACGAAGTCAGTAACTTCAGCTTGGGATCTCTATATATGTTAAGAATCCAACTAAGTAAGTGCAAAAATAGATATGAACCCAATAAATTAGACTCGATGTGGTACAATTTTGAATTTGAACTCATCGGGAACCTAATCAACTTTGGCGAAATAGATTCTCAATGATGCTCCGCAATCCAGATTCATAGGAAGGGTAAAGCAGTCTCACTCCCAGTTCCGATTTAATGCGTTTATTAGAGACTCGCTTCTCTCCTCTTGAAGCTACCTGTGGATTTAAAGAGAGTGCGTCGTCAGAAGACTTGTTTGAGGTTAAGCGGCCTGGCCATTTCTTCTCAACCAAGTTCCTAGCAAACGTAAATACCTGCTCTCTAGGAGCAGGGTCGTCATCAACTACGTTGTATATCTTCCTGAAATGCCAAACTAGGCGATTAGTTGATTACATATGAAATTAAGAAGCTAATTACATATTAAATCTGAAAAGTTCCACCATCAAAATGAAGCACAAGTCTTCCTGCTTTGATTTATTGCACATAGAAACCATAGGAGCAGAAGCAAATATACAAGTGAGCTAAAATGGTCTCCACCAATTTTAAATATACCAACTTCAGAGGCATAAGCTAATAGATCAGCACATAACTAGACAAGAATTTACTTGCAAAAGAAAAGGGAGAAACGAATTTCATCAACATAATCATGTAATATTATTACTAAACGAAGAGGACTTTAATTTGCATTGTAGAATGTACCCAGGAGATGGCCTTTGAATACTGGCCTTAAGTGCTTGGCAGATGTCAGCAACATGAATACGGGATGTATATTGTCTAGAAAATCTCATCTTCTGACCTCTTGACAGAGTCTCCTGCTTGAGAATGCTATCAACAGCACTGCATAGGACATTGACAAATAGAAAAAGTGCCTCATCAGACCAAGCGTTCGGGTGCAACATCTTTGGAGAAAATACAATTGCAATACAGTTAGACTAAGTATAATGCAGCTACATAAACTCATCACAACCTTCTACCAGGACCGTATATACCACCCAGTCGAATTATTCGGGCAGTGACTCCCACATCACAACCCAGATGTAACCACCCTTTCTCAGCAGTCATCCTTGCTTTTGCCGATTCAGTTATCAGCCTTGGTGGAAACCTGCCATATGATAATATGCATAAATCTAGGATGACTACTCTGAATGCACCAAAAAGATTTAAGTGCTTGGTTAATGTAAACCTACTCGTCATCAACCCATGCACCACCAGAGTCTCCATAAACACCTATTAGTCCAAAAGAAAAAAAGATAAAATTGTCAGGATCAACAGTCAATACTCAATAACATACTTTGCGCATACAGTCTATTTAAAGAAATCTTTTTACCATGTAGCAATGTAAATACCTATGCGTTGGTTTAACCAAGGAAAGAAGCTAGTATGTCACATGGATATATGTTCTTTTCAAATATAAACCAGAAATATACTGGTACTCCCTCCATCTAAATAAGCCGACCTCCTTTACTTTTAGCGTCCCAAACACTTGAGCTCTTTCTTCAATAGAAAAGTTTTGGGCACAATACGACATTGGCCCAATCGACTGAAACTAGTTGCATTTGTTAGTGAAAAAATATAGTATAAAATATGTATATTATATGTATATAATACAAAACATATATAATTTGCCGTATATTATTTTAGGGAGCGGCTAAAAATATACATTTTTCAAAAGTTTTTTCCCTCAAGTAATTTAGTCAATATAAACTTTTACTAATTCATACATTGTTTCTAAATTGAATTGACATCATTCCTACAAATTGTTCCATTTGTTCACATCTCAAACGATTTATTAAACTACTTTTCCTATACCAGCCTCAATACAATTGTTCACCAAAATATTTTATTAAAATAAAGCTGGGGGATAAATCAGGTTTAGCTTTTCAGAAAGGGGATGGTAACCTTCCTTACTTTTGGAAACATTAAAGAAATAGGTGGAGGTAACCTTATCCAAAGATTTAAAAAAGAAATAGGTAGATATACTTCTCAAAATGTTAAAAGGTATACACACTGACCCATATAAGTCAGTTTTTTATTTTTAGCCATTCGTTTGATAAGTGACTACAAACATAGATAAGCAAAGAAATATACTTCAATGGACTTGAGAAAAAAAGTAATAAGAACTCAGCTGGCATTTAATTTCGATGAAAGCCAAGAAAAACAATTAAGGTTGTTCTTTTATGTTGTTTTTGTTATCAAATGTTGCTGTAACAGAAAAGAAACAGAAGTACACGAACATTCTTCATTCAACCAATGGCTTGAGAGAGATCCATTTTTTCACCGATATAGTTGTAATTGCCTTACAGAAAGTAAAGTCGCATTTACGTAATTTCCTACATGTCAAACAATTTTTTCCTTTCTATAAGGAGAAAAAAAGATGAAGAAAAAGAATGTACCAAGTACTTTTGGAGAGGAGATCTTGAAGAAAAAGGATTTTCAGTTCACCTTAATAATTGTGTTAGGTCAAAATCAGACTTTTGAATAACGCAAATGCACATAGCTTCCAGCATTATAGGAATAACGTACTCGTTGATGACAAGTAACCAAGCCACTGGAGGTTACCATCCTTCAGTCTTTCTTTTAGCAGCTCTTTATGCTGAAGCATCTGCAGTACACACTGCTATTAATGGACATAAAAGCAAGTAGAAAGGTAAGTAAAAAACTTCAAAAAAATTTCATGATATCATGCAGCTCACTTCTGGATTCAACAGTATTTTAAAGGTCCCAAGTTTTATGGCTTCTGTGCAGGAACTCATCTTATTGTTAGATTCAAAAGCATTTTTTTAATAAGGTATTGTTACATTCATAAGTTAACCATGTTCGATTTAACGATGTTCCTAACTGTTGAACATAATATTGAGACTGTCCCTAAGAAGAACTCTCACACCTAAAGAAGCAGAAAAAAAATTAAAGACACCATAATTAACTTCCCTATTTTAGCTTTCATTTTTAACGCATAGTTGATATTCATATCATGACAGAGAAAAGGTCATTGAGGAACATTTACGATTAACACTCATCAACAAAATGTTGACATGGGAGGTCTCTACAATTAACACTGCCTATGCCTGTCATATTGCTTACTAAAACTGTAGCATAATTGAGCAAATTTACCGGATCACCAACACCCAAAACTGGAGGGATGGATATAAGAAGGTGTGATTGGCATTTCATGATATCAAGGACCTCAAGTCTGAAAGATAGAGCAGAAATACTAATCAAAACAGAGGGAAAGATAGGAACAGGGTTTCTTCTAAAAACCTACCTACAAAGAGATTTAAATATGTGACCGCCAACACTCATGCCTAGACCCGAAATCAATCGACACATTAGCCAAGATATATGAAAAAGGACCAAACTGTGACCTTTTTACTTGACAAAAAAGATCAAACTTTGACCTCATAAGGATGAAAGTAACTGTTACACAAAAAGTGAGAGAAGAACTGCCAAAGAGACTTAATTTGCTCTATAACAAAGAAATTTATCGTTCACTTAATTCAGCTAAGTAATCTGTAAAGGGGTAAATACAAAAGGAACAACCAGTGATCAGCTTAGGAGTTCTTGGCTATTAAAGTCTTCGTTGCAAATCTTCTGATTCTCCACCAATTCGAAGTTTAAACATTATTACTTTTATAATTAATATTTCACTTACCTAGTTAAGTATAGCCACATGAGTTGCCTCTTTTTGTTAGCCTCTTAGAATTCAATTTTTCTACTGTTGTTTTCATTATAGTAGGTCCATAGATGAGAATAAGCCAGTCTTTTTTCTAGCCATTTTAGCTTTTGACAGTATCATGCAGAATAAAATCCCAAGGCAGTCACTCATCCCTAAACTGATACATGAAGAATTCAGGAAATGACCACCTGCAGCCAAATGGGTTGGTTCATTCATATTCAGCTTTAGACAAAATTTGCAACGAACTACCTCTCTATGTTATTATGATAAAGTTGAGGGCGAGCTTGGCACAATATCAGTGTTGCTCCTTTGGTGAGATCACACAAGTTCAAGGCGAAAGCTACCTGCAGAAGCCAGGGAGCAGTAATAGAAGCCCCAATGTCCCCTCCCCCCTCCCATTCCCATTCCCATTACTTAAAGAGGAATGTATATGCCTTGACCAATGCACGATACATGTTATAAATACCGAAAAAACATATAAAATTGATTGTCATTATACAAAAAGATACAAAATAGATTGTCAATATACAATTTATATATAATAGAGTGTCATTATACAAAATATATACAAAAATAGAATATCATTATATAAGAAAAATATACTAGACTGTCATTATATAAAATATGTACAAAATAGATTATCACTATACCAAAATATACTAAATAGACTTCCACTATATATTTTATATACAATAAATTGTCACTATACAAAATAGAATATCACTATTCAAAAATATACAATATAGACTGTCACTATAAAAATAGACTGTCGATATACAAAAAATATACAAAAGCGACTGTCACTATACAAAAGATATACAAAATAGGTATTTCGGGCTATAAGATGCAATCAGTTTGGGCTGAAGGGCTATTTCGTGTCAGTGAAAAAATACTAGCTATTAAAATTTTGAGGGGCAATAGAGAGTATTTTTGTTCAAAATTTTTGCTTGTGTTTTCATGGCATAATACAGAAAGCCCGTTTGAATATGCTTGTTTTAAGTGACTTTTAAAAAATTAAGAATTCTAATTTTTGACTTTTGATTTATTTTTACCATTTTAACTTAAAAATAAATTCTTAAAAATATTTATTACTTTATTCAAACGCTTTAAAATAACTTAAAAGTTATTTTAACTTAAATAATTCAAACGGGCTAATAGTTTATCCGTAACTTTGACGCTAAATCTCAGGGTCACCACGGACTTTTTCAGATTGTCTCTGAGACACACAACTCTTTCGCTTGATTACTTCTTGAGGATTGAATCACACACGCCAATTAAAGCATGACACATGTTGCAACTCAAAAGAATAAATAATTTACACTCCATTTTAAAATGTTTAAAGAAAATAAAAACATAAAAGAATCCCCCTCCCACACCCGTCTCTCATTTCTCCTAAGGAATTTCCTGAAAGCACATTTTCCAAAGGTTTGTTAAAGCTAGTTAATGATTAAAGCTAGTTAAGTTGGTGTGAATGAGAAATGGAGGGAAGAAGACAATAGAAGGAAAATGAAGTTTCAAAGCAAAGTTCCTTTGAAAAGGAGCTTTGTACCACATTGGTGGTAGAAAGGGAAAGTTATGTGCTTATATTAGAAAGCACTTCTTCTAGCTCTTAAAGGGTTAAGAAGAGGGACTCCCCTCGCGCCGTCGTCGTCGCTCGGCTCGGCTTTGGATTTGATTGATAATCTTTTTGGACCAAATTTATTTAAAATTCAATCTTCATTTTCTGAAATTATTTTTAATTCCCGCGGGAAAAATATTAATTTGTTAACTGTAAACTTCCCAACGTTCTTATTTTTCAGAAAAAAGGCATGGCCTTTCCCGAACAGGCACCAAGCCTTTCCGAACAGTCACAATTCGAGGCTATATAAACTGAGGCAATGCCTCATTTTCGAGCACTGGAAAAAAAAATATATATATATTCGTGCATTAAAAATTCTGCATTCTTTTCTGCAAACTGAAACATATCGAGTCATAGTGTGATTTCGTTCCCGAATTTGAGTTCGTCGAAGTCGTAGGCGTTTGAGGTACCGCCACTCCTACGACAGGTATATCCGTTATATCCTGGGAGGAAATAATCCACAACCTCGGGTACAGTGAGGGGGTTAAATTCCTTAAGGACACACAGTGAATTCTGTGGTCTCGGATTTCTTCATTTCTGTGATTTGTTTTTTTTTTTTACGTTACATACGTTCTGTTTTTTTTTTTTTTTGTCTCTTCTTCTTACTGGTTTCCAGTTTCTCGTTGCTTTGAACACGGACAATCGATAACAAGCTTAAGGAATTTATATTATTATTTCCGTGTTCATCTGCTTTTGATTTAAACGTTACAGAACGATACAACAGTACGGAAAAAAAAAATTCTTACATAAAACAGTGACTACATATAGTTTTTCCTAACATAAAATTGTGACTGTCCAGAAAATAAAAGAAACTTGTATTTTTGTTGTTTGCATGTAACGAACTTGTATGTTGTTTGGAGACTAAATCTTCGGATTTTCTACTCCGGTTGAGATTAAAGTTTTCAGAACTTTCTACTCATTTGGGTACTTGATTTGAAGATATAAAAACTTCATCAAGTATACTACATACAGTTTATTACATTCTATTTGAAGTTTGTTTTAATTCTGTTTGTGTAAATTTGATTCGGTTTGAAGAAATAAAATCTTCACCGATTATTAAAGTGTTCTGTTATTTCCTACGACAGAAATGGGAGACCAAACTCCAAATTTGAATGCTACTGCTACTGTTACTGCCACACCAGCTCCCGTGGTTGGTTCTACGAGCAATGCTGCGTCCTCCAGTCGTACTGCACCAGCACCGGCTCCGGCAGAGAAGCCCGGAAAATTCACCGGGATTGATTTCAAACGATGGCAACAAAAGATGTTCTTCTATCTAACTACTTTAAGCCTTCAAAAGTTTATTAAGGAGGATATTCCGGTTCCGCCGGAATCAACACCTGAAAATGAACGATTTGTTGTAATTGAGGCGTGGAAGCACTCAGATTTTTTGTGCAAGAATTACATTCTTAGCGGACTGGAGGATGATCTTTACAACGTCTATAGTAATGTGGGAACATCAAAAGAACTATGGGATGCGTTGGAAAAGAAATATAAAACAGAAGATGCTGGCTTAAAGAAGTTTATCGCTGCCAAGTTTTTGGACTACAAAATGGTAGATGGCAAGTCTGTTGTCACTCAAGTTCAAGAGTTGCAGGTTATCATCCATGATCTCCTCGCTGAAGGTATAAATTTAATTAATGCCTTTGTCAAAAGTATTCAGTGCCCCGTCACTTACATGTTGTTTGTTGTAGGTTTGGTGATTAGTGGGGCGTTTCAAGTTGCGGCAGTGATAGAGAAGTTGCCTCCTTCATGGAAGGACTTCAAAAATTACTTGAAACATAAGCGAAAGGAGATGACATTGGAAGATCTCATCGTCCGGTTGAGAATCGAGGAAGATAACAAGGCAGCGGAGAAAAAGGCAAATGGGAGATCAACCATAGGGGGAGCACATATAGTTGAAACTGCCCCAACTAATATGAAAAAGAGGAAAAAGGCATCGGGACCAAGGAACTATCCCAACAAATAGAAATTCAAGGGAAACTGCCATAATTGTGGAAAAATCGGACACAAAGCTGCAGACTGTCGTGCTCCGAAAAAGGAAAAGAAGAAGGGTCAGGCTAATATGGTTGAAACAAACGAGGAGGTTGATGACTTGTGCGCTATGTTGTCCGAGTGCAACCTAGTGGGAAGTCCGAAAGAGTGGTGGATTGACTCTGGCGCCACTCGCCACATTTGTGCTGTTAGAGAAGCCTTTGCTTCATATGCTCCCGCCGGGCCCGACGAAACAATATATATGAGAAATTCTGCAACGGCCAAGATTGAAGGTTATGGAAAGATACTGCTGAAGATGACCTCTGGCAAGGTGGTGACTCTCAACAACGTCTGTCATGTTCCTGAAATTAGGAAAAATCTTGTATCTACCGGACTTCTAGTGAAGAACGGTTTTAAATGTGTTTATGTTTCTGACAAGGTTGTAATAAGTAAGAACGAAATGTACATAGGAAAAGGCTACCTCACAGAGGGCCTTTTCAAACTGAATGTAATGGTTGTTGCTAATAATAATAAAGTTTCTGCTTCGTCTTACTTGCTTGAGTCAAATGATTTATGGCATTCATGTTTAGGACATGTCAATTATAGAACCTTGCGAAAAATGATTAGTTTGGAAGTATTGCCTAAGTTTGAATGCAATCAATCAAAATGTCAAATCTGTGTTGAATCTAAGTATGCTAAACATCCTTATAAGTCAGTTGAAAGGAATTCAAGTCCTTTAGACTTAATCCATACAGATATTTGTGACATGAAGTCAATTCCATCTCGCGGTGGAAAGAAGTATTTCATAACTTTTATTGACGATAGTACGCGGTATTGCTACGTTTATTTACTTAATAGTAAAGATGAAGCAATTGAAGCGTTCAGGCAATACAAAACTGAAGTTGAGACTCAACTTAACAAAAAGATTAAAATGATAAGGAGTGATAGGGGCGGTGAGTATGAATCTCCTTTTGAACAAATATGTTTGGAATATGGCATTATTCATCAAACAACTGCTCCTTACTCGCCACAATCAAACGGAATTGCGGAAAGAAAAAATAGAACACTGAAAGAAATGATGAATGCCCTGTTAATAAGTTCTGGTTTACCCCAGAACTTGTGGGGGGAAGCCATTCTAACAGCTAGCCGAATACTCAATCGAGTGCCCCATAGCAAAACAAAATCTATTCCATACGAAAAGTGGAAAGGAAGGAAGCCCAATTTGGAATACTTCAAAGTGTGGGGGTGTTTGGCCAAGGTGCAAGTTCCTAAACCCAAAAGGGTAAAAATAGGACCTAAAACCGTTGATTGTGTTTTCATAGGATATGCCACAAATAGTAAGGCATATAGATTTCTGGTTCACAAATCAAAAAATCCCGACATTCAGGTGAATAAGGTAATTGAATCAGATAATGCTGACTTCTTTGAAACCATATATCCGTATAAAAAGGAATATGCGTCGTCTAGCAAAGAATCTAAACGACCTCGGGAAGAAATAAAGGAAAACATTCCTGATGAGGAAAATCCAAGACGTAGCAAACGTCAAAGGACGACTACTTCCTTTGGACCAGAATTTTTAACATTTTTGTTGGAAAATGAGCCTCGAACGTTCAACGAAGCTACGTCTTCATCGGAAGCTCAATTTTGGAAAGAGGCAATCAATAGTGAGATAGAATCCATAACCATACTTGGGAATTGGTTGATCTTCCTCCAGGGAATAAACCTTTAGGTTCCAAATGGATTTTCAAGCGGAAAATGAAAGCTGATGGCACTATTGAAAAATATAAGGCAAGACTAGTTGTTAAAGGGTTTAGACAACGAGAAGGTCTTGATTACTTTGATACATACTCGCCGGTAACGAGGATTACATCTATTCGGGTGTTAGTAGCATTAGCCGCCGTGTACGGTCTTGAAATCCATCAAATGGATGTGAAAACAGCCTTCTTAAATGGAGAGTTGGAGGAAGAAATTTACATGGAACAACCCGAAGGGTTTGTAGTTCCAGGGAAAGAGAAGAAGGTATGTAGACTTGTTAAGTCTCTTTATGGACTAAAACAAGCACCAAAACAGTGGCATGCAAAATTTGACCATACGATGCTGTCAAATGGATTCAAGATAAATGAATGTGATAAATGTGTCTACATTAAGAACACTCCGAACCACGTCGTCATTGTTTGTTTATACGTGGATGATATGTTAATAATGAGTAACAACATTGCTAACATAAATGCTACTAAGCGCATGCTTGCTAGTAAGTTTGATATGAAAGACTTAGGAGTTGCCGATTTAATTCTGGGAATTAAAATCCATAAGACTCCTCAAGGTCTAGCATTGTCTCAATCTCATTATATTGAAAAAGTACTTGAAAAGTTCAAGTATTTGGACTTTAAAGTTGCAAAGACGCCAATTGATATGAACCTTGCTCTTGCAAAGAATAAAGGTGAAAGTCATTCTCAATTGGATTATGCCAGAGTGTTGGGAAGTTTGATGTATATTATGAACTGTACGCGACCTGATATTGCGTGTGCTATAAGTAAACTAAGTCGCTACACGAGTAATCCCGACCAAAATCATTGGCTGGCAATGAAACGAGTTTTGGGGTATTTGAAACATACTCAAAACTTTGTTTTGCATTATAACAGGTATCCTGCAGTTATTGAAGGATACAGTGATGCAAATTGGATCACCGGTTCAACTGAAACTAAATCCACAAGTGGATACGTTTTTACTATAGGTGGAGGAGCAGTGTCTTGGAAGTCATCCAAACAGACATGTATCGCCCGCTCTACAATGGAATCTGAGTTCATAGCTCTAGACAAAGCCGGTGAAGAAGCTGAATGGCTCCGGAATTTCTTAGAAGATATTCCATTTTGGCCCAAACCGTTGGCTCCTATATGCATACATTGCGATAGCCAAGCGGCAATAGGAAGAGCCGGGAGCGTTATGTACAACGGAAAGTCTCGTCACATACGACGAAGACATAATACCGTTAGACAACTACTCTCTAGTGGAATTATCACAATTGACTATGTTAAGTCAAGAGATAATGTGTCGGATCCACTAACTAAAGGCCTAACTAGAGAAGTGGTTGAAAGATCATCGAGGGGAATGGGACTATGGCCGAGGACAAGTCATCGTGGCGGTAACTCTACCTAGAAGACATGAGATCCCAAGATCTAGGTTCAAAGAGATCAAACAAAGTCATTGATGACGGTTCAACATTGTCACAATAACTTTTTGGTCCATTCTCGTGATGAGACAATGTTCAGTACCAGGATAAAGCATTAAGGCTTTTTAATGGTTTCTAAGTTTGATACGGGGTATATCAAATAGTGTATCTACGGGATGACACATTTAGGAATCACCTATGTAAGTGTGAAGTGTAAGCCGCTTCAAGGAGAACTCTGTAAGGCCAGCTCTCTACGCACTTATGAACCAGGAAGTGTTCATGGCTGAAACGAACAAAACAATGAGAACCAAAAACGGTTAAAGGGTTAATTGTGTGACATGTGGTTGTCTAGGTATACACCAAAGCTCGACGGTTCAAAGATATCAAATCTACCGATTGACCGAGTATATCCGACATATGCTCACTACGGAAAGTTCAAAGAGAAATCTACTTATCCAGATGCAATTAATCCTTGCTTACGAATCACACAGTTCTTTTTTTTTTATGCATGTTTTTCATCATATAGCCATTCCCCATTCATGTGGGGGATTGTTAAAGCTAGTTAATGATTAAAGCTAGCTAAGTTGGTGTGAATGAGAAATGGAGGGAAGAAGACAATAGAAGGAAAATGAAGTTTCAAAGCAAAGTTCCTTTGAAAAGGAGCTTTGTACCACATTGGTGGTAGAAAGGGAAAGTTATGTGCTTATATTAGAAAGCACTTCTTCTAGCTCTTAAAGGGTTAAGAAGAGGGACTCCCCTCGCGCCGTCGTCGTCGCTCGGCTCGGCTTCGGCTTTGGATTTGGATTTGGATTTGGATTTGGTCAAATGATCTGATTGATTGATAATCTTTTTGGACCAAATTTATTTAAAATTCAATCTTCATTTTCTGAAATTATTTTTAATTCCCGCGGGAAAAATATTAATTTGTTAACTGTAAACTTCCCAACGTTCTTATTTTTCAGAAAAAAGGCATGGCCTTTCCCGAACAGGCACCAAGCCTTTCCGAACAGTCACAATTCGAGGCTATATAAACTGAGGCAATGCCTCATTTTCGAGCACTGGAAAAAAAAAATTATTCGTGCATTAAAAATTCTGCATTCTTTTCTGCAAACTGAAACATATCGAGTCATAGTGTGATTTCGTTCCCGAATTTGAGTTCGTCGAAGTCGTAGGCGTTTGAGGTACCGCCACTCCTACGACAGGTATATCCGTTATATCCTGGGAGGAAATAATCCACAACCTCGGGTACAGTGAGGGGGTTAAATTCCTTAAGGACACACAGTGAATTCTGTGGTCTCGGATTTCTTCATTTCTGTGATTTGTTTTTTTTTTTTTACGTTACATACGTTCTTTTTTTTTTTTTTTTTTGTGTCTCTTCTTCTTACTGGTTTCCAATTTCTCGTTGCTTTAAACACGGACAATCGATAACAAGGTTGTCCAAAAAGGTTTGAATTGGTCAACTTAGTATAAATAGCACGATATTTCCAGCTAAGTGTTGCTTTTATGGATATATCGCGGTAGTGCTTTAATTTATAGGTCTTTGGGTCCTCCAGTCAATTTTGTCAGCTGCTTGAAAGGTCTCCACACGCTTCCTCGCCCACAAAATTTCCTTATGCAAAACACTTAGGGCGGACCAATTAACTAGAACGCCTACATAAATTTTAGACGTGAGAAATATAGCAAATTTAGTGACAGAAATTGTTGTTACCAATTACTCCCTCCTCCCGTTTCAAAATAAATAATTTTTTAATTTTTTCTTATAATTCAAAATAAGTAATTTTTTCAAATTTCAAAAATAAAATAATTATTTTTTTCATATATTATTTTTGAAGTAAATAGTATTGGAATATGTATTAGGATTATTTATGTGCTATAATAAATATTAATATGATCAATTTCATTGCTAATTAATACGAAAAGATAGCTTAATTCGCGTGAAAACATTCAAAAAAATCACTTATTTTGGACCGAAGGGAGTATTTCTTTCAATTGTTGCCTAACTCTTCGATTTTTCATCCTTTTTATTATTTTGTACTAATTCTTTGTACATCCACTAAGTAAATTTTCATTTTGTTTTTCAATATCCATCTTTTTGGATAACCAACTGAGATCACGAATGAAATTTTAGTCCTTTTTTTAAATTTATTGCAATGAAGTACAGAGGGTGTGTAATCATTCTATGGGAATGTCCAAATACGATGTCCAGTTGCTTTTAGTTAAATTCTACAGAATAAAACTGAACAACTCCAATAACGATGGGTCTGGCAGTAGACACAATATTTAATGTCAACCTACCAAATTATTTAGTGATTAAATAATATTATATCGTGATTGATCAATTATTCCTGTTGACTTTTATTACAACAAACCTTCTCTTCTTTCACTTATTCCTACACGCATTCACGTTGAAACTTTCTTCTTCCAATTAAAACTCCAACCTCCAATCTTTTGAAACATTATTATGCCGCGTTGATGATAATTTCTGCTATGCTTATACAAACAACAATCTCTTGAACTCCTTTTTTTCCTCTTTGTTTCTTCCGAGCTGAAAATGAATTATTATTCTAATCTCATCTGTGTATTTACCTTTATTCTTGCTTCTTCCTCTGTTTCAATTCTTGCACAACAGCCTTACATTGGAAAGGGAACAAACGCCTGCAGCAGCCAAGATAACTCCAATTCTGCTTTTGGGTATTTCTGCAATGGCGTTAACCGCAGCTGTCAATCTTATTTGACATTTAGATCTCAACCCCCTTTCACTTCAGTGGCTTCAATCTCTTCTCTACTGGGTGCTGATCCTTTGGAGCTTTCTCAGCTCAATTCAGTTGCTCAAAATGCTACCTTTGACACGAACCAAATGGTTCTTGTTCCTGTCACGTGTTCTTGTGCAGGTCCGTATTATCAGACAAATACATCTTATGTCATAAAAAAGGATGATAATTTCTTAACAATTGCAAATAATACCCTACAAGGCCTGTCTACTTGCCATGCTATTAACGCTGAGAACAAAGAACAAGCTAATAATCTGATTCTTGGTTCAAGAATTAATGTTCCTCTTCGATGTGCTTGTCCAACAAAGAATCAAACTGATGATGGTACAAAATATCTGCTTAGTTATTTGGTTACTTTTGGAGAATTTGTTTCCCTCATTAGTGATAAATTTCGGGTGGACACTAGAGCAACACTTGCTGCTAATGGACTATCAGAAAATGATGCTACTATTTTTCCATTCACTACTCTATTAGTTCCTCTTTTGAACCCACCTGTGAGTTCCCAAGTTGCAGGAAATTCTCCACCGCCGCCTCCGCCATCAGCACCAACACCACCTGCTGTTCCTGTATCAAATAATGGCTCAAAGAAGACTTGGATATATGTTGTGGTTGGTGTTGTTGGAGGAATAGTCGCTTTGTCTCTTTTGGGGGTGGTTATTTTCTTCTTGTTTTGTAGGAAAAGGCAAAAGAAAGCTGATCCACATTTTGTTTCTGAAAGTTTTGAAGCAGTTGAGAAACCATTGAATAAGAAAGCTGAAGATGAGTCTGAGGAGTTCTTGGAAAGTTTATCCAGTATAGCTCAATCTGTTAAGATTTACAAATTTGAAGAGATCAAAACAGCCACAGAAAACTTCAGTCCTACATGTTTGATTAAAGGATCTGTTTATTGGGGCACGATCAATGGTGATTTTGCTGCTATAAAGAAAATGAGTGGTGATGTATCCAAGGAAATTAATTTGCTGAGCAAAATCAACCATTTTAATCTTATTAGCCTCTCAGGAATTTGTTTTCAAGGTGGCCACTGGTATCTTGTTTATGAATATGCTGCCAATGGACCATTAACTGATTGGATATGCCACCAGAATAGTGATCAGAAGTCTCTTAATTGGACACAAAGAGTACAGATTTCTCTTGATGTGGCTACAGGGCTCAACTATTTGCATAGCTACACATCCCCTCCTCATGTTCACAAGGATCTAAACGGTAGCAATATTCTTCTGGATGGAGATTTAAGAGCCAAGATTGCTAATTTTGGTCTAGCAAGGTCAGCAGATGGAGAAGAAGGTGAATTTGCCTTGACAAGGCACATAGTTGGGACCCAAGGTTACATGGCACCTGAGTATTTGGAGAATGGTCTAGTCTCCCCAAAGCTGGATGTTTATGCATTTGGAGTTCTGTTGCTGGAGATTCTCACTGGAAACGAAGTTTCTGTTCTATATGAAGGCTCGAATACTAACTTGGCTGAGGTGTTGATCCCTGTGCTTCATGATGAAAATGCTAAGGAAAATCTGAGCAACTTCATTGATCTTTCTCTGCAAGGGAAGTACCCTGCGGAACTTGCCATTGCCATGGTCAGAATGATCGATAACTGCATCAAGAAAGATCCTTCTCATCGCCCTGGTATGGTTGAGATTGTCCAATCTCTTTCAAGAATTATGACAGCCACACACTCTTGGGAAATGTCATATAGCATTTCAGTATCACCTCAAACATTGTCCTAGATCAATGATTGTAAGGTTTTCATTATTTTCCATTTCTTTTTGGGTTTTCTCCCCTCACGTGTAGCACGATTTGCTATGTGCATAATGTTATTACCTTATTGGTGGATTTTGAAGAGCTATTGCACCAATTACCCTACATATATATCAGTTTAACATTTCAATCAAGCCACCTTGTGTTCTCTTGTTATGTTCTTTCTTGCTCTGTGTAATGCATGTAGTCCTCCTCTTGTTCCAAATATATTCCAGTGGGTAAACAGGTCCTGAATTTAACCTAACAAAATGGAGCGACCTCATACATAATAAATGTCTTGCTAACTGGTAAACCCCTAAAACAAAATACAGGAAACGGGACTAAACTTACCTTAAAACATGGATGAAGGCAGCAACTTGCTGGCATTACCTTGCAGCGGCAATATATCATTGACCATGTCCTTTGTTAAGCATCTCATATTGTTGGTAGCTATATAGCTTAATCTGGGCATAAACTATGTTGAAGCTGTTGGTTCAGCTACACATAAACATACATCAAGTATAAAGAAAAGATAATTAATTGAAGGAATATGCCTGTTTGTATGTTCCCACTGATGCCACAACATTCGACTAATCCAGCCGTCCGAAAACCATTAATTAATCAGATCAACCTTGACTTGTACAATTCGCAGATTAAGAACCATAAAGTATATGAAGGCTTTTGCACATGATGATGGCATAGGTACGGGGTCAGCCTCTGGAAAAAATGGAAACATGGACTATCAGCTTTCAAATCTAATGATTAAATGCATATCTAGGAGCAATATGTGAAGGCAAGGCCGGCCAGTTAGCTGTTTAAATTAATTTAATTTAGTTTAACTTTTTGAAAAGGCCAGCAGCCTAGTGGTTATTAGTATTATTACTAATTGTTATTTGAAAGCGACTACCCTTGGGAATTTAACTAACGTGATTAATGCATATCCAAGCCTCTTGTAACCCAATGGATTTATTATTGGTATATTTCAGTTGTGATCATTTTCAACTGAAATCAGCTTAAATGGAGATGTAGATATTAAGATATATTGTGAATATCTTTTGTGTATCTTTTAATTATTGATAGAATATTTTTTTATTATTGTACAGTTCTATAGTTGGTAGGATTTGATACCTCTCTGTACTCTATATATATTTCTGTGAGCAATACAACAACAACAACAACAACAACAACAACAACAACTACCCAGTATATTTCCACCAGGTGGGAGTCTGGGGAGGGTAATATGTAGACAAGCCTTACCCCTACCCGAAAGGGCAGGGAGGCTGTTTCCAATCGACCCTCGGCGCATAGGACAAAAGGAAAAACAGCTGTAAAACAAAACAAAAACAAAAAGAAATAGTGACTCCCGCAGAAAATAGTGAAAATAATTAACTAAAAATAAGAAACATACATACAATCGCAGGCAATAAAATCGTGCAGTAACTATCATAACTAACAGCCACAGGAGGGCACACGCTAACACATAAATCGTCTATGAGAAAATCTACTGACGTGCGAAGGACTCTAGGAGCCCCTAACCTACAACCCTGATTCTGGACCTCCAGACGCTCCTATCAAGGGTCATGTCCTCGGAAAACTCTCTACATGGTATCATACGCCAGTGGCTTATCGCCAAAGAAACCCTAAAACTACCCTACCCGCGCCGCAGCCGCTGCTTTTATCAGCAGCACGTCGCTGCCGCCGCCAACGCTGCACTAATCGGCAACCTTCTCTCTCTCGACGTCGATTAGCGCCTCCTCTCCTTTGCCTCGCACTTCATTGCCGCTACGACGTCAAACGAGCTTCTCCAGCCGATTGCCATCAATGCATCAGCTCAGATCCCACTCAAATTGGATGCCACTAATTACCTGGCGTGGAAATTCCAATTTCGAACCCTTCTTACGGGTTACGACCTCCTCGGCTTCCTGGACGGATCTACGCCGTGCCCACCATCCACTATTTTCGACAAGGAGGTGACTTCCCCCAATCCAGCATATCCCTACTGGATTCGCCAGGACAATCTTATTCTCAGTGCCATCATCTCGTCCATCACACCGACGATCATCTCCTTTATTGCAGCTGCGGAAACCTCTAAAGAGGCCTGGGACATCCTCGCACGCACTTACGGCACTGCTTCTCGCGGTCGTATCATGGCTCTCAAACAGCAGCTCCATAATCCGGTAAAAGGTTCTAAACCTGTTACTGATTTTATGCACGGTATTCGCATGATTGTGGATGAATTATCTCTCCTGGGTGTTACTGTTGATTCTGAGGATCTTGTCATTAAGGTTCTAAATGGCCTTGATGATCCGTATATGGAACTCTCTCATGCCATCCAAGCCCGCGAATCTCCCATCTCTTTTGCTGAATTACATGACAAGCTGTTAAGCATGGAGGCTCAGATTACTGCCCGTGTGCCGGCCACCTCCACCGCATCTGATTTGGCTCCGTCGGCTGCCTTCGTCGCCGGACAGCAGTCCGGCCGTAACTGCTTCGATAGCCGCGAGCGCAGCAGTAGCAGCCGCGATTCAGCCTCCGGTCGCGGTGGTTACTCCAGCAATGGCCAATCTCGCGGGTACAATGGGAAGTGCCAGCTCTGCAGTGAATTTGGCCACTCCGCGCGCCACAGTCCATCCTATCCCATCTCC
Source organism: Nicotiana benthamiana (assembly GCA_034376525.1). Classification (NCBI taxonomy): domain Eukaryota; kingdom Viridiplantae; phylum Streptophyta; class Magnoliopsida; order Solanales; family Solanaceae; genus Nicotiana; species Nicotiana benthamiana. The sequence goes on along the minus strand of CM067324.1, from coordinate 131,072,325 downwards.
GGCGCCAATCAGCCCCCTTACGGTGGACCACTGCCGCGGCCAGCTTATGCTTCGCCTCCTTATCCGGGTGCTCACACAGTCCATCACTCTTTGACGATTCCCTCTACATCCGATTGGATCCTGGACTCTGGCGCCTCCCATCACATAACCATTGATCTTGCCAACATGTCTCTTCACAGTCCTTACACTGGTTTCGACAATGTAGTTATTGGTAACGGTGAAGGTTTGACAATTACACATACTGGGCAACTTAAATGTTATTCCTCTCTTTTATTATCTGGGGCTCTCTGTGTTCCACATATGCGTAAAAATTTGATCCCTGTTGCCCAATTATGTCGTCACAATAATGTTAATGTTGTTCTTTCTTATACTGATTTTCAGGTGAAGGAACGTCGCACGTGGGAAACACTCGTTCGCGGCCCACTAAGGGGTAACACCTACTACTGGCCGGTGGCTTCCAGTCCCCCGTCCGCCCTCACGGCACAAAAGCTCTCTCCGTCATTTTGGCATTCTCGGTTTGGTCACCCTCAGCTAAAATCCTGCGTCATTTAGTGTCTTCTAGCAGTATAGCGTCCAGTAATGTGTCTGATCTTGCTTGTGTCTCTTGCAAGCTTCATAAGTGTCATAAGTTACCTTTTTCTGAGTCAAGTTTATCTTCTACTGCTCTGCTGGAGCTTATTTTCTCCGATGTATGGACCTCTCCAATTATTTCTAATGAAGGATTTAAATATTATGTCATCTTTGTTGATCATTTTTCTAAGTATGTTTGGTTTTTTCCTTTACGTCGTAAATATGATGTCTTACAAACCTTCCCCATTTTTAAATCCATTGTAGCAAAATATTTCTCTTCCAAAATCATTACTCTATATACTGACAATGGGGGTGAATTCCTCGCTTTACGCTCCTTTCTTGCCTCTAATGGCATCTCACATCTCACATCACCTCCTCATACACCTCAGCACAATGGCTATGTTGAACGTCGTCACTGTCATATTATCGATACTGGTCTCACTCTCCTTCATCATGCCTTTGTACCTCACATTTACTGGCGTTATGCCTTTGCTACAGCTGTCTATCTCATTAATTGTCTTCCCAAGACAAACCTCTCGATGCTCTCATCCTTCGAGTCTCTCTTCCATAAGCGCCCCAACCTTGCCAAACTACGTGTCTTCGGCTGTCAATGCTTCCCTTGGCTTCGGCCCTACACCTCACACAAAATGGAACCCAGATCTCGTGCATGTGTCCTCTTCGGCTACTCTACTACTCAAAGCGCCTATCTTTGCTTTGATCCCTCAACATCTAAAATCTTCGTCTCGCGTCATGTCACCTTCCATGAAGATGTCTTCCCGTTCTCAAAATTGTCTAACCCCGCGTCTCCTCCTGTACCCATTACAGTCTCCCTAGAAGTCCTTCCGCTGCAGCCACCAGTACCTGCCGCCGCTCCCACTAGCGATCCTTTACCGGACACACTGCCGCCGCCACCGCCCGCGCCACCAGGGCCCCTTCCGGCACCGCCAGCGGCCCCTGCCGCCGCTACACCCGTTATGCCGCCACCTACATCCTCTCAGGGTGGTCATCATATGCAAACTCGCAGCAAAAATAACATCTTTACGCCCAATAAGAAGTTTGGTATGTCTGCTGTCACCTCTCCAGCTGTTACTGAACCTTAGACTGTGTCTAGTGCTATGTCTGATGAGCGCTGGCGCGCTGCTATGTCATCATAGTTTGATGCTCTGCTACGGAATGGCACCTGGGATCTTGTTCCTCCTGATTCTTCACAAAATGTTGTGGGTTGCAAGTGGGTTTATCATATCAAACGAAAGCCTGACGGTTCTGTGGATAAGTTAAAATCCCGGCTTGTTGCGAAGGGTTTTCATCAGCGTCTAGGTGTAGACTTCCAGGAGACTTTCAGTCCAGTTATTAAGCCGGAAACTGTGCGTTTGGTTCTCAGTCTAGCTGTATCCAAGGGCTGGCCTCTTCGTGAAATGGATGTGAACAATGCCTTTCTCCACGGGAGGCTTACAGAGGATGTTTATATGGCACAACCACCGGGTTTTGTTAACAAAGCCTATCCATCTTATGTCTGTAAGTTACAGAAAGCTATTTATGGTCTCAAAAAGGCACCCCGGGCATGGTACAGTGCGCTCCGCCAATGCCTTCTGACCATGGGTTTCGTCAACACTACCTCTAACACTTCGCTCTTCGTTTTTCACCATTCTGGTATTACGGACTATTTATTGGTATATGTTGATGATCTCATATTGACTAGTAATGATTCTGCTTTCTTGAACCGTGTGATTGACTCTCTTGGGACTCAGTTTTCTCTCAAAGACATGGGTGATCTAAGCTACTTTCTTGGTGTTCAAGTTCTGCGCAGCTCCAAGGGGTGTTTTCTTTCTCAGCGTAAATATGTTGTTGATCTTTTGACTCGTCATAATATGCTGGAATCCAACCCTGTTCAGACGCCAGCAGCGGCGTCAACCCGCCTTCATCTGGCCGACGACTCGGCCCCTGCCGACGCATCTGCCTATCGACAGGCTCTTGGGGATCTCCAATATCTCTCCTTCACTCGTCCTAATATCTCCTTTGTTGTGAATAAACTCTCACAGTTCATGCACGCTCCTACTGTCACTCATTGGGGTGCAGCTAAGCACCTCTAGGCTGAGTATCGTGCCATTGCTTCTGCTGCCGCTGAAGTACGTTGGCTTCATTCCCTGCTGCGCGAGCTTCATGTCCCTCTTCTGGCTGCTCCTGTCATTTACAGCGACAACATTGGCGCCACTTACCTCTGTGCCAACCCTGTGTTTCATTCGCGCATGAAACACATCTCTATTGATTATCACTTTGTTCGTCAATTGGTTCAGAATGGGTCTCTTCGTGTTGCTCACGTATCCTCTACTGATCAGCTTGCTGATGCTCTCACTAAGCACTTAGCTCGTCCTCGGCTTCTTCTGCTAATGTCCAAAATTGGCGTGTCCTCCGGCCCTCCATCTTGAGGGGGCGTATTAAGATATATTGTGAATATCTTTTGTGTATCTTTTAATTATTGATAGAATATTCTTTCATTATTGTACAGTTCTATAGTTGGTAGGATTTGATACCTTTCTGTACTATTTTTTTTTTTTTGTGAGCAATACAAAAAAATCAATTCTCCCAAAACTCTCTACAGTAAATAGTGAGGAGTTATATGGTTGATCCCAATTTGGCTGAGAGGCATAATTTTGTGACTGAGACGAGCTTAAATAGCAGGATATGGACAATGAAGAGTCAAATAGCCAACCCCAATTTGCTTGGGATTGAGGCATAGTTGGTATTGCTTATATTAAGTTGTCATCATTTTGGACTGCGACGATTTAAATGAAGTGATATGAACAACAATGTGTGAAATAGCCGATCCCAACTTGCTTGCGACGAAGCACAATAGCTATTTTGTTTATATTAAGCTGTGATAAGTTCTAGACTTCTATCTTAGTTGGTTTTAGTAAAACAATATCATTTGGCATATAACGATTTCAAATTTCAGGATAAATTGTCTATTCCTGGATTTATTGCACATGATGCCTTTAATAAGCAGCTGCATCTTAGTTTCTTGCAAGACTGTACAATGCACCAGATCCGCTCATCAAAGCTAGGTCAACAGCTGATGATGAATACAAATTTTTCTTATAATATTGCTAATAGACCATGAATTACCATTTTGAAACTTCCCTTATATGCTAGAAATTGTTTAATACTTGTCAAATGTGGAAGGCTGCAATGGTTGTTAGATGAAAAGGTCGTTTAACTAGTAAATTACTCCACATCATAAGTGGTCTACATCAATGACATATGATGTTTGACTTTATACAGAAGACCATTTTATGTTTTCACTTGACTTACAGAGCCCATAAGAGCATGAGCCACAACTTTCTGAGTTGCCACTGAATCACTCTGAACCAATAGAATACCATGGAAAATTTTCTGCTTATTCTTTTCTTAAGTTTCACAATTCTATCTTCAAAGGTCTATGCCCAGCAAAATTATTCAGGCAATTCTGTCATGAGTTGTAAAGGAACCAATGAAACAGGAACTTCTGCTTCTTTTCTCTATTCTTGTAATGGTGAAAAGCTCTCCTGTCGTGCATTCCTGATTTTTAGATCATTCCCTCCTTATAATTCAGTATCTTCCATTTCAAATCTCCTAACTTCGGACCCTGATGAGGTTGTCCACATCAACAACATCTCAATGTCTGAAATCTTGGATCAGAACAAAGAACTTATAGTTCCAGTAAATTGTTCATGTTCAGGTCAGTACTATCAGGCTGACACCTCTTATGTTATACCAAGCAAATACGACACCTATTTTACAATCGCAAACAACACGTATCAGGGGTTGTCTACTTGCAACGCTCTTGTACATGAAAATGTATACAATCCCATGGATTTGCTTCCTGGTCTAAATTTGCGAGTACCGCTCAGATGTGCCTGTCCTACAAAGGATCAGACTAGAAATGGTGTAAAATATCTGCTAACTCATTTGGTTACTTGGGGAGACAATGTTTCTGCCATTAGCGCGCAGTTCAGTATCAGTAGTCAAAGTACAGCATATGCAAATGGATTTTCTGAAAATTCAGTTCTTCATCCTTTCACAACTATATTGGTTCCTCTGACAGAAGAACCTTCAAGCTCCCAAACTAGGACTATTAATAGAGCAAGGACTGCAATCATTTACCCTTCTAAACATAAAATATCGTACAAAAGTCTCTTTATTGGGGTAGGGGCTGGTGTTTCCCTTGCAGTCCTGTGTTTTATATCATTCATTCTCTTAAAGCATAAAAAGGAAAATAAAAAAGGTGAAGTAGTGCTTGGGAAAGGAAGAGAAGGGAAGCAAAAATGGAACTTAACAGGACATGTCCTGGAAAGGATAGTTGGTGTGGATCAGATAATAAAAGTCTTTGAATTTGAAGAACTGGTAGCTGCAACTGAAAACTTCAACCCTCGAAAGAGACTTGGTAATTATGTTTATAAAGGGTTCGTTCGAGGAAAATCATCAGCCATTAAGGAGATGAGAACAGACATATCGAAGGAGGTTAAGTTCTTTTCGAAGATCAACCATTTCAATTTAATTAGCCTCATTGGTGTCTGTAAGCATAATCAACTATCCTATCTTGTTTTTGAGTTCATGGAAAATGGATCCTTAAAAGACTGGCTTCACAAGGATGATAATCCAGAGGCCGAGAGCTGGAGCTTCAGAATTCGTATTGCCTTAGATATCGCCGATGGTCTAGATTACATTCATAACTTCACAGCTCCAGCTTATGTGCACAATAACATTAGTAGCAGCAGTATCTTACTTAACAGAGATCTAAGGGCCAAGATTGCTGATTTCAGCCTCGCGAGATCAGCTGACAATGAAAAGTCAAGTTCATCTATGAAGTGCGTCAAGGGGAGAAATGGCTACTTGGCACCTGAGTACCTTGAAGCTGGTCAGGTTACTCCAAAAATAGATATCTATGCATTTGGAGTCATTCTGTTGGAGATAATTACTGGTAAAAGGGCTGTTTTCGAGCAGGATGGAAAAGAAGTATTGTTATCGGAGACAGCGCTTGGAATTATGGATGAAGAATCTAACATTCAAGAACTTGCAGATTCCAGGCTACAAGTTAAGCACCCTCTTGGTTACATAATTCAACAGACTGATCTTGTGCTTCGAGTGGTTAAACTATGTGCAGCATGCTTGAAGACAGAACCTGAAGAAAGACCAACTGCTGCAGAAATAATATCTACCTTAATGAAAATCCAGTCAGATGTACAAAACTAGACAACTTGGGAACAGAATGAATAAGTGCTCATACGTTATATTCAGACAGGTCTCAGTAGTCAACTTTTGTTTCTTAAATGTAAAGTTATGACTTAGCAGTGGCCTCTACAATGTTCATCTCTTCCTTTTTCTCTCATTTTTTTTTGTTTGGAATGATTGAAGTCACTTCTTGATAGATGCGACTCTACAGAATTTACAATGGAAACTATTAAAAAGAAATACAGGGAATAACTAGAAGCGAGGACTCCAATTTAGAATATATTGTGGAGAGAACTCATTTAGACAAGAGCGGCTGCTCTGATGGTAAGCAACCCCCACTTCTAACCGAGAGGTTGCGAGTTCGAGTCTCCCCAAGAGCAAGGTGGGAAGTTCTTGGAGGGAAGGATGCCGGAGGTCTATTTGGAAACAAACTCTCTACCCCAGGGTAGGGGTAAGGTCTGCATACATACTACCCTCCCAGACCCCACTACCTGAGATTATACTGGTTGTTGTTGTTGTTGTTGTGTGGAGAGAACTCATTGCTCCCATTGCTTTATTCTCCAAAGCATATCAATACAGTAGAATAATACGTTCAGTGTACATCTTATTATATCAACGGGATATTACTGGACTGATAATCTAAACAGACTCCTCTGCTTCACCAGGATCCAAAGAACTTTCATATATTTTCAAATATGAGGGACTAAGAAGACTAAGATGGAAGACAATATATGTCATCTTTGGCCTCTGCTGATTTCTCTTATGTGCACGTTGTGTTAGGATCGAAATGATCATGTGTCATGCTGAAGCTAATAAAGCAAACCTTGAAAAATGATACATCAGTAGCAAAAGAGAAATATATCAAAAAAAGACAAATTCTTGATATGGTTCGGTCAATTGACCTATGTCCATGGACGAATATGAGCAATCCACTATATGAAAGAGAGTACAAAAATATCGAGAGAACTAAAAGAGAAGAAAGCAGAAGATGGAAAATACTATTGTTTTATTTTATTGTATGACAAACTATTTATACAGATATGTACAACAAATGCAGCAACAAGATAAACTTGAAAAAGATAACACCTATCAGAAAAGAGCCTAAATAGGAGGAGAGAGTACAACAAATTCCTAACGATCAGTAACTACAAAATAGAATTCTAAGGAATCTAGAGTAAGCAGTAATCAACCGTTATTACGCCCCCGCAAGTTGGTGGTGTCAACAACACCCAACTTGGAAAAATGCTTGACAAATGAGGCTCTTGGAAGTGGTTTCGTAAGTATATCTGCCACTTGATCAGCCAAGTGAAGGTGTTGAACTTCGATTTCCTTGTTTTGAACTTGTTCACGAACAAAGTGAAAGTCAATAGCAATACGCTTAATGCGGCTATGGAACACCGGGTTGGTGCAAATGTAGGTGGTACTGACATTGTCACAAAAGATCTTAGGAGTGGCTGATATACAAAAGCGAAGCTCATTGAGTAAACTTCTTAACCAATTGGTATCGGAGACAGTAGCAGCAACAACTCGATATTCTACTTCTATGGAGGAACAGGAAACAGATCTTTGCTTCTTAGAGGACCATGATACCGGAGAGCTGCAAAAGTAAACAACATAACCTATAGTGGAGGTTCGATCAAGAGGATCTCCAGCCCAATCAGAGTCCGAGCAGGCTAGAAGACGATGATCACGTTCTTTAGCAATTCGGAGACCAAATGAAGATGTCTGGTGGAGATACCGAGGGAGACGCTTCATGGCTGTCCAATGAGATATTAAGGGTTGGTGGATGGACTCTGAGAGTTGGCTAACAGCAAAAGCAATGTTCGTACATGTAAAGGAAAGATTATGAAGTTAACCAATTATCCGCCTATAAAGAGAACCATCTACTAGAGAATCTTCAGTAGATTCTGGGAAAATAACAGTAGAAGCCATTGGCGTTGGAACACCCTTGAAATTGTGCATATTAACTTCCTGTAACAGATCTATAATATATTTTTGTTGAGACAACAAAAGGCCATCTGGATAAGAAAAGACTTCAACACCAAGGAAATAATGAAGTTGACCAAGATCCTTTGGTGTAGAGGTGTGCATTCGAATCGATTTATCGATAAATCGAATTGTTTATTTGTTATCGAAATTAAAATTGAGAAAATCGAAATCTTATTGAAATGATAATGATAAGCATATGTACAAATCGATAATCGATAAGTAATTATCGATAAGGGTCAAAATCGAATCGATAAATCGAATGCACACCCCTAGACTGTAGACCCTTGTTAAATGAGTAATTACCTATTTGTGTAGATTAATATAACATGCATAATGTATATATTCCGCTACTATTTTTAAAGCGGCTATACAATATTATTTTTCCTAATCTGTACCCTTTCCTTTACGCTAAGTCCCTTATCCTATTATTTCCTCTACTACATTTAAGGAATGATCATATTTAAAGATCAAAGGAATGAAGTTCAAATTAATGGAAAACAAAATTACCCGTGATGATGTGTTTTGTTTTGTTATACCGTTGGAGTGTTGGTGGTATACATTGGATCCCTTACTTTAGTTTTATTGCATGTGCTTGTTGACACAATTTTTATATTATAAATGGTGTTCGTCTTATTTTAGCTTCTTTTTATCCATATTAGTTAGGCATGTTTATAGCGATATACTTTCAGTAGAATCCTGCAAATTTTTTTATTAATGTAATCGATAACCGAATCGATAAGCCCCCAAAATTGATAAATCAAAATCGAAACCTTATTGAAACAATAACGATAAGCATATGTGATAATCGATAGTAATTATCGATAAGGGTCAAAATCGAATCGATAAATCGAATGCACACCCCTACTTTACTGAGAATCGGGTTACAATGTTTTCAATAATGCTTTGAACACCACGAGTTTGATTGCCCGTAACAGTTATTTCATCAACATAAACTAGTATATAAGCAGTAAGCTCAGAATTATGCGATGATGAACAATGATGAATTAGATTGGGATTTGATAAAACCCAAAGCAACAAGATAATTTTTGAATTCAGTGTACCAGACCCTGGGAGCTTGTTTAAGGCCATATATAGCATTGTGCAGCTTGAAAACATGTGTAGAATGTGTAGAAGCTTCGAAACCAGGTGGTTGACATATACAGACCTCCTCGTCAAGATGACCTTGTAAGAAGGCATTATTGATATCAAGTTGACGGATAGGCTAGCTCTGTTGTGTCGCAATTGTAATAACGAGTCGAACAATTGCGGGCTTTACCACAAGACTAAAAATACATTGAAAATCAAGGCCAGGTCGTTGTGTGAACCCTTTGGCAACTAGGCGAGCTTTGTACATGTCAACGGAACCATTAGGATGATATTTAACTCGAAAAAGCCACTTACAATCCACCATATTTTTATAAGGATCGCATGGTACCATATCCCATGTCCGGTTCCGAACTAAGGCTTCAAGTTCATTTTTCATAGCTTCATGCCAGTGCGGGACTTGTTGAGCTTGCTTAAAGGTTCTAGGTATGGAGGAAGTGGTTTGAACAACAGTGTGAAATTGTTTGGGCTTAAGGCTGTTGGTTTTAGACCGAGTAATCATATGATGAGTGTCAATGTAGAGTGAGAGGCAACATGGGAAGGCTGTGAGGCGATGGAAGGTGGGATAGGTGACGATGAAGAAGGTTGTATCATAAGTTTCTGGGTGGTCAAAGGTCCAGCAGACTTATTTCTGCGCTGGTAAGTGATTATTATGGATTGAGGCTGAACATTCAAATGGGGAGAAGGGTGAACTGGTGAGGCAAAACGATTTGGTTGAGAGGAATCATGGCTGGCAACTGAGTTTGTTGTGGCAAGAGTAGGGGCAACAGAGATGTTGGAGAAGGATAGGAAGTTTTAGATAAGTGAGAAATCGAATTACCAGAGATGGTGGCTCCTGATGGGGCAGAGGAGACGAGTGAGTGCGTGTCCACGGGCTGTTGTATATTTTGTGTAGGAAACTCATAACAAACATTTGAACTCAAAGTATTATCCATTTATGGTTTTTCAGTTGAACAAATCTCCCAAGATACATTTTTATTAAGTGTAATTTTCCAATAAAAAAACATTTTCAAATGGGAACTGATTTTTCATAAATAAGACATCACATGATAAATAAATTTTGGAAGTTAAAGGATTAAAACATTGATGGTAGTAATGTTTATTTGAAAATCGTAAATAAATACATGGTGTCGAACGGGGCTCTAATTTATTTTTGGCATAAGGTTTGAGCCATGAATAGCACAAGCATCCAAATACTTTAATAGAGTCATACTTGGGCATAGTTTGAAATAAAACTTCAAAGGGGCCCTTATGCTGAAGTTTGGGTGTAGTGAGCCTATTTAAAAGAGAAACAGCTTGTTGACAGGCAAAACTCCATAAGTGTGAGGGTAAAGATGCTTGGTGCAGCAAGGTTCTAGCAATTTCAATAACATATCATTATCGTCTTTCGACTAGAGCAACTCTTTGCGGAGTATATGGGGGTGACATTATGTGTTCTATGCCATGTGTTTTGATATAGGACTGTAAATATTGAAATTCACCACCACCTCCAGTGTAAAGAGATTGAATTTTGGTGTTGAATTTGCGTTCAAGCAATGGATGCAAAGTTTGAAAAACTTCAAGCGTTTCATTTTTTGATTTCAAAGTGAACAATCACATATATTTTGAACATTGGTCAACAAATAACACATAATATCTTCTTTTATCAATTGACAAAATCGGAGGTAGACCCCATAAATTGCTAATATGTTGGTACCCATAGTGGTTATTTCTTGTTGCCATCTCATTGATTTTATTGATATTTTATACTCAGTCGCATTCATGCATTCATATCATATCTCAATCTTAGTTGTTGCTTATTAATACATCATACCATTATTTCGGGCCAGTTTTCATGACATTGTGAGCCCGTGGGTGAGACTGGAGAGATGGATGGCTGAGTAAGACCGAGAGCCTGATTATGAGTGATAGTTATGAGATCGGGTTGCACACTGCAACAGATTATTGATTATGACTTTATTGGCTTGCTATAACGCTTGGGCTGAAAAAACCCCTCCGGAGTCTCATACCACAGTGGACGCGGATGATATTATTGAGGGATAAATTTCCGTGGACATGGATTTGTCCGAAGTATTGATATATGGAGATGGATTTCTCCACAGGGTTGGATTACCCTTTGTTCTCGGTACTGGGCGACTCATAGTCAGTGTTGTATATGTTCCGGGATGGATTTCCCTGGGCTGCATGGGCCATATACAGTACAGAGTGGTTGAAAGGGATGCTGTGAGGTTAAGTACTCTGAGAGCGTGAGTACATAATTCATCTCTAAGGTACATGGCATTGGCATGCACATATGACATACATGCATAGAGAAGCATTTTTCCTCATGTTGTATGGTATCACGTCATTCATGACCTTTTACATAGATTTATATGTGGTTTCAAATAGGTATTTCACACTTGTTATTTGAAATGGAAATGAACATGTCTACCTATTGCGGAAAGGAAATTTTCAAGAAAAAGTTACAGTTTTCAAAAGTTACTCATATTTTTAACGATTTCGGTAGAGCATCTACAGGTGTTGCCCTAACTATTGCGTCGGCTATACCCCTGCCCCTACCACGACCTTGATCGCGTCCTCGGCCTATAGTGGCCCCAACTGGTGATATTGGTGGTCGTCCATCCTGACGGGTAGCATATGTCTTCAATATTTGTGAGAGAATAGAATAACAGAAGTTTAGCTACCAGAAGCAATAGGTTCACAAGACAGGAATTCAAGAATATGAAGTTTTTCCTAAAGGTTTTGCAGCCTCCCGAAGATAAGTACAGACGTCTCTGTACCGATCTCCGAGGCTCTACTAAACTTGCTCATGACTCATGAGACCTATGTAACTTAAGCTCTGGTACCAACTTGTCACGATCCCAAACCAATCCGGTTATGATGGTGTTTGCGTCACCTCAATATCAACCATAGAACACATAGTTCGGGGTTTAAAGCCCTCAAAACAAGTTTGGAAGCGTTACTTTACTAGTCCAAGCCAAATTCTAACATGTGACGCCCTTGCCTCTCAATTCAGCCTCCAGATACCCCAAATATAACCAAAATCAATATATAACCATCAATATACGCTAAAGGAATGAAACCATACGAAAATTATCAAATTAGCTCAAAAATCCCGAAATTTTCCAAACCCGAACCCCCCGGGCCCATACCTTGAAATTTGATAAAAATTACATCAAAATAATCCTCATCCTCCAAAGAGTCCACGCATACCAAGAACATCAAAATTGAACCTTAAATGGCACCTCAAATCCCCAATGGAAACTCTCTAATACCAGTTCCTAATTCTCCAACTTTATCCCTTAATTTTCAATAATTTTAAGCCTATCAGTAGGATAATGCCATAGAATCAAGTATTGGGTTCAAAAATCCTACCTCCAAGTGTTTCCCTCAAATCCCTCTCAAAAAGCTTCAAAACTGTTCAAAAATGGTGAGAGATGGCCTAAAAATCATGAAGATGGCTTTTTATACATTCTGACCAGGCATCTCACACCTGCGGCTCTTTTTTCGCATTTGTGGACCGCTTCTGTGGTCAACATAATCGCACCTGTGATTTCTCACTTAAGGGCCAACATCCGGACATGCGCCTAAGGCTTTGCACTTGCGGGCTCGCAGGCTCGGTAATTCCTCCGCTCCTGCGGCAGCCTATACGCTCCTGCGGTCAGCACACCTACATTCCCCAATTCGCAGGTGCAGAAACAATAGAAGCATCAAATTCTGCAACACCATTCCAAGTCCAAACTTTCCGACAACCATCCAAAACCATCCTGAGGCCCTAGGGACCTCAACCAAACATGCCAACAAGTCATATATCATTATTCAAACTTGTAACAATCCCCAAAACACTCAAAATAATGACGGAACACCAAATCCCCCTCGGATTCAAGCCTAAGGATTTCAAAACTTTCGAATTCCACAATCGATCAAAAAGTCTTTCAAATCTTATCCGAATGACCTAAAATTTTGCACACACGTCACAAATGAAAAAAAGAACCTACTCTAATTTTTGGAATTCCATTCCGACCTCGATATCAAAATTTTCATTGCCGATAAAAAAATGCTAAAATTCTAATTTCGTCAATTCAAGCCTAAATCTACCACGGGCCTCTAAAATACATTCTGATTACGCTCATAAATCTCACATCACCCAACAAAGCAATTCGAACCATCAAAATTCATATCCGAGACCTTCTACATATAAGTCAATGTCCCGTTGACTTTTTCAACTTAAGCTATTACTTGAAAGAGCCTAAGTGTCTCATATATCTCAAAAACCACTCCGAACCAACCAACCTGATACCACATATTATAGCTGAACAAGACATAAAGAAGTAAATAGGAAAAATAGAGCGGTAACGGATGAAACATTTGGTCAGGTCGTTATAGTTGCACCGGACCTACGTTCCAACTCGTCACTACTTTCAACGTAAGGTTAAGTTTGTTATTTTTTGAGTAGATGGGGTCGGTTGTACTCATACTGTACTTCCTGCACATTGCATGCAAATCCCGGATATTGATGTTGTTGCGGTCGATAGTTGCTGGATTAGGCGTACTTGCGTTCTTGATGTAGCTGCCTCCTGATGTAGTTGCCTCTTGCTTAATATTATTGAAATTGAATTGTTAGAAGTTGGCTTACCTAACGAGTTGGGTTAGGTACCATAATCACGACTAGTGAATTTTAGGTCGTGACAAAAAAAGTACAAAATAATAATAAATAAAATTAGATTAAGAAGAAAAAATAAGTAAATAAAGAAAATAAATAAATAAACGAAGGAAAGAAAAAAAATTAAAAAAAATAAAGAAAGAGTCATTATTGAGTGAGAAAATAAATTATGGTAAAAATAATAACGTAATTTTGGGCAAAAACAAAATGACCAATAAGGAGAAGAAAAAGAAGAAGAAGGAAATTAAAAAAAGAGAAGGATCAGAAATAAAAGAAGGAATAATATGGATAGGAAGGATAAATAATTTTATTTTTTTGAGTAATTATATTATTTATCCAAATATTTATACTCGTTCGGCCGATTTATCAAGTCACTTACTGATTCAAATTTTAGGCTTTGGGGTTTTGTATTTTTTGTTGGAACACATTCTTATGTTGTTAAAACTAATATTGTGTTCATCTTTAATTTAATTTTGATAATTGACAAACCGAAGTAGATGGAAAATTCATATATGCCAAATAATTGTGAGTTATTATTGAAATACACTTTAATTTATATTTTAACTAAAGTGTGTTTGTTTTGTAGATATGATGTGCGAAATTATATAGCGGACTAAAGTTGAAGTCCAAGAACAAGAAGTTCAAGACAAGATCAAGAGAAGCAATGAAAATAAATGAAGACATTATTTGAGTCATATTTATATTGTGATCTTGATCCAACTTTAGATTTAAGTCTTGGCTTCTCTCAAAAATAATTTTTATAAAAATATGCATATCATAAATATTTTTGTTGCATTTAAAATAAATTGTTTTTAAATGTTTTAATTGAACCAAAAAGGTCCTTAAAATTTCATGTTTAAGACAAATACCATATTTAAAGTCTTCAAACAAAACAATGAAAAACGTTTTATAACTGATTTTTCAGTAAGTTAGTCGACTAACATATTTGGTTAATCGACTAACCAATATATTCCATTAAACTTGACCTTTTCCGCAAGGCATGTTAGTCGACTAACAGATTTGGTTAATCGACTAACCTAATGACCGTTGCCAAAGTTAGTCGATTATCACTTTTGTTAGTCGACTAACCTTATGTTTGTTGCCTGTTCAAACGACTAGTTTTTTAAATGTTTGAACTAAGTTAGTCGACTAACATACTTGATAGTCGACTAACCTGACAGATTTTCAGAATATTTGTTCAATCATTTAGCAACGGACACAAGAGGTTTTGGGGCTATAAATACACCCCAAAAACTCTCATTTAAAACACAACATCTGAGCAAAACATATACAAGCTTTCAAATACTCTCTATATTCATTTTATTATATTCAATTGCTTTTGAGAGCCAATTACTTGAATTTATTGTTGTGTTCTTGAGCGTACTTGTTTACTCATATCTACTCTTCAAGAGAGTTCTGCTTAAGTGAGTATTAAGTGTTTGTATACACTTGAAGGGAAGTTTTAATCCCTTGTTGTTGTAAGAAGGAACGTTCTTATTCCTTCTGTTGAAGTCTTGAAGTGCAGTATCTTCGAGCAAGGTTGTTGAGGCTTGTGTGATTCAATTTCTCAAATTGTAACGGTTTGTTGAGCACCCGGAAGCTTAACAGGATTAGTTGAACCTCGAGATAGTATCTCGGGAGACTGGACGTAACCACATTTGTGGCCAACCAGTATAAATTTGGTGCACTTCTTCCTTACTCTTTTATTTCCGCATTTGAGTTATTTTTAATTCCTGCGAATTTTTATAAAACACTAACATATTTCGCAGTCAATAACAACAACAACTACCCAGTATAGTCCCACAAAGTTGGGCCTGGGGAGGGTAATAAGTAGACGGGCCTTACCCCTACCCGAAAGGGCAGAGAGGTTATTTCCAATCGACCCTCGGCTCAGTGAAGGAAAGAAAAACAAAAACAAAAAAACAAAAACATACACAAAAGAGCATTAGTAACTCCAACAGAAGTTGCGTAAATAAATATCTAAATAAAAGAACCATAATTAAAATAGCATGCAATAATATCAGACAGTAACTACCATAAATAACTACCATAAGAGAGACACAATCCAATACACATATCGTCTATGGATAGCCCTGCCAAGCCTCACCCAACCCCCGGTGAGGAGTACCACAAACTCTAGGAGCCTCTATCTTACAACCCTGATACTAGACCTCTAGACTTTTCTATCCAGGGCCATGTCCTCGGAAACCCGTATTATAACCATGTCATGCCTAATCACATCTCCCCAATACCTCTTAGGCCTCTCCCTGCCTCGTCGTACGCCGACCATCGCCAACCGCTCACAACTCCTCACCGGCGCATCAGGACTTCTCCTCCGCACATGCCCAAACCACCTCAGCCTCGCTTTTCGCATCTTCTCATCCACCGGGGCCACCCCCACCTTCTCTCGAATAACTTCATTTTTATTCTTATCCAACCTGGTGAGCCCGCACATCCACCCGAGCATCCTCATCTCCGTAACCTTCATTCTCTGAACATGAGAGTTCTTCACTGGCCAGCACTCAGCCCCATACAACATGGCAGGTCTAACCACAGCTCTATCAAATTTCCCCTTGAGTTTCTGTGGAACTTTCTTATCACACAGGACTCCTAATGCAAGCCTCCACTTTGACCACCCCGCTCCTATACGATGAGTGACGTCCCCGTCAATCTCTCCATCCACCTGAATCACCGACCCAAGATATCTGACACTGTCCCTCTTGACGTTGGCCTGAGATCCAATCATCACGTCTCTGCCTACTCCGCTCGGCTCGGCGCTAAACTTGCACTCCAGGTATTCTGTCTTAGATCTGCTTATTTTGAAACCCTTAGACTCGAGAGTGTTTCTCCATACCTCTAACCTCTCAATAACACCGACCCTCGTCTCGTCTATCAAGACTATGTCATCGGCAAATAGCATACACCAAGGCACATTCCCTTGAATATGTCGGGTTAGAGCATCCATCACCAAAGCAAACAAGAGAGGGCTAAGCGCAGATCCTTGATGGAGCCCCATAACCACTGGAAAATGATCTGAGTCGCCACCCACCGTCCTAACCCTAGTCTTAGCTCCATCGTACATGTCCTTGATTACTCTGATGTAGGCTTCCGGCACGCTCTTCGCCTCCAGGCACCTTCATAGAACCTCCCTTGGGACCTTGTCGTACGCCTTCTCCAAGTCGATAAGTACCATGTGCAGGTCCTTCTTCTTATCCCTGAACTGCTCCACCAGCCTCCTAACAAGGTGGATAGCTTCTGTAGTGGAGCGACCCGGCATTAAACCGAACTGGTTCACAGATATAGATGTCATCTCCCTCACCCTCGCCTCGATCACCCGCTCCCAAACCTTCATGGTGTGGCTTATTAATTTGATACCCCTATAGATGTTGCAGCACTGGATATCCCCTTTGTTCTTGTACAAGGGCACCACTGTACTCCACCTCCACTCCTCCGGCATCCTTTTGGTCCTGAAGATCGCATTGAACAACCTTGAGAGCCACTTCACTCTTGCCCTACCCATGCATTTCCAGAACTCCACCGGGATCTCGCCAGGACCGATCGCTCGACCCCTACTCATCCGAAAGAATAGTCGCCAGTCATGGAAGGCCCAGTAGAATTTGCTTTCATTTTTGAAGAATTAGCATTTGACTTCTTATTATTTATTTGGTGGTTATCGTCATCCATTGGTAAATAAACGACATTTTTTCACTTACCGTTCAGGTCCTTTGCATCCATTTAGGGACACTAACAATTCACCCCCCTCAATTCGTAGTTTCAATTATCCCAAGATATTGCAAGACTGCTAAAACAAAAACCTACGCGTGTGAAAAGCGGGGTGATTGACACAAAGGGAACTTTTTGGCGGAATGTCTCTAAAATTAGTGGTATTTAAAAAACAATTTCAAACTCGCATAAGCTCTTCAGGGATTTCTCTATTGGATCAAATTGTTTATGGAAGTTTATCGAATTGTCATATTATTGCTTTTCGGGATTTTTTTACTGGGTCGGTAGAGTTAATGCTACATTTTGTCTACCTAACTATTAAATTATTCATCAAATTTTATATGTTTGACATACTTTTTTGGGTTATTTTAGCAAAGGGTTCTTCAAATTTGCAACTTCAATTTCGATCAAATAACCCAAATTTACCTAAATGATCTCAAATTAGATACAAATCTTTTAAATACCAATACAGCAATCTCCAACCACCAATTTAGTCGAATAATACCAAATTAAAAGGACCCACTTCTTCAACACTTTATAAGATCCAACAATATTGTTTTGAAATTTACACAGTAAACCGCCAATATCTATATTTGAACCAAAAGTTTAAGAAAAAATTATCAACAATCTAATGATTTTTAGAGTACCTGATCATTAACTTTTATTTTCCACCGTCAAACAAAAAAAAATTAAAAAACTATAGTGTTCGAATAAAAAAAGAAGACATTTTGCTAAAATTATATAATTAGGGACATTTCTCTCAGACATCCCCATTTAAGAGTCACGTCCTGCTAAATTCGTAGAAATAGCATTAGACTGACACTCAAAAGGTCCGTTATTTAAGAACTAAGCAGTATATCTTGAATTTTAATTTTTTCATTCAAATTTTTGAGATATATATTTTAAATAATTATAATGTTAAAATTTTTAATTTAAAATTTTAAAATAAAATAAATATTAATTAATTTCTAAATAGCATCCTTAAAATTTGCCATGTGTGCACTTGGTAGAGTCAAAAGGCCCACAATATTTCATCATCACATATAAGCTGGTTGTATACTTGCACATTATTACTCCTATATATGGGCCGCCATTTAAAATAAGAGAAACAAGAAGTATCTTAGTCAAGCTAATTAAGAAGAAAAAATGGGAAAAAATATAAACAGCCAAAATAGCCTGTCGGCCGATGCCCCCTTCTATCAACTAAAAGAAAAACCTTCCTTTTATACTTTGCCTTTATCTTCTGCAAAATATCCATCATAAAATTATCATAATCTCGTCCTTTTTATCCAAAATATATTTTGATCTATATTCGGTAATAATTACTGAAAAAGAATCTCCATCAACGACCAACAAAATTAGAAAATACAGATTATCATTAGAAAGAGGAAGGAAGAACAAATATACCAATTGCAACTCTTAAATACCATTATCTTAACTTCTTTATCTTTGGCCTCCATTAGCCACAGGGTATAAATTATGTAATCATTGTATGCTCAGTGCATACTTCATGTATATTCTTAAATTATGCGCTGAATATACATACATTAATTATACATTATACACATATTATACAAAGAATATACATAAGTATATCAGTGTTATACAATGTTAATTTCACTGTTACACAATGTTTATTTACTGATACACAATGTATAAACAATTGCTATACAAAAATTCTTACTCACAAGCACCATTAGGACCAGAAAAGAGAAAAACATCCAGATCTACCGCCCGAAAAAACTGCCCAATTAGGTTTAAGGCGAGAGAAAGGAGGAAAGAAATGGGTGGATTTTAGGAAGGAAGAGAGACGAAAGAGAAAGAAAACAGAAGAAGAAAAACAAGCAAAATTGTAAAAAAGAGAGAAGAAGGGGACGATGCTGAGAGAGAGGGGAGAGATGTGGAGAGCGATTATGTTTACTGGGTAAAGTGGGCGTAGGGTTAAGAAAAAGTAATAAAAGTAAAATACGGCTATTTAAAGTTATTATCTTACATGGGCTGCTATTTCAGCTAAAAATTAAAAAAAGAAAAATCAAGCGAATCGATATGGAATTGTGATCCAACAACTTCAGGGCAAGAATGAAGACTCACTAAAAGTAGTGCCAACCATCTGAATCTTATTTAAAGCATTATAACAATATTAAATTAATCAATGTTTGTTTTATAGAAACTTTTTCCCAACTTGTCTTTATATTACCTAGGGATAAATTATATTTGTGGTAGCGGTAACGCTATAAAAGATCAAAAAGGTATAAAATTATTTTTCAAATCATGCATTATCTAAAATTTTGCTTCAACTTACATACCGGACAAGTTCTAGACACAAGTATACTACATAGACTACACAAAAATCTCATCACTCATGGCACATCACGCATTAAGGATAGTCTTATTCCGACTCTCAACAAATACAAGTATTCACGGAGCCATAAGATATTAATCATTAAACACAAAGTGAACATAAGTCAGGAAAATGAGATATAGGTATCACAAAACTTGCTATCCAAACAACCAAGGCATCATAATCAATTTCAAAATATAAGGAAGATATTACACATGCCAAAGCCTAGATATCTTACTATCAAATAAGTCAAGGCACCTAGGAATCCCATCTTGCTTCCTCCATTTATTCCCTAAATTCTAATCTACTTTCAAAATAAATAAAAAAAAAAGAAGAAAAAATTACTATCTGGTTCAAACTACAACCCATGGAAAAGAACCGAAGCACAAAGAAAAATCACAGGGGATTATTACTACCTAACGAAAGCTAAAAGACATAATTTTTTTGAATTTTTATTTAGACTTTAATCCATCAACAAAACTGTTTAAGAGAACCATCGTCAGAAAAAGTCTAACTTTTTTACCTTTCTCGATTTTAAAAATAATAATAATAATAATAATAATAATAATAGTATTACTAATAAATTAAGCTACTAAAATACTACACAACTATGACAACAAAAATAAAAAACTAACATCAAAATAAGAAGTTAATATTTTCTAACATATTACTACTAATTATGAATTCTCTCGCCCCAAACTTAAAAGAGTGTAGTGTCTCTAATGCAAATAAAGCAAAATAATAACAAGAATAGAAGAGAAACTCCCTAAAAGGCCAAAGGCCGAAGCAATAACAGCTTACGGGGTACTCAGACTTTCCCTATGCATGGTCCTTTGTGTGGGCACTCCATACTTAGTTCCCACAATCTAGCTCGCTTTTGCACTCTTCCAATGGCTTTGCTTCCTATGCTCATAATCCTACAAAATAAAAACAACACTACAATGATAGAAAAATAAAATAAATAAAAATAAAAGAAAGCAGTAAAGATGGGTTGCCTCCCAACAAGCGCCCGATTTAACGTCTCGGCACGACGTGAATTACTTTTTGCCTCCACCTCGAACTTATCAATTGTACCCCTAATATGGCATCCAGCCTGCGACTATCCTGTGGTTGGGCTACAAAGAAAACCAGGTCAAGCAATAAAATTTTCGCTCTACACCTCTTGACCTTTAGATGAAGAATGTAATTTTTGCTTTTTTGCACAACAAATTCAAGAATATAAGAACCATGTTCCTCATCCATTGG
Source organism: Nicotiana benthamiana (assembly GCA_034376525.1). Classification (NCBI taxonomy): domain Eukaryota; kingdom Viridiplantae; phylum Streptophyta; class Magnoliopsida; order Solanales; family Solanaceae; genus Nicotiana; species Nicotiana benthamiana. Next base: position 131,051,482 of record CM067324.1, on the reverse strand, counting down.
CTCCTTCAAAGGCGCAAAGACTTGATTTACATGTCATCATCCAAACACAATGTTGAAAAATGCATTGAATGAGGACCAACATGCGCTAAATCTAGAATTGCTTCACTATTTACATCCTCATATGTACACAAACTAGAGTCTTCACATATATAATATTATATATTTCCTCACATAACTCGAGAGTGCTTTTATCAACATGGACATTATTAATAAAAGTATGATCGAATGATTGACTCTCCACTTTTAGCTCCTCAATTTGGCGTATAAGCTTATTTGCATTTTCACACAACTTAGAACAAATTTGTAGGGCGTTAGACGCATTGAGCTCCCAAGTCGTAAATATCATTGTCAAATTTTTCGATCTCTTGTCCCAGTTCAACTTTTCCTTCTATTAAGTCTTTTATACCATCTATTATTTTCTCACGTTGAGCCTCATAAATTTCCAATCTTTCAGCTTGTTCCACCAGCCAAGTTTGACTTAAAATTTCCTCTTTTTCGAAAGTTGCCTCTGGATAGAACTCACTCTCTTGTCCAATTTTAGGCTTTTCCAAACTATCAACTAAGTCTGCATTTTTTTATCATTAGATGTTTTAAACATTCTTCTACTTTGGCCTTCATTTTCTTCATTGTTGCCTTGAGATCTTCCATCTCTTTCAAACGTTCTTGTGTTTGCTCCATTAAAAGTTTAGTTTGCTCCATTATTTGTCTCATCATGTCTATGGTCTGAACATCCTATCAAACTCGCAAACATATTAGAACGATCGTAATAATGGCTCAAAGAATGATGAAAAGAATTAGAATGACAATCACAATAGCTATATTGACCACCACACATGTTACTAATATTCCATTCAAAGAATTGAGATTGTGCGCACAACTCACTCCTGGGAACTTTATGACATCTTTTTCACCAGTGAGGTCCTCCAAAATATGGACAAGGATCATCAAAATAAGAATAATCATCATTCAAACAATTTTCAATCCAAATGTCATGTGAAAATAAGAAAAGAAAATACTAACTAAATAAGAAAATTAAAAACTTAAATAAAAATCAATTCAAAGCTAAACCAAGATAAAAAAATGAATTACTAAGTCCCCGGCAACGACGCCAAACACTTGTGGGTTCCCCAAGTACACACACGTATACGTGATCGTCAAATAATAAAGTTACTCGAAAGTGGGATGTCGAATCCACATAGACTTAGATAAATCATTAACTGAGCAAATTAAAATCAATTTACCGTCCAAGATGATCAAAAGTTTAAATTTTCTATACAACTACCATTACGAAATTAAAACACGTAACTAAGGGAAGATATAGATTCCAGTATCGTGGTTGGTTTATCAATCCTATTGAGTTCGTAATTACACATGTTAATCCGAATTATCAATGATTGCTATTTAATTAGATTGTTTATATAAACAGCGTGTTCCAACATACTATCCGTCTATCTATAATATATCAATCCTATATTCATATGGTCTTGAATCTCTCATGGACGAATATAATATGGTATTCAACTAACCAAGACTATTAGGTATATTCTTATTCTAACAGTGAAATCTTTTCCCGAGCCACAGGTTCAGAAACAAGATCTCTCCAATTTTACTCTAATCTAAATACAGTTTTTCCAAGCATTGCATAGAAAATAAATAGAACTCAAATACTAGCCAAACAATTAAGCAATAATGCACAGAATTAGAAAAATAACCAAAGATGATAACTTGAATTAACGGTAATATAATTAATAAACTTCAGTATTCATGACAACCACAACCCTAAAAAGAGAAATTTAGCTCCATAAAGACATGGTAGCAAAACAACAAATCATCAAAAAAAAGTAAAGATTACTAAGTTTGTTGGAAGAAAGATGGAATCTGATGAATTCGGGCCTCCACGACGGCTCTGTGCTCTCCTTCAGTCTAATCCCTCTAAAATTGTGTTTAAGAACTATTTATCGGTATAGGATAAAAGCCTAGGTGAAATAACCAAGTCCAAACTAAAAAGGAGATAAAATAGTCCTAAAAGAACACACTCGCGAGAGATAGCGCATTGCGAGGCAAAACGTGTTAGGTATTTGTCTAGATTTTCTTACTATAATTGGTTTCCTATCTCATGAAGGAAAGGACAACATATTTATCATAATTGGGTTTTTTCTTTTTTGTAGAAGAAAAATATAATCTTCCATATTTGGCTAGTCCATTTTCTTGTAGGAAATGTTTGGAGTTTTATAAATTGAGGATTCATTCTTCTCATTCAGTAGCGTCCACAATGTAGCTATAAGAGGCGTGAATGTCTTATTTATAGGAAGAATTTTATGGGATAAGTGTTAGTGTGTCACTTGTGTTTGCCTCTTCGTGAGGTTGTTCTCTCGATATTTTGTACTCTTTTTTATATAGCGAATTGCTCATCTCCATCTGTAGATGTAGGTCAATTGACGAAACCACATTAATTGTTTGTGTCTTCTTTGGTATATTTCTCTTTGTTGTTGTGACTACCCAAAGGGTCATCACTTGTTAATCAAATTTTGTGATTTCGAGGCCTTGAAAACCTCATTTAGAGTTGTCTCGATTTGCATGCACAGTTCGGGCGCGTATCTTGGAAAGCTTAAATATGAAATTCTCTGAAAAATACTAAGTTTTAATTTTAAAAAGAATAAATTTGACTTCAGTCTGTATTTTGGATAAACGGACACAGACCCATAATTTGACGGTCCCGGAGGGTCCGTAAAAAAATATAGGACTTGGATGCCCGGAATCGAATTTCGAGGTCCAAAGCGTGAGAAATGAATTTTTAAGAAAAATTGTTTTCTGAAAATGTTTAAGAAAATTAGAAATGAAACCTGATTAGAAAGTGATGGTATCGGGCCCATATTTTGGTCCCGGCGTCCGGTACAAGTCTTATATATGGTTTAAGTTATTCGTGTAAAATTTGGTTAAAGATGGACATTGTTTGACATGATTCAGACTTGAATTCCTAAATTTGAAACTTGATGCAGTTTGAGAAAAAGTTCTTGATTTTGAAGTTTAATTCACTATTTTTGCGTTTATTTTGGCGATTTGATCGCACGGATAAATTTGTATGGCGTTGTCGAGTTAGTATCTATGTTTGTTTAGGAGCCCCGAGAGCTCGGGTGTGTTGTGGATGTGTTTCGGGAGGTTTTGAACTTAAGAACAATTGCAGAAAAAGTTATTTAGGTGTTCTGGTATTTCCTTCTTCGCGTTCGCGGGATGGCCGTCGCGAAAGCGATGAGTAGAATATTGCTGAAGAATTTCCTTCTATGTGAACGCGTAGACCAGGTCACGAACGTGAGGCAGCGGGGGTCTATACCTTAGCGAACACATTCATGGCCATGCGAACGTGAGGCCAAATAGCCTGGGTAGGGGGAGGGGTAGATGGCTTACGCGAACGCGACCTGTAAGACGCGAACATAAGGGCTCGAGAAGCTAAAGCTTCGCGATCACGAGCCCCTTAATGCGAACTCGAAGGCTTAACAGCCTGACCCATCGCAAATGCGTGGGGTCTGTCGCGGACGCGTAGAGTTAAATCGCCCAGTTATTTTTAAAAACCCAAAACAGAACACTTATGGGATTTAGCAAAATTTCACAAAACCTCTTCTTATCCAAAGCACTTAGGCGATCCTTGAAGCGATTCTTCACCATAATCTCTTGGGTTAGTAATCTTTAACTTATTTTCTTCCATCTTCATCAACATATATTGAATTTCTAGGCCTAAAATAGGTGATTAAGGGTAGAAATTTAGGGATTAGGTAGAGTTAGAATTTTTTAATTAGTTATAATTTAGAACTTGTTTTGGGGTTGAATTTTTAAAATAATTATATATTCGGGCTCAAGGGTGAATGGGTGATTTGATTTTGGTCCGAACCTCGCGTTTTGACCAGGCGGGCCCGGGGTAATTTTTTTAGATTTTTAGGAAGAATGATTGGAAAGCTATAATTAGGCATTGGGTTTGAATTATTTAGTATTTATTGATGTTATGAAGTCATTTATGCATAGATACAATTAATTTGGAGCCAAATTCGAGAAGAAAAGTAGTAATTGAGGATTGAGTTGGCCTTAGAAGCTTGAGGTAAGTGTTCGGTCTAGCCTTAACTTGAGGGATTAGGAGTTGAGTCATATTTGCTACTTGTTTCTTGTTGAGTACGACATATAGGCATGGTGACGAGTATCTATATTTTGGTGTTGAGCATGACCGTGGGTCATAAATTGATTCTTGTTGTTTTTTTAAATGATACAATGGTTGCAATAATAAGTAAATCTGTGGTATTGAGCAAATGCTTAGTTTACTTTTGTGGAAGTTACTTATGAGTTAGAAATAGAGATAATAGAGATTATTAGAAGTTGAGATTGGTTATAGCTCATTTTCCCTTGCCGGGACGTATATTCTTGTACCGTTGAGATCCCTTACCGGGATAGTGTAACTTATGATTAATCCCGTGCCAGGACAGTTGTTATGATTACTGTGAGCTGTATATTTGGAATGAATTGCGCGCTGAAATATTTTTGCTAATATGTATATATGTGTATATATATATATATATATATATATAAATGGGTCGGGTTTCACGCCGCAACAGATATAATTTTGGATCTGATTGCACACCGCAACAGTTATTATATTAGATCGGGTTGTATGCCATAACAGATATTATATTGGATCGGGTTGCACATTGCAACAATTATTATATTGGATCTGATTTCACGCCGCAACAATTATTATAAGATCGGGTTGTACATCGTAACAACTATATATATATATATATATATATATATATATATATATGTGTGTGTGTGTGTGTGTGTGTGTGTGTGTGTGTGTGTCTGTGTGTGTCTGTGTGGATCGGGTTGCGCGCCACAACAGTAGTATTATTACGTTGATGTAGATACTGTACTTTTCTTTCATATTTATGTGGTTTCTGATAGGTTGAGTTGTTTCCCTGAAGCATGTACCCTCTCCCTCTTTGACTGCTTATTACCTGTTTATTTTTCTGTCATATATTATATAACTGCACAAGTTTTTCTTGAGTCTAGTTCTAGCCTCGTCACTACCTCGCCAGGGTTAGGCCAAGCACTTACCAACACATGGGTTCGGTTGGCTGATACTATACTTTTCACTCTGTGTAGATACCGGAGCATTATTTGGTGCGCAGCAGTAGTTCAGGATCCAGCTTTCAATCCACCAAGATAGCGAGGTTGCCTTGCAGGCGTTCGTAGGCCCGGCATGTGCTCTATCTTATTTTATATTCTATTATCTCATGTATTCGAGACAAACAACTTCACTTTTCCTCCAACCTGGTGTATGTAGTATTCGTAGTAGTCCGTGGATATTGTGACTCCAAGTTCTGGGTAGAGACTTGTATTGATTTTCTAGAAATTTTGGTTTCCTATTTATCTGAGACTTCCGCTAAATTTCACATTCCGCTGTTATTTAACTGTTTATTCTCTTGTTAATATAATTGGTAAAGAGTTTTGAAATGTAAGGGTTAATGGTTTCAAAGATTCATGGCTTTCTTAGCTTCCACGAGTAGTCACCATCACGACCCTCGAAGGTGTAAATTTTTGGTTGTGACAAGTTGGTATCAGAACTCTAGGTTACATAGGTCTCACAACTCACAGACAAGCTCAATAGAGTTTGAGGGATCGGTTAGGAGACATCTGTATTTATCCCCCAGAGGCTACAAAGTTGGAAAAACTTCACATTCGGGAGGAGCAGCAGCACCAGTGGCGGAGGCTCATGTTGATTTTGATGAAGAGGTTCCAGCCTCAGTAGATTCGGTGGGCCCATCTCATGTCCTTGAGGGGTTTATTGCTACCCTAGTCCTTCAGGATGCGCTGGTTCGATTAGTGGGCCTTATTGAGAGTGTCACCCAAGCAAGTTTAATTTCCGTAGCACCATCTGTCTCTCAGGATGGAGGAATGGCTCAGACTCCTGCTACTCGCACTCCAAAGTAGGTAGCTTTTAAGATTCAGGCTCTAGCGGTTCAGCCAGTTAGACCAGTTCAGCTGGGGGTAGTAGCTCAGGCCGGCAATGAGCAACCATGTCTTCCGATACTTTGTGGAGGCTAGATAGGTTTACCAAGCTCTTCACTTCTACTTTTAACGGTGCATCTACTGAGTATCCCTAGGATTATCTGGACAGTTACTACGAGGTTCTCAGGAGCATGGGTATTGTTGAGACCAATGGGGTCGATTTTTCTACATTTTGTCTGTCTGGATCCGTCAAGACTTGGTGAAGGGATTATTGCTTAGCTAGGCTAGTCGGGTCTCAATCTTTGACTTTGGAGCAGCTTATAGTGCTGTTTTTGGAGAAGTTTCTCCCCATTACTTAGAGAGAGGCCTATCGGAGGTAGTTTGAGTTCCTCTAGCAGGGTTCATTGACTTCCTACCGAGAGAGAGATGGTGAGGAGGTTTATTGACAGTCTTATTCAGTCGATTCGTCTTCAGATGGCCAAGGAAGCCGGGAGCGAGATCACTTTTCAGAAGGCGGCCAATGTGGCCCAAAGAGTTGAGATGGTCCTGTCGCAAGGAGGTGGTTAGGGGTCAGATAAGAGGCCCCTACATTCAGGTAGATTCAATGGTGCCTCGTCTGGATGTAGAGATTCATATGGTAGAGGCCATCCTCCTAGGCCCTTGTTTTGTATATAATTTGTATCAATCGAGAAAAAGGAGAAGAGAATGGAACAAGTTCGAACATATATTGCTATGCTTTTTCGTAGTATTTACGTTTTTGAGTTGATATCTTCGAGCAGAATACAGATTAATGCGTAGTAGTTTTTGTTCGTTGAGTTAAATTAGGAGAATACTATGTGATTTGATTTCCTTCCATTTTTAACCAGTTTAACCTTCCAGACTTTGCGCATATATGTTACTGTCTTCACGTTAATGTCGCTTGAATACATCTAAATACATATCAAACTTAACTGAAATTTCCTTTTTAACGCCTATTTTTTCTTTTATATTAATGAATACAACAACTTAAATACATGGCATAGATTTTATAAAAATATAAAATGTATCTATAACACGTAATATAGCAAATGGTATCTATAAATGGCAAATTATACCTAAAATATGGTGCTTTATGAAAAATTCACTATATAGTTTACAAGAAATTGTTTTTGATAATTTTTTTTTAAAAAAAATACAGCCAGAAGAAAAAAGCCAGTTTAGGCCCGTGGGCTTTCCCCTTAGGCCAGGGACCATATGGGCTGACCGCAATGGGCTGACTCTACTCATTCGGCCCATTAGGCACGGGACCGTTAGGTCCGGGACCGCCAAAGCCCAGCCCGTCAAAGCCCATGCCCGTTTGACCCAACACATTTGGCCCGTTTAGGCCTGGGTCCGGACCAAAATACAACTTTATTTAGAACTATTCAAGTGAATTAGAGAAAATGAGTAAAACCATGGATAATATATGATCAACAGAAATCTAAAAATTGTACCATGAACCAGAAAAAAATAACTCGTCGGTGATCTCGAACGATCCTCAATACACAAACCGAACAACCACAAAATATCTTTGTCCCTTTGGTTTTTGCTCACTTCCCCCATTTCATTTTCTCTCATTTCACCCTCCCGGATCTGTTTCTCTGTCTCTTGCGTGTATGAGTGTTTATCTTGCAGCCGTTTCTGGTGGTAGGCGGCTAGATTTTAGATTGAGACAAGGAAAGCTTAAAGTCTCCCGGGGTGTGAGTTATGGGTGAAGCTTTATTTCTGGTCGTTAGGGATGGTGAAAAGATATAATAGTGGTGTGTAGAAGACGCGATCTGGGGATGAGGGAGGGGGGATTATAGAGAACAACGGATGGTATTTCTTCTTCTTTTTTGGTTTATCTTATTTTTTGTTTACTTTTTTAATTTTATAATGCTTTTAATGAATAGTACTAAATACACGTTTAAATGTGATTTGTATATATTATGTCTGCGTAAGATAAGTTATAACTATATAAGGATAATCATTAGTTAAAGGTATTTATTAATTATAAATTACAAATTTTGAATATCTAAATAAAAAAGAGTAAAATTTATATATCAGCCAGAAAATCATTTCGCCTGAATTTTAAAGATTGTATCTAGATTCTAGACTGTGCCCGCTACCATAGGCAAAGCAAACCCCATACTCAACCTTCCCCGTTACAGTCTGTCACGTTTTTCTACTGCATACGTGTCGACCAATTGCACATCATGACCCACATGGACCACAGCTCCCACGTGGCTTGGGCCACACTCTGCCGGTCTGGCCACGTGGACCCCCTTCTGGACCACCATGTAGATGTTGTTGGATACCTGTAATATTGGCCCTCAAGATCCCCCAATAGAAGACTGTTTGGATTGAAAATCAGAAAAGAAAAAAGTAAAGAAAAGAAATTTGAGTCTGTCACTCCCACTCTCTCTTTTTCCTTTGGCCTCTTCCACCTTTCAATAATTTCATGTCCCTTTCCTTAAAGGGTCCATCACCCCCATTGATTTTCACCTCATTGCTACCCTCTTTTTCTTTTTTATCTTTCTTCCCTATAATTTCCAAATTTTCTGAGGTGAATATATACTTATATAACAATGAAGTTACACAGTGGGAACAAGAAAAAGCTGAAAATTAATTTAATCGAGACAGAGGAGGCATACCATGAGAATGTTGGTCCTTTATTTAATGTAATCATCAGATGGGGAAAGTGACTCATTTGAGAAAGACCCCTTTGTCCCTCCCTATGCTTTCTACTTCTCCTCTTTTCTTTTACACTCATACTTCTTACAACAATATCAACCCTTTCTTTTCCTTTTAACTGTTCCATAATAACCATAATGAAACTTTCCTGCCTTTCTGTCCCTTTTAATTTTATCACCTTCAATATCATGACCCACCAACCTCCCCAAAAAAATAGAAAAACAAACAAACGAAAGAAAATTGCAGTAATTTTTTACACGCGATGGCTTAAAATAAACTACTACTACGTATTATATTGCTTCCAGACTAGGGTGGACCCAAAGGTGGTGCTGAGGTGTCACGAACCCGATGTTCCACAGTAAATTTTGTATGTGCATGTGTACGCCTTTATAATTATTATATAAATAATTTGGCACCTGAACAATAAAAACATTCAGAGTCACTGATTGAGCCAAAAAGTAGTGTTTTTGTTATGCTAAAATTCTGGATCTGCTGCTTACAGGGGACAAATTAAATCTACTGCTTAAGATATAAAAATTTATGCAGTATGCTAAATTTTATTACTCTAAAAGAATGACGTCATCTGTCATTGACTGGCTAATAAGCTTAGGAAAAACATAGTGCTACGCAAGTTGCAAATGTTCAAATGCCAGTTCATTGTTTTACACGGTCCAACATTACGACCAACATATAAAAATAAATGTATACTAAATATAGAACTTGTGTACTTTGGGGCTACAAAAGGTGATTGGTTAACTCATTAAAATAAAACGAGAACTCGTGTATGACATGAATAGCACCTTTGAAATGAACATCTGACGTTATTGTAATGATTTTCCTCATAATAAAAGTTCTCAATGTAGAGATAGATTTCAACCTTTTGGACCAATGGAAAATAATTAGAAAACCTATCTAATGTTTGTGGGGCTGTTGTGGTAGTCTTTGATTTTAAGTAAAATAAATATATCCAACTATGTGGCTATATAGCTTGGTTTCTCTCTCGCTTGCTTATTAGAACAGCACACATATATAGCATTGTATCTACATAGATTCCAGTTCAATTCATTGAAATTTCGTTAGTTAGGTTGTTTCACATCATTAGGTGATATATATATATATATATATATATATATATATATATATATATATATATATATTCCTCTTTACAATCAAACAACTAGCATTTCATGTTTCATGTGATCTTAGTTTTTTATTCACTTATTTGTGTTTTTTCAAATCAAATTATCAAAACGTCTAACTCCTCTTTTTAAATTCTCGGGATAAACTATATACAAGGCCATGCGTTTACTTGGACTAGTACTCCTATGTTTCAATATTTCATTAAAAAAAATTGCAAGGCGACGCGTTTACTTGGACTATTAGTACTCCTATTCGTTACTGACCTAAGGTTTGTTAAATTTAGACAAAAATCAAACTATAACATTTTATAAAAATACGAAAGTATCCACCTTTTATGTTGCAGTGTATACATAAATCAAGTACGAACACTAAGTTACAAATTGTAACATTCGAATTGCTGTGTGTGTGTGGGGAGGCGGGGATACCGTAAGAAACTTCTAAAATTAATTTATGGGATACATTGTTCGATAAAGATAAAGATTATATTGTTATGATAATAAAACGTAGCACATCTTTTTCAACAGCGTCTCCTCCTCAAAATTAAAAGGGGGTAATTAAAGTCATAAAATTTTGGACCGCAGCAAGAAATATTAAATGAGGTATGCAACCTCAGCAAAAAGTTGGTCAAGGTTTGGTCCATGTAAAGGCTCCGGTCAGTAGATTGCATCTGAATAATCTATGCCACACACAAAAAGATATGGTGTGCAATAAATTAAAAGATTTACATTTTTTCTTGTCTTTATATTGTTTAGGTTATGAAGATAGAAAGGGGAAGTTGAACCCATAATGTCAAGATCGTGAAGGTGACTTTTTATAACAAGTCCACTTAGAATGATCAAGGAAGTTCCCTCCAGTGGAATTGTGGTCACCGCTAATAAATAAAGCTTTTGTATAATTATATTCTCAAAAGGGGGAATGAAAAGAAAGAGCATCCGTAAAAGGAAAAGATGGATTCGATTTATGCCAAAAGGAAAAAGGAAAAAAAAACCATTTCATTTCAACCCTTTGTCTATATTAAGTTATAAACATTGATCACGCAATTTATTACTAACATGTTATACCAAGTTTCAACATCTTACGATATATAAAATTACTAATAGTGAAAAAATTCGAGCGTTTATGGAAATTTTCTATTATATGGTGGAATGTATAAAAAACTAATTTGATTCGAACTTATTTGAATTAGATTTGAATGGTAATTTTTTAAAATAAACTGCTCAAACACCCCCACCCCCCCTAACTAGGGATGTGTGGGCCGTGGGTTGGGAGTGGAGGCTCCATTTCTATTCTCGTCCCATTAATTCTTTTGCTTACGCAAAGAGTCGGATACAGGAGTTGACGCTTCCTCGTACGAAAAATTAAACTAACTTTCATCTTCTTTTTCACTCCTTATCTAGGGTTTAGCTTACACTCGTGTTATTATTACTCCACTTGAAATGGAATACGCTTGTTTCTTATGAGTCTAACTACTATGAACTAAGCTTATAAAAAAATATTTACACTCGGGCACATAAAAGATAATTAATGAAAATTTTATTTTATAATATTGACAAGTGACCTAGAATAATGATAAGTTAATTTACTGCTATAGGTTAAGTTACATGAATATTGGTGCAAAGAATTCATTGTACTATCAGTGTGTATATATAACTTAAATCATTTTCCTTTTCGCTGAATTATTTATTGATTTAAAAGGATATAAGATATATAGTATATATACTGAGAGTGTATAACCTTTATAACATGTTTATTACCATTTTTATTAGGTTACCATTTACGCCTAATACTTATTATTAGTTACTTTATAGATGACTTGATGGTTTCAAAAAAATTCACTCAATGATTCGAACTTGAACTCATTACAGAATTCCAGTAAGTTAACTTCATATATATGTAATACAAGAAACCAAAACATCAGACTTATAAAACTTATATACAATCTTAATTTGTTATAGTATTATCAAATTTTACTGTAAGAAATTTTTAATTTTTTTTAGGTTATTGGTTAAAACCTCCTCGCGGAAAAGGTAAATAATTCCATGAAAACTAACTAATTAATTTGAAATTTCCCAGTTAGCAATAGAAATTGATCAACCACATCGTGTAAAATCCAAACCTAGTTTAGTGTTTTATATGGTGGAAAAGAGGGCCAAGAAGAAAGGAGTTGCAAAGGGGTTGTCAATTAGCTTACAGAAGTTTTACCTTCGCCAATTATTATAAAGAGAGAATATAATGTGATTATTTTAGTTTTCATATTGGTTATCATGAAACGATTTCAAAGATAAGAAAGGAAAGCATGCGAAAAAACAAACTGAAATATATGTCAAACTGCAAGAAATCAAACGTGTTTAAGTGAGATCTCTTTTGCGTAACACAAAATCTACTATCCATTTGTGCATGAAAATGAAAAATGGTGTAGGCAAACAAAAATAAACCACAAATTAAAGTCAACATGTCCAAAGTAATTTCCATAAGTTTTAAATAGATGAAGTAGACATCCTCTTTACGTAAATCTATAGGGAAGATATTAGTGTTTGACCTTGAGTTAAAAAATTAAAAGAAGTTATAAAAGAGACAAAAGAATCATAATGTGATGATTTTCTTCTCTTTCTTTTATGTGTTTAACAAGACAGTAGAATATGATACAAAGTATCCAACTACATTCATTACGAACTCTATCAAGTTTTTTTTCTAGTTGCACTCGCATCTCGAACTTCTTATTAGAATCGTTTATTACAGTATTATTCAAGTTATTTTAATTAATAGCCAAAATTGTCAGCGATTTGCTAGATTAATTCACGTTTATAATTAATCACAAGGGAACCAGTCACAAGGGAGGAAATACTAATGGCAATAAAGGATATGCCTCATGATAAAGCATCAGGTGTGGATAATTTTTCAATTGAGTTCTTTATAAAGCATTGGCATGTAGTGGGGGAAGATATTTGTTAGGCTGTGTTGGAATTCTTTCTCACTAAAAAGTTGCATAAGGGAGTTAGTAGCACTGCTCTAACACTAATTCCTAAAGTGCAAAATCCAAGCAAAGTAAAGGATTACAGGCCTATTGCATGTTGTACAACTCTATACAAAATCATCACAAAGATCCTTACAGCTAGGCTGAAAGCAATTATTGGCTATCTAGTGGATAGATCACAGTCAGCTTTCATTGAGGGTCGCAGCATCACAGATAACATTCTGTTTACATAAGAGCTGTTTAAAGGCTACTCCAGGAAGGGTATATCACCTAGATGTGTTCTTAAAGTAGATTTACAGAAAGCCTATTACATAGTTGAGTGGAGCTTCTTAGAAAGACTGTTGCAGGTCTTGGAATTTCCTTATAAGTTCATTGGGTGGGTAATGGAGTGCATATCATCTGTCACATATTCTCTCAACATCAATGCTGGACTCACTGTTCCATTTAAAGGCAAAAGAGGCATAAGGCAAGGTGATCCTATGTCTCCATACCTCTTTGTTCTGTCAATGGAGTATTTACAGAGAGAATTCATGCAAATGATGATGATGAAAGAGTTCAAATTCCATCCGAGATGTAAGAAACTGGGTGTGACACATGTCTGCTTTGCGGATGATCTACTTATGTTCTGTAAAGCAGACATTTAGTCTGTTAAACTACTGAAGCAGGCTTTCCAGAACTTCTCCAAAGCTTCTAGACTTCAAGCAAATGCTGACAAAAGTGCTGTGTACATAGCAGGTGTATCAAAATGGCAGAAGGAGGAGATCTTACAGGAACTTGGTTTCCCTGAAGGCAGACTTCCCTTTAAATATCTAGGGATGCCTCTGGATTCAAAAAAATTGACTACTGCTCAATGTTGGCCATTAGTTGAGAAAGTCACACAGAAAATAAGCTGATGGTCATCAAGGCTGCTCTCTTACGGTGGTCGAGTTCAGTTGATCAAATCAATTTTATTTGGTGTACAAGCCTACTGGTCCCAAATATTTCTACTGCCAAAAAAAGTGCTGAGGATGACTGAAGCAATATGGAGATCCTACCTTTGGACAGGTTCAACTACAGTGTCAAGAAAAGCTTTGGTTACCTGGGAAACACTCTGTTTGCCATACAGTGCATGGGGGTTAAATGTTCTGAACTTGATCAAGTGGAATAGGGCTGATGTTGCAAAACATCTATGGGCACTGACCAAGAAGAAAGACAGTTTGTGGATTAAATGGGTGCATACTTTCTATATAAAAAACTACAGTATTGACGACATGCCAGTTCCTAAATCTGCTGCTTGGGCAATAAGGAAGATCTTTGAGTCGAGAAAGTTGATAAAAGGCATTGCAGATCTTTAAGGTAATCTGGATAGTCGACTGCTTCAGCTACAGAGGGGAGATTCTTTCAGGATTAAGAAATTATACAGGTTCCAACACCCTCAATACCATAAAGTCCAGTGGAAGAGCATCATACTGCAGGCTCAGTTACATCCTAGATACAAATTCATATTGTGGCTTGCTTTGCATAAGAGGTTGGCAACAGTTGACAGACTCCAGGAACTCAACATTCTGATTCCACAGGAGTGTACTTTCTGTGGACTGTCTCGTGAGACTTTTGATCATTTGTACTTTGATTGCTCGCAGACTAAAGCACTTTGGAGTCGGCTCCTAAACTGGCTGGGTTATAAACGACTCATTTCTGACTGGAACAATGAATGTGAATGGGTCAGTAAACTAGCAAGGAAGAGAACTGGTGTAGCAGAAATCACTGCATGTTTGTTTGGGATCTTGGTGATTGTGATATGGAGAGAGCGAAATAAATAGAGATTCCAAGGAGGGAAAATGTTGTGCGACAATGTGTGCAAGGAAATAGCCATTCACCTGCACTTAAAAGGAGCTTCAGTTCACAAATGGAAGGCTGCACTGTTAAGCTTTGACCATTACCCTTAGGACTGCTCTTAGACTGCTTGATACATATACTATCACATAGTAAGATAGCAACAATTTTGTCATCTGATAGTAGCTATAGTGACTGTTTAGAATGAGAATATAGATGATCAGCATTTATGTTAGTATTTATACAATTTTTTGATGGAATGAAATAGAAAAATCTATTTATTTTTATGACCTTGTAAATGATTGTGTTAATTAGTTTATCCGTCAGGTTTTATTGAATTGAGTTTATGGCTCTGTTAGCCTTACTATTTTCAGAAAGAAGTTAAATCAAGCTACCGACATATAAACACTTCTTAGCTTTTGCATGCCCCATAAAATAACAAAAAATGTGATACTTATTAAATCCATAAAGTCCTCTGCTTTGACACGTGAATTTCGGTAGAATCAATAATTGAAAGTATTATGGAAACAAAAACAAAGGCACTTAATTAAATTACTCGCACAAAATTATATCGGTCGGTACCATTTGAAATTTGAAGCGACATTTCGCGATTCATTTAAATATTTTTGCCTTTTAGACTTCAATTAAGTCGAAATAATAATTTAAAAAAGTAGCGAAAGGTAAGGGGTGGCACGTGTGAAGCAGGTATAGATGTTGGATTTCAATGATGAGGTGGTCCTATCAAGTTTCAAGCGTGGGAGGAGGGACGTGTGAGAGAGAAATTTTATTTTGTCTCATATAATTTATATTAATTGTATTAGGTTTTTTAATATAAAATTACGGATCCTAATTTTATATTTTTGAGTTTACAAAATTTTAAATTTATAAAATTATAAAATAAAAATTATCTTATATAATGAAAAGAATGGACCTTGGGCCTAACTCAACCCCAAAAGCTAGCTTATGAGGTGAGGATTGCCCAAGCCATATAAGGAGACCAAGGACCTCAAATCCATCCGATGTGGGACAACTCAACACCCCCCTCACGCCCAGATCTCTGGAGTGTAGACAACATAAATGGGGGCCCAATATCGGTAACAATAATTGGGATGGTCCTGGCTCTGAGACCACGATAAGAATGGACCTTGGGCCTAACTCAACCCCAAAAGCTAGCATTTGGGGTTGAGTTAGGCCCAAGGTCCATTCTTTTCATGGTATCGCCAAAGAAACTCTAATTCTTCCCTACCCGCGCCGCCGCCGCCGACCTTCTCGGTCCACCGCCTCTCTCCGGCGTCTTGCTGCGCCACCGCTGCACTAACCGGCAGCTCTATCTCTCTCGGTGTCGATCAGCACCTCCTCTGCCTCGCGCTTCATGGCCGCTACGACATCCAATGATCTTTTCCAGCAGATTGCCATCAATACATCGTCTCAGATCCCACTTAAATTGGTTTCCACTAATTATCTGGCGTGGATATTCCAATTCCGAACCCTTCTAACGGGCTACGACCTCCTCGGCTTCTTGGACGGATCGAAGCCGTGCCCAAGCCACTATCGTCGACAAGGAGGTAACTTCCCCCAATCCAGCATATCCTTACTGGATTCGCCAGGACAAACTTATTCTCAGTGCCATCATCTCGTCGATCACACCGACGATCATCTCCTTTATTGACGTCGCGGAAACCTCTAAAGAGGCCTGGTGGCATCCTCGCGCGCACCTACGGCACTACTTCTCGTGGTCGTATCATGGCTCTCAAACAGCAGCTCCATAATCCGGTAAAAGGTTCTACAGCTGTTACTAATTTTATGCACGGTATTCGCGTGATTGTGGATGAATTATCTCTCTTGGGTGTTACTGTTGATTCTGAGGATCTTGTCATTAAGGTTCTAAATGATCTTGATGATCCGTATATGGAGCTCTCTCATGCTATCTAAGCCCGTGAATCTCCAATCACTTTTGCTGAATTACATGACAAGCTGTTAAGCATGGAGGCTCAGATTACTGCCCGTGCCCCGGCCACCTCTGCCAAATCTGCTTTGGCTCCGTCGGCTGCCTTCGTCACCGGACAGCAGTCCGGCCGTAACGGCTTCGGTGGCCGCGGGCGCGGCCGTAGCAGCCGTGGTTTATCCTCCGGCCACGGTGCTTACTCCAACAATGGCCAATCTCGCGGGTACAATGGGAAGTGCCAGCTCTGCAGTGAATTTGGCCACTCTGCGCGCCGTTGTCCGTCCTATCCTATTTCCGGCGCAAATCAACCCCCTCACGGTGGACCACTGCCGCGACCAGCATACGCTGCGTCATCTTATCCGGCTGCTCACACAGCCCATCACTCTCCATCTGATTGGATCCCTGACTCTGGTGCCACTCATCACATAACCAATGATCTTGCCAACATGTCTCTTCACAGTCCTTACATTGGTTTCGATGATGTGGTTATTGGTAACGGTGAAGGTTTAAAAATTACACATACTGGCCAACTTTTCAATTATTCATCTCTTTTATTGCCTCGAGCTCTCTATGTTCCACATATTCGTAAAAATTTGATCTCTGTTGCTCAATTATGTCGTCACAATGTTAATGTTTTTTTTTCTGATACTGATTTTCACGTGAAGGATCGTCGCACGTGGGCAACACTCGTCAGCGGCCCACGTAGGAACGACGCCTACTACTGGCCGGCGGCTTCCCGTCTCTCGTCTGCCCTCACGGCACAAAAGCTCCCTGCGTCATTATGGCCTTCTCGGTTTGGTCATCCGTCAGCTAAAATCCTACGTCATTTAGTGTCTTCTAGCACTATAGCATCCAGTAGTGTGTCTGATTTTGCTTGTGTCTCTTTCAAGCTTCATAAGTGTCATAAGTTACCTTTTTCTAAGTCAAGTTTATCTTCTACTGCTCCGCTGGAGCTTATTTTTTTCTGATGTATGGACCTCCCCAATTATTTCTAATGAAGGATTTAAATATTATGTCATTTTTGTTGATCATTTTTCTAAGTACGTTTGGTTTTTCCCTTTACGCCGTAAATCTGATGTCTTACAAACCTTTCCCGCTTTTAAGTCCATCTGTCGAAAAATACTTCTCTACTAAAATTATTACTCTTACTGATAATGGGGTGAATTCCTAGCCTTACGCTCTTTTCTTGCCTCCCATGGCATCTCACATCTCACTTCACCTCCTCATACACCTCAACACAATGGCTATGCTGAACGCCGTCACCGTCATATTGTCGATACTGATCTCATTCTCCTTCATTATGCCTCGGTCCCTCTCATTTACGGGCCTTATGCCTTTGCCATAGCAGTCTATCTCATTAATCGTCTTCCCAAGACAAATCTCTCGATGATCTCCTCTTTTGAGTCTCTCTTCCATAAGCGCCCCAACCTTGCCAAACTGCGTGTCTTCAGCTGTCAATGCTTCTCTTGGCTTCGGCCCTACACCTCACATAAATCTCATTAATCGTCTTCCCAAGACAAATCTCTCGATGATCTCCTCCTTTGAGTCTCTCTTCCATAAGCGCCCCAACCTTGCCAAACTGCGTGTATTCGGCTGTCAATGCTTCCCTTGGCTTCGGCCCTACACCTCACAAAAAATGGAACCCCGATCTCGTGCCTGTGTCCTTTTCGGCTACTCATCTACTCAAAGCGCATATCTGTGCTTTGATCCCTCAATGTCTATAATCTTCGTCTTGCATCATGTCACCTTCCATGAAAATATCTTCCCGTTCTCCAAATTGTCTAACCCCGAGTCTCCACTCGTTCCCATTCCAGTCACCCTAGAAGTCCTTCCGCTGCCTCTACCAGTACCTCCCGCCGCTCCCACTAGCGATCCTTCACCGGGTGCACTGCAGGCACCATCGCCCGAGCCACCAGCGCCTTTAACTACACCGCCAGCGGCCCCCGCCACCGCTACACCCACTATGCCGCCACCTTCCTCCTCTCAGGGTGGTCATCACATGCAAACTGGCAGCAAAAATAACATCTTTACGTCCAACAAGAAGTTTAGTAAATCCGCTGAATCCTCTCCAGATGTTACATAACCTCATACTTTGTCTAGTGCTATGTCTGATGAGCGCTGGTGCGCTGCTATGTCATTGGAGTTTGATGCTCTCCTACGGCATGGCACCTGGGATCTTGTTCCACCTGATTCTTCACAGAATGTTGTGGGCTGCAAATGGGTTTATGGTATCAAACGAATGCCTGACGGTAATGTGGATAAGTTCAAAGCCCGACTTGTTGCGAAGGGCTTTCATCAGCGACCGGGTGTCAACTTCCAGGAGACTTTCAGTCCTTTTATTAAGCCGGCAACTGTGCGTTTGGTTCTCAGTATTGCTGTATCCAAGGGCTGGCCTCTTCGACAAATGGATGTGAACAATGCCTTTCTCCACGGGAGGCTTACAGAGGATGTATATATGGCACAACCACCGGGTTTTGTTGACAAAGCCTATCCATCTTATGTCTGTAAGTTACAGAAAGCTATTTATGGTCTCAAACAGGCACCCCGGGCATTGTACAGTGAGCTTCGCCAATGCCTTTTGGCCATGGATTTCGTCAACACTACCTCTGACACTTCGCTCTTCGTCTTTCAGCATTCTGGTATTACAGCCTATTTTTTTGTATACGTTGATGATCTCATATTGATTGGTAATGACTCTGCCTTAATGAACAGGATGATTGACTCTCTTGGGACTAAATTTTCTCTTAAAGACATGGGTGATCTAAGCTACTTTCTTGGTGTTGAGTTTCTGCGCAGCTCCAAGGGGTGTTTTCTTTCTCAGCGTAAGTATGTTCTTGATCTTTTGACTTGCATAATATGCTGGAATCCAACCCTGTTCAGACGCCAACATCGGCGTCCACCCGCCTTCATCTGGCCGACGGCTCGGCTCCTGCCGACGCATCCGCCTATCGACAGGCCCTTGGGGGCCTCCAGTATCTCTCCTTCACTCATCCTATATCTTCTTTTGCTGTGAATAAACTCTCACAGTTCCTGCACGCTCCTACTGTCACTCATTGGGGTTCAGTTAAGCGCCTCTTGCGGTATCTGAATGGGACGCGTGACTTCGGAGTCTGGCTGCGTCCTTCATCTGCTATACCTCCGCATTGTTTCTCTGATGCTGATTGGGGTGGAAACTGTGATGACAGCTCCTCAACTGGTGCCTATGTTGTCTTTCTGGGGCCTAATCCTATTTCCTGGAGCTCTAAAAAGCAGCTTTCCGTTGCACGATCTTCTACTGAGGCTGAATATCGTGCCATTGCTTCTGCTGCCGCTGAAGTCTGTTGGCTTCATTCACTGCTGCGCGAGCTTCATGTCCCTCTTCCGGCTGCTCCTGTCATTTACAACGACAACATTGGGGCCACTTACCTCTTTGCCAACCCTGTGTTTCATTCGCGCATGAAACACATCTCCATTGATTATCACTTTGCTCGTCAATTGGTTCAGAATTGGTCTCTCCCGTGTTGCTCACGTATCCTCTGCTGATCAGCTTGCTGATGCTCTCACCAAGCACTTATCTCGTCCTCGGCTTCTTCTGCTGATGTCCAAGATTGGCGTGTCCTCCGGCCCTCCACTATCGTCGACAAGGATGTAACTTCCCCCAATCCAGCATATCCTTACTGGATTCGCCAGGACAATCTTATTCTCAGCGACAACATCTCGTCGATCACACCGACGATCATCTCCTTTATTGCCGCTGTGGAAACCTCTAAAGAGGCCTGGGACATCCTCGCGCGCACATACGACACTGCTTCTCGTGGTCGTATCATGGCTCTCAAACAGCAGCGCCATAATCCGGTAAAAGGTTCTAAATTTGTTACTGATTTTATGCACGGTATTCGCGTGATTGTGGATGAATTATCTCTCTTGGGTGTTACTGTTGATTCTGAGGATCTTGTCATTAAGGTTTTAAATGGTCTTGATGATCCGTATATGGAGCTCTCTCATGCTATCCAAGCCTGTGAATCTCCAATATCTTTTGCTGAATTACATGACAAGCTGTTAAGCATGGAGGCTCAAATTACTGCCCGTGCGCTGGCCACCTCCGCCGCATCTGCTTTGGCTCCATCGGCTGCCTTTGTCGCCGGACAGCAGTCCGGTCGTAATCGCTTCGGTGGCTGCAGGTGCGGCCGTGGTAGCCGTGGTTTATCCTCCGGCCGCGGTGCTTACTCCAACAATGGCTAATCTCGTGGGTACAATGGGAAGTGCTAGCTCTTCAGTGAATTTGGCCACTCCGCACGCCGTTGTCCGTCCTATACTATTTTCGGCGCAAATCAACCCCCTCACGGTGGACCACTGCCGCGACCAGCATACGCTGCGTCATCTTATCCGGTTGCTCACATAGCCCATCACTCTCCATCTGATTGGATCCTGGACTCTGGTGCCACTCATCACATAACCAATGATCTTGCCAACATTTCTTTTCACAGTCCTTACACTATTTTCGATGATGTGGTTATTGGTAACGGTGAAGGTTTAAAAATTACACATACTGGCCAACTTTTCAGTTATTCATCTCTTTTATTGCCTGGAACTCTCTGTGTTCCACATATTCGTAAAAATTTGATCTCTGTTGCTCAATTATGTCGTCACAATAATGTTAATGTTTTATTTTCTGATACTGATTTTCACGTGAAGGATCGTCGCACGTGGGCAACACTCGTCAGCGGCCCACGTAGGAACGACGCCTACTACTGGCCGGCAGCTTCCCGTCTCCCGTCCTCCCTCACGACACAAAAGCTCCATGCGTCATTATGGCATTCTCGGTTTGGTCATCCGTCAGCTAAAATCCTACGTCATTTAGTTTCTTCTAGCAGTATAGCGTCCATTAGTGTGTCTGATTTTGCTTGTGTCTCTTGCAAGCTTCATAAGTGTCATAAGTTACCTTTCTCTGAGTCAAGTTTATCTTCTACTGCTCCGCTGGAGCTTAGTTTTTCTGATGTATAGACCTCCCCAATTATTTCTAATGAAGGACATAAATATTATGTCATTTTTGTTGATTATTTTTCTAAGTACGTTTGGTTTTTCCCTTTACGCCGTAAATCTGATCTCTTAAAAACCTTCCCCACTATTAAGTCCATTGTCGAAAAATACTTCTCTACTAAAATCATTACTCTGTATACTGATAATAGGGGTGAATTCCTAGCCTTACGCTCTTTTCTTGCCTCCCATGGCATCTCACATCTCACTTCACCTCCTCATACACCTCAACACAATGGCTATGCTGAACGCAGTCACCGTCATATTGTCGATACTAGTCTCACTCTAATTCATTACGCCTCGGTCCCTCTCATTTACTGGCCATATGCCTTTGCAACAGCAGTCTGTCTCATTAATCTTCTTCCCAAGACAAATTTCTTGATGATCTCCTCCTTTGAGTCTCTCTTCCATAAGCGCCCCAACCTTGCCAAACTGTGTGTCTTCGGCTGTCAATGCTTCCCTTGGCTTCGGCCCTACACCTCACAAAAAATGGAACCCCGATCTCGTGCCTGTGTCCTTTTCGGCTACTCATCTACTCAAAGCGCATATCTGTTCTTTGATCCCTCAACGTCTATAATCTTCGTCTCGCGTCATGTCATTTTCCATGAAAATATCTTCCCGTTCTCCAAATTGTCTAACCCCGAGTCTCCACTCGTTCCCATTCCAGTCACCCTAGAAGTCCTTCCGCTGCCTCCGCCAGTACCTGCCGCCGCTCCCACTAGCGATCCTTCACCGGATGCACTGCCGGCGCCATCGCCCGAGCCACCAGCGCCTCTTACGGCACCGCCAGCGGCCCCCGCCACCGCTACACCCACTATGCCGCCCCCTTCTTCCTCTCAGGGTGGTCATCACATGCAAACTCGTAGCAAAAATAACATCTTTACGCCCAACAAGAAGTTTGGTATATCTGTTGTATCCTCTCCAGATGTTACAGAACCTCAGACTTTGTCTAGTGCTATGTCTGATGAGCGCTGGCGCGCTGCTATGTCATTGGAGTTTGATGCTCTGCTACGGCATGGAACCTGGGATCTTGTTCCACCTGATTCTTCACAGAGTGTTGTGGGCTGCAAGTGGGTTTATCGTATCAAACGAAAGCCTGACGGTAATGTGGATAAGTTCAAAGCCCGACTTGTTGCGAAAGGCTTTCATCATTGACCAGGTGTCGACTTCCAGGAGACCTTCAGTCCGGTTATTAAGCCGGAAAATGTGCATTTGGTTCTCAGTATAGCTGTATCCAAGGGCTGGCCTCTTCGACATGGATGTGAACAATGCCTTTCTCCACGGGAGGCTTACAGAGGATGTCTATATGGCACAACCACTGGGTTTTGTTGACAAAGCCTATCCATCTTATGTCTGTAAGTTACAGAAAGCTATTTATGGTCTCAAACATGCACCCCGGGCATGGTACAGTGAGCTCCGCCAATGCGTTTTGGCCATGGGTTTCGTCAACACTACCTTTGACACTTCGCTCTTCGTCTTTCAGCATTCTGGTATTAAATCCTATTTTTTGTTATACGTTGATGATCTCATATTGACTGGTAATGACTCTGCCTTCTTGAACCGTGTGATTGACTCTCTTGGGACTAAATTTTCTCTTAAAGACATGGGTGATCTAAGCTACTTTCTTGGTGTTGAGGTTCTGCGCATCTCCAAGGGGTGTTTTCTTTCTCACCGTAAGTATGTTGTTGATCTTTTGACTCGTTATAATATGATGGAATCCAACCCTGTTCAGACACCAACAGCGGTGTCCACCCGCCTTCATCTAGCCGACGGCTGGGCTCCTACCGACGCATCTGCCTATTGACAGGCCCTTGGGGGCCTCCAGTATCTCTCCTTCACTCATCCTGATATCTCCTTTGCTGTGAATAAACTCTCACAGTTCATGCACGCTCCTACTGTCACTCATTGGGGTGCAATTAAGCGCCTCTTGCAGTATCTGAATGAGACGCGTGACTTCTGAGTCTGGCTGCGTCCTTCATCTGCTATACCTCTGCATTATTTCTCTAATGCTGATTGGGGTGGAAACTGTGATGACCGCTCCTCAACTGGTGCCTATGTTGTCTTTCTAGGGCCTAATCCTATTTCCTGGAGCTCCAAAAAGCATCGTTCCGTTGCACGATCTTCTACTGAGGCTGAATATCGTGCCATTGCTTCTGCTGCCGTTGAAGTCCGTTGGCTTCATTCACTGTTGCTCGAGCTTCATGTCCCTCTTGTGGCTGCTCCTGTCATTTACATCGACAACATTGGCGCCACTTACCTCTGTGCCAACCCTGTGTTTCATTCGCGCGTGAAACACATCTCAATTGATTATCACTTTGTTCGTCAATTGGTTCAGAATGGGTCTCTTCGTGTTGCTCACGTATTCTCTGTTGATCAGCTTGCTGATGCTCTCACCAAGCACTTATCTCGTCCT